>CM035149.1:33604821-34825321 GCA_020205605.1 Panax ginseng
TCCCCCCACCCCATTTTTATTTCATCCATTTCTTCCACACGTGGGCCCCACATGTGGCCCCCACCTTATTATACCGAATAACTTTCTACTGTTTATTTTGAAAAATGGATAAATGGGGGTCCACATAATAAGCAAAATTTACAACAAATACTTCATAAAAATCCCCTCAATATTTTTAACAACCTTTATTCATATTATTATAACTCGCAATATTAACAACCAGAAAGAGGGGGCTTTTCAATAAGGATTTCTCCCTATTGGCATGTAATTAGGTGACCAAACCTCTCCTTGACAGAACTTTCTAGACATCGTCAATATTGCAAATAATAATATGAATAACTGTATCGTCTCAATTTTTGATTTAATAATATATAAAATATCGACAATAATTGAATCAAATAACGTGAGATACTACGCAAACAATTATTATAGCAATAATTGAACAAAATTGAGTGACTTCACGTAAGCATCATCAATAATCAATACCGAGTGTACTACTATGCAACCACGCCAGACATTATACTTTACTACCGGGTATTTCAACAGTTAACAGTAAAACTTCCTCCGTTATTTTTATAAAAAGATATTTCCATCATTTTCTCATTTTGATATTAATTCTGTTGTGGGGTCCACCAATAATTGTGTTTGTAAGACCCCAATTTTTTTAATAAAGATGATTTTTCTATAAATATCATTTTTAAATATTATGGAATGAATTTGATATAATGTTATAGTTGTGGGTAATATTTATAAGTTTTGCAAAGTACGCAAGTTGTTATATAATATTCGATTGGTAGGAAAATATTCGTTTTAACAGGGAATATTCGTACGATGGCACAATTATTCATGGACCCCACAATGGAATTATTGTCGGATTGAGAAAACGACAAAAATATTTTTATGAAAATAACAGCGGAAGTTTTACCGTTAATTGTTGAAACACCCGGTGTTAAAAGTACAGGAATATGCGTGGTTGCATAGTAGCATACGGTATTGATTATTGATGCTTACATGAGAAGTCACTCAGTTTTGTTCAATTATTGCTGCAGTAATTGTTGGATAGTATCTCACGTTATTTAATTCAATTATTGTCGATATTATATATATATATATATATATATATATATATATATATATATATTATTAAATCAATAATTGAGATGACAGAGTTATTAATATTATTATTTGTAATATTAACGATGTCTAGAAGTTCTGCCAAGGAGAGGTTTGGTAACCTAATTGCGCGCCAATAGGGAGAAATCCTTATTGAAAAGCCCTTCTTTCCCGGGAACGATTCAGTCGATTAATATTGTGAATTATAATAATAATGATAAATGTCATTAAAAATATTGAGGGATTTTTATGAAGTATTTGTTGTATTTATGAACCCCATTTACCCATTTTTTTCAAAATAATCCAGAGAAAATTATTTAAGATATATATATATATAAATGGTGGGGAATGAAAGGATTTTTTTTGGTGGGAGGAATTTCACCCGTGAATTGGGTGGAATGTGGGAATGGTGGAGTAGTATATATATATATATATATATATATATATATATATATATATATGGTGGAGTAGTATATATCTTTGTCATAACATGTGAGGGGCTCACATGTTTTTTTTTTGAATTGTCAAGGGAGTGGAATTGGTTCACGGAGGGATTACTGTATTATTATATATATATATATATATATATAATATTTATATAATATAATAAGTTTTGTTTTCTATGAAAAATAGAATATATTATATTTTATTGAATATTATATTAATAATTTGAAAAATAGAGAATGTAGAATCTTTTTCCTTTCGCCGAGAAATTTGATTTCGTCTCAATTGGTTTCTTCGTAAGGCTTTGATTTTCAAAAATCAAATAGTATCATTTCTATTTTCCTATAAATAGGATGCTTAGTTAGAATTAAAATCACACCAAAAATTCAGAGAATTCTCTTCTATAATCTTGAGCGTATTTCTTAGAGTTTTAAGAAGCTTTGAGCGTAGTGCAAGTTTTCTTCAAGAATATCCTCGCCCTACCAGTCGGAATACTCTTCTTTTACGGTAAGGGATATTATTTGTTGTACTCTGTAAGGGTATTATTTCTTTTCGTATTCATGAAAAGAACTTCGTTATTCCATTCTTTATTATTCATTGGAATAACTCGTATACTGTGGACTACCCTATACGTGGTGAAATTCTTACGTTATTCCATTTTTATTATTATGTTGAATAACTTTGTCTATGTCTAAATACCGCATACATGGTGGAATTCTTCTCGTTATTCCATTCTTTGTTATTCTCGTTGGAACATCCCGTCGTGCATTTACGCATGACCGGTTCCGTTATTTATTATTCTCATTGGAACATCCTATTGCATTTAATTTCACGACCTGTTCCGTTATTTATTATTCTCATTGGAATATCCCGCTCGTGCGCTTACGTATGACTGGTTCCGTTATTTATTATTCATTGGAATAACTTCGTTTGTATGGCCTATCACATACCTGGTGATTTCTTTTGTTATTCTATTCTTTATTATACTCAGTTGGTTAAAGTTTTGGCTTTTATTTTCCATGAAATTAGTGGAATATCTTTGATATTTGCGCTTCATCCAGTATCTTTTCATGGAAATATTCTTCTGAGCATTCTTGAGTTTTACCCCCAAAGCAGTATCATGTTGACAGTTTGGACGTTATTGGTTCTTGTATAAATTAATTCTTGAACTTGTTTTATTGAATTCTTATATCATTGTCATCATCCTCATGTTTATATTATGTTGAAAGTCATCGTGGGCCTCAGAATAAGATAGATGGACTTGGTATGATTATGACGAGGATTATTCTAAGATAATCATGACCGTAATGTTACAAATGATGTGGTAAAAATCCTCATTGGCCCGTAGTGCATTGATGGACAATTGTTGGCATGATCATGACCATTGATGAATATACGAATATCCTTGGCCCGTAGTGCATGGATAATTTATGGTCGTGATACTAATGAATATCCTTGGTCGTGAAAAGGTGGATGATGTGGATTATTTATTATTGTCGAGTCTCAAATGATAAAAGTGATGAAAAACCTTTTTAAATCATAAAAGATAGTAGATTTTATTCTCTACTTGACTCTTTTAATGGATTGCTTGTTTCGCTGCAGTTTAAACTTAATGTTTGTTATATTGTATCGTTTAACACTGTTGAAGGCTAACGATAATTTATTCTACATTATCTTAGTCATAATATTTCTTACTAGGCTAGTTGAGCTCACCCTTTTTGCTTTCATTGTTCTCTTCAGGAAATGAGAATGTAGCAGGGACTAGTCGGGGAACGGAGTGACGGTCCAGATGATAGCTTTAGTAGTCCTCACTATTCTATGAAATAGTGTGAAAATAAATGTATTGAGGACTTATTTTGAGTTTAAATACTGTCTAGAGGACAATGTTTGTATTAAAACTCACAGTTCATGTTGTATATTTAAGTTTGTCTTTGTATTCTATACCATGTATTTGGCACTCTCGAATGGGTGATGTATACCTATTTTTGGGGCGCCACGGTTGGTATCAAAGCTTAGGATATGATCCTTGCATTTGAGATATGAGACAAGAACTAAAGGGGGGAGAGGCGGGAATTCTTCGCTAGTATGACCTACCTAAGTTTATTTGGTATTTAGTTGGTCACGGAGTATAGGGATAATATGTGATATGTTAATTAACCCTTGTTTTGTGGTAAGATTTGAAAATGACATCCGGAATGTTGAGAATAACAATGGAGCACCGGAGACCGTTGAGTCTCCACAGATCAATAATCAGGATAATGTGCATCAGGAAGACAACAATCCTCAGGCAAACAACAACACTGATCAGATGATGAACGATGGAATGTTAAGAGGCTTTATTCAATTCATGCAACATCAGGCAAGAGCGGCTCCTGTCCAAAATGCAGGTGGAAACACTGGCAACTCTCGGACGGTCACCGCTAAGCAGTTCAAGGAACTGGGACCACCATAGTTTTTTGGAGAGCCAAAACCACTTAAGGCGGAGATGTGGATAAAGCAGATCTACAAGATATTTGATGTCTTGGGATGCTCCGAGGAGCAAAAGGTTCCCTTTGCCACCTTCATGTTAATGAAGCAGAGGCAGACATTGGTGGGAATCGGTAGAAAGCGACTCAACCCGCCAGATCGAAGATGACTTGGGAGAAGTTCCAAGAATTGTTCAACGACAAGTACTTTTCCAAAAGTATTCATCACATGAAAGAGGTAGAGTTCATCAAGATGGAGCAAAATAACATGATCGTGTCGCAGTACGAAGCCAAGTTCGCCGAGTTGTCCCGGTTTGCGTCCCATTTGGTTGATAATGAGGAAAGAATGACGCGAATGTTTCTAAGAGGTTTGAAACCCGAGATACGCCAATATCTTGTCTCTAATAAATCAGATTTGTATTTGATTTTGTTAATAGGGCTCGCTTATTGAGCGCGATAATGAGTCAACCTAACCAAAAGAGAGAAAGCCAGGTAAAATGATAATACCGTTGATATAGCCATCATCGAAGTGGTGACAATAAGCGTGGAGGAATCAAAGATGTCGAAATGGTAACCACTTCGGTGGTAATCATGGCCAAAATAATAAGAATGGACATTTTAAGAAGAGGAGATTCAACAAATATGGAAAGACGCCAAGACCAAAGACCGTTGTTAAGGAAGGAGAACGACCACCTATCATATGCTTCAAATGCGGAGGGGAGGGACACATCACCAAAGCTAGCGATGTCGTCCAAAGAATGTTATAATTGTGGAAGAAAAGTTCACCTAACCCGATTTTGTCGTTCACCGAAGATAAGTTGACTAGGATGGAGGCACCAAAGGTCAGTCCCAAAAAAGTCAAAGCCGAGCAGGTAAGGAGGAGGCGTTTGTCATGACCTCCCAGAAAGCAAGGAACCTGAACGAGGTCATCACAGGTAAGCTCATCATAAACTCTAGCGAAGTTTATACCTTATTTGATACCGGTTCTACCCATTCTTTTATTTCTCCTACTTGCGCTCAACGTTAAAATTTGACTCCGAAAAAATCAGACTTTGACTTATCTGTTGAAACTCTATTGGGAGAAACCTTCATTAGATCCACTGTTTATAAGTCTTATTTGGTTCAAATCGGTACCCTCACATTACCTGTCGATCTTATTTCATTGAAAATACTTGCATTTGACGTAATTCTAGGGATTGATTGGTTAACTACTCATCATGCAAAAATTAATTATTTTCGTAAGGTTGTTAGCTTTCATATTCCTAACCAACCTATTATGCGAATTCAAGCAACCAAACCATTAAAATCAATCACTGTCATCTCAAGCCATAAAGCTATTCGTTTAATGAAAAGTGGATGTCAAGCTTTCTTAGCTTATGTCACGGATCTAAACAAAAATACGTCAGTTTTGAATGACATTTCTATTGTTAATAAATTTCCGACGTATTTCTGAAGAACTTCTGGCCTGCCCCCTCAGAGGCGTGAAATTGAATTTTGTATCGACCTTGAACCCTAAGACAAAACCCATTTCCAAAGCCCCATATCGAATGGCTCTATTGAACTTCGAGAGTTAAAGACCCAATTGCGTAAATTGTTAGACATCGGTTTCATTGGTCAAGACGTCTCCCTGGGGTGCTCTCTGCTCTATTCGTGAAGAAGAAAGTTTGGAGTACGCGACTTTGTATTGATTATCTGGAGTTGAACCATGTCACTATCAAAATAGATATCCATTTCCTCGCATTGATGACCTGTTTGACCAGTTGCAAGACGCCAAATTCTTTTCAAAGATTGATCTTCGTTCCGGATATTACCAATTGAAAATTAGAACCGATGACATTCCAAAGACGGCTTTCAGAACTTGGCACGGGCATTATGAATTCTTAGTCATGTCTTTTGGATTGACTAATGCTCCTGCTGCCTTCATGGATATGATGAACCGAGTATTCAAGGAATATTTGGATCACTTTATGGTCGTCTTTATTGATGACATCCTCATATATTCCAAAAGCCATGAAGATCATGAGCAACACTCAGCTGACTCGGAAAGATAGAAAATTCGGTTGGAGTGAGGAATGCGAGAAGAATTTTCAAGAACTCAAGAGAAGACTCATTTCAGCACCTGTTCTGACAATACCATCTGGTTCAGAGGGATTTGTTATCTATAAATGATGCTTGAGCGCAAAAGGGTTAGGATGTGTTCTCATGCAACATGGGAAAGTCATAGCCTTTCTCTCTCGACAACTCAAAGAATATGAGAGGAATTATTCTACTCATGATCTAGAGTTGGCGTAGATCGTTTTGCACTAAAGATTTGGAGGCATTACTTGTATGGGAGAAAGTGGAGATCTTTCTGGATCATAAAAGCCTCAAATATTTCTTCACTCAAAAGGAACTCAACATCTTAATAATGACGTTGGCTTGAACTGTTGAAAGATTATGATCATACCATCCAATACCATCCTAGAAAAGCGAACGTGGTAGCTGGCGCATTGAGTAGAAGATCATATGCGGGTACGAGTGCGATATTGTCAACGCAAAGGCCCATTTTGTATGACTTGATGTGAGACCCCAAATTTTATGAATAAAGATTTAAATTTCTCGAAATATTTTTTTGAATATTATGGAATGAACTTGATATAATGTTATAGTTGTGGGTAATATTTATAAATTTTGAAAGGTACGCAAGTTGTTGTATAATATTCAATTGGTCAGGGAATATCCGTACGACGGTACAATCATTGGTGGACCCAAGAATCGAAATTATTATTTCGGATTGAAAACGACAAAAATATTTTTATGAAAATAACTATTAAGCTTTTACCGTTAAAACTCGTTGAACTACTTGGTAGTAAAAGTACAAGATGTCTGCGTGGTTGCATAGTAGCACAAGTATTGATTATTGATGCTTACGTGAGAAGTCGGGTTTTGTTCAATTATTGCTACTGATGAATTGTTGCATAAGTATCTCACGTTATTTGATTCAATTATTGTCGATATTTTATATATTATTATATCAATAATTGAGATGACAAAGTTATTAATATTATTATTTGCAATATTAATGATGTCTAGAAGTTACGCCAAGGAGAGGTTTGGTCACCTAATTGTTGTGCCAATAGGAGAAATCCTTATTGGAAAGCCCCTCTTTCCTGGAACGAATTCGGTCGATTAATATTGTGAATTATAATAATGATGATAAATGTTGTTAAATATATTGAGTTGTCTTTTTATGAAGTCACGGAAGTTTGTATATATATATATATATATATATTATATATATAAATTTTGTTTTATTAGTATTATTAATGTAATAAAATAGAAAAGCTTTTTATATAAAATAGAATACTTTTATAAAGTTATTTGTTTTATTAGACAATAATTAAAATATAATATATTTTATTATGCATAGTGTTTTTTGTATAGTAAAATCTTTTTATATAAAATGAATACTTTTATAAAGTTATTTCTTTTATTAGACAATAATAAAATATATTATATTTTATTATCATAGTGTTTGTATAGTGATCGCATAGTATTTTGCATAGTAAAATCTTTTTATATAAAATGTAATACTTTTATAAAGTTATTTATTTTATTAGACAATAATTAGAATATATTATATTTTATTATTATGTGTGTTTGATAGTGCCTGCTTAGTAAAATCTTTTTATATAAACCAGAAAACTTTTATAAAGTTATTTGTTTTATTAGACTATAAATAGAATATATTATATTTTATTTAAAAGATTTTATTTTATTAGAATAATTTATTAATACTTCATAGTAAATCAATATGGACCGTCCGTTTAAAAGTAAATCAATCTGGACCGTTCATGAATTAGTTACTATTCAGTCCATTCTCCTATAAATAGAAGCTTATTCCTTCATTATTTCTTACTTAATTCACTTCAAAAACTCAGAGAGAGAAACTATAAAGAGAAAGAAGAAAAGTATTCTGCTACCTCACTTTTCCAATATCCAGTTCTTCTAAGGTAAGGGATATTATTTGTTGTACTCGTAATGGATATTATTTCTTTCGTATTCATGAAGAGAACTTCTGTTATTCTATTCCTTATTATTCTGTTGGAATAACCTGTATATGCGAAGTACCGCATACATGGTGAAATTCTTCGTTATTCCATTCTTTATTATTATGTTGGAATAACTTTTGTTTGCAAGCACCGCATACATGGTAAAATTCTTCTGTTATTCCATACTTTATTATTTTGTTGGAATAACTCAGAGATACGCTGTGCTACCCTATACGTGGTGAAATTCTTACATTATTCCATTCTTTATTATTATGTTGGAATAACTTTGTATATGTGAAGTAACCGCATACATGGTAAAATTCTTCCGTTATTCCATTCTTTATTATTATGTTGGAATATCCATCGGTGCGTATTACTCAGATCGGTTCCATTAATTATTATTCGTTGGAATAACGTCAATGCTGATCTATCGCATGCATGGTGATTTTCGTTGTTATTCCATTCTTTATTATTACATTTGGAATATCACATGCGTGCGTTTACGCATGGCTTTCGGTTTCATTCTTTATTATTCATTTGGGAATAACTCGTCATGCATGCGATCTATCGCACGCATGGTGAATCCTTACGTTATTCCATTCTTTTTATTATTCGTTGGAATAAACATCATGTGGATTACCACATGCATGGTGAATGATCCTTTGTATTCATTCCTTATTAAATTGTGGAAATGATCTCAGATATCGTGGATTACCGCATGGCGAAGTAAAATCCATTTGCAGTTTCATATATTCTATTATACTCAGTTGGTTAAAATTTTGACTTCTATACTCCATGAAATTAGTGGAATATCCTTGATATTTACGCTTCATCCAGTATCTTTTCTTAGAAATATTCTTCTGAGCATTCTTGAATTTTACTCTACAAAGAAGTATCATGTTGACAATTTGGACGTTATTAATTCCTGGATAAATTAATTCTTGAACTTGTTTTATTGAATTCTTATATCATTGTCATCATCCTCATGTTTATATTATATTGAAAGTCATCTATGGCCTGTAGTGCATAGATGGACTTGGTATGATTATGACCAGGGATTAATCTGTATAATCATGACCGTAATGTTACAAATGATGTGGTAAAAGTCCTCATTGGCCCGTAGTGCATTGATGGACAAATTGTTGGCATGATCATGACCATTGATGAATACACGAATATCCTTGGCCCGTAGTGCATGGATAATTTGTGGTTGTGATACTAATGAATATCTTTTGGTCAGAAAAGTGCGGGGATGATGTGGATTATTTATTGTCGAGTCCCAATGATAAAAGTGATGAAAAACCTTTTAAATCATAAAAGATAGTAGATTTTATTCTCTACTTGACTCTTTTAATGGATTGCTTGTTCTCATTTGTAGTTAAACTTGATGTTTGTTATATTGTATCGGTTTAACATTGTTGAAGGCTAATGATAATTTATTCTACATTATCTTAGTCATAATATTTCTTCTTGGGCTAGTTGAGCTCACCCTTTCTTTCTTTATTCTCTTCGTGAAATGAGAACGAAATTAGACTAGACTAGTGGGGAGCGGAGTGATGGTCCGAGATGATAGTATTAGTAGTCCTCACTATTCTGTTAAATAGTGTGACAATAAATGTAATAAGGACTCCTTTGAGTGTGGATATTGTCTAGATGACAATATTCTTATTAAAACTCTTAGATTATGTTATGTCGTATTTTACACGACTGTTGTATAATTAAGTTGTATTTGTATTCTGTACCATGTTTTTGGCGACTCAGAATAGGTGATGTATACTTATTTTGGGGGCGTCACAGTTGGTATCAAAGCTTAGGCATATGATCCTTGGCTGAGATGTGAGACAAGAACTTGAAGGGGAGAGACAGGGAATTCCTTCGCTAGTATGACCTACCTAAGTTTATTTGGTATTTAATTGGTCGGTCAGAGTATAGGGATAATATGTGATATGTTAATTAACCCTTGTTTTGTGACAGTGTTTGAGAATGGCATCTAAAAATGTTGAGATAAGCAATGGAGCAAAATAATATGACCGTATATCGCAAAGACGAGGCTCGGTTATGAGTTATCCGGTTTGTATCCCATTTGGTCGATAATGAGGAGCGAATGACGCGAATGTTTCTAAGAGGTTTGAAACCCGATATACGTCAATACCTCATTTCTCATAAACTTTGTTTATATTCAAATGTTGTGAATAGGGCTCAGTTATTGGAGCACGATAATGAGTTAACACAACCAAAAGGTAATGACCAACAACACGATAATAATCGTATCGGTGACAACGACCATCAGAAAAATGATGACCATTGTGGGGGAAATTATCATGCCAAGAATGGTAACCACTTCGGTGGTAATCATGGCCAAGATAATAGAAGTGGAAATTTCAAGAAGAGAAGGTCATTTAGCTCGATTTTATCGTATAGTGAAGTCAAGTCCAGCTGGGACGGTGGCACCAAAGGCGGATACGGATAAAACAAAGTCGGTGGTTTCAGGAAGAGCGTTTTTCGTGACTTCTCAAAAAGCAAGTGACCCGAACGAAGTTAGCACGGGTTAGTTAATTATAAATTCTTGCGAAGTCTATACCTTATTAGATGCTGGTTCTACCCATTCTTTTATCTCTCTTGCTTGCGCTCAACGTTTAAATTTGACTTCGAAGAAATTAGACTTTGACTTATTGGTTGAAACTTCGATAGTAGAAACCTTCGTTACCTCCACTATTTATAAATCTTGTTGATTCAAATCGACACTTTCACGTTACCTGTCGATCTTATCTCTTTGAAAATACTTGCCTTTGATGCGATTTTAGGAATCGATTGGTTAACTACTCATCATGCTTTTCGTAAGGTTGTTAGCTTTCATATTCCTAACCAACCTGTTATGCGAATTCTAAAGTCAATCATTGTCATATCAAGCCATAAGTAAAGAGCCCCGATCCTTTCGTTGTTGACTTCCTTGTGTGTAATGCACCGAAGCCAGACTTTCTGTAGGCGACGTCGTGAATGACGATGGCAAGTTGATAGGTATCGATGTGATGTACTATCCAAGTCATAGATGAGAGTCACAGTTTTGAATGATATTTCTATTGTTAATAAATTTCCTGACATATTCTTGAAGACTTCTTAGCCTACCCCTAGAGCGTGAAATTGAATTTTGTATTGACCCCAGTACAAAACCCATTTCTAAAACCCTTAAATATTTCTTCAACTAAAACGAACGTAACATGCGCCAAAGACGTTGGCTCGAGCGGTTGAAGATTACGACTATACCATTCAATATCATCGTGGAAGAACGAACGTAGTAGCTGACGCATTGAGTAGAAGATCGTATGCGTTTACGAGTGCGATGTTGTTAACACAAAGACCCATGTTGTATAACTTACAAATGATGAAGATAGAGTTAAAGACTCTAGGGACCCACGTGAAGATAACGAATATACGAGTAGAATTGACTTTAATCGATAAAGTTAAAGCCACTCAAGCTACATACTCAAAGCTGATGAATGTGCAGAAGAAGTTTCAAGAGGGCGTTATTCTAGAAGCAAGAATCGATGAACAGAGGAAATCTCAACCCTCGATTTAATTGGTCCATTTGAAATCATTGATCGAGTAGGAACTGTGGCATATAGACTCGTTTTACCGCCAAGTATGTCGCGTGTTCATAACGTTTTTCACGTATCGATGTTACGTAAATATGTGGATGAACCGAACCACGTTATTAAATTAGAACTAGACGAGATAGCAGAAGATTTAAAGTATGAGGAGATACGAAGGATCGTATTCAATACTCAAGGGTTATACCTCAAAATTTAGAATCTGAAATGAAGTCAAGGTATCCTCATCATACCAGGTACGTACGTAAATTTCGAGGGCGAAATTCCATAAGGAGGGGAGATTGTGAGACCCCAAATTTTATGAATAAAGATTTCAATTTCTCGAAATATTTTTTTTGAATATTATGGAATGAACTTGATATAATGTTATAGTTGTGGGTAATATTTATAAATTTTGAAAGGTACGCAAGTTGTTGTATAATATTCGATTGGTCGGGGAATATCCGTACGACGGTACAATCATTGGTGGACCCCATAATGGAATTATTGTCGGATTGAGAAAACGACAAAAATATTTTTATTAAAATAACGACGGAAGCTTTACCGTTAAAACTGTTGAACTACTTGGTAGTAAAAGTACAGTAATACGCGTGGTTGCATAGTAACACACGGTATTGATTATTGATGCTTACGTGAGAAGTCAGTTTTGTTTAATTATTGCTACAGTAATTGTTGAATAGTATCTCACGTTATTTGATTCAATTATTGTCGATATTTTATATATTATTATATCAATAATTGAGATGACAAAGTTATTAATATTATTATTTGTAATATTAACGATGTCTAGAAGTTACGCCGAGGAGAGGTTTGGTCACCTAATCATGGCCAAATGGGAGAAATTCTTATTGGAAAGCCCCTCTTTCACGGAAGCGACTGGTCGATTAATATTGTGAATTATAATAATGATGATAAATGTTGTTAAATATATTGAGATGTCTTTTTATGAAGTCACGGAAGTTTGTATATATATATATATTATATAAATTTTGTAATGTAATAAAATGGAAAAACTTTTATATAAACCGTAATACTTTTATAAAGTTATTTGTTTTATTAGACAATAATTATAATATAATATATTTTATTATGCATAGTATTTTTCATAGTAAAATCTTTTATATAAAATGAATACTTTTATAAAGTTATTTATTTTATTAGACAATAATAAGAATATATTATATTTTATTATGCATAGTGTTTGCATAGTGCATGCATAGTGTTTTTGCATAGTAAAATCTTTTTATATAAAATAAAATACTTTTATAAAGTTATTTGTTTTATTAGACAATGATTAGAATATATTATATTTTATTATGCATAGTGCTGCGTGATAGTGTTTGCAGATAGTAAAATCTTTTTATATAAAATAGAATACTTTTATAAAGTTATTTATTTTATTAGACTATAAATAGAATATATTATATTTTATTTAAAAGATTTTGTTTTATTAGAATAATTTATTAATACTGCATAGTAAATCAATATGGACCGTTCGTTTAAAAGTAAATCAATATGGACCGTTCATGAATTAGTTACTATTCAGTCCATTCTCCTATAAATAGAAGCTCATTCCTTCATTATTTCTTAAGAATTCACTAAAACTCTAGAGAGAGAAACTATAGAGAGAAAGAAGAAAAGTATTCTGCTACCTCACTTCTAATATCCAGTTCTTCTAAGGTAAGAGATATTATTTGTTGTACTCGTAATGGGTATTATTTCTTTCGTATTCATGAAGAGAACTTCTGTTATTCCATTCCTTATTATTCATTGGAATAACTCAGTATATGCCAATATATCATACATGGTGAAATTCTTACATTATTCCATTCTTTATTATTACATTGGAATAACTTTCAGATCATGCAGGCTACCCTATACTTGGTGAAATTATTCGTTATTCCATTATTTATTATTATGTTGGAATAACTCGTATATCACAAGTACCGCATACATGGTAAAATTCTTCGTTATTCCATTCTTTATTATTCATTGGAATAAACCGTCTGCATGCGATCTATCGCATGCATGGTGATTTGTTGTTATTCCATTCTTTATTATTATTCGTTGGAATATCCTCGCCGGCATGTAATTTCGCACCGACTGGTTCCGATTCTTTATTATTCGTCGAAATATATCACGTACGTGCTTACGCATGACACAGTTCCATTTCTATTATTACGTTGGGAATAACATGCATGCGATCTATCACACGCATGGTGAATCCTTCTGTTATTCCATTCTTTATTATCCTGTTGGAATAACCTGTCTATGTGGATTACCACATGCATGATGAATGATCATTTGTATTCATTCCTTATTAAATTGTAGAAATGATCTGTATACGTGGATTACCGCATGGCGGGCGAAAATCCATTTGCAGTTTCATATATTCTATTATACTCAATTAGTTAAAGTTTTGACTTCTATACTCCATGAAATTAGTGGAATATCCTTGATATTTGCGCTTCATCCAATATCTTTTCATGGAAATATTCTTCTGAGCATTCTTGAATTTTACTCTACAAAGAAGTATCATGTTGACAATTTGGACGTTATTAGTTCCTGGATAAATTAATTCTTGAACTTGTTTTATTGAATTCTTATATCATTGTCATCATCCTCATGTTTATATTATATTGAAAGTCATCTGTGGCCTGTAGTGCATAGATGGACTTGGTATGATTATGACATTAATCGGTATAATCATTACCGTAATGTTACAAATGATGTGGTAAAAGTCCTCATTGGCTCGTAGTGCATTTATGGACAGTTGTTGGCATGATCATGACCATTAATGAATACACGAATATCCTTGGCCCGTAGTGCATGGATAATTTGTGGTTGTGATACTAATGAATATCTCTTGGTCAGAAAAGTGCGGGGATGATGTGGATTATTTATTAAAAGTGAGTCCCAATGATAAAAGTGATGAAAAACCTTTTAAATCATAAAAGATAATAGATTTTATTCTCTACTTGACTCTTTTAATGGATTGCTTGTTCCGCTGTAGTTAAACTTGATGTTTATTATATTGTATCAGTTTAACACTGTTGAAGGCTAATGATAATTTATTCTACATTATCTTAGTCATAATATTTCTTACTGGGCTAGTTGAGCTCACCCCTTTCTTTCACTGTTCTCTTCAAGAAATGAGAACGTAGCCGGGACTAGTCGGGGAACAGAGTGACGTTCCAGATGATAGTATTAGTAGTTGTGACGCCCCCAAAATAGGTCCATTCCATCCAACCCATTCTGAGTCGCCAAATACATGGTACAGAAATAACTACAACTTTATTATTACAACATATAAACTGTGAGTTTAAATACAGATATTGCCATCTAGACAATATCCACACGCAAATAAATCCCATCATAATTATTGATACATTATTTTATAAAAATGGTGAGGACTACTAAACAACTCTCTCTAGAACCTTCATTCCATACCCCGACTAGTACTCGCTACATTCTCGCCTCCTGAGAAGAAAAATGGAACAACAAGGAAAAATGTGAGCTCAACTAGCCCAGTAAAGAACATTATGACTAAGATAACATAGAGAAAATTATCGTTAGTCTTCAACAGGGAAAAATCTAATAGAATACAATAGACAACCAGCTTTTAAATCAACAATCGCAATTTGAAACAACAATTCATTAGAAGAGTTAAATAGAGAATGCAAACTACTATCTTCTATATATGAATTTAAAAGTTCATCGTCGATATTTTATCCCTATAACATCAATCAATATATATCCGAATCAAATATTCATCATCTTTACCACAGCCAAAGATATTCATCGATTGATCATGTTCATCTAAACACTGCTCATCTTTTGCGCTTACGGGCCAAAGATATTCATCATAAAATCATTCATCTTTGCACTACGGGCCAAAGATATTCATCATAAAATCATTCATCTTTGCACTACGGGCCAAAGATATTCAGTTATATCATCATTTAGGACTGAGGATGATGAAAAATATTTTAAAGAAAACGAATCCAGTGAAACAAAAGAATAAATATTAAGGATTCGTACTTTAAACAATCCAAATTCAAAAATACTTCATAAATAACCAGAGTGGAGTAAAATTCAAGAACGAAGACCAAAACATAGATCCAATCAAAGATAGGAATCATAACAGACAATTTTAGACACAGAAAAGAAAATTTAATTTTTCTGTGAATAGTGTCGTATTCGTGAATAGTCAGATACGTGAACAAAGGTCAGATACGTGAATAGTAACTCCGACACTAAAAGATAGAAATTTCACAAAAAATATCATCATGCTTCGTGAATAGTACTCGTGAATAGTAACTCATGAATAGTAACCCCGACATGAAAAAGTTTCAAATTTGATAAAAATTTCCAACCAATATTTCGGCATAATGATATTGAAGAAATAATATCATTTGAGAAGAAAATAACATCCCTTACCTCAGAAAGAATAGTACTTCCCGATCGAATCTTTGGATATAGTCTTTGAAAGAACTTGCACCGTATAGCAATACTCAAAGTATTAAAATACTCACAAATACGCTCGATATTATAGAGAGAGAAAGAGAGAGAAATCTTTAGTTTCTGGTGTGATTTTCAATTCTAACCTAAGCACCCTATTTATAGGAAAATGCTTAGAACACCAAAGCAGAAAATTTAATATAATATTAATATTTATATTATAAATTCTCTATGCACACTTAGCATCTGAAATCAGCCACCTAATCACATGTTAAATGAGTCCCAACAATGTAAAAAACATTTTTGTTAATATAATTATTTAAAACTTTCAAAAATCAATTTTTCTGGAACCTCAGAACTTTAATAATTCATAATAAATAGCCCTTTTATCAGAAAATTCGAATCTCGCGAGTTTTTATAGGAAATTCAATTCTCTACAACTTTACAGAAGAAAGTTTTTCCAAATTCCAAACAGAAATTGACCGAAATCCATAAACCAGGCGATTTTTTTTGTGCTATAATCAAATTTCAGTCAAGAAATAGGTCCACCAACATGTTTAACATGTTTTAAACAATTTTTGCAACAAAAATACTCCTCATCCTCATATACTCATATATCCCACATTCATTGTAAAAATATCCCCATTATTATATTATAATAATATAATAAAATATTATTTTATTAGAAAAGATAAAATATCAATTTTAACAATTATCACTTTAAAATTTTCTCCATCTATATCCACATAAAATCAATATTTTCCTCATCATATAAATCAATAATTAATTATTCGCAAATAATATTACAGAATCACAAAGATCGGCAACCGTGCCGTTCCTGTGAAAAGGGGGCTTTCAATAAGGATTTCTCCTCATCGACGCAATTAATTAGGTGACCAAACCTCTCCTTAGATGTAACTTTCTAGACATTGCCAATAATGTTATCTAATAATATTATTCGGATAATATGAATTATTGCTCGATAATAGAAAAAATCGTGTGTAGTGACAATTATTGAAACAACAAAGAATATAAAAAAAATCAACGCAAAGAATTATTGAATCAATAAAATAAAATATCGAATGAAGAATAATTATCGTAACAATTATTGAGTAGTGCCTTCTTCACGTAAGAATCAATAATTGGTGCAATACTGCAGTGCTTCTTTGTGCAACCACGCCAGACATCGTGTTTTAACCAACGGGTATTCCAACAAGATTAATGGTAACAACTACGCCGTTATTTATAAACAACTCATACTTGTCTTTTCTTCATCTAATCGCTTTCAAGTTATGGGGACCATTAAAAGATCGCGGCCGTGCATTTAATATTTCTCGAAAGAAGAATATTCTACGACCAAACTAATATTCCCGACAATAATGAATATTTTATAACCATTGCTTATTTTAAAATATTTAAGATTTTACCCATAACTAACCACATTAATCAAATCAACCCCTTACTATTTCAAAATAATAAATAGAGGAAATTAAATTTCATTTATTAATAATTTGGGGTCTTACAGTAGTCCTCACTATTATATTAAATAGTGTGATAATAAATGTAATAAGGACTCCTTTGAGTGTGAATATTGTCTAGATTACAATATTCTTATTAAAACTCTTAGATTATGTTATGTCGTATTTTACACGACTGTTGTATAATTAAGTTGTATTTGTATTCTGTACCATGTTTTTGGCGACTCAGAATAGGTAATGTATACCTATTTTGGGGGCGTCACAGTTGCAAAGGATGGAGATAGATAAAGACTCCAGGGACCCACGTGATGATGGCAAATATACGAGTAGAACCGACTTTAATCGATAAAGTTAAAGTTACTCAAGCTACAGACCTGGAGCTGATGCGTATGCGAAAGAAAGTACAAGAAGGTGCTATGCCGGAAGCAAGAATCGATGAAGAAGAAATACTTCAAGTCAACTCCAGACTTTGTGTTCCTAACAACCCTGATTTAAAGTATAAAATCATGATGGAGGCACACAACACACCGTTTGCAATCCATCTTGGGAGTACAAAAATGTCGTGATCTTCGTCATACATTTTGGTGGAGCAATATGAAGAGAGAGATAACACTGTTTATCTCAAGGTGTCTAACTTGTCAACGAGTCAAGGCGGAGCATCAAGTACCAAAAGGTCCATTGCAACCACTTGAAATTCTAGAATGGAAGTGGGAGCACATTACCATGGATTTTGTTACTGGTCTTCCCAAGGTTTCTCAAGGCATAGATGCAATTTGGGTCATTGTTGATAGATTGACCAAGTCTGCTCATTTCTTACCAATACGAGAAACTTATACACTTGAAGGTCTTGCTCGTATGTACATAAACGAGATTGTAAGACTGAATGGTATGCCAGTATCCATAGTTTCTGATCGAGACCCAAGATTCACTTCATGATTTTGGGTTAGTTTGCAAAAAGCTATGGGCATGGATTTACGATTTAGTTCGGCATGTCATCCTCAGACGGACGGACAATCAGAGAGGACTATTCAAACTCTGGATGATTTATTAAGACTCTATGTCCACTACTACAAAATACTAAATAGACAACGCTTAAAAGACAACGTTTTTTATAAAAACGTTGTGGTATTTTTTTCCATAACATTTTTAAACAAAATGTTGTAGATATATATGCAAAAATGTTATCTATTTAAAAGGACATTTTTTTTTTATTTTAACTAGATAACGTTTTTTTTAAAAAAACGTTGTCTAGCTAAAAAACACGGAGAAAAAAAAACACGGAAGCTAAAATTTGAAATTAAAACAAGGTTCCTATCTCTATACTTTCTCGCTTTGGGGTGTTGGTATTATGCAGATGAGTTCCTCTCTCCTTTTCCCTTCCATTTCTCCTCAAAATCTCGCCATTTTTGAAGCTTCAGAAGCTTTAATTCAATTTATTTCATGGGTTTCAAGCATGGAATTCGAGGTTTTGGTTTGAGAAATTTGGATAAATCTAGGGCTTTTATGAGCATCTCTGATAAATCTAGGGTTCACACCACAAAACCCGCCGACCCACAATGAAGTCGTAGTCTTTTTCTCGAGAGCTCAACTCGTTTTTCGGCATCAATAGTGATGCGGCCGAAAAAAAAGCAAGGCGTCATCATCAATCGTTTTAGCCAACCAATTGCGATGAAGCTTCCAAGCCGCAGAAAAAATGTAATCATCAAAATTCATGATGGGTATTCATCACTCTACTCATTGAGTCGAGTAGGTAACTTTGGATCGCACTCCACTCAATTGGGTCTTCTTTCCCTCTTGTTCACTCTATCCATGGTATGGTTTCTCACTCCTTCATTTTGGGACCGTGGGAGAAGGATTAGTTCATATGCGTTTTATATATAATAATATACTAATTATTTAGTGTCACTCATATACCGCTTTCGCCTGGGGAATTTGGGTTTCAGTCGTTGGATCAATAACTGTTTGGCTATAATTTCCATTCCAACTATGACCGTAAGCGTTAGTCTTTTATGTACTTAATTCTTTTTGTCATTTCACCCGAGATTTGTTAGTCTTATAATTATGCAGCCATTAGTAGATTAATTACTTCCATGGATTTATTGTTCAAAGTAATTTCAAAAGAGATACCGGAACCTTGTCTTCACTCAAAGCTTTCAAATTTTGAGATTAAAGACTAACCCAAAAATCGAGCAATCTCAAGTTGGTATTTCCATTTCCACCATATATAGCTTTCTTAATCAAATTCATTTTATTTTAATACATGCATTTGAAAATATATACACACATAGCGCTAGCAAAGAATGATTGATACTATTGCTTGTTTACGGTTTTGTCAAGGCAATTGATATCCGGATTTTCGATTCTTAAACCGTGTTCTCGATTCACGAGCACATAAATAAGAAACAGGCTGATTGAACATCACTTGTAGAGTTTTTCCACGATATCCTTTAAGTTACCGAACATCAAGACCAATTACTTCAGACGCCTTTTTCCCATTACGGAAGAAGTGGAGTGTCTACCGCAAAGAAAAGAAATTTTTCACTATCACGGATGACTCAACAAAAAATCAAGTAGAAGTAAAGCAAATGCAAGAGCCGACCAATACAATTTGCCAATGATCATACAAGAGGTAAATCAATTCATCGAACTCAATAGCCGGATCAAGACAGACTATCACAATGTCATGCATCGATCACTAAGTAGAGGAACCCAATAACAAGATGGTAAATTCCTATCTTCACTAGCATTTGGTGCAGGATGCAAGTAAAAGAAAATTTGGGTTTTCCTTTCTTTTGCCAAGTAGAGTACGGTTCTTCACAAGTCATGGTAGATAAGATTTTGGAATTAAATTGGGTAATTAATGTAATTTATGAATAATTGGCGATTATTTCTAGTATTCAGGTCATTTTGACCATTAATTGTCTTGGTTAAGCTTAGGCATTTTAATTGAGGTATACGCTAGGAGTCAAAGTCCTAGTAGAACTAGGTTATTGATTATTCGTCCTACATATAAGTGACCATATAGACTATGAAAGAAAGTTATGACAGGCATATAGAAGAATAAGAATAGTTTCTCACTTAATGAGTGATCTAACACAGTTAGCCATGACAGGCCAGATTCCTGGTACCACCCTAGTCATTCCTGGAATGTTTCCAAACATGTTTCCATCATTAGCATCTGGACAGGTACTTTCTTTGCTACTTGGGAAACTATTATCTTGTGAATGCTTTTGAGTTACCTTGTATTTCATTTTGTTGTTATACAGGTGTTTTGTTGTTGATAATATTGGAAATTTTGGAAATTTATGCTTCAATTATGATCCTTTATGCGTTGTTGGTAACAAGATGAATCGGGGGTTCGCATAGTTTCGAAGGCTAATCTGGATGAAGAAGGTAATGAACAATTTGTTATGAAGGTCCCAAAACAACACGGTAAAGTGTCATTGAAGCTTTGATTATTAATAATTGAATTTGTCTTTATTATTTTTGTGATGTAACTTCTTTATTTTTAGGTTGGTCTTATAATAGGTAAAGGAGGTGAGACCATAAAAAGTATGCAAAACAATACAGGAGCTCAGATTAAAGTATGTAAAATATATCATTCTTCTATCTACTAGTAGCACCAATTAATTTTCTCCAGTAAATGGAAATGCTTTATTTGATATCCTAGCATTAGTTATTTCCCACTTGCATAATCATCTCTATAAATCTTATTTCCCTATGATTGAATTGTTTGCGGTGCGGTTTTGTAAATCTATTTTGTATGTGCATTCTACGCAGTGATACCTTTGCATCTTCCCCTGTGTGATACCTCCATGGAGAGGACATTACTGATTGATGGGTCCAAGTGAATGATTGAGGTCGCAAAATTTTTGGTCAATGAAGTAATTAGTGAAGTATGTACATGTATAATAAAGATATCATGTTAGACTTGGTCTAACGAAGTATATTTTAGATTACATCCTTCATCGCCAGTGCGTAGAATTTGCCTTTACATTTGAATTGTGTTCAAATTCTTCTACATGATTGAAATATATAGCCCATGTATAAAGATAAGTTTGTACTCAAGATCTCTTTCGCAAATGATTTATAACATATATTAAAAAAATTCACCGCTTTAGATAATATTGACATGTTTTTTCTTACATTTTCTCGTTAATTTAATTTAATTTTGAATTATTCCTCTATTATCTATAATGTATAAATTGACACCATTTCTCTCATTAGTTTCATTCGGATCTTCCTTCTATATTGTTTCCTGCCTTCTTAGGGTTGGTGTAGTGTGAGTTATGTGACATTATTACTTAATACATATGGACCTTATTTTCGATATTCACTATTTTAGTATTATTGGATTCTTAGATTTTTTTTTGTTTGTAGCTAATGATTAGAACTATGTAGTTTTGTGGGGTGCTCTTTCGGAACAAATGTACAATATTGTTGTGTATCAACCTGTGCTTCCTTAGTTATTAGTTGTATCGAGCTTGCATATTTCTAGTCCGGGTCTTGTTTAATAACCGGCTTAAGTTCTCTGTATCTAGTAGAGAGTCTTGCTCTTGAATTAAAGTCGGGCTTTCTTCATCGATTTGTGGTTGCAACATTCGTCAATTGTTGGTAACACAGTTTCTAATGCGATCGGGATGTCGAATCATTGATGATGATTTGCCAAGTGTGATGACTTGTGCCAATTACCTAAAGCTTCCTCCTTATTCTATGAAGGTACGTTGTCATCGAGTCCTTTTATTTGCTGCTTTCATTTTGGAGAAGATGAAGATAAAATAAAATGATATACTCGCGTCTTGTGGATTGTGAACTATCTTTTTATCCTCGTGCTTGTTTAGTTGCTTATACAGTTATTGTTATTGCAATCGCTATTTATTTCTATATGACTTGTCAAAAGAATTCACCAAAATTTTGCTTTTCTAGTTGCATGCTTTTCTAACAAGGATAACTTTTTGCTTTTATTGTAGATTTTTGAGAAGAACCCTACCACAATCAAGAACTACGGCATTTGGTTGCGATACCAGAGTAGGACTGGATATCACAACATATACAAGGAGTACCATAACACCACTTTGAATGGTGCTGTTGAGCGCAGATGTACACTGAGATGGCTTCTCACCACAAAGTCCGCCATCACTGCACCCAGATCATTAAGACAGCTACCATCCCTGCCAAGCTCTATAAGACGGAGAGCACCAAGCAGTTCCACAACTCCAAAATCAAGTTCCCATTGGTGTTTAAGAAGGTTAGGCCACCAACTAGAAAGCTGAAGACAACATACAAGGCATCTAGGCCCAACTTGTTTGTGTAATTCTTGTTGGAGTGGTTATGCAATTTTGTTGCTCAGGTGAAACATAGCATTGTCATTTACTTGTTGTTAGATGTTTTTTTTAAATTTGATATTATGGTTTGGAAGTCTAGGATTGGACAAAATATTATCTTTTTATTGGATTTTGAGCATTGTTGTTCTATTCAAGTGTTGGAAGTTGCATTACTCCTTATGCTTCTTTTAGCTATATATCATGGCATTAGCATATTGCAGGTGCATTGGTAATGTAGGTGAACCACAAATATTTTTTTCTTTTTTTTTAATCTACAATATTTTAAAAACGTTGTGTAAATGTGTCTAAACGTTGTTTAAGATATTAAACTACAACATTTTTAGCCAGAAAACGTTGTGGAATCATACCTTCTACAACGTTTTCAAGCATCTGCTAATTTATGGAAAATAAATCTACAACGTTTTTTTCTTAAAAAACGTTGTAGAATGTGTCAAACTACAACGTTTTAAAAACGTTGTGTAAGGGTGTCAAATAGATGACACCCTTAACCACGACGTTTTTCTGATTGAAACCACAACGTTTTTTCCGCGTTATCTATTTATTGTTTTGTAGTAGTGGTCCTTGACTTCAAGGGAAGTTGGGATAAGTTCTTACCATTGGTGGAGTTTTCCTACAACAACAGTTATCAAGCAAGTATTAGCATGGTTCCATTTGAGGCGTTATATGGAAGAAAGTGTCGTTCTCCAGTATGCTGGGATGAGGTGGGTGAAGCAACGTTGTTGGGACCGGAGTTGGTATGTATGACTACAGAAAAGATTCAAACGATCCGACAACGTATAAAAACCTCACAAGATCGACAAAAGAGTTATGCTGATCTTCATCGAAAGGACATGGATTTCGATATTGGAGATCATGTGTTGTTACGTGTTGCTCCATGGAAAGGAGTTACGAGATTTGGAAAGAGAGGAAAGTTCAATCCTTGATTCATTGGCCCATTTCTAATCCTCGATCGAGTAGGAACTGTAGCCTATAGACTCGCTTTACCGCCAAGTATGTCTCGTGTTCATAACGTTTTTCACATATCCATGTTACGTAAATATGTGGAAGACCCGAACCACATTATTGAGTTAGAACCGGACGAAATAGCAGAAGATTTAACGTATGAAGAGGTTCCTGTTCAAATCTTAGATAAGAAGGAACATATTCTACGCTCCAAGGTTATACCTCAAGTCAAAGTTTTGTGGAGAAACCACGATGTTGAGGAAATGACCTGGGAGTTAGAATCTGAAATGAAATCAAGGTATACTTACCTCTTCGACATACTAGGTATGTACCCTAATTTCGAGGGCAAAATTTCATAAGAAGGAGAGATTGTAAGACCTCAATTTTTTTTTTAATAAAGATGATTTTTCTATAAATATCATTTTTAAATATTATGGAATGAATTTGATATAATGTTATAGTTGTGGGTAATATTTATAAATTTTGCAAAGTACGCAAGTTGTTATATAATATTCGATTGGTCGGGGAATATTCGTTTTAACATGGAATATTCGTACGACGGCACAATCATTGGTGGACCCCACAATGGAATTATTGTCAGATTGAAAAAATGACAAAAATATTTTTAGGAAAATAACGGCGGAAGTTTTACCGTTAACTGTTGAAACACACGGTGTTAAAAGTACATGAATACGCGTGGTTGTATAATAGCACACGGTATTGATTATTGATGCTTACGTGAGAAGTCACTCAGTTTTGTTCAATTATTGCTGCAGTAATTGTTGCATAGTATCTCACGTTATTTAATTCAATTATTATTCGATATTTTATATATTATTAAATCAATAATTGAGATGATAGAGTTATTAATATTATTATTTGCAATATTAACGATGTCTAGAAGTTACGCCAAGGAGAGGTTTGGTCACCTAATTCAAGCGCTACCAATAGGAGAAATCCTTATTGAAAGCCCCTCTTTCCGGGAACGACTTCGGTCGATTAATATTGTGAATTATAATAATAATGATAAATATTGTTAAAAATATTGAGGGGATTTTATGAAGTATTTGTTGTATTTATGAACCCCTATTTACCCATTTTTTTCAAAATAATCGATAGAAAATTATTCGGTATATTATATATATATAAATGGTGGGGAATGAAAGGATTTTTTTTTTTTGGGAGGAATTCACACCGTGAATTGGGTGGAATGTGGGAATGGTGGAGTAGTATATATATATATATATATATATATATATATATATATATATATATATATATATATATATATATCTTTGCATACAATAACATGTGAGGGGCTCACATGTTTTTTTTGAATTGTTAAGGGAGTGGAATTGGTTCACTGGAGGATTCTTGTATTATTATTATTATTATTATTATTATTATTATTATTATTATTATTATTATTATTATTATTATTATTATTATTATTATATAATATATATTTATATAATATAATAAGTTTTGTTTTTTTATGAAAAATAGAATATATTATATTTTATTGAATATTATATTAATAATTTGAAAAATAGAGAACGTCCGAATCTTTTTCCTTCTGCTCGAGAAATTTGATTTCGTCCGAATTCAGTTTCCTATGCGTCCGTGATTTTCAAAAATCAAATAGTATCCTTTCCATTTTCCTATAAATAGGATGCTTAGTTAGAATTGAAATCACACCAGAAATTCAGAAAATTCTCTTCTATAATCTCGAGCGTATTTCTTAGACTTTTAAGAAGCTTTGAGCGTAGTGCAAGTTTTCTTCAAGAATATCCTCGCCCTACCAGTCGGAATACTCTTCTTTTACGGTAAGGGATATTATTTGTTGTACTCGTAAAGGGTATTATTTCTTTCGTATTCATGAAGAGAACTTCTGTTATTCCATTCTTTATTATTCTGTTGGAATAGCCTGTATACGCGGACTACCCTATACTTGGTGAAATTCTTTTGTTATTCCATTTTTTATTATTATGTTGGAATAACCTGTCTATGCGAAGTACCACATACATGGTGAAATTCTTTTGTTATTCATTCTTTATTATTCTGTTGGAACATCCTATCTGTGCATTTATGCATGACCTGGTTCCGTTATTTATTATTCTGTTGGAACATCCTATCGGTGCGAATTTCGCCTGACCTGGTTCCATTATTTATTATTCTGTTGGAATTACTTGTTTGTGCGGTCTATCGCATGCCTGGTGATTTCTTTTGTTATTCCATTCTTTATTAAACTCAGTTGGTTAA
Source organism: Panax ginseng (assembly GCA_020205605.1). Taxonomy (NCBI): domain Eukaryota; kingdom Viridiplantae; phylum Streptophyta; class Magnoliopsida; order Apiales; family Araliaceae; genus Panax; species Panax ginseng. The sequence continues at coordinate 33,630,971 of CM035149.1, forward strand.
AGTTTTGGCTTTTATATTCCATGAAATTAGTGGAATATCCTTGATATTTGCGCTTCATCCAGTATCTTTTCATGGAAATATTCTTCTGAGCATTCTTGAGTTTTACCCCCAAAGCAATATCATGTTGACAATTTGGACGTTATTGGTTCCTATATAAATTAATTCTTGAACTTGTTTTATTGAATTCTTATATCATTGTCATCATCCTCATGTTTATATTATGTTGAAAGTCATATGTGGCCTGTAGTGCATAAATTGACTTGGTATGATTATGACCAGGGATTATTCGGTATAATCATGACCATAATGTTACAAATGATGTGGTAAAAGTCCTCATTGGCCCGTAGTGCATTGATGGACAGTTGTTGGCATGATCATGACCATTGATGAATACACGAATATCCTTGGCCCGTAGTGCATGGATAATTTGTGGTCGTGATACTAATGAATATCCTTAGCCGTAGTGCAGGGATGATGTGGATTATTTATTAAGCTGAGTCTCAGCGATAAAAGTGATGAAAAACCTTTTTAAATCATAAAAGATAGTAGATTTTATTCTCTACTTAACTCTTTTAATGGATTGCTTGTTCCGCTGCAATTAAAATTGATGTTTGTTATATTGTATCAGTTTAACACTGTTGAAGGCTGACGATAATTTATTCTACATTATCTTAGTCATAATATTTCTTACTGGGCTAGTTGAGCTCACCCTTTTTGCTTTCATTGTTCTCTTCAGGAAATGAGAACGTAGCAGGGACTAGTCGGGGAACGGAGTGACGGTCCAGATGATAGTTTTAGTAGTCCTCACTATTCTATAAAATAGTGTGAAAATAAATGTATTGAGGACTTATTTTGAGTTTAAATACTGTCTAGAGGACAATGTTTGTATTAAAACTCACAGTTCATGTTGTATATTTAAGTTTGTATTTGTATTATGTACCATGTATTTGACGACTCAGAATGGGTGATGTATACCTATTTTGGGGCGTCGTCATTGCGTCATTTAAATATTCCTCGTTAAAACTAATATTCAAACCAATCGAATATTTTATGACAACTTGCATACTTTGCAAAATTTATAAATACTACCCACAATTATAACATTATATCAAATCCACTCCATAATACTTAAAAAAAATATTTTGAGAAAATTAATCTTTTTTCACAAAATTCGGGGTCTTAAACCTATTATATAAATAAATATTGCATGTCAAACACAATGACATAAAATTAGGGAAAAAATTATAAATTATTAAATAAAGTGGAGATCAAACTTATATATAATGAGCAAAAGTATACATATATCAAAAAATTATAAGAAAAAGAAGAAGAAGTTAATAGCGCAACGACATTATTTTAAAAATCCCCACCTAGGTGTCGCCTAGGCGCTAGGGCCCCCTGACGCCTCGCCTAGGCGTTAGGCCCCCCTGGCGCCTCACCTAGGCCCAAGACAGAAAAAAAAACCCCTCTAGAGAATTAGACGGGGTCTAGGCGGAGATGTTTTTTTTAATAACTACCTAAATCAGATCTTGATATATTTATTTTTTTAATGATTTATCATATTCATAATACAGGTTGTAGCATATCAAATCATAACAGGAAGTGAACAATATCAAGTCAAAATAAATAATTTTATTATAGTTATAATTTTTTGAACTTGTACTAATTGTAAATTATATAAATGATGATATATTTGTAATATTTAGTTTAATTCAATATAGTTCTTAAATTTATGTTCAGTTTCTTAAGTTTTAATATTGAATTAAATTCTTAAAATTTTAAATTTTATTATTTAATTGCAATCTTGTTTATGAATAAAACTAATACGTTAAAAATATATATTTGAACTTTGAACAATTGCATGTTTGTGTTTGAACTTTGACATTAGCAATATGGATATGTGTTTGAACTTTAAGCAAATGCCTTTATTATCTTTATTATAGATTGTTTTGCTTTATATTATTGTTTTGTTTGGATAAATGTAAGATAAAATATTAAAATTAACTTAAAATAAAAAAATCTCGCCAGTAATCGCTTTGAGCCCCTACCTAGCCCCGCCTAAGCGCCTTTTAGAATATTGAGCAACTATGGCCCTGATTTGACCACTCCTCGGTCCATCCTAACCTAAAGTGACAATGGATAAGTTTTTTTTTATGTTTATTTTGTGGTTTCAAAATCCAGCATAAACAATAATCATTTTTGTGCCATTATATATTTTGAAAATTGATATTTTTATAAATAAAAGTGATGATTTCACAAGTTACTTTTGAAACAACTCGGATCAAATTTTGAGTCCGGAACAAATTTGGTTCAAATCTCAAGTCCGAATCGAATCAAATTCATCAAAATAAGCCCTTAAATTACTGACTCAATAGTATCTTCTTGGGTCATCTTAGTCCATCGCAGGCTCACCCAAAATGTAATGATTGAAGGTACTATTGTTAGTAACTTAATTCTCACATATGCTCCACAAATTTGTCTCTCTAGCCATTGTGGGCCAATACTGCTAGCTCTGTGTCCCCACCTCCAACAACTCGATCGGATAACCTAACCCGAGCTTTCGAGAGTCGACTCTGATACCATGTGAAACAATTGGGTCATCTTAGCCCTCCACATGCTCACCCAAAAGGTCATGACTGAAGGTACTATTATTAGCAACTTAATTCCTTATACAAATTTTTTTCATATCTTTCGATGTGGGACTGGGTGTTATAACTTTTCACATAAATAATAAATAGATCTCACATTCATTGTGAGCGAAAATTTATTGAAATATTAAAATTTATTTATACAAATATCATTTTTTTATATTTGTTATTTTTCTTTATCAATTTATTGGTCAAACATATATATATATATATATAAATCGAGAAACCTTTGCATATTATATGGATAGACAACTTTTTTCTCTCGTTGTCTTTATTATTATTTTTTTTTTAAAAGTAGGCGCTGTAATTTTCTGTTCTTTTCTCGCTTCATTAAACTTTATATGTAAATGAAAATTATTTTTGACGATTCTTGTTATACATGACGATAAATTTATATTAATAAAAAAAATATCATTATACCCTTTAAACTTTCATATTAATCACAATTCAACTTCGTTATGAGATTTGTAAACATGTATATTATTTTTCTTTTTGAGCATTCTAGTCAACTTTTCCCCTGTCTTATCTATGTCCATTTATCCAATAAAATAAGAAGTTGAAAGCAACTCAAAATATTAAACTTGAACTTTCCCAAAACTTCTAAGCAAAATGTGGGATTTATTAGTGTCATTATTCATCAAGAAACTTAAATACAAAATTTTACTACAATAACAATAAAGAGTTGAGTGTTTAACATCCAATGATTTGGAGGCTTAATGCTCCAAATCATATTATTTTGAAGTATCAAATTCGTCATATTATTTTTGGTGGGGGTAAATTTGGAATTTAAAAGCTGAAATGGTATGGTGTATTTGAGACTTAAAAGTCGTGTTAATAAATTAAATTTTTTTTATTTAAATGAACAAATTTTTTATGGTGGAGATCAATGATTTGTAAACTCTAGTCAAAGGAGGAGCACAAGTGGAATCCCTATATTTATGGTTTGAACAAGCAATACTAACTTATTTCATCCACCTCTAACCATTTATATTATTATTCTAAATAGTAACCCATGGTTCCATAAATGTAGATCGGTATACACTTTATATATGATATATCTTTGGACTTTCTTCAACGAATATTTTAGTTGACCAAAATAATTTCTCTTGAAGTTACGATTATTTACAGAGTATATCATTAAATTTTAACTGAAAGTTTTTACTTTTTAATTACTTATTATGTTCTGAATTATAAAATCACTATTAATTTTGTAAAAGTCAATTTAAAACATTTTTTAATTTTCAATTGATACGATTAATTTAAGTTTTGAATTTTTTACATAATTAATTATATTTTTTTACTTTTTAAATACCGTTCCGAATTAATTTAAGATTTGAAAATTTTAATTTGACACCATTAATTTACAGAATATATCATAGTATCTGTATGCATGTTACACATTTATAAGAAAATAGTTAAAATGGGTCAAAGACATATTCTTAAAACAATTGTATTTTATGTTGACAAAACAAATATTGTTCCAACCTAACATTTCCTACATTTTTTTTATTTTTTTTTATTTTTTAATAATTGTTAATCAGGTAACTCAAGTAATAATGAGTAGTTATAAATGTTTGTTGACAGGGTCGTTCCTGAGCATGGGCAGGAGGGTCGATCGCCCTACGCCTCCGATTAGGAGTGGTCCAATTTTTTTATATATATATATATATATATATATATATGTGTGTGTGTGTGTGTGTGTGTGTGTGTGTTTGCATATGACTTTGTCAACAGAAATAGAGTCGGTCATTAAAATTTTCTAAATTTTATAAAAGTTTTGGATTGTTTTCTTAATGTTTCTATTGGTTACAAGGTATTACTAACTATTCCCGCGACAATGACATTTGCTAAAAGAAAATTTTCAAAGTTGAAATTATTAAAAAATTACTTGCAGTTGACTATGACACAAAAAAGGTTAAATGGGTTCGCAACCATGTGCATCGAGAAGGATATGCCGGACAAACTTGATTTTGAACATTTAATTGAAGATTTTGCCTCTAGAAATACTAGAAGAAGTATATTTCATTGAATGCATTCTCATATATTTTGTTGTAGTCGAACTATTTAGTCAAAGTTCTCATATATTTTGTTGTAGTTGAACTAATATGTTTTAAACTCTGAAAAGATACTTTTTTTGATACAGTTTATACTTTTAATTTATTTATTTTTACTTTTTTTGTGAAGACAATATTTCGAAAATGATTTTGTTTTTATTTTTCGCCATGGGCCACCAAAATCTCAAGAACAATCCTATTTGTCGAGATATAAGTTATATATTTACATCGGGACAACTCAAGTATGGTTTACTATAAATTTTAGAGTCGAATAGCAGCAAGGAATATATATATGGCGACGGATCCATAATTAATGGTGTCTTCCATATGAAGATTGAACGGTGAAATAGAGGGCCCGTCCGCAGTTTAGTTTTCAGTATTCCGTAGTTTTATAGTGCGGACGGGACAGATGACCAAAATGTCCTTCTTTTGCAAGTCCCTTGTCCGCAGTTTAGTACTGCTGATGCTAGGTATGGCCAAATGGCCAACTAATAAGTCATGTTTGCAGTATTAAACTGCGGATGTCAAATTCAATTTTTTTTAGTTTTTAAGGCTTCGATCATGTTGAATGCCAATGATATACATTTTGAAATTTTATAGTCTCATCCCAATGATATATTTGTCATCTGGGTCAACTTAAACCCTCGTCCTTTGTGAAAAACTGTGTCAAAATGTTGAATACAGATATGCAATTTCTGAAAATTTCTTTTCAGGTCTTCCACGATCCTTTTCCAATCTTCAAGAGAGAAACATATAACAATCCATTCCAAGTATTCGATATTCCAAAAAACACCAATGAATGTAATCTTGGAAATTGACCGAACCTTGAAAACTAAAAAAAATGAATTTGGCATCCGCAGTTTAATACTGCGGACGAGACTTATTTACAAACGGTGTCGTTTTCCCAATTACTCAATTTGCCATTTAGTCATACCTAGCGTCAACAGTTTAATACTGCGGACAAAAAATTTTATAAGGAGTGATATTTTGGACATCTGTCTCATCCGCAGTATTAAATTGCGGATGGGAGCTCTATTAAATCGTTCGATCTTAGGATTGATGCTCACGATTTATTGTAAGAATAATGTTAAATTGATAACGTTATCAATGCATCAATGTCTTTTTATATATATATATATATATATATATATATATATATATATATATATATATATATATGAAAATGGGTTAACTTAGCTATATATTCTGAAGGTTTATTTCCTTGTCCTCTGGCTCTAGTGATACTAGTTATCTGGCATACACAATTGTGTGTAAATTTAAAAAATAAAAATACATAATTTAATTTAGTGATGAAGGGAAATTAGGAGATAATGGATAATAGAATTGGAATGAAAAAATACGAATACAAATGTTAGGGTAATTATTTTTTTTTAAATATAAGAGTCCAAAAAATAATTGCTCTTTTTGCTCTCCCTTAATAATATATAGATAAGGAATGATGTTTTAGAGTGTAATATTATAACAGAAAAAATTATAGGCGGACTGCCTGTAAAATTATTATTTTATATTATTCAATAACACCATTTCATGAAAAATTAAGAGAAAATAAAAGGTTTTTAATTTATTAACAGATTGTGTGATTATCATTCATCTTGATAAAAATGTTTAATTAATTATATTGGATTTAAAATTTCTTGATTTATTTTTTCAAAATTATCTACATGAAATTTTGCTATTGAATAGCTCAAAATAATAGTTTCACATAGCTCCGACCGTATATAGTTTATTCTCATTTTATATTATAAGTAGTTAAGTATGAGTTCTTCGTTTTTTTTTGTTCGGAAGGGGTAGGTCGGGAACATGTGTCAAAATGAACAATACGTCTGAGGACATATAGACAATACGGGCGTTAAGTATTAAAAGGCAAAAATCAATGTGAAAATGAGCCTCTCGGATCATATATCCCATTATCAAACCTAATAAATTTGGGATAGTGCATAAAGTTAGAAATTTACTCTCTCTCTCTCTCTCTCTCTCTCTCTCTCTCTATATATATATATATATATATATATATATATATATATATATATATACTGAAAGAAAAATAAAACACAAAATAGTCGAAACAAAAAGGATTCACACAGATAGTCCAAGTTCTTAAGGTATTTATTACCTTTTACAACTAAGGTTTGCTAAAGATTGCTTACAATATACATCTAGGATATATGTCAAGCCTATATGTTTCACTGTGATTACAATTTACAAATGAATAGTCTATATATGCTTCTTTGTAAAGGTTGAAGAAAGTAAGAACAAAGATGAAGAGAGAATTTGCTCAGTTACAAAACTGAACTCTGCATTAGTTACAAAAAATAAATTTTATAATCATCACAAAACAGTTTAAATAACTCTTTGTATCCAAAGTGATTAAACACAGACCAGTTTAATCATGAATCAGGTCCATCAATCTGGTTCGAGCTTTATCTAAAAAGATAGGCTCATGGCTCGAGCAAGGCTCCTAGCGATGATGCATACGTGCAAAGTGCAAAGTGCAAAGTGCGCCTAAAGCGCCAATGCAACTTTGCAACGCGAACCCGGACCAGCCCCTGGGTCCCGAGATGCTGGCGGGTGGTTCTTTGCACCACGTTATTACGACCAGATCCAAGTCTTTCTTTTAGTACCACAAGTAAATTAAACTATTCTATTTATGCTTATAAAGCATTAAATAGTTTTACTCCTTATCAATGTGGACTTAAAGAAATAGTTTTTTAAATAACAATTAACTTTTTCATATACTCCACTTTAGATATAATTAAAATACAATATGTAATTCATACTTGAACCATATGTTGTTCTCCCTTAATCTCCTTGTAGTAGACTATTAAATGCACTTTTAATTTAATTTAAACTCAATCAATTAATGAGTCTAAATTAATTCCAAGATTGATCAAAACTTATAAAAGAAAAGGTGCAATTTAATAATTCCCCCACTTGTTTGAAAAACTATTTTTCTTCAAACAATTCTCTATCTATCAACTCTAAGGCTTGTATGCATAATAGAAGGTTTGATGAACATTGGACCTTCTTTTAGTATAAACAACTCAAAGTCATATCGAAATAGACGGCGTCCGTAGATTGAACCTCTATTCCTAAATGATATGATCGGTGTTGTCTTACACACGCAAAACCTCCCATTACGATGAGCATTATCATCTCTTTGCGCTATTAAATTCATGCACAATATTATCCTGTTTATTGAACCTCTAAGAGAGTAAACCATAACTCTCTATAAGAAGCGGCTCCACTTCTAATTAATATAGGCAAAGTATTTCTCTAGCACTTTTGTTGCTAAAAGTGCAACACTTTGTTAAGAGCATAGCTCATTATCTGTCGTGCAACAGAGATTACTATCATAAACTACATATGAGACCAAGTTGATAGTAACATAACCAACAACTTTGAATTTTTTCCCCTTATAAACTAGGGGTAACCTAGATATAGGTTGGGTTCCCATCACCCCTGGCACAGAATGATTTAAGTCTCATATATCGTGTAGTCAAACTTATTAAGTCTTTTGGCAGAGGCTTAGTAAGTGGATCAGCCAAGTTCTTACTTGACTTCACATAGACAGTAGTTATGATACCATAATGTATCAATTGTCTCACAAATTCATATCTTAGACCAATATGTCTAGACTTACCATTATAGGTACCACTATACATTTTTGTAAGCGTAACTTCACTATCACAATATAGTGAAATTGAAGGCATTAGATTTGGCCATAGATTTATGACTAACAACATATTTTTAATTCAATCAGCCTTTTTTTTGCTTGAGTCAAAGCTATAAACTCTGACTCCATAGTATTGTGAGAAATACAAGTTTCTTTCTTGCTTGCCCAAGAAACAACACCATTGGCAAAGAGTGAAAATCCACCCACTTGTGGATTTATTATCTCTCACACTATTAATCCAGCTTGCATCAGAGTATCCCTCCAAAATACTAAGGAAAACATATTATTACATTCTTAGGTTCTATGACTTTTAAATCTTCAATACATGATAGTTATTGCAATAATCCTATCTATTACAGATAGTTTTTCCATATTCTCTACTCGTGCATCTTGCCCTTCCCTTTGTCCTTACTAGAACCTTTTACATGCTCGGGTTTTGCTGAAAACATTTAATTTAAAGCAAGAATGAACATTTACATGCCCAATAAGTATAACAATTATATATAAACAACAAATTAAGAATCATGTTTTCATAGTTCTAAACATTCAACAACTGAACAAAAGTTGTGAAGAGATCTCGAATAACAGGAAATATTATTTCCTTCTAGTTCAAAACCATTTTAGAAAAAAACATACTAACTTATGTTGAGCAGTCGTAAGACCAAGAACTTTTTTTCATACATTTGAAAAGGTTTGAACAATTATTTTGCTATAACCCATCATCACTTACGGGCATGTTGGGTGATCAGCCCGTTATAATATTGATCAATATTATATGGTGAATAACTGAATTTGCATTCATTTATCACCCAATAGGGTTAATCGATATTACTGACCAAAATTTCTATAAGAGTGGGATCATTCTGCTGAGACTCTCCAGACTGAACCCCAAAATAATTTGGGTGGACAACTCTAATAGTCTCAATAACGTTTTAGAGAATTTGTATTCAAATAAATAAAACATGCTTATCATGTGTCTAGCTGATACAATTGTAATTGACATAAACCTTAAACGGTTCATGGATATTAGAACTTAAAACTTTGAACAATTCATGTAATAACCTAGCTTGAACACTTACATAAATAAGAAAGGTTTGCATAAGTATAGAATTCATACAATCATGGAAGTATCTTACGAATTTGAATTAAACATCTCATAACTTTCAATATAAAAAGATTGAATGGAGTTAGAATACTTGCCTTATGCGTTCTTTAGACTTGACGTTAATCATCCTTTGAATGTCCTACACATTTAGTGCACATTGACACACCAATTAGACACGTATAGACATCAATTATGATTTACATGAACTTAATTCCATGTCTTGTAATGTTAATTTGATTATAGTTAGGACAATTTTCAAGTTTATTAACATTCAACTCGGTGCTTCGACGTTCGTACATCACCCGCCAAACTTTTCTTGTGCGAACGCCTAAGAAATACGCCTTTGCGTATTATTAACACGCTCATATCCTTTATTTAATACTTATTGATTATTGAAAAGTATTTTACATTTCATATATTCCATCTTTGAATTAGAATTTAGACATCGAACAGTTTTACAAACATTTGTTACAGCATTACTACGTTTGCACGTTTGTATACCCCAAATGCTTATTCGAACGCCCAACGCCACAAGGAAAGCCTCGTGAACAACCCCCTTTACTCGATATTTTTGGCGTCCGGCGTGACTGCGCCCATAAGTGGTGCGGCTGCGCCTGGATGGCAGAACCACAATCCAATTTTTTGACATTTTCGGCTTTGAAAAATTTCATCTCACCTACTTTAAAACATCATAACTTGCTCGTTCGATATCGGAATGAGCTCGTTATTATGTCATTTTCTTTCTTGTAAAATATTTTAAACATCCCCTCAGACAAAATAATTTTTAAGGTTCTTTAACTGGTCAGAAAATTAGCTCAAAAATCCTTTGGAAGACATTTTTTGCCAAAGGACGTTTTCAACGTCTAATTTTCAAATCTATATAACTCGCTTATGCGAAGTTGGATTAAGCTCGTTCTTGAGCCTACAACTCACTTCTACCATAGACTAAAAAATTTCCAGAAAATTGGAATTTTCTGAATACGTTAACTACCTATAAACTCGGCCCAAAAATTTACTAAGTTAGGATTTATCACGTTTTACGTCTTTTACGTAAATTTTGTCATAGCTTTGTTATGTCATATTTTTCCTCCATTCCACTTAGAACATCTTCATAACTTACTTATATATGATTCCTTCTTTTTGGAATCCAAATATACTACATAGACAAATAGTTATAGTAGTCTGTTTACAGTCATCTATGAATTTCTTTTCACCTCATGCTCAGGCTTATAGTTTTAGTTATTCGTTTACTTGTCATGCATATTAACGGTATTTTTACAAGATTTACTCCTTCAATAACCACCTTATATCTCAAGATCATTCATGATCTTCCATTAATCAATAACCACCAACAACAAATCAACTCATAAGAAGAATAATTAAAGAGATGAAGAGTTTTAGGGTTTTAGGCTTACCTATTGTGTTTTTCTTCTTCTTAAACTGTTGCTTGATCAAAGCTTAATCCTTGAACTCCTTTTGTTCCTCTAGAATTTGACCATTCTATCTCCCTCTTTTCTATCTTTCTCTTGCTCTTTCTCTCTCTCTAACACTTAACAAAATGAATGAGAAGTGAAGAGATGATGCCTTGGTTTTTGTATATAAAAAACCTAGTTTTCTCTTCTTACAAGTTGGTCACCCAACTAAAGTCTTCCAAGGTCTACTTCCTCACCTTTCAATACTTACCAATTATCCCCCAAGTTAGCTTAATCAAACCTCAATTAAACTAACCAAAGGTGAACATAATCATTACATTTTGCCACTTAATGGATAAGTGGTCTCAATGGAATAGATAAGAATTTAATGCATTGTCTAGATAAGGTGAGTCATGTCTTGTGACTCACCATTGGTCCCATTATCTCTCCTTTGGTTGGCCAATTCCTTCCCAAAGTGCCCTTCATTTCTTTTTCATTTCTTTTTTACTTTAATCTCGCATGCATTTGGTTTTCATTTCAACCCTTCTTAATTTTGCTCCAAATCTTTAGGTTATAATGCTAAAGCTTAAGACATGGCTCAACCCTAACCAAGCCATCCAAACCCTAGGCTTAGTTAGTCCAACTAAATAAAGTTAGACATTTTCTTTTCCAGTTGGGTTTTCTAACTTTTTCAGTTATGTCTCGTAATCCGCTTGGTTAGTCGAAAAATTGAATTTTGATTTTCAAAAATTTGATTTTGCCATCCGTCCCCATTTCCCGAATAAACTCTATGTTATAATTCGAAAAGTCAAAAAAATGAAAAGACATTTTTAGCGTGAATAATGTTTTTACTTCTTTTCTTAAATTTTTTTCCCACGTACAACCTTCAAACAGTCAAAAACACTCACAAAACACATATCGTGGTCATAATACGACCGTAGATCACATAAAACTCAAATTATCCATAAAAATCTCATTTTATTAGATAATTTCTTATAAATACTATATACAAGTGTATTTAATCATTGATATCATTACAATCTCACCAAGTTAATCTAGTTGAATGTTTATATATATGAACTATTAATTAAAGTATATTTATAATGATAAGTTTTGTAAAGTCCTTAAGAAATAAATGTACAAGGACTTGAAATAGAAACATTAAAACTGGTAGGTTGATCTTATTAAAGCTTTCTATATATAGTCAATAGGACCAGTTGATCATAGAGTCACTCTATCAAATCGTAGTGTTATCACAAACAACAGAGTTAGCCCATCCAGTGAAGTGCACAAGTCAAAGATCGTAGAGCTCTCCTACGAGCCATGGAGATGAGTTAATGGTCGATCAAGAGAAAGTTGATCACAAAAGGATATACTCTACGATTGTTGAATATAGTTCCAATCATAACGAATCTCTAGAATATCTCTACAAAGGCTAAATTGCAATAGTAATTTGTCTGGTTATAAATAATAAGTCAGTTCACAGAGTAACCAATATTTTGTAAAAAAAGTAGCAGATATTGTAAAGCGACAAAAAGACGGCCAAATCGTAGAACTGTCTTCGGCATCGTACATCTACTAAAGTGTTCAGAGAAGAAAAAAAATTCTACTAAGTCTGTCCAAACATCAAAGAGTACTTATTTATAGAGCAAAAAATAGAGTAGATAGTAGAGCGGAAGTAAATCCAAAGATCGTAGAGCAAATTCAAGCTCAAATCTATGATTCTCGTCACTCTACTATCATCAAAGTTCGTAGAGCATAGTCATATCTAATAGAGAAGGCTGAAAAATGGAACGTTTCCAAATTAAAAGTCCCAAGGCATCCAAAAGTGTATTCTTGAACAAGATTGAAGATTAGATCGTTGTGTCTAACAACTAGTTTAATTAAAAGAGACATCTATTAGTTGGTAGATAAAGCTGCAGTCTGATGTGAGTGGTCCAAGCTGAAAAGCAACCTAACACAAGTCTAGAAAGTCAACATCAAGGATACTAATATATATGTGCCATAAATGCCACAACGAACACTTTTCAATGGGAAGTCTTTTGAAAGACTATAAATATCTTTGAGAATTCAAATTCAAGAAATACGCTAGAGAGCCAAAGTACTAGAATTCCAGAGTGCAAAAATATGTCGATTTGTTGGTCGAAGAGTAAAGAGCCGAAGTGTCAAAGTGTTGGCCAAATAGAAAAGAGCATCATTATGCTAATAAACGAGTTAAACTATTGACGAGCAGAAGTGACGAAGTGCTGAGAATTTGGCAGAGCTAAGAGCCGAATGGCTAAGAAGCCAAGTTGGTTATAGCGGTGAAATTAGAGTGGCGGATCAGAAGGCAAACCTTAAAGGAAGCACTCTACGATTCACCAAGAATACTCAAAGCTAAAAAGATGAAAACATAGAGCAATTTCATCCTACGATTCAACAAGTGTTCAAAGGTGCTAAGCACCAAAAAATGTCAAGCCTAATTGTAAAGCTTAACATCACATCAAGGATGATCATAAGTAACTGTTGAGTATGAAAAGGAGTTCAACATCAATGTTAAGATCAGCAGTATCCAGAAGATGATCTCCATTAAGCTGCTAAGTACTAGAAGAAGAAGTAGCTTAAACGCCATCCTAGTAGCACATCTAACATATATCAACAAACATGCATGAAATTGGTTGTCTAAGTGACTTTTGCCTGAATCTTAGTAATTCTGAGGTCTGAGTGACCTATTCTGAGAGACCGAACTAAGGTCTAAGTGACCTGGCCTGTGTGATCGAATTGCCAAGACTGAGTAACGCGATGTCGAGATTAAGTGAATCGAAGGAACCTTAGTGGTTTTGTTGTAATTAAGCGGTCTTAGTAATCTTATACTTAGTGGATATCCTGCTCGTTGGAGTGGAAAAGTGCATGAAGAGTTATTGAGTCTCCGAACCATCTAAAACATCTTATATCATTTACTTTTGTCTTTTACATTTTGTATCTTATATATGCTATATATGTTATGTGTGTTACAACCACAAAACTAAATTTAGATATGAGATTTATGTTGTGAATGTTTTATTTACTCGCAAGTGCACGAATCGAATACTAGTATAGCCTACAAGTGCGAGGTCGAACCCTAAGGACTTGACGAATGGAACGTGTTTTTCTCACTCACTAATTTTAATTAACTCCTAATCTAGCTTAAAATTTTCGAGGGAATTTTTATCAACTAAAAAAATACACAAATAAAATAATAAATGATAAAATACTAGGGTGGCGGAGTCATATAATTGATGTCATTTTCCTAATATTCATGCACAATACTCTACTCTTTAACTCGCATTAGTTTGGTCTCTTGACACTACTAAATGCGGAAAATAAAATCAATTAAGTCCAATTAATTCGCAAAATTAAATTGTTAATTCTTTTATAGCCAAACATGTGTATAAAATCAAAACACTCATTATTTCCATCAAAACACAATTTATATCCATTTTTAACAAATTATAAACTGAATGCAATAAATAATAATGAGAATCCAACCTTATTTTTTTATCAACAAAAATGACATCCAATAAAAAGAATTATTTTTAACGAGAAATCACTAAATTAGTAGAATAAATTGGCATGAATATGTGCAATGGAATCAATCAATTATATTTGTCCTCAACCCTAGAAAATAATCTAGCCTAGCATGCTTGAAATTAAAATACAGAACATAATAAACTAATGAAATATTAAATAAACAGAATACTTATTTCAATGTACCAATTTATTGAGTAAGAAACTAAAATAAATTTTAAATTATAATCTTCAAAAGTGTTCTGCTCTAAATAATAAACAATGCTATACATAACAGTACTAAAAAATACAAAGAATTAATCAAATAAAAGAATTGTGGTAATTAATCGTGTTAACGCCAAGTTTTGCCGGCACGCCCAATTAATCACCAAGTCCACGCGCTGAAACCTGCACAATAACAGATCACACACGAAACTTGACGGCTTGTGTTGTCGGGGGATAGCTCCGGTGTGAGAATGAGAACATCCCGTTACAAGGTTTAACAATGGAGGCTTTAGTGTTTAGTGCTCAAAAGTGTATTACCTGTTAATTGAAACCAAAGCCTTATATTTATAGCCATTCTCACTACCTTAGAACCCATCTCCGAGTCAGATTAGGACTCCTAAATATGGTAGTTACCATTATTTGGGTCCAACACAATCTCCTTAAAAGGTGCAAGTTGGATCCAACCCAAATACTACCTTTGGAGTTAATTATTCGAATATGGTTAGGATTAGGATCCTTAACCATTTAGAGTCCTTATCACTCCAGACTCCATACAAGGGTCAACCCTTCGTATGGGCCCAATTCAACCGAGTTCATATAAACTGGTCTGGGCTCCGTCCCCAAGGACTCGGATGCCTGACCCCGAACATCATCAATGAGAACAGGACTCCGGCCCTGAGGGCTCGGATACCCGAACCCGAACATCATACACCAAAATCAGACTTCAGCCTAATGGACTCGGTACCTCGAACCAAAATGACCCCAGCATCCCTGTTGGCTTCGGCCCAATGGGCTTAACACCTCCTTCTGAAGCCAGGCCTTCAGACCACATGAGGATCAGTAAAATGCTCCCGAACATTGCCCCCCCAGTCTCTTGTTATAATATATTTATAATTAGAGACTTGAAAAGACACGAATTTGAAGGGTCACGACAGGTAAAGATGAGTTATCTAGGGAACCTAAACGATTTTTCTTCATTTTTTGAAATGCCACACGCCTCCCTAGGACTGGGCCCCACCTGCCATAAATATTCACCCTTGGGATTTGTGCATCCCCACTATAAAACCCCCCTCCATCCATCACTGTCACTTTTTCCCCTCTTTCTCATTTCAAATCTTCCTCTCAAATTTTTCGGCGAGGGCGATTTTTGGCGAGTAATCCATCTCTCACTTTTTCTCCGATTCAAGCTTCTTTTTGTTTGTTTTTGCTCCTAAAACTTCATATCTTTACCTCATTCATCTCAAATGGCTGATTCTAACATTTCTCCTACCATTGAGAAAGTTCCACCAACTGTCACCACCACCACTATCGCCACGGGGGATCTAATTCCGGTCGATTTACCACCCGCACCTACCGATACTTCCACCGATAGTGTCGAATCGAAGATCCAAAAACTTTACTCTTCAGAAACTGATTTATCTCATGTCAAAACCAAGTCTACCATCACCACATCCCAGCTTTCCGATATCCGAACCTTGTTTACCATTCCAAAAAAGTACAAACTTCAGGTTCCTGAACCGGCCGAGAGGATGTTCTGGCGTCCCGAAGGCGACTGGGTTTCCATCCCTCTCTAGGCCTTAAAGTATGGGGTCTGGTTACCTCTTCACGGGTTCATCTCTTCCTTTCTTTATTTCGTCAGGATCGGGTTCACACAACTTGTGTCGAACTCATATATTCACTTAATCTTCTTTATTGCCTTGTGTTAGGAGGTCGGGATCACCCCTGGCCTCGATTTCTTTTTTGTCTTATTTATCGTTGGGAAGTTAAAGGAACCCTGCTTTCGGCAGCCGAATCGTGTGGTTGGCCGA
Source organism: Panax ginseng (assembly GCA_020205605.1). Lineage (NCBI taxonomy): Eukaryota > Viridiplantae > Streptophyta > Magnoliopsida > Apiales > Araliaceae > Panax > Panax ginseng. Next base: position 33,647,442 of record CM035149.1, read on the forward strand.
TCCACATTCATCAAAACCCCCCACCAATAATAAAGGTTGGCGCCCACAATGGTTCTTCATGAGATGCACTGATCTCAAGCTCTTGCCGAACTGGTCCGCTCCCGAAGATCCCATTGCCAAAATATCCAAGTTTCCGAAAGATCGATCTGATGCCTTCAAAGCATTCTACAAGAAATTGTGCAAGACCGAATGGGGTCTGGGAGTTTTATCCAATGAAACTTGGCTATAAAAACATAGTTTTAAGTTACAACCCCCGAACCCTTATATTCCTTAGCTTGTCTTCTAATGTTCTCTCTTAACTGTCTTATCTGTCTTGCAGTAACCATCTTCAAACTCGAGGGAGCTGATGCCTCCTTGATTCCTTTTCCAATCATGACTGAACCCATCCTCCCCTTGGTCACAGACGATTCCCCTGATGAAGAGACCATCCTAATTTTTGAGCTATCAACTGGTTTTGCATCGGGTCTAACCCCTCTAAACACCACCACCGCCGAACCCGCCAATAAAAGGGTGCTGAAGATGAACCAGGCTGAAAAGATGGCCTTGTTAAAGAAAACAAAGAAGCCTTCCTCCAAAGCCCCCCCCCCTAAGGCCTCTTCTTCAGCCCTTCCGAAGCCGACTCCTCCACCCCCTCCACCAGTCGCGGTCATCGAAGATTTGGAGGAAACCGAAGAGGTTCCTCTCAAACCTCGATCCAAGAAGCCTCGTCTGTCTAAAGGACATGATCTGTCGATCGTGGAGGCCAACCCACCTCTAACCTCAACACCCACCTCAAGGCCAAACACCGAGACGAGCTCCTCACAAGGAACGCCTACTACTTTCTGGCCGAGGAGCCCCTCGGAGGTTTTTCCCTTCAATCAGCTCGAACACTTCAAGCTACGTGGGGACGATGAGCGGTTCAAGGGATTCTCCTTTGAAGAATATTTAGTGGCCTACATCAAGGCCCAGTGTCAGGTAAACTAGATAACTTAAGATTTTTCTTTATTGATACTTCGTTCTTCATAGCTGATGTATTCTTTCACTGTGTTGTAGGACAATGCTATCCTCGCCCAAGCCGTTCTGCCTCTGACCTACTCCACCAAAAGGAAGGCTCAGCTGAAGACGGATGTGGAACTGCTCGGGTTTGAGGTTCGGGGTCTTCGGTCGGATCTGAAGAAGGAGAAGGATCTTCACGCTGAGACCCGAAATAAAGTCACCAAGGCCGAACGTCAGGCCGATGAATTGAAGGAACAGTACTCCTTAATTCAGCAAGAGTTCGTCGGTCTTGACAATCACGCCAAGAAGCTCATCCAAGAAAAATATCTTTTGTCAGAAGAAAATAAGGATCGGGAAATGGCGCTTCATGACCTTATGGAGAAGTTTTCTCAAATGCACGACAAGATGATGCATTTGATTCTGGATAACAACTCTTTAAGGAAGGAATGTGCCAAAGTTAAGCAGGGAGCCGTAGAAGAATATGAAGAATCTCATGCCTTGACCGAGAAGATCATGTCTCAGTTTGGTGAAGGCTATAAAGCTTATCGGGAAAAGGCTCGGGAGAAGATGAAGGATGCTAGACTTGATGTGAGACCCCGAATTTTAGGAAATAAAAGTATTCAATTTTCTTATTATTATTTTATTTAGTAAATGGTTAAATTGAGAAAGGGTTAAAGTTAAGGGTGATATTTAAAAAATTTACAAAGTAAGCAAGTTGTTATTCGATTGGTCGGGGAATATTCGTTTCAACAAGGAATATTCATATAACGGAACAATCATTGGTGGACCCCACAACGGAAGTATTGTCGTAGTAAGAAAACTATGTAAATTATCTTTTATAAAAATAACTACGAAAGTGTTACCGTTAAAACCGTTGAACTACCCGGTAGTAAAAGTACAAAGAATACGCGTGGTTGCATAGTAGCACACCTGTGATTGATTATTGATGCTTACGTAAGAAGTCACCGGTTATACTCAATTATTGCTATAGTAATCTTTGATCATATCTCTCATATTATTGATTCGATTATTGTCACAAGATTATCATCGTATAATATGATATATTATTAAATCAATAATTGAGACGACAAAGTTATTCATATTATTAAATTACAATATTGACAATGTCGAAGTTCTGTCAAGGAGAGGTTTGGTCACCTAATCGCGCGCCAATAAGGAGAAATCCTTATCGGAAAGCCCCCTCTTTCCTGGGAACGACCTGGTTGTTAAATATTGTGCATTATAATATTAATGATGAATAAGTTCGTGTTGATTAAAGATGAAATTGATAGTTCCATTGTGTTGAAACTATTAGTATTAGTGAAAATCGACATTTATTTCGATAATAATTGATGTCTGGAGGTTATATTGACCAATCGGGTAATTAATCATATAAATAAGCAATTAATTGCTATTAATTCACATGCTTATAACTATGTGTTCACATGTGTGTACTATTGATTCACATGATTTACTATTAGGGGAATTGGTGCAAGATTGATAAAACTTGCATGACTAAGTTAAAAATAGAGGTATAGATGAAGGTACGATACTATAATTAATTTTTTCACATGTTTAGAACTATTGAGTCACATGATTTACTATTGATTCACATGATTTACTATTAGGGGAGGTGGTGCAAGTTTGATAATACTTGCATGACTAAATTAAAAATGAATGAAAAGATGAGGGTATTATACTGTAATATTTCGAGCCCCAAAATGTGCAATTATGGAAACTATATTTTCCTATAAATAGAAGTTCATTTCTTCATTATTTTTCACCAATTCACTAAGTCTCACACGAGCAATTATTATAGAGAAATTATAGAGAGAGAAACTATAGAGAGAAAGAAGAAGCGAAGTTTGCTACTTCACTATTCCAGTAACCAGTCTTCTTCTGAGGTAAGGGATATTATTATTATAGTAAGGGGTATTATTCTTTTGTATTCATGAAGAGAGTTATTTTCTTTCAATACTCGTAAGGGTTGTTGTTCCATTCTTTATTATTATGTTGGAATAACTCGCTCTATGTAAGTAAAAAGATATATGGTGAAATTCTTCTATTATTCCATTCTTTATTATTCTGTTGGAATAACCTGTCTGTGCGGTCTATCACATGCCTGGTGAATTCTGTTGTTATTCCATTCTTTATTATTCTATTAGAATATCCTGTCTGTGCGGATTACGCATGACACGGTTCCATTCTTTATTATTCTGTTGGAATATCCTATCTATGCGGATTACGCATGACCTGGTTCCATTCTTTATTATTCTGTTGGAATATCCTGTTTGTACGTATTACGCATGTCCTGGTTCCATTCTTTATTATTCTGTTGGGAATATCATGTCTGTGCGGTCTATCGCATGCATGGTGAATTCTTCTATTATTCTATTTTTTATTATTCTATTGGAATAACCTGTCTATGTGGATTACCGCATGCATGGTGAATGATCATTTGTATTCATTCCTTATTAAATTGTGAAAATGATCTTTCTACGTGGATTACCGCATGGCGGGTGAAAATCCATTTATAGTTTCGTATAATCTATTATACTCGTATGAGATATCATTTATTTTGTACTCGTCATGGAATATCATTTTCTTTGGTTTTTTTTTTACGAGTTACTATTCATGGGTTACTATTCACCTAATTACTATTCACTCTAGTATTATTCACTCGGGTATTCGGGGCACTTTTCATGTCGGAGTACTATTCACGTGTTACTATTCACCCAAATTACTATTCACCCAAATATTATTCACTTGGGTATTTGGGGTACTATTCACGAGGTACTATTCTCGAAGTACTATTCATAGGGTACTATTACGGGTACTATTTACCCTAAAAAATATATTTCTTTCTCATTCAAATTATTTTTGGTACATGAATATTATTCTTGAATTTTACTCCACAAAGCAAAGATCATGTTGACAATTTGATATTTTTAAACTCGGATAAATTTAAAGTCTTTAATATTTATCTTTGATTTCGATTGATTAATGCTTATATCATTGTCATCATCCTCATGCTTATATTATGATGAAAGTCATCTTGGCTTACGTGCAAAGATGGATGATTGATTATTGGTTTTATAGATTGTATATCTTTGGCTTACGTGCAAAGATGGACAGATGATTATTGGTTTTACAGTTGTATATCTTTGGCTTACGTGCAAAGATGGACTGTTCACGGGTTACTATTCACCCAGTTACTATTCACTCTAGTATTATTCACTTGGGTATTCGGGGCACTTTTCATGTCAGAGTACTATTCACGAGTTACTATTCACGAATTACTATTCACCCAAATTACTATTCACCCGAATATTATTCACTCGGGTATTTGGGGTACTTTTCGTGCTGGAGTACTATTCACGAGGTATTATTCCTGAAGTACTATTCACAAGGTACTATTCATGGGGTACTATTCACCCAAAAAATATATTTCTTTTCTGTCCAAATTATTTTTGATACATGAATATTATTCTTGAATTTTACTCCACAAAGTGAAGATCGTGTTGACAATTTGATATTTTTAAACTCGGATAAATTTATGTCTTTAATATTTATCCTTGATTTCGCTTTTTATTAATGCTTATATCAATGTCATCATCATCGTGTTTATATTGCGATGAAAGTCATCTTTCGCTTACGATGCATAGATGATGGACGTTGCTTGGTATGATTATGACCGTCAGGATCATTCGGTATAATCATGACCCGTAATGTTATAGATGATGTGGTAAAAGTCCTCATTGGCCCGTAGTGCATTGATGGATGATTATTGGTATGATTATAACTAGGGATTATTCTAAGTATAATCATGACCATTGATGATTACATGAATGTCCTTTCTCAGAGTGTGTGGATGATTCGATGATGTGGATTATTTATTAAGCTGAGTCTCAGTGATAAAATATTGATTATACACTTTTAACTCATTAATGATAGTAGATATCATGCTCTACTTGACTCTTCTAAAATACAGTTGTATGTCTTTTACCTGTAGTGCAAAGATGAATTATTAATGAATATCTTTGGCCGTAGTGCAAAGATTAATTTATTAGTATGATTATGAGCAGGAATTGTGATTTGGTATAACCATTATTTTTGATGTTTCGAGTGATAAAAATTATCTTCGTCCTGCGTGCGAAGAGGAATTTAGAATCACAATTATGATTATGAGTTATTCATATGATTGTGGACAGGAATTGTTGATTGATGTTACAGGGATAAAAAATTATTGGTGGACTTTTAACATGGAGAAGATAATAGATCTGATGGTCTATTTGACTCTTCTAATGGATTGCTCGTTCCACTGCAACTATGGTTGAAAAGTTTTATCATCTACCATATGTTCTAAATCTCTAATTTATTACTGATGAAGGCTATTGATGATGTTAATTATCTTTAGTCATGATATTCTTTATTGGGCTAGTTGTGCTCACCCTTTTTACTTCACAATTCCTTTCAGGTAATAAGAGTGTTGCCGGGTCGAGCGAGGATAACAAGGGAATAGAACGGTGGTCTATAGCTGTTGAGGTTCTCCCTAAATAGTATGGAAATAATTTTATTGAGAACTTTAGATAAGTGTGTCGTATTGTATACGTCATTTGATATTTAATTTTGGTGAACCGAATAGGGTGAGGTGAACCCAACTTTGGAAGGGTGTTTTGCCACTATCATACAAGATGTCTAATGACATAAAACCTCGTGTTATCATAAGACAAGGTTATGCACATCCACTTGCTGAGTATATCTACGAGCACTACCTATATGATCTTGGAGTTTGGTTGAAATATAATTTTCAATTGCAGACAGTGGAGATAGTTATATGTCAAGAGAAGACTCACCATTGGAAAGAACATATAGTAATCTTCTCATTTTTCTTTGGGGTCTATTGGGTCAACCAAGGATAATTCTGTGAACATATGATATCTATCATAACCTTGACGCATGGCCTCCCATGTACGAAGGTTTCCATGAGCACTTCCCAAAGATTTTAATTTCTAAAACAGTTTTTGACTGTACTTTATGTAAAGTACCATTGTAAGGTTGTGGTCGAGGCACCATGAGAGTTACATATATTTGTATTAAAACTCACAGTTTAACTGTGGTCGTATTCGTATTTGACGTTCAACAAATTGTATAAATGAAGTTTGTATTTGATTTTTATAGTATGATATCTGGCGACTCAGAATGGGTCGTGTGGACATATTTTGGGGGCGTCACACTTGATTTTTCCGTCCTTGATTCTTCTGATGAAAAATATGAAGCTGAAGATGGTGGTCCTAAAGAATAGTTTCTTTTAGGTTTTTTACTTGTATTTTTTTGTAACCTTTTTTCATTCCTTTGTTTGTAACTTTCTCGATCAGTTATGCTCAAAATTTACCAACTAGTTATGTTATTTCTAACTTTCTGGTTGGTTTTGTTCTAAGCTTATCTGATCGAAATTGTAAAAACTTACGGATATAAATGAAGTACAAAATTTTTCTTTGTCTGTAAATTTTCAATCAGTTATACTTGTGACTTTTACCGATCAGTTATGTTATTTCTAACTTTTTGATCGGTTTATGTCCGAAGTTTATCTGATCAGACTTGTAAAAGCATATGAATATAAATGAAGTACTAAATTTTTCTGAAGAGAAATTCTCATTTATTTTATTGATAGATTGCATGATTTACATAAATAAATGAAGGAACAACATAACTTTTACTGGTAATATTTTCTATGTCTTCCAGCATGCCATGTGTTTTTTACTTCTGATCCATCCATTGCTCGAAGCCGGTAAGTATCTGGCTTCGGCATCTCTACTACTTCATAAGGCCCCTCCCAATTTGGCATCAACTTGCCATTGTTCTGGGGGGGTTGATGCCTCTGATTCCTGAAGAACCAAATCCCCAACTTTGAATCTTCTTTGTTTCACCTTTTGGTTATAGTGTCGGGCCATTCGTTTCTGGTAAATTGCCAACCTCATCAGTGCTGAGTCCCAAACCTCTTCCAAGAGATCCAAATTTAGTCGTAGGCCGTTATCATTGTATAGCTTCTTGTACTGACTGAACCGAAGTGTAGGGGACCCAATCTCAATAGGTATGAGTGCATCTGTCCCATATGCCAATCTGAATGGTGAATCCCCAGTTGTTGTTCTTGGGGTAGTCTGGTAGGCTCACAAAACACTGAGTAATTCTTCAGGCCACCGACCCTTTAGTTCATCCAACCTCCTTTTGATGCCGTTAAGTAGAGTCTCATTGGTGACTTCCACTTGACCATTTAACTGAGGGTGAGGGACTGAAGTCTTTCTGTGTTAAATTCCCAACTCCTTTAAAAAAGCTCCAAATTTTGATCCCACGAATTGTCTGCCATTATCTGAGACCAAAATCATTGGGTGCCGAATCGATAAACAACACTTTCTTTAAAAAAATTGAGGCATTCCTATTCGGTGATCTTCTATAGAGGTTTGACCTCGACCCATTTGGTCATGTAGTCGATGGCTACTATCACGAAAGTAACTTACCCTTTGGCCTTCGACAGAGGCCCCAAGATGTCGATTCCCCACATAGCAAATGGAATTGGGGATAAGACCGAATATATCTCTTCGGGAGGCTGATGAGGGATGGAACTGTTCAGTTGACACTTAGCACATTTTTGGACAAAATCTTTGGCTTCCTGAAAGATGGTCGGCTAATAGTACCCCTGTCTCAAAATTTTGTATGCCAGTGACTTGCCCCCCGTGTGATCTCCTCAAATCCCTTCATGCACTTCCCGAAGTGTATAATCTGCTTCCGATGGTGTCAAGCACTTGAGCAGTGGAGAACTAAAGGCCCTTCGGTATAGGTCTCCATCAATAAAATTAAAATTTGAGCTCTTGTGATTGATCTTTCTTGCTAAGATGCGATCCGAAGGTAAAACCCCATCGGATAGGTAAGAAATGTACGGCGTAAGCCAGCAGTCAAGCCTATCCAAAGCTAGCACCTCCACCTTCGGAACGCTTGGTTGTTCCAACACCTCTAGATATACCGAACCATTGAAGGAACTCGCTTCGGTGGTTGCCAATCGGGTCAAGGCATCTACTACTGTGTTTTCTGACCGATCAACTCCCTGAAAACTGTGCGAAGTGAAGTATGAGTTTTTCCTTTACCTCGACTAAGTACCTTATCATTCTTGCCCCCCCTGAGCCTCATATTCCCTAGATATCCGTTTGATGACCAATTGGGAATCACTATAGATGACTAATTTTCTGCACCTCCAAGCTTCGAGCCAACCGAAGTCCAGCTAGTATGGCTTCATATTCTGCTTCATTGTTTGTGGCTTTGTATTGAAACCAAATAGCTTGTTGGACTTTGAAGCCTTCGGGAATTTTCAGAATAACCCCTGCTCCGCTGATGTCCAAAGTTGATGACCCATCTACATAGAGAGTCCATAACGCTTGCACCTGTTGTGTATCAGTAACGGACCCCACATCGAGTTTTGTGAATGAACATTCTACTATGAAGTCTGCTAGAGCATGTCCTTTGATTGTCGTTCGGGGATGGTATTCCAAAGCAAACTGAGTCAATTCCACCACCCACGCAGCTAGCCAACCCGAGACTTCTGGCCTATGTAGTACCTTCTTCAACGACTGATCTGTATACACCACTACCAACCGACCCTGGAAAAAATGCCAAAGCTTCCTGCTTGCAACATTAAGGCATAGGCGAACTTTTCCAGGTTCGGGTACCGAGTCTCTACATCTCGAAGAACATGGCTGACATAGTATACCGGGAACTGTCTTCCCCCATTGTCCCTTACCAGTGTTGCCCCAACTGCCATCGAGCTTGTCGCCAAGTATAAATATAAGGGTTACAAAGAGATCGGCTTCATCAATAGTCGGGCCGATGACAAGTATCGTTTGATCCCTTGGAACGCATCTTCACACTCCGAAGTCCATTGGAAACTCTTCTCATTTTTTGGCCCCTTCAAAGTATCAAAGAACGGCATGCATCTTTCGGCTGATCTTGACATAAATCTCTAAAGGGATGAAATTCGACCAGTCAACCTCTAAACATCCTTGTAAGACTTCGGGGATTTCATGTCTAAGATTGCCTGAATCTTCTCTAGGTTCACTTCTATTCCCCTTTTGTTGATCAGATACCCCAGGAATTTTCCAGACCCCAATCCAAAGGTGCACTTGGTCGGGTTCAAATGCACCTTATGTCTCCTAACTGTTTTAAAGCAGCTTTCTAGGTCTTCGAGATGATCTCGGACTGACATGCTTTTCACGATCATGTCGTCCATATAGACTTCCATACTTCGGCCTAACTACTTTGTGAACACGAAGTTCATCATTCACTGATACGTTACCCCGGCATTTAATAGCTCGAAGGTCATCTTCCAATAAGCGTAAATGGCCCGATGTGTGATGAAATTGGTCTTCGGGATGTCCTCCTTATTCATTGAGATTTGATGGTATCCTAAGAAGACATCCATAAAACTTAACATACCGTACCCCGAAGTGGCATCTATCAGCTGGTCTATATTGAGTAGAGGATAGAAATCTTTCAGGCATGCCTTATTCAGGTCTGTATAATCGATACACAATCTCCACTTACCATTTTTTTCTGAACCACAACTACGTTAGCCAGCCATTCGGGGTAATCGATCTCGAAGATGAATTCTACTTCCAGAAGTTTGGCGATCTCTTCGTCTATTATTCTCTGCCTCTCTGGAGCAAAAATCCTTCTTTTTTATATTATTGGTTTTCTCTTCGGGTCCACATGTAATCTGTGCAGGGCCACCGACTCACTTACCCCTGGCATGTCACTAGGTTCCCATGCAAAGATATCGGTATATACCCGAAGTAGATCTATCAACCCTGTTCGGAACGGTTCTTAATCAGTTTCTCTGTATTCCTCGGGACTAACTCCACATCCTCTGTCTCCTTGGCAGGCAGGGCAAGCGGTTCTGTGCTACTCTCAGTGAATGGCTCTATTTCAATGGCCATTGTCTGCTTTTGCTTGCTGACCCCTACCCTCAAAGAAATCAAAGTATTCCGATAACACCTTCAGGCAATGTCCAAATCACCTTTTACCTCCCCAATCTCGTTCGGTGTCAGAAACTTGATTTTGAAATGAGGTATGGATGTCACAACTTGCAAGGCTGTCAAGGTTGGCCTTCCCAAAATTGCATTATATGTCGAATCAACCTGGACTACGAAAAACCTGACCATTATCTTTACCTGCTGGGGTACTGTACCGAACCTGACAGGCAACTCAATGGTGCCCGACACATGCACCGAATCTCCACTTAACCCGTACAACGGGCCTTCTCCACCCAACTCCATCTTTTTTCCTTCCAGGTCCATCCTCTGGTAAGCGTGAGTGTACAGTATGTCGACTGAAAACCTATTGTCGATCATCATCTTCCTCATGTCTATCAGGCCAACCTGGGCCGTTATCACCAACGCTCTGTCGTGCGGCTCAATAAGGTCTGTGGGATAGTCCCTAAAATACCCGATCCATCCTTGCCGAAGACCCCACGACTGATAATATTGCATCAAGGTGCCCACTTCTTTTCTTTCCAGTTACATGCCCTACATAACCGCCTGAAATCACATCAATCACGCCTCAGGCTGGCTAGTTCTGTTTTGGCTGTGTATCCCGAACCGACCCTATGACGCCCCCAAAATAGGTATACATCACCCATCTTGAGTCGCCAAATACATGGTACAGAATACAAATACAAACTTAATTATACAACAGTCGTGTAATATATGACAAAACATAGCTGAGAGTTTAAACAGGAATGTTGCCTTCTAGACACTATCCACTCTCAAATAGAGTCCTCATTATATTTATTGTCACACTATTTTATAAAATAGTGAGGACTACTAATACACCATCTCGGGACCATCACCCGCTCCCCGACTAGTCCCGCCACGTTCTCATTTTCTGAAGAGAACAATGAAAGCAAAAGGGTGAGCTCAACTAGCCCAGTAAGAAATATTTTGACTAAGATAATGCAGAATAAATTATCATTAGTCTTCAACAATGTTAAACTGATAAAATACAATAGACATCAAGTTTAACTGCAGTGGAATAAACAATCCATTAGAAGAGTCAAGTAGAGCATGATATCTACTATCTTCTATGATTTAAAATGTTTTCATCAATTTTTATCGTTGAGACTCAACTTAATAAATAAACCACATCATTGACTAATCCCTGCACTATGGACCAAGGATATTCATTAAATCATCAATGGTCATGACTATACCGAATAATCCCTTGTCATAATTATACCAAAAACTGTCCATCAATGCACTACAAGCCACTAAGGACTTTTACCACATCATTTATAACATTACAGGTCATGATTATACTGAATAATCCCTGGTCATAATCATACCAAGTCCATCTATGCAAGTAAGCTAAAGATGACTTTCATCACAATATAAGCATGAGGATGATGACAATGACATAATAATTCAATAAAATAAGTTCAAGGATAAATTTTAAAGATTTAAAAGTTAATTTATCCTGAAATCAATTACGTCCAAATTGTCAACATGATATTGCTTTGTGGAGTAAAATTCAAGAATGCTCAGAAGAATATTTCCATGAAAAGATCTTTGGATGAAGCGCAAATATCCGTGGATATTCTACTAATTTCATGGAGTATAGAAGCCAAAACTTTAACCAACTAAGTATAATAGAATATATGAAGCTCGCAAATGGTTTTTCGCCTTGCATTATGCAAGAATCCACGAGACAGATCATTTCCATAATTTAATAAGGAATGAATACGAAGGATCATTCACCATGCATGCAAGAATCCATATAGGCAAAGTTATTCCAACAAAATAATAAAGAATGGAATAATAGAAGAATTCACAGTGCATGCGATAGACCGCATGCAGAATGTGTTATTCTCAATAGAAAAATCTGAGAATGGAACTGTGTCATGCAGAATCGCGTGATAGATAGGATATTCTAATGTAATAATAAAGAATGGAACCGGTCATACGTAATCCGCACAAACAGGATGTTCCAACAGAATAATAAAGAATGGAACCGTGTCATGCGTAATCCGCATGCATGGGATGTTCCAAATGTAATAATAAAGAATGGAATAACAATGTAATTCCCTAGGCATGCGATAGATCACATGCATAAAAGTTATTCTAATGTAATAATAAAGAATGGAATAATGTAAGAATTTCACCATGTATGCGGACTTTCAGAGATATAAAAAGTTATTCCAACATAATAATAAAGAATGGAATAACAACTATTATGAGTATTGAAAGAAAATAACTTTCTTCATGAATACGAAAGAATAATACCCCTTACCTTAGAAAAAATTGGATATTGGAATAGTGAGGTAGCAGACTTCACTTCTTCTTTCTCTCTATAATTTCTCTCTATAATAATTGCTCTAAAGCTTTAGTGAATTGGTGAGAAATGAAGGAAGAATGAGCTTCTATTTATAGAAAAATATAGTTTTGATAATTGCATGTTTTGGGGCTAGAAATATTACAATACAATACCTTCAACTTTTCATTTATTTTTAATTTAGTCCTGCAAGTATTATCAAACTTGTACCACCTCCCCTAATAGTAAATAATGTGAATCAATAGTTCAATCATGTGAATCAATAGTTATAATCATGTAAAAATACGAATTACAGTATAGTACCTCCATCTATACCTCCATTTTTAACTTAGTCATGCAAGTATTATCAATCTTTCACCAACTCCCCTAATAGTACATGAATGCGAATCAATAGTACACACATGTGAAAAAATAGTTATAATCAGGTGAATTAATAGCAATTAATTGCTCATTTATCCGATTAATTACCTGGCTGATCAGTATAACTTCCAGACATCAATTAATATCGAAATAAATGTCAATTTCCACTAACACTAATAATTCCAACACAATGGAACTATCAATTTCATCATTAATCAACACGAACTTATTCATTATTAATATTATAACTCATAATATTTAATAACCAGGTCGTTCCCAGGAAAGAGGGGGCTTTCCGATAAGGATTTCTCCTTATTGGCGCGCAATTAGATGACCAAACATCTCCTTGACAGAACTTCTAAACATTGTAAATATTGCAATTTAATAATATAAATAACTTTGTCGTCTCAATTATTGATTTAATAATATATCATATTATGCAGATGATACTATGACAATAATCGAATCAATAATACGAGAGAGATATGACGCAAAGAATTATCGTAGAAATAATTGAGTATAACCGAGTGACTTCTCACGTAAAGATCAATAATCAATACTTTGTGCTACTATGCAACCACGCCAGACATCGTATTTTTTACTAACGGGTAGTTCAACGGTTTTAATTCAGTAAAACTTCCACCGTTATTTTTATAAAAAGATAATTCTGTCATTTTCTAACTACGACAATATAATTCTGTCGTTTTCTAACTACGACAATACTTCCGTTGTGGGGTCCACCAATGATTGTGTCGTCGTACTAATATTCCCTGTTAAAACGAATATTCCCAGACCAATCGAATATTATATAACCACTTGCTTACTTTGAAAAATTTGTAAATATTACCCACAACTATAATATTATATCAAATCCACACCATAATATTCAAAAATATATTTCGAGAAAATTATTCTTTATTCATAAAAGTTGGGGTCTTACAGACCCTCTTTTTTTTTCCCTCTGTGCCTCCGCATTCTCTCGACCTGCCACATACTGAACTAGCTGGCCGTTCTGGACATTTTTCTCTATCAGGTCCTTCAGATCATTACACATCTCCGTTGTATGTCCGGGACACTAATGATATTCACAAAACTTATCTTGATCCCTCTTCTCGGGCTTCGGATGCGTCGAGCAAGGCTCGTAGAATGACTTATTCTGTATTTCCTCCAATATCTTCGCCCGATCTGTATTGAGGGGGGGGGGGGTGTAAACTTTGTTGACATTTCTGGTAGGGAAGGGTGGACGGTCACTTCCTGATCCTCCACCATTATAATTTTTCTTCCCCTGATTGTCCAACCTCCCCTGGTTATTATCTGAACGCTGATAACTTTGTTTATCCCGGTCCTTAGATTTATCATAAGACTGAGAGTGCGGTTTGAAGTTTCCCATAGCCTCTACTATCGAGATAAACCATTCGACCCGATGGAAAGCTTCGGTCAAATCTACAGGAGGATTGTTCACCAGGTCCTTCATCAGCTTCTTCGACCTCCCTATATCCAGACTTGTTGTGAAAAATCCCAAGGCTTGAGGGGAATTTAATTCTGCTATCGAACCCACAGCCTCCCGAAACCTCCTAACGTACTGACCGAGGCTTTCATCCGAACGTTGTATCACCTGCATGAGGGAAGCAGTGATCTTCCCTCTTCTTCTGTTACTCCTGAACCAAGCATGAAACTTTTCCCGAGGGTCATTCCATGAACTGATTTATCATGCTGCCAAAGTCCCCATCCATTCTCGGGCGTTCTTCTTTAAGGTTGTGGCAAACATATGACATTTGGCAGCATCTGAATGCCCGTAGTAAGTCAGCATCCTGTCATACCCGTTAGAATGATCATACGGGTCCCCCAATCCATCATAAGTCTCCATCGGTGGCATTTTCTTCTTCGGATCGGCCGTGACTTGATTGATTTCAGGGGAGAATGGTGAACTGGGGCAACTCTGAGGTGTTCCCATCGGATTTTTTGCCGCCAGTAGCTTTTCCAACTCCACAACCCTTCGAGCGAGGGGATCGGGCTCCTCTTTACGAGGGGACGATCTGTGCCTGTCCCTCTCGTATTCAGGAGACGCGACCCTCCTCCTTTGCCCCAATCTGTCCTGGTATTCAGACTTTCTATCTACAAAATGACTCCTCCTTTGGCTTCTGCCTTCCCGAGAGTGACTCCTGTGTCTGCTATTTTCCCTTCCTGCCTCCTCCCGGCGAGGTGACCAGGATCGGCTTCGATGTCTGCGCCTCTTTGACAAAGCTTCCTGCTCTCCGACCATTTTTGCCATCTGCTCTTCAAGCTCCTCTTGCTGAAGGCGTAGTGCCATCATGGCATCTTAATTTTGCTCCATCTTTTTCTGCAGAATGAATTGACGCTGGTCTTGGCTGCCCCCAGCCCGATCTTTCTCTCTCCTATCGTATGCCCGAGACTGGTTGTCGTCGGCATGATGACCGATGTGGATGGGGGTATGCCGATGTTGGGTCAAAGCGAATGTCATTGGATGATTAGGTGTGTCAAAGATCGCCTCAATGATCTTTAGAGCCCAATCTATCCTTTACCGACCCTCTCACCTGAGTGGTGTGGTGGGTTTTTGCTTTTTCCTGTTTTGAAGCACTGTTATCCCTGCCCGCCATGGCTTTCTACCAAAAAAGTAACACAGTGATTGTTGATGCACTAAGCCCTCCTTCTAGCGCCAATGTTAACGCTAAGTTTTGCCGGCGCGTCCAATCACCAAGTCCACGCACTGAAACCTGCACAATAACAGATCACACACGAAACTTGATGGCTTGTGCCGCCGGGGGATAGCTTCGGTGTGAGAATGAGTACAAGCTGTTACAAGGTTTAACAATGGAGGTTTTAGTGTTTAGTGCTCAAAAGTGTATTACCTGTTAATTAAAACCAAAGCCTTATATTTATAGCCATTCTCACTACCTTAGAACCCATCTTCGAGTCGAATTAGGACTCCTAAATATGGTAGTTACCATTATTTGGGTCCAACACAATCTCCTAAAAAGTGCAAGTTGGATCCAACCCAAATACTACCTTTGGAGTTAATTATTCGAATATGGTTAGGATTAGGATCCTTAACCATTTAGAGCCCTTATCACTCCAAACTTCATACAAGGGCCAACCCTCCTTATAGGCCCAATTCAACCGAGTTCATATAAATTGGTTTGGGCTTCGGCCCTAAGGACTCGAAAGCCTGACCCCGAACATCATCAATGAGAATAGGACTTCAGCCCTGAGGGCTCGGATACTCGAACCCGAACATCATACACCAAAATCGAACTCCGGCCCAATGGACTCGGTAGCCCGAACCCGAACGACCCCAGCATCCTTGTTCGCTTCGGCCTAATGGGCTTAACATCTCTTTCTGAAGCTAGGCCTTCAGATCATATGAGGATGGATAAAATGCTCCCGAACAAATCGCTAAAAAATGAGAAAGTACCCAAAAAAAACTCCTGTTATTTTACTTCTGAGATGAACATATAATGCAAGTACTGTGCTTCTATCTCCCTCCAAACCGTGGTCAACCAAAAGAAAAAAGGAAAAAAAAAACTTTTTTAACTACTAAACCATCTCAATTTAAAAGCCCCTCGGGGGAAAAAAAATAAAAGACAAAAATAACTAAGACTTTTTTTTTTAGATTCCCAAGCATCATTGATTATATAGGAAGAGAAGTAATATAGTAAAGAACAAAAAAAACCAAAAAAATCTAAAACATGCAGCCTTTTTCCCTTATTTCCTGCCGCCGTCTCCTTATCTTTTCCAACTTTTGATTTGCTGCTCTCCCTTATCTTTTCCAACTGCTGATGTCTCCCTTTCAAAATCCTTCAGCGTGCAATTGTTTTTTCCAGGCTTTTTAATTAAAAAAGTTGTGAAGACTTGGCTGGGTTATGAATTACTTGGAGGACTACTTTAGATCAATGGGATGCTTTATAATCCAAGTCCCCTCAAGCTCTTATAGTGGGTTCTATTTTGGGAAATTGCATGGGCTTTGTCCATTATTGTACATTGATTGCAAAATAAATAAATAAATACAATTAATATAGAATTAATATAAAATTGGACTAATAAATTTATTTTAAGAGGAAATAAACATATAAATAATATGATTATCAATTTACTTAATCTTTAAGGGAGATTTTTCAAAGAATATTCCGTTGTGCATAATCAATACCGATTATTTGGTAATACATCTTTAATTAATCAAAACGTTTTAAATATCTATTCAACCCCCCTACTAGATATCTAGTGTACCTCCGGGAAATAACACTCCCAATAGCTTTCCAATGATCAACATTAGGACTGCTCATATATCTACTAAGTTTAGAAACTGAAAATTAAATATATGGCCTAGTATAATGCATATCATACATAAAGCTACCAATATCACTTGTGTATTCTAGTTGTGCATAGCTCTGCCATTGTTTTCTTTTAGTTTAACTCCATTTTCAAAAGGAGTATTCACCTCCTTAAACTCGAGGTGACTAAACTTAGGTAATAGTTTTTAATATAGTGAGATTGATTTAATACAACCCCCCCCCAAACTATTTTTTTTAACTT
Source organism: Panax ginseng (assembly GCA_020205605.1). Lineage (NCBI taxonomy): Eukaryota > Viridiplantae > Streptophyta > Magnoliopsida > Apiales > Araliaceae > Panax > Panax ginseng. Next base: position 33,664,701 of record CM035149.1, read on the forward strand.
TGATGCCTAAAATAGTATCTACTTCACCTAAGTCTTTCATCTTAAAGATAGAGGATATATACTTTTTAGTCTCATTTACTCCAACCACATTTGTACTGATAATCAACATATCATCTACGTATAAACAAATTATCACCATATAGCCAGAAGTGGTTTTAGAGTATATGCACATATCTGCACTATTATATTTAAACCCAAAATTTAAAATAGCAGTGTCAAATCTCTCGTGCCACTGTTTTGGTGTCTGTTTTAGACCATAAAGGGACTTAACTAATTTTCATACTTTAGCCTTATTTCCAAAAGCAACAAACCCTTCGAGTTATTCCATATATATTTTCTCATTCAAATTGTCATTTAAAAATGTTGTCTTAACATCCATTTAATGAACGTAAAGATCAAACAATAAAGCTAAGACAAAAAGAATTCGAATGAAAGTAACTCGTGATACCGATGCATAAGTATCCAAATTGTCAATACATTCTACTTGTCTAAAATCTTTTGCTACAAATCTAGCTTTAAAGGCATAAATAGTACCATTAGTGTTATATTTTTTTTCTAAAAATCCATTTGCACCATATGGGTTTAGAACGTCTAGGTAAATCTTTCAATACCCAAGTATTATTTTTCAAGATCGAATTAATTTAATCATTTATAGCTTTCTTCCAAAAGGCAGGATCCCTAGAAGTCATACCTTCTTTAAATGATTTAGGATCAGTCTCAAGACAATATATATAGGGTATTTCATTTACCAAATAATTATTTTAGTCTTCTTCCACCAAATATTATAAAGACTGAGAAAAAAATGAAATCATCATCCAAATTTTTATCTTTTCTACCTCTAGTACCCCTTCTAAGTCCACTTGGTTGAATTAGAATTAATACTATGTTCTCCAACCTGAACACTAGACCTTATAGGACCTATAAGCTCATCAAGTTTAGGCATGTCCATATTTTCAACATCTTTTGAGAATTTATTTTCAAAAAATTTTACATCCCTTGACTTAGTTATAATATTAGACTCTAAATCAAGATGTCTATAAACTTTAATATTTTCAGCATATCTCTAGCCCTTAACTTAGTTCTTTTAGGATAAGAAACTCAAAGATAAGTTATACACCCCCGCACTTTAAAATAATTTATGTTAGCTCTCTTGTCTTTCCATATTTCATAAGGACTAGTTTTTATTACAGTACTAGAAATCCTATTTAAAATATCACAAGCAGTTATGAGTGCCTCGCCCCATAAATTATTTGACAAACAAGCATAATTTAACATATAATTAATCATATCATGAAATACACAATTTTTTATTTATGTTAAACCATTTTGTTGTGGTGTATACGTTGCACTTATTTTATGTATAATGCTATTTTCTTAACAAAAATGCATCAAAAACATTCAAACAATATTTCATGCCTATATTAGAACGTAAAATTTTAATCTTATTCTCAAGTTGATTTTCTACTTCTGATTTGTATTTTTAAATGAGTTAAATGTTTCATCATTTGTTCTTAACAAATACATATAAAAATATTTGCTAGCATCATCTATAAAAGTAATAAAATATCGTTTTACATCACTTCTCAATATTCAATTTTACTTACAAATATCAGTATGTATTATCTAACAATTATGATTCTCCAGGCACATTTTGAAATGGCTTCCTCAATATTTTTTATTTAACACAAATTTCACATTTCTCAAGTTCACTATTACCAATATCAATTAATTTCATTGCATGTTTTTCAAATTCTTTAAATTCATATGTCCTAAATGACATGCCACAAAGAAATTGCACAAGTAATATAAGAAGAAATTGAATTTATTTTATTAACTGATAGTTTGTACATTCCATTACAAGCATAACTTTTTTAACAAAAACAAACTTCTTTAAAATAATGACTTCGTCGGATTGAAAAAAATTTTTAAAGCCTTTCCTATATAAAAGATCAACAAAAATTAAATTTTTTTCTAATTTCAAACACAAACAACACATTGAGCAATGTCAGCTTTTTCCCAGAGGTGAAGTTAATTTCCACAGTTCATTTGCCATCAACATTAGCCATTCAACTATTTCCCATCTGAACTTCCTGTCCGATAATTTCTTCAAATGTTTTAAATATCTCTCAATTATTGCAAATATGGACAGTAGCTCCGGAGTCCAACCACCAACCATCATGCTCACTCGCCATTGTAATTCTATAAATAAGCATACCTAAGGGGGTAAAAAGTGGTTACTCTAAAAGTGATAAACTATGAAATCTTTTTTGATTTTTTTCTACTACATGTTTAAATCAGAAAGCTATGTATGTCTGCTTTAGTGTCTGCTTTAGCTTATATTCTTCGTTAATTACTATCAGACAGATATGTCTGTCTGCTTTAGTGTGTGAATTAGTATATCTTCAATCATGAGCAGAGCAAAATATCCAGAAAAAATATAAAAACAGAATAGAAAGGAACAAAATAGAAAATCACATCAAAAATTTTACGTGGTTCTGCTCCTATCCTCGAATCTAATGGAGTAATCTATGTTCAATACCAATCGGTATTGGAAACTCTTTTTATTAATTTCAAAACTTAATTAAATAAAATAAAAAGAACTCCGTGTTCAAAAGCTTTCCACTACGATGGACACCTCAACCCCCTTTGTACATCTGCAACCTTTCTTACCACTGAGACCTTTACACCTCTGCAACCTTGAAACCTTCCTTTGAACAAATTCTATCCACAACTGGATCAATCAAGCCAAATAATGTTTGACCTCATAATTAAATACAAAGAATTTTTAATACAATATTTTGTGATTTTCCAGCCAATAAAAGATTAACAATAGAACGAAGACTTGTTGGAAATAGACTTTAATAGCTCTCTATGAAGGTATATCAAGACAGGTATTACCTTTAAATTTTCTAAACTGATATATGCTTCAAGTATTTTTCACAATAATTAGCCGAGTATGAGGAATATATATACTGAAGAAAAACAACAGCTATAAAATATTTGTTAGCAATAAAGTCCCATAATTTCAGCAACTAATAATGTCCAACGGATATAACATCAACTATCAAAGGTATGGTTTCCAAAGAGACTGAAATGATTATTTACAGGAGATAAAGAGTATATATGATAAGGTTTGAAATATTCCAACTCTAAACAGATTGTTTATCATAGACAATTACCTTACTAGACTTTTTTCAAATTGGAACGAATTTAACAGCTAAATAGATTCCTTAATGTATTCTAATTCAAAAACTTATTTGACAAAATATATTAAAGAGAGAATTTTCAACAATAATAATAATGATAAGAATTTTTAAAACTCTTGAAATACATGCAATCCTGCAGGATATCTCAATTGGACTTGTATCCAAATTCGGCCAAAACATACTACATCATTTTTAATAAGCCATTATTAAATTAGCCCAAACAAAATCGATTCACTCCATTAAATAACTTACATTCACAAGCATATTGTCATCATTAAAATCATCAATAATAAAAATTAACATTCTCCTCCTTTTTGATAATGACAATTTATTAAACTTTGCAATTAACATTCTCCCTCTATTTATATGGCTCCCCCTAAGATTGTGCATATTAATGAAGAATATATAACTTGAGCATATAAACTATCAATATATCCATATCCATCACAAATCAAGTATGATTAAGCCAGACAATTATATTCATAATATAGAAATCACAGTACCCAAATATCTCTTCCCCTTTGTCATTATCAAAAAGAAATAAATAAAACTATGCATATTAATCATTAAGCACAAGAAAATTATAACATATCAATTTAGTTATATCTCTCCCCATTAAAAGAACTAAGCGTAAGGATAAAAAAATGACACTGGGACAAGCTTATAACAATAACACATATAACAGGTAAACAAAATTATTATACCTTTATGATTTGTTACCTATATCAACATTTTATTACCAATAGTAAGCTTGATAGATGTGCTCCTTAGTGTAGCAAACAAATTTCTTCAAAACCTCTTCTTGTGGACATAATAATGTTGAGATTTCCGATGAGCAGACTTGGAGGGATGATTTCCCACAGCTTTAGAAGATTTAGGAAACCTCGTAGTAGTCATTTGCTCTTCAGATTCATCCTCTGGAATATCAGTTTTTGCATTAGAATGTTCATATGTTTAATTTTATCTTCTAAAACAGACTGGTTTGCCTATCTGGATTTAGGTGTCTGCATGTCTGAGTTTTCTTCTAAGGCAGACAGGTCAGGCTGTTTGATTTTGTCTGTCTGTTTTACTGGTCATCTATTTTTCCTTGTGATGCAGACGGCTTAGGCTGTCCAGATTGAGGTGTTTGGGTTTCACGATTCAGATTGTCATTTTCTGCAAAATCCTCATCTTTTGAAAGATCATGGTTAAGTTCATCAAAAATAATATTTACTGATTTCTCATCAAGATTATCATTTGTATTAAATATGGAGCATCTAGCATAATAAAAACTTTATAATGATGTTATGAACCCTTGTAATTCTCTATAAGCACACCTAAAAGGGGGTGAATAGGTGTTTAATCTAAAAGTGACAAACGATGAAATCTTTTTGATTTCTTCTGCAACAAGTTTAAATTAGACAATTATGCCTGTCTACTTTAGTGTCTGCTTTAGTTTATGTTCTTCGTCAATTACTATCAGACAGACATATCTGTCTGCTTTATTGTCTGAATTATTATATCTTCAATCGTGAGCCGAGCAAAATATCCAGAAAAATATAAAAACAAAATATAAAATCAAACCAAGATTTTTACGTGGTTCTACCCCTATTCTCTAATCTAGTGCCGTAATCCACGTCCAATACCAATCGGTATTGGAGACTCTTTTTATTAATTTTAAAACTCAATTAAAAATAATAAAAAGAACTCCCTATTTAAAAGCTTTCCACTACGATGGACATCTCTGCCCCCTTTGCACCTCTTCAACCTTTCTCACCACCGAGACCTTCGCACCTTTGCAACCTTGAAAGCTTTGTTTGAACAAAACCTATCCACTACTGGATCAATTAAGCCAAATAATGTTTGACTTATAATTTAATATAAAGAATTTTTAATACAATATTCTGTGATTTTTCAGCCAATAAAATATTAACAATAGAACAAAGACTTGTTGGAAATAGACTTTAATAGCTCTCTATGAAGGTATATATCAAGACTGGTATTAGTTTTAAATTTTCTTAACTGATATATGCTTCAAGTATTCTGCACAATAATTAGTCGAGTAGGAGGAATATATATATATATATATACTGAAGAAAAACAACTACTATAAAATATTTGTTAGCAATAAAGTCCCATGATTTCAGCAAGTAATAATGTCCAATAGATATTAGATCGGCTATCAAAGATATGGTTTCCAAAGAGACTGAAAAGCTTATTTAAAGGAGAGAAAAAGTATATATGATAAGGTTTGAAATATTCCAACTCTAAACAAATTGTTTATCAAGGACAGTTACCTTATTAAACTCCTTTTCAAATTGGAACAAATTTAACAACTAAATAGATTCCTTACTATATTTTAATTCAAAAACTTATTTGAAAAAATATATTAAAGAGAGAATTTTCAACAATAATAATAATGATAAGAATTTTTAAAACTCTTGAAATACTTTATGCAATCTTGCAGGATATCTGATATCTTAATTGGACTGATATCCAAATTGGGCCAAAATATACTATATCATTTTTAATAAATAATTATTAAATTAGCCCAAACAAAATCAATTCAATTCATTAAATAACTTACATTCACAAGCATATTGTCATCATTAAAATCACCAATAATAAAAACTAACATTCTCCTCTTGATGATGACAATATATTAAACTTTGTAATTAACATGCTCCCTCTATTTATATGGCTCCCCTTAAGATTATGCATATTAATTAACAATGTAAGATCCCAACTTTTTATGAATAAAGATTTAATCTTCTCTAAATATTATTCTAAATAGTAAGGTGATAATTTAATAAATGTTATAGTTATGGGTGATATGTGCAAATTTTACAAACTAAGCAAGTTGTGATAAAATATTCGTTTTGTCAGGGAATATTCGTTTGGTCGAGGAATATTCGTACAACGGTGCAATCATTGGTGGACCTCACAACGGAATAACTATCGAATATAAAAAATGATAAAAATAACCTTTTATAAAAATAATGGTAAAACTTTTACTATTAAAATGTTGAAATAACCAGTGATAAAAGTACAGTAATACGCGTTGTTGCACAGAAGCACACAGTATTTCACACTGTCTCTGATTATTGATACTTACGTAAGAAGTCACTCAATATTCAATAATTGCTACAGTAGTGGTTTCATAGTATCTCATATTATTAACTCAATAATTATTACAGTAGCATCTGCATAATATTTTATATTATTAAATCAATAATTGTCACGACACAGTAACTTATATTGTTTATTATTAGATAAGCATTATTGATAATGTCTAAAAAGTTCTGTCGAAGAAAGGGGTTAGGTTATCTAATTACGCGCCAATAAGGAGAAATCCTTATCGGAAAGCTCCCTCTTTCTTGGAAATGATCTGGTTGTCAATATTGAAATCTATAATATTAATGGTGAATATTTATTGAAAATAATAAAGATTTTATTAATTAAGGATAAGTGAATTACAAAAGCTAAGGGGAATAATACGAACTTGGAAAACTTTAGGGGTACCAAAGCATAATAAGTTGACCAATCCATGTGAACTTGAATCAACCAATCAGAGAAGAGATGATGCAAGCATGATATAAGCATGACATCATCCTTAAAGAAACAAAAAGATGATGTCATCATGACGATTTCATGATGATGTCACCTAGTGGAAGATGATTGAGGGACTAAAGTGCAATTAATGAGATACTAAAGTGTAATTAACCTAGGTATCAAACTATAATAAGCCTAGCCCCTAACGTGCAATTATCGAAACTATATTTTCCTATAAATAGGGATCTAAGTTCATTAGTTCTTCACCAATTTACAAAATCAAGTTATAATCGAGAGTTAGAAAAAGAGAGTTCTTGTGAGTATACTTTGAGTGTAGTGCAAGATTTCCTCAAGATAATCTCCACTATTCTAGTCATAACTACTCTCATATTAAGGTAAAGGATGTTATTTTCTTCATACTCATAAGGGTTGTCATTCTATTCCTTATTAATATGTGAGAATAATCTGTCTCCGCGGACTACCGCATGCCTGGTGAATAACCCTTTATATTCATTCTTTATTAAGTTGTGGAAATGATCTGTCTACGTGGATTACCGCATGACGGGTGAAAATCTATTTGCAGTTTCGTATATTTTTTCATACTCGTATGGGATATCATTTCTTTTGTACTCATATTTTTCTCCATTTATGGTACAAAATTATTGTTTGTTTCCAAAACCTTACTGTTAAATGGTAAAAATGTCTGAAATTAGTAGAATATCCTTAATAGTTTGCGCTTCATCTAATATCATTTCATTGGAATATTGGTCTGAACTTACTTATTAAATTTTAATATATTCATTCGGGGTACTATTCATGTCGGGATACTATTCACAACGGAATTTAGTTTCTTTTCTTTGTCCAAATTATCTTTAAAATTTGAATCTTAAATATCATTCTTGAATTTTACTCCATAATTGGCGATCATGTTGACAATTTGGACATTCTTGAACTCTGAATAAATTAATTTATAAATCTCTAATATTTATCATTGATCTCACTTGATTCATTATTTATGTCATTGTCATCATCCTCATGCTTATATTGAGGTGAAAGTTATCTTTGGCCCGTAGTATAAAGATGGACTGTTGATTGGTATGATTATGATCAAGAATTGTGTATTGGTATAATCATGACCTTTAATGTTACAAATAAAGGTTTGTGGTGAAAGTCCTCTTTGGCCCATAGTGCATAGATGGACATGTGTTTGACATGATCATGACCACTGGTGATACAAACGAATATCTTTGGCTTGTAGTGCATAGATAATTCGTTGATTTGAAATAATTATTGATTGGTGTTACAGGGATAAAATATTGATGATGAATTTTTAAATCATAGAAGATAGTAGACATCAGATTGCTATTTTCCTTTGTAATTGCTGATCTAAAATTTGTTGTCCATTATATTTTATCTGATTTATCATTGTTGAATGCTAAAGATAATTTATTCTTCATTATCTTAGTCATAATATTCTTTACTGAGTTAGTTAAGCTAACCTTTTTTTTATTCCATTGTTCTTCTCAGGAAATGAAAGTGTAGTTGAGACTAGTTGGGGAGTGGAGTAATGGTCTGAGATAGTTACTATAGAAGTCTTCACTATGTTGTGAAATAGTGTGATAATAACTATAATGAAGACTTAATTTGAGTTTGGATATTGTCGTATTATGTACGGTGCAATATTTATATTCAAACTCAAAGCTTATGTGTTGTCGTATTTTGTATGACAGTTTAATAGTTATAAATATGGAAGTTTATATTTGAATTTTGTATCATGTATTTTGACGACTCAAAATGGGTTGTGTGAACCTATTTTGGAGAGTCGCAACTGCACTTTTATCACTAAGTATTTCAGCAATTGACGGTAAAAGTTTTTCTGTCAATTTTGAAAAAGGTTATTTATGTCAATTTCTATATTCGATAGTTATTCTGTTGTGGGACCCACTAATGATTGATTATTTCGACATCGTCGTACTTTACCGAATATAATATTTCCGACATAAAGAATATTCCTCGACAAAACGAATATTTTCCAACAACTGTTTACTTTGTATAATTTACAAATATCACCCACAATTATAACATTTATTAAATTAACACCTTACTATTTAATTATAATAATATATAAAAAAAATTAAATTTTATTCATAAAAAGTTAGGGTCTTATCACTGCCGTCTCCGATAGTACTCCTCTCTGACAACAGTCGGGGCAATTTGTTCGAAGAAGATGATGATAATGATCTGTACTCCTCTCCGACAACGGCCGATAGTACTCCAAGAACATCTGTTCGAAGGTGATGATGATGATCTGCTCCTACCCATATTCTCACTCTTGAATATATACTCAATGAATTATTATTGATCCAACAAACAGAAACAGAAGCTGAATCAATAGTAGGAAGAAAAAAATTGTCACTTCCAGAAGCTATCCTATTAAAGAATGGACGGATGGATCCCAAATTTGTCAACAGAAATGGGGAGAAAGACCAAGATATTTCTAAATAATAATAATAATAATAATTTCAAAATAATAATAATAATAATTTCTAAATATTTGATAATTTATATTTTTAAAGTGAACTTAAAATATTTAAAATTAAAAAATAATATAAAGTCATTAATTTTATATTATTTATAACATAAAATTAATGAATTTATATTAATAACTTAAAATTCAATAATAACATAAAATTAATGAATTTATATTATTTATTTAATTTTTAAATATTTTAAGTTCACTTTAAAAATATAAATTATCTAATATTTTGAAATCATTGTTAATATTATTTAGAAATTATTATTATTATTTAAAAATGTTATTATTATTATTATTATTATTTTGAAATTATTATATTATAATAATAATTTTTGCAAATGTATTTATATAAAAGTAATGAATTTATATTATTATTTAAAAATTATTATTATTATTATTATTATTATTATTATTATTTTGAAATTATTATTATTATTATTATTATTATTACACATGGCAGAGCATATATGTACACATCAGCATTTCAAAATCACGTGATATGCATAGTTAGAATTTCCGTCCGATTTTAGGACGAAAACCGTAAGTTATGACCATTTTTTAATTATTTTGAAGAATAGTTACGCGATTGTAACCAAAAAAAAAAATTCGATAACCACAATAAAAATCGGATTGTAATACAGTGACCAAAAAGTCAATTATCTCCCCAAAGTAGTTAACCTTTAATTTCTTTCACACCATCAACAACCACCCGCGTATACTTCCCTTCTTGTTTCATCTTCTCTTCTTTCAATGCTTGCTTCTCCTGCATAAAAGCCCCTTAGATCTATTAATTTAAAATATTACACATTACCAAACCTGCTCCGTACACGATTATTTGAAGCGGTCTAAAATTTGGTCTACGTATGTGATTCATATATCACAGCTGTCTATTTGGAAACAAAACTAGCATATCGTGCACCAAGAAAGTATCAACTTCCACAATTAGAGATAATCTCCATAGTCTATAATCCTAACACTATTTAGAAAAGAAAAAGATAGAAGAAAGTGATAAGGGATAGAATATAAGAAAAAATTTAAGTGATAAGGGATAGAATATAGTCTAGAGATGAGAGATGAAGAAGAAGATTGACAGAGAGCCACAAAACATGAACTTTTTCTCAGTTTTACCATGCCAATTACGTTGCAATATCTCAATTTATAAATTTAGCAAAAAAAAAAAAATATCTCAATTTATAATCCTAGATATGCATAAAATAGAAAACTAAAAATATAAGATCCACCTTACCCTAGAAAACTAAAAAAAAATTGAATTTGAAATACGGACGAGACTTGTTTAAAAATGACGTCGTTTCTCAGTTGGCCACCAATACTTAGCGTCCGAAGTTTAATACTGCAGACGAGACTTATTTAAAAACAAAGTCGTTTCCTAGTTGGCCAACAAAATCCGATTCGTTTTTTCGTAGAGAAATCTCTGATCAAAGATAGAAGAAGACCCATTTTGCATCATATCTAAGGGATTCTTTGATTTGGGCCGAAGAAGCAATGCCACTCGTGTTGGAATATATATAGCGCCAAGATAATAATAGCAAAGGCAAAGAAGAATCACAAAGGCAAGATAGAAATAAATGAAATTAACAAGAGAAACAACCAGAAATAAAATTGGAACAACTTAGTGAAAACCGAGGCGAAGCGAAGAGTGTTCGTTCTAAAGAAGTGATTTCGCTTCACCGATAATCACAGTACAATTGGGTCACAAGGCGCGGTCACTCTTCAGGATTCAACGGCGAAGTCTCCGATCGTATGTACTAACAGAAGGAGACTTTGGACTTGTCTAATGTGGATTGCCCAGAATTACAGAATGAACGAAGAACAGATTGTGAGAAGAAGAAGAAGAAGAAGAAGAACAGTATGCGTATGTCTCTATCTCTGAAGAATAGAAGCAGAATATATATATATGAAGAAGAAGGAGAACGTTGCAACAACGGGAAAATTAACGTTTAGGAAAATCAGTAACGTAAAAGGGAACGTTGGAAGCAAATAAAGGCTTGCGTTAAATTGGGGAAAAATTAATTGAAAAACGGCTAGGGTTAAGCTTAGTAAAAGAAATAAAAGGAGAGGATTTTTGCAAAACAGTGAGCTACCTGGGTGCACCCGCAAGGCATTATCCAACGGATCGGCACTTCTTCATGCAGGCGTGATCGCGTTAAGGTTTTCTCAACCGAAAGTCCGAGAACCAAGCTTGGCTTAGCCCAATTCTTGGCAAATCTGGCCTTATGTGTGTGAGATCATCCCTATTTCCTCAACCATGTTACTAAGCTCATAACAACAATTACTAATATACACTATGAGAGTTCCCAAAATAGCCAATGTGGGACTTTAACAAAATCATAAGTTTGAAGCATATCCAACAATCCCCCACATGATTCAAAATTATCAACGAGATAGGAAAAATTAAAAAGAAATAAGAAGGGCAATGGTTTTTGGATACATAAAGTCGATACCTTGTGGGTTTGAATCGACACTTAGTGGAACAAGCTCATGATTGTAGATTATAGGTGAACTATATTCTTGAACCCATTATCTATGATACAATCAATTGAACTTACACACATATCTAAAAACCTGAATCCACATTAAGTCCATGGTCATGCTGGCGTTTAGAGTCATGCGCCATATCCAAGATTTTCGTAAAGGCTCTAGAGAGTTTGCTAAAGACTCTCATAGAAGTTTTTACTACACTTCCACCTTTATATAGGTGAACCCATCAAGTATATACTGACATACACCACCCTTTAGGGCTATGAGTTTCATTAAGAATCTAAACGATTCATCCTCTCACAATTTGTCAGTAAGCACCACAAACACACAGGGAGAAATATAAATAAGTGTAGTGCTTTAATTAAATAATTACATGACTTGTTGTTACCCATTGAACCCAATTCATGGGATCTCCAATCACATGGGTTGGGTTTCCATCACATATTATTTACTCAAAATATTGGCAATAGTCTCATCCCTCTGGATGCTTCTTGGACTACCTTTTTACACAATCCCTTAGTAAGCGGATCCGCTAGGTTCTTTTCAGACCTCACAAATTCCATGGAAATAACCCCGTTACTGATCAGTCCTCGTACAATATTGTGCCTCAAGCGAATATGTCTCTGTTTTCCATTATAAACATGGTTCATTGCCCTGTCAATAGCTGCTTGAGAATCACAATGCAAAGAGATAGAAGGAATTGGCTTATACCACAATGGTATGTCAGCCAATAAATTCCTTATCCACTCTGCTTCTGTACCTGCCAATTCTAAAGCAATAAATTCAGATTCCATAGTAGATCTAGCAGTACAAGTTTGTTTAGCAGATTTCCAAGAAACAGCTCCTCCACCTAACGTAAACATATAACCACTAGTGGAGTTTGTTTCATCATTATCAGATACCCAATTAGCATCACAATATCCTTCTAAAACACTAGGATGACCAGTAAAATGTACACCTACATTAATAGTTCCTTTTAAATACCTCATTAGTCGTGACAATGCATTCCAATGATCTTGTGAAGGATTATGTGTATATCTGCTAAGTCTACTAATGGCATATGCTATATCAGGCCGAGTGCAGTTCATTAAATACATTACACTACCAATGATTCTAGCATATTCAATTTGTGCAATACCATTCCCTTTATTTTTCTTTAAATGCACACTAGAGTCAAAAGGGGTTCCTAATGGCTCTTCATTAAAGAAATTAAATTTCTTAAGAATATTTTCTACATAATGAGACTGTGATAAAACTAATCCATTTGCATGTTTATTTATTTTCATGCCAAGAATCAAATCCGCTTCTCCTAAATCTTTCATGTCAAATTTAGAAGATAAAAAATCTTTAGTAGTTTTCACAACTTTCTCATCAAGATTCAAATATTAGCAAGTCATCCACATATAAACAAATAATCACACCACAATTTCCATTGAATCTACTATAAACACAACTATCAGATTCATTTGTCACAAAATTATTAGACAAGAGAGTTTTATTAAATTTGTCATTCCATTATTTTGGTGCTTGTTTCAAACCATATAAAGATTTTACAAGTCTACACACTTTATGTTCTTCACCTGGAACAACAAAACCTTCAGGTTGACACATATAAATTTCTTCATTTAACTCTCCATTCAAAAAAGCAGTTTTAACGTCCATTTGGTGGATTATCAATTTATGAATAGAAGCCAAGGCAATTAAAATTCTTATAGTTGCTAATTTAGTCACTGGTGAGTAAGTGTCAAAATAATCAAAACCTTCCTTTTGAGTAAACCCTTTTGCTACAAGTCTTGCTTTAAATTTATCAATAGACCCATCAGCTTTTAACTTCTTTTTAAACACCCATTTACATCCAATAGGTTTACTTCCTCTAAGCAAATTAACTAGTTCCCATGTATGGTTAGACATAATAGAATCTAGTTCACTATTAATAGCATCTTTCCAAAAATTTGCATCAATTGATTGCTTCTTCATAAGTTTTAGGGTCATCTTCAGTTATAAAAGCAGTTATAAAATCTGGACCAAAAGTTTTCTCAAAACGTTGTCTTTTACTTCTAGTAGATGCAGGTACAGATTCTTTATCTTTCCTTTTAAGAGGTTCACTAGAAGAAGGATTGCCCTCATCTCTTATTTTCATTGGAAATATATTTTCAAAAAATTCTGCATCCTTTGCTTCCAAAATTGAATTATTTTGATAATTATTAGTTGCATCTTTAATTACCAAAAATCTATAAGCAGCACTATTAGAAGCATATCCAATAAAAATGCAATCCATTATTTTAGGTCCAATTTTATTCCTTTTAAATTCCGGTATAGCTACTTTAGCTAGACACCCCCACACTTTAAGATACCCTAAATTAGGTGCATGTTTCTTCCATAAATGATATGGTGTAGAATTTATCTTTTTATGTGGAACTCTATTTAATATATGATTTGCAGAAAGACAAGCTTCTCCCCACATATTAGAAGGTAAACCTGAACTAAGTAGCATAGCATTCATCATATCTTTAAGTGTTCTATTTTTTCTTTCTGCAACTCCATTGGATTGTGGAGAATAAGGAGGAGAAGTTTCATGTATAATTCCATTTAGTTCATAAAATTTTTTAAGACTTCCTGAATCATATTCACCTCCACGATCAGATCTAAGTCTTTTAATTTTTCTTTCTAACTGATTTTCAACTTCCGCTTTATATTTAATAAACATTCCTTCCACTTCATCTTTAGAAGAAAGGAGATAAATACGAGTATATCTAGACATATCATCTACAAAGAAAATATAATATTTCTTACCACCTCTACTCGTAGTATTTTTAAAATCAGCTAGATCACTGTGAATTAACTCAAGTAGTTCAGTTTGTCTTTCAACACTTTTAAAAGGTTTCTTAGCATGTTTTGCTTCTACACAAATTTCACATAACTCGGTATTTGCAAGATTAGGTATAAGTTCAAGTTGTTTCAATTTTTTAATAGAAGCAACGTTTACATGTCCTAATCTAGCATGCCACATATCCAAAGATTCAATAATATAAGCAAAAGAAGCATTCTTATTATTCAATTCAGCAGAAGCATCAAGTACAAATAAACCCCCATTACAAAAACCTTTCCCAACAAATTCCCCATTATGAGTAAGTACAAGTTTATCAGATTCAAACACAAGTTTAATCCCAGCTTTGTTCAACAAAGACCCGGACACAAGATTTTTACGAATATCGGGCACATGAAGTACATCTTGTAGAGCAATTATTTTCCCAGAAGTTAATTTTAGTAAGACTTTCCCTTTTCCCGCAACTTTGGCGGCTCGAGAATCCCCCATAAACACTTTTTCTCCATTAGTCACATTTTCGTAGTTGAGAATTATGTCTCTATTCGCGCAAGTGTGTCTAGTGGCCCCAGTATCTACTACCCATTCTGTAAAGTTGTCAACAAGGTTTACTTCCGAGACAATAACAACAATAATGTCATCGGATTCAACAAAGTTCGCTTGGGGCTTAGGCTGAGAGTTATTTTTGTTATCTTGCCCCTTGCGAAAGTGACACTTCATAGCAATATGGCCAGGTTTGCCACATACGAAGCAAGCACCTTTAGTGAAAGGTTTCTGAATTTGATTGGAATTGTTGAACCTATTATCCTTTCTTCCCATTGATTTTTGATTTTTCTCTTTGTGGTTTTTGGACTGGTAATTTTTGTTCTTCCATTGTGGCTTTTGTTATATGAGATTAGCTTTGACTGTATGACTTGGAATTACATCTCCCCTTTCTTTAGCCCTATTTTGTTCTTCAATATGGATGTGAGCTACTAATTCTTGCATAGTGAAATCCTTAGTTTCATGTTTAAGGTTCATCTTATAATCTTTCTATGAGGGTGGTAATTTTTCGATAAGTACAACAACTTGAAAATTCTCACAGATTTTCATTCCTTCCCTAATGACTTCCCCCACAATTGTTTGGTATGTATGAACTTGATCTATAACAGATTTTCCATCTTGCATCTTAAAATCTAAAAATTTTAACGCAACATATTTCTTAAGTCCAGAGTTTTCAACCGCATACTTAGATTTTAAAGCTTCCCAAATTTTCTTCGCACTTTCATACGGATAATATATCTCAAATAATGAATTGGACAAGTAGTGCAACAAGTATCTCTTTATATGTGTGATTATCCTTAACATAATCTCTTTTATCAAAGATCCGATATTTCAGCAGTTTGAAGATAGTAATATCATTAATGTAAATAATGATGTGAGGAGCATCCATGTATAACACATATTCCAAATTCATGGTTTCTAAATAAAACAGTATATCTTCAGACCATCTCTTAAAATTAGAGCCATCAAAACGTTCAATTTTAGACAAGTCTAAGGTAGATTTCATCATCTTGTTAATAACTGGAATTCACTTCTTTAGATTGTTGGAATATATATAGCAGTTTTCGAAAGAATAAGGCAAAGAAAGAATCACAAAGCAAGAAGAGCAGTAATGTAATTAACAAGAGAAACAACCAGAAATAAAATTGGAACAACGTAGCTGAAACCGAGGCGTAGCAGTAGCGCTACTGTCCTAAAGAAGTAATTTCGCCTCCACTGATAATCACAGGTACAATTGGGCTGCTGGAGGTCACTCTCCAAGATTCAACGACGAAGTCTCCGATCGTATGTACTAACAGAAGGAGACTTTGGACTTGTCTAATGTGGATTGCCCAGAATTACAGAATGAACGAAGAACGGATTGTGAGAAGAAGAAGAAGAACAGTATGCGTATGTCTCTATCTCTGAAGAATAGAAGCAGAATATATATATATATATATGAAGAAGAAGGAGAACGTTGCAACAACAGGAAAATTAATGTTTAGGAAAATCAGTAACGTAAAAGGGAACGTTGGAAGCAAATAAAGGTTTACGTCAAATTGGGGAAAAATTAATTGAAAAACGACTAGGGTTAAGCTTAGTAAAAGAAATAAAAGGAGAGGATTTTTGAAAAACAGTGAGCTACCTGGGTGCACCCGCAAGGCATTATCCAACGGATCGGTACCCCCCTACGCGGGCGTATAGCGCGCACACACACACTAAGGTTTTCTTACCGAAAGTCCGAGAACCAAGCTTGGCTTAGCCCAATTCCTTAGCCGTCCTTATGTGTGTGAGCTCATCCCTATTTCCTCAACCATGTTACTAAGCTCATAACAACAATTACTAATATACACTATGAGAGTTCCCAAAATAGCCAATGTGGGACTTTAACAAAATCATAAGTTTGAAGCATATCCAACAACTCGATCATTATCAAACTGATTGCAGTCTTTTTCTGTCCGCGAAGATCCCACCATTGGGTTCTTAACGTTTTTCTCTGCATGCTTTAGAACTTTCTTTACTCTAGGACGCAAGCTTTCTTTTAGGTCGTAAAGAGTACTCCTTTGAGAACCTGAGTGAATCTTTCTCCGAAAATTTGTTAGTTTCTAGCGTCTGCAGTTTAATACTGCGGACGAGAGACTTTTAAAGGAGAGGTATTTTGGACATCTGTTTCGTCCGCAGTATTAAATTGCAAAATACTAAAAATTAAACTACGGACGAGATCTCTATTAAATTGTTGGTTCATTGAATGGACGCTCACGTTTTTTTCCCAAGTTTAGTGACTGATATTTCATAGTTCTACAGTCACCAAATAAAATAAAATAAAATATTGAAATGATTGTTTATACAATTTCAAGTAGTCTTTCAATCTATATAATAAAACACAACCCATTTTGAAATTTTCATTTGGGAAAGCACAACAACGATTAAGATTCTTCCAATTTTAATCTAATGACTCACGTTTCATCTCACACAAATAAAATTCCCGCCCAGTCAAAAAAAACTCCCGCCCAGATTTTTCCTGTTTTCTCCTCTCTGTCACTCCCTCTCCTCCTATTTTTATTATCTTCATCTGCAATACCTCACCTTCGCATTTTTCAAAGCCGCGTTTTTTACTCTCTGTAAGTATCTCTTCTCTCTCTTTCTCTCTCTATATCTAGATGTATATACTGGTACATTTATATAATAAAACAAAACTCATTTTGAATCTTTCATTTGGGAAAGCACAACAACGATTAAGATTCTTCCAATTTTAATCTAATGTATCACGTTTCATCTCACACAAATAAAACTCCCGCCCAGTCAAAAAAACTCCCGCCTAGATTTTCCCTGCTTCCTCCTCTCTGTCTCTCTCTCTCTCTCTTCCTATTCTTATTATCTTCATCTGCAATACCTTACCTTTGCATTTTTTAAAGCCGCGTTTTTTACTCTTTGTAAGTATCTCTTCTCTCTCTTTCTCTCTCTATATCTAGATGTATATATTGGTACATATGTAAATGAGGTACGGTTGCTCATTTATGGATCCAAATCTGAAATTAGGGCTATTTTGATTTGGGGTTTTTACTTTTCTATTGATTTCTTTAATAACTCTTAGTATTTATTTCTTTCATTCACTATACTTCATTTCTGTACAGTTATGTTGTTCATTTAATTTGATTTTGGTAATTTGGCAGGAGTTGAGGATGTTTAGACGGATTGCAAGTCATAAGGTTGTGGTGAAGGGTGAAAAGGCAGATCCATTCAAAGTTCACAAGAGGGTACAGAGGAAGACCCATCGTAAGGTCGAACTTCTCACTCCGATTTGAGGAAGAGCCATCGGCCGAGGTGTAAGACCCCAACTTTTATGAATAAAGAATAATTTTCTCGAAATATATTTTTGAATATTATGGTGTGAATTTGATATAATGTTATAGTTGTGGGTAATATTTACAAATTTTGCAAAGTAAGCAAATGGTTATATAATATTCGATTGGTCGGGGAATATTCGTTTTAACAGGGAATATTCGTACGATGGCACAATCATTAGTGGACCCCACAACGGAAGTATTGTCGTAGTTAGAAAATGACATAATTATCTTTTTATAAAAATAACGGCGGAAGTGTTACCGTTAAAATTGTTGAACTACCCGGTAGTAAAAGTACAGTAATACGCGTGGTTGCATAGTAAAGACACAAGATCGGTTATTGATGCTTACGTGAGAAGTCACTCGATTATACTCAATTATTGCACAAGAATTGCTACATCATATCTCTCATATTATTGATTCGATTATTGTCACAAGATCATCCGTGATAATATGTTATATTATTAAATTAATAATTGAGACGACAAAGTTATTTATATTATTAAATTGCAATATTTACAATGTCTAGAAGTTCATCAATGAGAGGTTTGGTCATCTAATCATGCTACCAATAAGGAGAAATCCTTATCGAAAAGCCCCCCTCTTCCTAGAACGAAACCGGGTTGTTAAATATTGTGAGTTATAATATTAATGATGAATAAGTTCGTGTTGATTAAAGATATTGATAGTTCCATTGTGTTGGAATTATTAGTGTTAGTGGAAATCGACATTTATTCCGATATTAATTGATGTCCGGAAGTTTTCTTGAATTAATCGGGTAATTAATCGGATAAATGAGCAATTAATTGCTATTAATTCACATGATTATAACTATTTGTTCACATGTGTGTACTATTGATTCACATTCTTGTACTATTAGGGGAGTTGGTGCAAGATTGATAATACTTGCATGACTAAGTTAAAAATGGAGGTATAGATGGAGGTACTATACTGTAATTCGTATTTTTACATGATTATAACTATTGATTCACATGATTGAACTATTGATTCACATTATTTACTATTAGGGGAGGTGGTGCAAGTTTGATAATACTTGCAGGACTAAATTAAAAATGAAAGAAAAGTTGAAGGTATTGTACTGTAATATTTTGAGCCCCAAAACGTGAAATTATTGAAAATATATTTTCCTATAAATAGAAGCTCGTTCTTCCTTCATTTCTCACCAATTCACTAAAGCTTTAGAGCAATTATTATAGAGAGAAAGAAGAAGAGAAGTCTGCTACCTCACTATTCCAATATCCAGCTTTTCTAAGGTAAGGGTATTATTCTTTCAGATTCATGAAGAGAGTTATTTTCTTTCAATACTCGTAAGAGTTGTTATTCCATTCTTTATTATTATGTTAGAATAACCTGTCTATGCAAAGTACCGCATACATGGTGAAATTCTTCTATTCTTCCGTTATTCCATTCTTTATTATTCTCGTTGAATAACTCATGCATGTGATCTATCGCATGCACCCGTGAATTCGCTGTTATTCCATTCTTTATTATTCTCGTTGGAACATCCCGTGCATCGCGCGTAATTACGCATGACTGCTTTCTATTCTTTATTATTCTCGTTTCAGACATCCCGTCTGCATGGATTACGCATTTGACCGGTTCCATTTTTTATTATTTCGTTGGAACATCCTCGACCGTAAGGATTACGCATTTGACCGGTTTCATTCTTTATTATTCTCGTTGGAATACCTCAGATGTAAGGATTACGCATGACACCGGTTCCATTCTTTATTATTCTCATTGGGAATAACTTTTCTGTAAGCGGCCTATCGCATGCCCGGTGAATTCTTCGTTATTCTATTCTTTATTATTCTGTTGAAATAACCTATCTATATGGATTACCGCATACATGGTGAATGATCCTTCGTATTCATTCCTTATTAAATTATGGAAATGATCTGTCTACGTGGATTACCGCATGACTCAAGTAAAATCCATTCATAGCTTCATATATTCTATTATACTCGGTTGGTTAAAGTTTTGGCTTCTATACTCTATGAAATTAGTAGAATATCCCGGATATTTGCGCTTTATCCAAAGATCTTTCATAGAAATATTCTTTTGAGCATTCTTGAATTTTACTCCACAAAGCAAAGATCATGTTGACAATTTGGACGTAATTGATTTCGAGGATAAATTAACTTATAAATCTTTAAAATTTATTCTTGAACTTATTTTATTGAATTATTATGTCATTGTCATCATCCTCATGCTTATATTGTGATGAAAGTCATCTTTGGCTTACGTGCATAGATGGACTTGGTATGATTATGACCAGGGATCGTTCGGTATAATCATAACCTGTAATGTTATAAATGATGTGGTAAAAGTCCTCAGTGGCCTGTAGTGCATTGATGGATAGTGTTTGGTATGATTATGACCATGGGTTATTCGGTATAGTCATGATCATTGATGATTTAATAAATATCCTTGGCCCGTAGTGCAGGGATGACTCAATGATGTGGTTTATTTATTGTCGAGTCTCAAATGATAAAAATTGATGAAAACATTTTAAATCATAGAAGATAGTAGATATCATGCTCTACTTGACTCTTCTAATGGATTGCTTATTTCGTTGTAGTTAAACTTGATGTCTATTGTATTTTATCGGTTTAACATTGTTGAAGGCTAATGATAATTTATCCTGCATTATCTCACCATAATATTTTTCATTGGGCTAGTTGAGCTCACCCTTTCTTTCACCGTTCTCTTCAGAAATGAGAACGTAGCCGGGACTAGTCGGGGAACGGAGTGACGGTCCAAATGATAGCATTAGTAGTCATTACTATTCTATTAAATAGTGTGACAATAAATGTAATGAGGACTCCATTGAGTGTAGATATTGTCTAGATGACAATATTCTTATTAAAACTCTTAGATTATGTTTTGTCGTATTTTACACGACTGTTGTATAATTAAGTTGTATTTGAATTTTTTACCATGTATTTAGCGACTCAAGATGGGTGATGTATACCTGTTTTGGGGGCGTCACACAAGGACCCTAAAAGGTAATTAATAATATCCTCCTCTTCTTTTTTTATACTCATTAATAATTATCAAGGGTTTAATTTTTTTGCTTTTTAGCAGTTGTATTTGCCTTTTTATCTTTTTTGAACCTAAAATATTTCTAAGAGTGTTATGATTCCATATCTGTAGATCCCATTATACAATAATTATTATTATTTCAACTTGAAGTCAAATTAATGTCAAATTATATAATCAACATTTAATTGTTTTGTAATTATTTTTTATTTATTTGGCAATTTAGGGGTTGAGAGTGTGGATCCAAATCTAAAGGGCTCACAAGTGACAGTAAAAGGAGTGTTTATTATTCAGGTTGGATGGTTGGGGAAGCTCATTTCGTGAGTTTTCGTTTATCTGTAATTTAATCTAATCTGTGTTTATTGTTACTTCCTTAATTTAGATTAGATTGCGGTTTACCATTTTCTAGGTGGTTGTTCTTTCTGGAATTTGGCCTGAATCTTGATTTGTTGGTTCATAATCAGATTTGTTTGACGGTTGTACCATTCTCCTCTGTTAGGATGCATGGCTACTGGTTTGGCCGAAAGTTTGTCGGAGAAGGTCAACCATGTGGTCCACTGTTCAAGGCTGGGGTGGGCTGGTTATTTGGGACAGTCTGTTGACTTGCTGCCTCGGTCAGATAATTAAAGTATCTCCCTTTTCAGGTCTTAGTTGCAACAGAAGAATCCCATATACTCCTTCTTCGATTCTTCAATAGAAGCATCCAAATCCTAGACTCCATCAAAGAAAACATTGCTCACATTTTTTGCAACTCTTTCTGTGAAAAATATACCCCAGATTTAATTGGTATAAGGTATCAATTTCCAACTTATATATAGTCAAACTTGTGAATTTATTGTATTTGTCTCTTTCTTATGTATTTATATAACTATATTCTCAGTAGAATTCTTTATCTGATGTGTAAATTCCAATTTACCTAGGCAGGATGAGTTTCTACCATGTTCTCTTTCAGATATTATTGCAACTGTTGGTGATCAATACCAACAAAGAGCAAAAAATTAGTTATCTGAAAAGAAGGATTATAGTGACAAGGAAGATCCCGAGGCAATGTTCAATGTATTGGATGCCATGCTCAAGGGTAGTTTAGAGCGTCTGAAAGCAATGAGGTCAACTTTCAATTTATTGATGAGTGAATTTTACATGAAATTTGCTTGATTGCTTCAAAATCAATTGAAAGAAACTTTGGACTTTTGTTGTTAACTTGAGAGTTTGAAAGCATTTCATTGTTTGCTCATTTTAAATATTTGTTATGGAGCTGATCCTAATTATAGTCCATGATGAGGCATGTAATAGTTACCTGATTTGTAAAGTATCTTTGAGATTTACTTTTTTTTGGGGATTGGTTATAATGATGAAATGGGAGTTGAAGAAATTGAGCTGGGATACTTGGATTTAAACTAGGTTTTTAAATTTATGGGTGAAATTTATATTATTTATTTGTTTGATTTTGGGGATTATAAATGTTATGGGTGTTATTACACGTGTTGGTATTAGGGAGTAATTAGCTTAATTTGACCTGTTTTTATTGGCAAATGGAAGAAAGTAAGTTTTGATACTTGAGTTTAATTTGTTTTGTACTACACTATTTTTTGGACATTTGGACTTATTAGCGGTGTAGTAAATTAATGATTTTATTTTTTATTTTTATATTAAGTTTGGTCTTTGGTGTTATTAGTGGTATGAGTTTTATGACATTTAGTTATTTTTATTATTATGATTTCTGGGTTGTTGTTAGTAGCTTTACATATGGAGGTCGAGGTGTATTAGGTCGTTGTATATTCTGGATTGTTTATTTTATGGTTTAGATATGATTTATGGGTTGTTGTTAATATCAAATTGATTTTCGTCCAAACTTGGAGGGACAATTTTGAATCCAACACTCCACTAAACAGGTTTTAAACATGATGGTTGTTTTGGTGGTTTGGATATGTATTGATGATTGTAAGTTTTATAGACAGATTTAGATTTTTCTAATATCTATTTTTAAAAGAAACTCTGTAGAAATTTCTTGAAATTAGTAGCGATTAGCTTGATGTTTTGGTGGTTGGATATGTGTTGATGATTGAGTATGTATTATTATTGTGATTGTAAGTTATTTTAGATTGCAAAGTGTCTTTAGGTAATGTAGTATTTTTCAAATTTTAATTTAATTTTTCGTTACGCCGTGCCTTCATGCACATGCAATTACTAGTGGTATGATATGATACAACCCATGATAACCATGAGGTTGTGAGTTCGATCTTGTCATGTCAAAGAAAAATTGGGGGCGTCCCGGCAATTGTATTTTTTTAACCACAATTATAAGAATAATAAATAAAAAATAATAGAGCAAGTTTGAACAAAAAATTATAAATGAAAGTATATTTTTTATTGCAAAAACACTGTATTCCATTCTTTATTATTCTGTTGGAATAACCTGTCTGTGCGGTCTATCGCATGCATGGTGAATTCTTTGTTATTCCATTTTTATTATTCATTTGGAATATCCTCGCATATCGGATGATTACGCTAGACACGGGTTCCATTCTCTATTATTCGTTGGAATAACCTATCTGCATTATGATCTATCGCATGCATGGTGAATTCTTCTATTATTCAATTCTTTATTATTCGTTGGAATATCCTCATGCATGCGGATTACGCTAGAACACGGGTTCCATTCTTTATTATTACGTTGGAATAACACATGCATCTGCTGGGCCATCGCATTTATGGTGAATTCTTACATTATTCCATTCTTTATTATTACATTGGAATATCTCGCATGCATGCGGATTACGCTAGACCTGGTTGTTTACAGTGTTTTTGCAATTAAAAATATACTTTCTTTTATAATTTTTTGTTCAAACTTGCTCTATTATTTTTTATTTATTATTCTTATAATTGTGGTTAAAAAACAAAAAGTGGTACCGGACGTCACCGGACGTTAAGGCCACCAGACCGCCCCTAACCCGTCAAAGAAAGGGTTTGTGTGTTTTGAAAATTACTAATATAAAATTATAAAAAAAAAATTTATTCCAATGTGCACATATTTTAGACTTTCATCACAGGGTAATTTAGTAAATACCTTACTGCAGTCTGTCCTTTTCAGAATCTTTCTTAATTTATATCACTATACTACTCTATTTGGATCTAATAGCTATAACCATGGGTTAAAATATTCCTTTGTTTAGCCAGCCTTTCTATCTTTAGAAACTAACCATCTGCAGTATTGACGCCGCCCATTTGCGGTGGCCTTCAATTTCTGCTTTCTATTCTCGGAACACTCTTTTTCTCCCTACTCCAAAAGTAACCTTTTATCTCCGTATATACATATAAATTCACAATTTATTTCTCTTGAACTTTGTGTTTACCGAGTTTCGAGGGATTCAACAAACACCAGTTTGTCAACTTATGGAAGAAACGTAGAAACTCAGGTCGGTATTTGGAAGCTACCCAGTAAAAATATAGGCTTTGGGTCCTTTTAATTATTATTGATAATTTGTAAAGTTGAATATTTTGCATTTTCCTCTGCATCTGTTGGTGGGTTTTGTGCTGAGTTCATTTCAGCTCAATTTCAGGTAATACCCATATCCAATTTCACTGAGTCGTTGTGGGTTTGGCTAGTTTTTGGCTTCTTTTTTTTATTGTAATATTTGCTGATAAGAAGATATATCTGAGTTGGGTTACTATTATTTTAGTTTTCTTATTTTTTTTGTGTTTTATTTTATTGAAAGCTGTGGCATTTTCTTTGCTATGGGAGTTTTGCGGCTAAGGTGAGAGAGAATCCGTGAATTTTCAGTCTAAGGTCAGTATGCAGTGCTGTTTTATTTGCTCAAGTTTGAAGGAATTTTTAGTCGGTTCAATTGTCTTAAGGATTGATTGAATCTTCACGTGACTGGTTCTTATTTTGATAATTAATATGGGGTGTTCCAATAACTTTTTGTTTGTAAAGGGATTTTTTTTAGTAAAGGGACAATTTTTTTTTTTTTGTATATAAAGGGACAAGGTGGATGATTTTCATTTGTGGGCATTGCAGGTTTGTGCTGTTTCAATTGAGGAAGTTGGGTATTTTGTTGGTTGGTTTGAACAAATCAATTGGGAAGAGATAAAATTAGGTTTTTCTTTCACCAAAATATTGGTGAGTGTAGTAGAGGTGGAGAGTTTTGAGTTTTGAGGGTGGAGCTTGGATGAAGATGATGTTCAAATACTGGGTTCTGGGTTTTCAAGTTGGTGAGGATTTTAGGGAAGAATATAACTTTGTGTAGGAAAGTCTTTTGAAAGAGTTATAGCATTTTGATACTTTTTTTTTTTATTTGAAAATGGAATACCCATTTTCGTCTAAAGAAAAGGGTTCTAATTACTGGGGTTCTCTAAGAGCTCAAACCGATGGTAGGGCATCATTGGATGGTGTGACAAGGTACTCTGGTATTCAGGATCCATTTAACAATGTTGATGACCTCATGAATTTTGATGCGTATGCCGGATGGTGCAGCAGCCCTTCAACGGCAGATCAGATGTCCACGTCTTATTCATTTGTGCCCCTCAACTCCGTGCCCAATAATTATGCGCCATTAGATTCATTGAACTTTGCTGAACAAAGTTGTGGAGGCTTTCGCTTGACTGATGGGGATGTAGCCAGAAGTTCTATTATTGATGGAGAGAAAGTGGTGTGTCAGCAAATGGAACCACAGTTTGGCTTTCTGTTGAATTCTGTTGATGGGAATGGCACAAGTGAAAAAAGAAGTAGCACTTCTTGTCAGCAAAATAACATTGTGGATATGAGGAGCTGGACTATCCCTCGGCCACTTGAGCGACCTCTTGCAGAAAAGATGCTCAAGGCATTATCTTTGTTTAAGGAGTCATCTGGTGGGGGAATTTTGGCCCAAGTTTGGGTTCCCGTTAAGGATGGCGATCACTATAGGTTAAGCACTTCTGAACAGCCTTACTTGCTTGATCAGATGTTGGCAGGATATCGTGAAATCTCTAGAAGGTTCACCTTTTCTGTAGAAGCGGAACCAGGTTCATCTCATGGGCTTCCTGGTCGTGTATTTGCCTCCAAAATACCGGAGTGGACCTCAAATGTAATATACTACAATAAGGATGAATACTTGCGGGTGCAGCATGCAGTAAACCATGAAGTCCGTGGATCTATTGCTTTACCTATTTTCAGCGGTGATCCCCTGGAAACATCATGCTGTGCGGTGCTGGAACTTGCCACTTTGAAAGAAAAAGTCAGTTTTGATTCAGAGATGGAACATGTTTGCCGCGCATTCCAGGTGAGTTATCCCCTTATGTCTTGATAACTTGACAAATTATAGCCTACATGCTCAGTTTTAGGCTATGCTATTATGAAAATTCAGAGGCAAAATTAAAGTAGCTGTTATTAAACCAACCTCCAAATTAATTAAAGTAGCTGTTATTAAAAATTAATTAAAGCAGCTGTTATTAAACCAACCTCTAAATTCTGTGTAGTGCTAAAATCTTTTGTTTCCTTTATATATTTGCATGTCTATTAGTCATCGAGTAACAAATAGAAACGGAAAATATATGGCACTTTGGTCTTTGAGAATGGTGATCTGAACTATTTCTTGCGAAGATTTTTAACCGTCTTTAGACTAGGAAATAACGTGAGGACAAAGTTACTCCAATAATTTGTCCGTCCATCTTAACTTGCTAAATTATAAAGAGTTGTCGTCTTGCTTAATTTTGGTGTTTCTGTGTAACATGCAAGTCCTTTCCAGTAAAAGTTTGAGTTTTGAGGTATGCCCCTTGTGCCTTTGTAATAAGAAATTGTCAGTCCAGAGAACTGTGCTAGAAGATTTGCAGAGTCAAAGGTGATAAATTTTATGTTTGTTGTCTATAAATATTTGAAAGTATGTTTAGTTACTTCATCAATTCTTCTGTTTGGTAGCAGCAGTTGAAAACTCATTTAGTCTATGTTTGTTTGCTTGCATGAGATTGGACTATTTTAACAAATTTATACTTGTTTAATATCTTTAAATACCTTTTTATTCTTATATTAGTCCGAAGATAACAACCTCTTGTACTATTTTTTTTTTTTGGGTTTCTAAGATCATTTACGAGGGACTATATAATCCCAAGTAGGAAGGTGGGATTAAATATTATCCCTTTTTGAGTTATCAAATGGCCTTGGGAGTAAAAAAATAGTCCATCAGATTGTTATTACAAGACTCCTTCAATAATAAAAAAGTGCTTTAAGGTATTAAATTAGTATAAATAAGTATATTCATATTTCTTTATTCTTCTATATATTCATTTCATAGAATATAGCATGTCCTTAGTAGCCTGTTTAAAGCTTTGCTTCTTTTCTTTTTTTCCTCGTGGAGGGGAAGGGAAGATTCTTACAAACCATGAGAGAGACACACTTTAAAAGCTAGTTGTTAAGGTTGGAGAGTTCAAAGTTTATAAATACCCTCGGTGCCCACGTGGACTGGCTTTGCGCTAGACGAATCTAACCTCGGGCGAACACTGCAATACCGATGTCACCATCCTCGCCGCACGATTGCAACCAGGAGGTAGTTGACGACTTTGATATGTTATAAACCATGTGAGAGCCACACCTTAAAAACTAGCTATTAAGGTTAGAGAGTCTAAAAATTATAAATATCCCACATTAAAGTCTCATACCATCGATGTGAGACACAAGTCCCATACCTTGCAATTAGGCTTTGATACCAATTGTTTCAAACCATGGGACACTTTAAAAGTTAGCTGTTAAGGTTGGAGAGCCCAAAGTTTATAAATACCCCACATCGAAGTCCCATACCATCGATGTGGGACACAAGTTTCATACCTTGCAATTAGGATCATAACAGAAGGAAGGAAGCAGACGATTGGAGAAATAAGAACATGATTTGTAGACTTCGCTATTCTAATCTGCAGTGGTGTAGTTACTTTTATGTAGACTTGGCAAAAAGTGGATTTGGTTTGGTTATGAGTTATAAAATATGGTTATGGTTCCATTAAGAACTAAAATCATATAACCTATTTTTAATATGTGTTATGTGGGTTGGAACCAAATAATTATGGGTCTAATACAAGTCCACCCATATTTCAAATTTTAAGCTTACGATTATCCAAAATATGAAAAAAGTGGATTTGGTCGTTGCTCTTTTAAAAAAATAATAACGGAAAGGAATGAAAATCACCCTGACAGTGTGGCTCATCTTCTAAAGGTGCTTTATTTAATTATTTCTTTTTGAGTAGGTTTATATATAAAATTAACGGAATTGTAATTAATAATATGTTGAGATGACAAAATTTTCTTTAATAAAATGATAGTTCTACCTTTATTATAATTAAAAAGTTAATTCAATGGAGAACGACCAAAAACTTGAACAAAGTGAAAGTGAATCACACGAAAAAATCCCATAAATTAACAATATGTGGGTTATTTTTTTATATTTCATATATTTACATATAATTAAATATTTAATATCGTTATGAATTTACAACTATACAGTACAACATAATTATTGAATAAAAACAAAGGGACATTGACATGAATTTTATTAAGTAACATTAAGCGCCACTGTAATGAATCCTTAAAGTTTTCTAAGAATTTTGTTTTCCGAAAAAAAAAATTGAAAGTTGCTGGAAGTTGATTTTGATTAAAGCACCAGAAACCACCTAAAAGCAGAATGATACCACAATACAGGCCGTACGCCACTTTTAGTATAGGTATAATTTGGAATTGAAAATAAATGGGTTTAAGCCAGTTAACTGGTTTGAGCCTGTTTTTCTTTTACAAAATATGATTCTAAACTTTAACCAACTCAAATAATTTTAAGTAGTTAACCAACCCAATAGTTCTAGTTAATTTGGGTTAACCCACTAGTTTTTAAACTAAATTGACAGGTCTACTTTTATGGACCAGCCTTTACCAGCTGATACTGGACAAAGTCTAGAAGGGTAGGGAAGGGGGAAGGGATAAAGGAGAAGTAAGGAGGGGAAAGGGGAAGAAGAAGTGCCTAAAGGCAAAAATGGCGCAAAACCTTAATCTCAAATCAATATATTAAACTATCCATTTTCCAATGATAGGATTACATCACTTTAGATCGAGCAGAAAACCCCCAAGTCTAATATGGTTATATGTACTAAGTGACCTAATTTAATAAACTCCTAATTACTGATCTAAAGTAATATAAAAGATCTACACTAATTGCAACTAATTTATCCTTAAATAAATAAACAAAATAATTAAAAAAATAAATCTCAGTTTTACTATCCTGTTCCACACCAACAGCTTTAGATGGATCTCTTTATCTTGGTCACTTTCTGAGAGTTGACCTTGAAACCTGTGTGTCATCGATTGAAAGGCTATAACACAGATTGTCCGCATATTTATAGATGCGTTACAAAGTAACAATAAATCATTCAAACATTAATTTATATATTTTTTTTCTTTCATGACTGGTCAGTTTATAGTGTTAGAATTTGAGCCTAATTTGAAGTGGGTTTCATTAATCATTTGAAATAAATCCACATATCAATGTGTTCTACTCCATGAGTTGATTATAATTAAGTATTTGGAAGCTCAAATCCATGGGATAATGAATGAAAAATTAACTCCCAAAGATCACCCTTGGGAATGATAATAAATATTTGTGGGAAGTCAAGTTTCACATCGGTTAAGAAATAAAGTTTGAATGGGTTTATATACAATAAAGTTAATAAAGTTGATCTTGGGTTTGTGCCCCAAGAGGCATTCTATTTTTGTGGAAGGGAGATGACCTAACCAAAGCTTGATTTGAACCCACACGCGCGCCGCCGTCGATCGGCCTGGCCGGGCTCAAGGCTTGCGGTTCGTGGGTCAAGGTTATTGTATATATTTTTTGGACAAAATTTAAATAAATTTTGTTTTATTTTAGTTATATTATCAAATTTGTGTCGTTTTGGGAAGCGCTATCTGCCCGAACGGATGTCCCAAAATTACCTCATTTTTGTCTGAACGGACACGCCCTTTCTGCCAAGCCTAAAACTACATCGTTTTTGGTACGAATGGATGCACCCTTTCTGCCAAAGCCAAAAAATACATCATTTTTAGCTAAATATGTCTTTTCAAGGGGTTGTGTCCCATCTGATAAGTCAATAATCCTTCCTATAAATATCCTAGGGGGGTCAGCCTTTTGATTCATTCAATTCACAAGCATTCTCAATCATTCAAATCATTCAAGTTCATCTTTTCATAAGTATTTCATAGTCATTTTTGAGAGAAAGCATTTTATTTGGTTCGTTGTGTGTTATTTGTAGTGTTGTTATAGCATACGTTGTCATTGTATCTTGGGAGACAAATACTATTAATTCTGAGCACCATAAGGAGGACATAATTATCTTAAGGACATAGTACCAAGTACTAGCCTTGACATACTGATTTTCTGCATTTCAACTTTGGTGTACAACATATAAGTTTTATATTTATAGAGCCCTTGTCCATTCAGTTTTCCTAACAATCTTAACACAATTAATTTATATATTATATATATATATATATATATATATATATATTTGCAATAAATATGGCAATAATTCCAAATGTGCCTATGAACCATGGAGAAGAACCTGAAAGGTTCAATGATATAGAATTCAAAAAATGGCAACAAAAGATGTTTTATCCCTACTCTTAATTTGGCAAGGTTTCTTCATGAAGACCCTCATGTGCTTAATGAGAATGAAACAGATAATTAAGTTGCCACTATTGATGCATGTAAACATCCTAATTTTATGTGCCAAAACTAATCCTCAATGGATTGGACAACACATTATACAATGTGTATAGTTCTCTCAAAACAGCAAGAGAACTATGAGATTCCTTGGATAAAAAGTATAAACAGAAGATGCTGGTACAAAGAAGTTCGTAGTTGGTAGGTTTTTAGACTATAAGATGGTGGATTCTAGGGCTGTCAGCAACTAAGTCCAAGAACTACAAGTAATCTTGTATGAAATACATGCATAATGTATGTTCTTAAGTGAATCTTTCTAAGTTGCTGCTATTATTGAAAAACTATCACCAATGTGGAAAGATTTCAAGAATTATCTCAAGCATAAACGCAAAAAGACTTGAAGACTTAATCGTGAAGTGAAATTAAGGATAGAAAATCATGCTTCTGAGAAGAAAGCAGGAAAGACCTTTGTGGAGTATAAAGCCAACATGGTGGAATAAGGTTAAAAGTCTAAAAAGAGAAAACACTCCGACAATGGGGCCCAAAGGCAAGTGCTACATTTGTGACAAGCCCGGACATAGGACAAAGGATTGTCGTAAACGCAAAGACCAGAACAAGAAGTATGCACAAACCAATGTAACGGAAGTGGATGGGCTTCTTAAAAATGTTTCTGAAATGAATCTATCAGCGGTTGTTTCTGAAGTAAACATGGTTGAAAATCCCGGAATGGTGGGTAGATACTGGAGCAACCCGCCATGTGTGTTCTGACGGGAAGATGTTCTCCACATATCAAGAAATTGAAATTGAGAATGGAGAACAATCATACATGGGAAATTCTTCTACGTCCAAGATTGTTGGACAAGGAACTCACCCTCAACAACGTGCTCCATGTGCCTGATAGTGTCAGGATCTCTTCTTAGTCAAAAGGGATTTAAATTGGTCTTTGTATTGGATAAGTTTGTCATAACTAAAAATGGGATGTATGTGGTGAAGGGGATATATGAGCAATGAGCTATTTAAAATGAATGTAATGACAATTGTACCTTCCAATATTAATAAAAATATATCTTCTGCTTATATGGTTGAGTCGTCTAATTTATGGCATGGTAGATTAGGACATGCTAATTATATTACTATACGTAGATTAATTAATATGGAATATTTGCCAAAATGTGATATTAACTCCAATCATAAATGTAAAGTTTGCATCGAGGCAAAACTTCGAAAATCTTCTCTTAAATCAATTGAAAGAAGTACGGAACTTCTTGAATTGATACATACTGATATTTGTGATTTAAAGTATATACAAACAAGAGGGGGTATACATTAATCATGAAGTCAATTTTCACTTCACAAAACATATATTACTCTGTTTTTGTATGAAAAATAAAAGAACAAAGACCCTTTTTTTCAATACCATTTTGTCTATGTGAATTATACATTAATCATGAAGTCAATTTTATTTTATTTTCTTAAAAAAGCCCTTAATAAGGAAAAAATTAGAATTCTTTTAATGTGTGAAGCCATAAATTTCAAGCTAAAGAAGGCAAAAAAAATAAAATGATGAGTTTTGGGACTGTTGGAAGCTTGGAACAATTTGTACAACAAATGCAAGTAGTTAAAATAATATTTGATAATGATAACTAATACCTGTATTTTTCGCTAAAACCACTATAGTCTGCTTAATTCTTTAATAATATCAATGGTTGAATGGTTTAAGATTTTTTCTTGCTTTCTCCTCCATATATATTTATGAATCCTTTTCATATTGTTGCGAGAGGATGAGACGAACAACTTCTTCACTTTTCTCCTTTATTGTTTGTTCTACTTCCTGAACAAGCTGACAAAGTGTGTAAAATTATTTGATTTATTGTCTTTTAAACCATTAATTAGTAAAATTATAACTGAATACCATCTAGAAAATAATAAGTAGCCTCTTCTCGTCCCTGTCTTGCGGATGCATAAATCTATCAATAGTAAAAAAAATTGTTTTGCTGAGAATAATTTCTTCCATCTTATAACTACTATTCATGACATATGCAGGCTGTGAATCTAAGGAGCTCTGCACCTCCTCGATTTTATCCCCAGGTACCGATGAGTAAACTTTATTTTGTCAATTGAACTATTTTGAATTTTGCAGGATGAAATGATTCCCCTGATTATTTTTCTGCGCGTAATTTTGTTTTTAAAATCTTGCTTTTTCTCCAAGTCATCCATTATTTTGCAGTTCCTATCGAAGAATCAGAGGGCTGCTTTGGGAGAGATAACTGATGTTTTACGAGCTGTATGCCATGCACATACATTGCCGCTTGCTCTAACATGGATTCCCTGTACTTACAATCAGGGAGCTGGTAATGAAATCATTAGTGTACATGTTAAAGGGTATAAT
The DNA here is from genome assembly GCA_020205605.1 of Panax ginseng. Lineage (NCBI taxonomy): Eukaryota > Viridiplantae > Streptophyta > Magnoliopsida > Apiales > Araliaceae > Panax > Panax ginseng. The sequence continues at coordinate 33,698,280 of CM035149.1, forward strand.
ACAATTTCAGATGAGAAATGTATACTTTGCATTGAGGATACGGCTTGTTATGTGAATGATAGAGAAACACAAGGGTTTGTTCATGCTTGCGCTGAACACTATCTTCAAGAGGGGCAAGGTATTGCCGGAAAAGCACTTCAATCTAATCATCCTTTCTTTTGCCCTGATGTAAAGGAATATGATATCAGTGTGTACCCACTAGTTCATCACGCTCGCAAATTTGGCCTGAATGCTGCTGTCGCAATCAGGTTAAGGAGCACCTACACTGGCAATGAAGATTACATATTAGAGTTCTTTCTTCCTCGTAGTATGAAAGGAAGTACAGAACAGCAACTCTTATTGAACAATCTCTCCAGTACTATGCAGAGGATCTGTAAGAGTTTAAAGACGGTTTCAGATACAGAATTACTTGGACAAGGTGGTTCCAGTCTTGGGTTTCAGAAGGGATCAGTAACAGACTTGCCACCAGTGGCATTATCAAGAAGCAGCTCCCAACAGGAATTGTTAAATAGTAATATAAATTCTAGTGGTCGACTGCCCTCGGAATTATCTGAATCATTACGTGTGAGAATGGAAGCAGAAGGTCCTCCCGGCCAGGTATCCTTTCCACTTTCTTCCTTTCTTTGTAATTAATTAATATGTTAGACATAAAAATTTCTGAGCAACTCTATTGTCCCTATCTACATCGTTATGCAATTGCACAACAATACAACAGTCATTTTGGATGTTAACTATTATTTAGTTACTTACATTATTACATATATCTTTTGAAGATCATATCCAGCTGCATAATACTACTTTTACGATAACTTGGTCGATTGGCATATGAATATAGTGCATCTAATATTTTTCGGTATGGGGTTCAAGTACTTGAGGAATTATGCTCTTAAGAGCTCTGGGCACGCTACATTAATCATGTTTCTTGATCATCTTACTTTTAATTTTCAGAAATAATGCATTCTAATTCGTATCTCTCACTATTTTTTTTCCTTTATCTTTCTAATTTTATTATATATTGACTTGGTTAAAATTAAGAGTCCTGCGTATTTGCATTTTCAAAATATTAAAGACACTTTTTCTCAACAATTGTTTTATAATCAATAATTGTACGGGGTTCATATTTTTATAGGTATGGCTCCAAGTATCTGGTTAGCTTACTCAATGCGATTAGGACTGGAAAAATATTTGACTGCGTGGAGTCTTGCACAACTCAATGAGCTTTTCAATTAGGACTGCTATAGAACTCAAAAAACAACCATAAACCTAGCTATAAGGAGGCTATAGAAGCACTGTGAAGTACCTTTTCTTTTGAAGGAAGTGGGCCATTTATTTGATCCACCATGGTATTATGGACATTTCGATGCAGTCAAGTAAGCAAGTCCAGTGGTCACAAGAAAAGATGAATTAACAGTTTGCACTGATGCTTTAGTATTCTAGTAATATTCAATTTTTGTTAGGTTTTGGAACGGAACCCAACTCTTTACATTGGTAGTTGGCCGAAAAATTTCTTAACTCTAGTTTTTGCTATACATTTAATTTCCATGATTAACAAAATTAATATAAGTGTGCAAGTAGGTTATGAGGGTTGCTCGAGGTGAAAACATTATTATTTTAATTACAAATTTATATGAAGGTCTTGTTGAATGTGTGGTATGAGGATTTGTGGAGGTGGAAACATTATTATTTTAATCATGTATTTATACCTGTGATCTCTTTCCTACCGAGGCACGCAAACTCAAGGTCTTGGTGAAGATTTGGTAGTTTCTCGCCAAGACCTTACATTAACTGTTGCATTTGTATTCAAAGTACTAGCGTAATATATATGTATTATATCGTGTAATATGTATAATCACATTGTTTTTAATCTATATTTTATTGCGCTAGACAAGTCCAAGTTCCAACTTATGCTATATTACCCTTTGAATAATTTGTTTTAGAGATGGTAAGTTTTTGCTTATAAAATCCATCCTTCTCCTTACTACGAAGTAATGAAACTTTGGTTAATACTTCTAGATTTTAATAAGCACTCTAAGTAGCTTGGCATAGGTACTGCCAAATTGAAAATTAGTCATCCTATTCTACAACTTTAAACATTGGTGGCGTCTGGCTACAAGTTTAGTCGACTTGATGAGAAAATATGTCTTTTACATTTTATGCTTGGCTGAGAGTAAATGTTTGTGACTTAGCATTTTATGCAAGTTATGGAGACGGTGTTTTGTTTTGATAATTAATATCGACTGCTGACAGTGTGTTAACAGCCTCTGTATCAGAACCAAGGTTATAATATCTAGGTGAACTGAGTGTTACCAGGGTTCTGTGAAGGAATTGGTTGAGCTGGATCCACCAATAATTATTTGTTATATTAAAGGAAAATGCAATTAATTAAATGAAAATACAACTGCCTATGTTCTTGGGGCTTAATTTCAATGGCTCGTATTTAAGCTCTGACTGATTCTTTATTATAATGTAGGCAATGACTGGAACAAAGAGACAGATGGAGAAAAAACGAAGTACAGCAGAGAAAATTGTTAGCTTAAGTGTTCTTCAGCAATACTTCTCTGGAAGTCTCAAGGATGCTGCTAAAAGCATTGGTGGTAAGATTCCAAATACACATGCTCAATCTTGGTAATGGTGAATCAACCAATTTTTACTAATGCCGTACCCACTACTTTTTGCGGCAAGTGCAAAAGTAAAGTACTTTTTTAGATGATGTTTTATATTAAATGTTATGTCTATGTTATTATATAGCTGGTTACTGTAGAACATTTTTTGAAATTTTAGTTGGATAAATTTTAATACTTAATATCTTGTCTTTTGTAGTTTGCCCTACTACACTGAAAAGGATATGCAGACAACATGGGATCTCGAGATGGCCATCTCGAAAGATTAACAAGGTGAACCGTTCTTTAAGGAAAATACAAACTGTGCTCGACTCTGTTGAGGGGGTCGAAGGAGGATTGAAATTTTACCCAAGTACGGGGGGCTTAGTGGCAGCAGGCTCCATCATCCAAGACTTTGATACACAAAAAAGATCTCTCTTTTCAGACCAAGATCTTGCTCTAAAAAATCATGAAGTATTATCCCAAGATGCAGTATTTGTGCCTCCAACGTCTTTTTCTGATGGAAAAAATTCAGTAATGAAGGTGAAAGATGAGTTTTATATGGGCGGAAGCCAAGCAGGGTCACCTAGTAGTATGCGAACTTCAAATACTTGGAAGGGAGATCATAACTCCAACAACACAGTTGCTGATTCTCTTGATGACTCCAATTTGGCTGAATTTGATGCAAGGCCATTGAAGCCAACTAGTCCTAACACCGTGTGTTGGACTTATTCTGAAAATCCGTCATTGGGATCCTACTTTTCAAAAGAAGGAAGTCAAAGTTGGAGTTTAAACACAGGTGATTTTAAATTAGAGAAATCTGATTCCCATTTTCTTTGTCGGAGCTCAAGCTCCATGGCTGCTGCTGATAAGATGGATACCACAATGAATGATGATATTGAGATGGATGCCGATGATGTGATCATTGAACGTAACCAGCCCACTACTTCAAGTATGACAGACTCATCAAATGGGTCTATGGTAAATGGCAGTTCATCAAGCTCGCAAAGCTTTGGTGAACGAAAGAGTTCAAGAACTGGAACATGCTCTGTAGAAGGTGAATCAAAAATTACTGTTAAAGCAACCTACAAAGAAGATACGATCAGATTCAAATTTGAGCCTTCTGCAGGGTGCTTTCAACTGTACGAAGAAGTTGCAAAGAGATTCAAAATACAAACAGGGACATTCCAACTCAAGTATCTGGACGATGAAAAGGAATGGATAATGTTGCTAACCGAATCTGACTTGCACGAATGTCTTGAGATATTGGATTTCCTTGGCACTCGTAGTGTGAAGTTTCTAGTCCGTGATGCCTCTTTTGCAATGGGTAGCTCTGGCGGTAGCAATTGTTTCTTGACCGGAGCTTCTTAGAAGTTATGAAGAGAAGTTTGCTCTGTGCAAAATTCATATATTGCTTGGTTATTCCAATAATGGGGTGTCTGCTCATCTTGCTGCAAACAATCATGAACCTGTGATTACTATTATTTGGGCTAAAGCACCCGGTTGCATCGGAGTGGTTTTTGCCGGAATTTTCAAGAAAAAGAAAGTGGTGAGTGAAGGTTACAAGGGGTGGGAGCTGCTTCCTGTGCAACTCATTTTACGGTCATGTATAGTTCTGTATATTGCTAGAAGCAGAGTAGTAGCAGTTGCAATTAGAAAGAGTTGGGAGGTCACCTTTGGCCCCCTAACCAGTCTTGTACCAATATTTATAGGTCAACAATAGCAAAAGCATTAGGCTGTTTAATTTTTGTGCAGCTATGTTTTCATGCTAGATTTTGAATTCTGTAGTTATTTGGGTGATCTTAGCGTCTCAAATTTTTAGTCTCAAATAATGTGTTATCATAACATTGGTTGGGTAGATTTTATGTGATTGATTATTCAATAAATTATTATTAAAATATTTAATGTCATGTCATTTAAAATTTATTAAAAAATTCAATGTCATATAGTATTACTAGTTATTTTTAATTGATTTTCATTTTTAATTTTGATATTTTGGTCATGTATCTTAAATTGATGTTTGATAATTAGTTATAGGACAAAATCAAGACCTAGATATGCACATGAAATTATGCTACAAATTATTTAGAAAATTGAATTTCAAGAGCTATTTCAAAATGAATGAATTATAGTTGGGGCGGATTTAGCCTCGCAGTTTAGTGGGTCAAATTAAAAAAATATATATTTTAATAAAATGAATCACAAAGTTAACTAATCCTCAAATATTGTTTACAATAACATTTTTCGAGGTTTCATTGTTTGAAATCATTGCATGATAACCTCATTTTTAATAGTTGTAAAAATATCACGCTCAATGTAAGAATTTTTTTTAAAAATTCTCTTTTACTAGAGAAATAAGAACTTATTGGTGGTCTTTTACCGGGATCCCCCTCAATATTAAGGGAAAGAGATACCGGTGTTTGGGCTTAAAACTAGATATTTTGGGCAAAAGATTTTGGTACTTGGTTAACATTTTGCGGGGTGAGTTTCTTGATGAATATAAGTAATGACAGATTCGTCACTAGTCCCTTTAGCTTGGACATTTTTAGAAATAGATTTAAATTTTGTACGTTTAGTTGTTGTAACTCAATGCTTGATAATCAATAAATATTTAAAAACTAATTCAACATCAAAATAAAATCAATATACAACATGGATAGTCAAGTGTAATTAACACCAATAATAAACAATCTCAACTAAAACACTAACAAGTAACAAGTAACATTACAAAATTATTGTTACAGTGTTACTTTAAGTAGTAAAAAGCCTTAATTTTATAAAAGTACAAAAAAGAATAATTCATAAACAATTACAAAAAAGGAGGATTGAAGTATTAGCAATAGAGATGAAACATTTTATAGTGAATACCTCCAGCTATATCATTCGTAATCTAGAAGACTAGAACTCAAAAGAACTTCATAATTATAATTTATATACCTTTGTCATCTCAAAATCTTACGGGCGGAAAGGAAGAAATGAGTTGTTTATAATTGAAGTACAAAGGAGTACTAAGACTACTGGTGAGATTGGTATTTGGTTAATTGACTTTAGGAATTCTAATAGTTTTTCAAGTGTAAAACATGATAATTTCATTTAGCACCTTCTTTAAATAATTTTTTTTTATTTGACCCCCTGAAAATTCAGTGGGGTCGGATGCCCCCTGCCCCAACAATGGATCCGCCCCTGTGTTGGTCGATTTCGCAATCAATAATTACGTGCAAGTATACTCTGACCATCTCTCGATGCACCCGAAGTAAATCAACTTAAATCAAAAGATGATAGAATTAAGAACACCCTAATTAATTAATTTACTATATCTCTATGTGACTTACAATTAAAAATGATTTTAAGCCCAAGTTCTTTATCAGATTACATGCGAGACACAAATCATGAATTTCATCGCTATGCAGAAAATACAATCACATGCTATTATGATCAGATCTAAACCTATAATCCATCTCTTGAGTTCATATAGATTATCACGATAATTGTTGATCAGACAATTAATCAATTAAGAGCAAATCATAATAGACAATCTCATAATAGTTACAAAACTAACTAGGAAGCATATCAAAATAAACTACACAACAAGATCCATTGTAATCTCAAAATAGAATTTAGTTCATGATTGAATTAAAATCCATAATCCACAATTAAATAAACATTGAAAGATAAAATAAAAGTAGAGGAAAGAATGAAATTTGTTGTCTGCAAATTTGAATCTCACTCCTGCTCCTGCTTTGAATCTTCAATGTTATCCAAGTTACTTCAATCTTCAAATCTAATCTAAACTAGAATTTTTCCTAATCTAATGGAATCTTCTAATTGTTGTGAATTCTCCTCCTTTTATATCCCTCTTCACATGTCTTTTAGCCCTCCTTAAAGTCCTTGAAACCAATTAGTCAAACCAATCTTTCTCGGACTAAACTTCCGAAATATAGCAAAACAACCTTCTTTCCTCCCGACGAATCTGTCCCGACGGATTTACTTTATGACTTGACCCCGACAGACTTATTATACTAGGGGAATCCGCCCCAAAGGACTTACTATTCCAAAAATTACAAAAATGCCACTAAGTTATATTTTTCATATTTTGACCCTTCAAAGTCGTTTCCAACAATACAAACACAAGAACAAGTAACAAAATACTAAAAATACTTAAAGTAAATAAAGAATTAAGCTCAAAACATGTCCAAATTGTAGATATAAAACACACGCATCACCCCTGGTAGCAATAGAGATGAAACATTTTATAGTGAATACCTCCAACTGATATCATTTATAATTTGGAAGATTAGAACTCAAAAAAACTCTATAATTATAATTTATATACCTTAGTCATCTAAGAATCTAACGGACGGAAAAGGAAAAGAAAAGGAAAGAAATGAGGAGAAGAAAGGAGTTGGACGGAAAAGAAAAAGAAAAGGAAAGAAATGAGGAGAAGAAAGGAGTTGCTTACAATTGAAGTACAGAGTACTAAAATTACTGGTGGGATTAGAATTTGGTCAATTAACTTTAGAAATTCTAATAATTTTTAAATGTAAAACATGATAATTTTATTTTGCATCCTCCTCGAATAAATTTTTAATTTATTTGACCCCCTGACCCACTAAAAATTCAGTGGGGTCAGGTGCCCCCTATCTCAACAGTGAATCCGCCCCTGATTATAGTCAGAAATTGTGTTGCTAAATCAGTTTTTTTACCCTTATAACAATTTTTTTCCTCTTTGAAAATATATATAATATTTTCATAAATAAAAATATTATTCTTATACATAGATGGTATAAAGGTAACTGCATAAGGCTTTATTACCCTTTTTTGGATATCACTTTATTACCTTATTTAAATTCAAAATTAAGCTATCAATTAATGCAGTCAACTCAAAAATATCCCATAATTCTTTGCCTGTTTATTAACTTATCTTAATGGATGGTAATTTATACAACACACTCAACAATAATTCTTTCTCAATAAACTTTTCACAATAATAAATTACAGTCAAGTTTAATTTTAGAAGAAAATTTACCTAAAAATAATGTCAAATATAAACCTTGATTATTAACATTAAAACAAATAAAATCAACACAAGTAATATGACAATAGGATTTCTATATGACTATATAATAGCACAATCTATGACTTGGACTCATTCAGTCAAAGTCAGTAAAAATAACAAACTCTACAACAAAAATGGGATACATAGGAGATTTTTTTTTTAATTTCTTACTACTATATAATTACACCTACATAAAATTCACAGCAGCACTGTAAATAAGTTTTGTTTGGGACAAATGGGAAACATACAAAACAAAATGAAAGGAAATTCAGGCCTCAGTTGGCTTATTTGCATGAACCCTAAAAAGTCCTCCATTAATGGCAAGAAAAAAGAAACTAAGAAAAATGATAAACTGTTCAAGGAGCTGGCCAAGACCATGAAATGGGGCAGATGTCCTTCCTGTGGATACTACGTTGAGCGCCTAAGCGGTTGCGACGATGTTAGATGCAGGCATGTTAATTAAATTCTCTTAATTTGTGTCGTTAAATATATATTGTTACTCTAGCTTAATTTTATATGTAGCTTGTGTACATCAACTTTTTCTTTGGATACTTTATTTTCTTTTATATATATATATATATATATATATATATATATATATATAGGGGTTCCGGTTGCTGTGGAGCATCCTTTTTTTGGCCTATTGATTTTTTTTTTCTCCAGTCCAATTTTCCACATGTCAAAAAAGGGATTGCTCCACAACAACCAGTTGCTGTGGATGGAACCCCATATATATATGCAAAAAAATGGAGTTGCATAACTGTGCAAATTTTAAATGTACACAATCTAGCTACGATCGTAGAGTTTGATCACCCTACGATCGTAGACTGTGTACATTTAGAAGTCTGCACAGCTGTGCAGCTCCATTAACTCCTATATATATATACATAAATTTTATTACTATTATCAATATGAGCGTGGGAACGTAACGTAAAACCCTAACCTCAAACTTAGAAGAACTAATAAAGTTTAAGAAGAATATTCTAATTAGGTTATTGAAAATATTTCGAACAACATACTAATATGTTTTCAAATATTAGAAGGGGAAAAAAATAAAGAAAAGGAAAATCATGATTGTGGTTGAATACAATATGTTTTATGTCAGTTTCATATATTTCTTTTATTAGTTAAATTAATTTTAGTGGGTTATATATGCAAAAACAAGTATCCTTAACGGTTGGAGTTCATAAAATTTCTAGATATGAATCAAGATTAGGGTTTAAACTTATGGGCTTGGAATAATGTTGAAAATGTGGGGTTTTATGCGGGTCAAACTTTTGTTTTCAACGTCTATGAAGATAATTTGATAGAATCGATTAATCAAAATCTAATGTGTTTGATTGGCCAAATTAAGTTATTTGGATGGAATTTTATGGGACCTAAAATTGTCAGAGCTTCAAAATTTGGTGAATATATATATGGCCAAGTAAGAAAGATACTAAGAAATACACCCCCCTTTTTATTTTATTTTTTAACAAAAAAAATACAATTGGAATAAAATTGACAATAAAATAAGAAAACTGATATGTCCACATCACTTTTTGATATTTCCATACGTATGACCCACATATTAGTCATATTAGCAAATGATCAAAATACGACACATCAACTAATATGTGGGCCTTACGTTTGAAAATATTAAAAAATGATATAGAAATATAAATAAGTGTCTATTTTTAACAATTTTGTATGCTGTGCTTATTTTGCCAAACTGCTTCAACTTAAAACACAATTTCTCTTCAATTAAAAGTGCTTCTCAACTTAAATATATACTCTTTAAAAGCACTTTTGGAGAATTATCAAATTCCAAAATATTTTAATTTTAAGTTTAAAAGTTATTTAGGTCACCCAAAAACTTCCCCAAAACTAGCTCTAAATATGATCTGTTTCTCAGGTGGAGGTTATTTTGCCTCCTTTTTTCTTGTATGATTTTTAATTTTTATTTTATGGTGATACAAGTCCAAATGATTTTTTATTTTTATTTTTATTTTTTCTTGAAAGCAGGTGCGGAATTTCTTTTTGCTACACGTGTGGGAGAAAGCGCGAAGCATGTTGTTGCGTCTGGACAGAATAAACTTCACAAGAAAATTGTATCTTATGATAAAAATATTGTAAATTTTGTTACGGGTAGATTATTCATTATAGTTTTGTAGTGTATTTATTAATGTATTGTGTTATTATGTCTACTCGTAACAAAAATTATAATTCTTTGTTGCGAGATATAACATTTGTAAAATATTGAATTGATAAAATAATAAAGTTAATGTTGATATGTGTAAATTATAAAATAAAAAATATGTCGGGAAATATTTGTTTTGTAGGTAATATTAAGTAAATTACGACGGCGTCAAAATAATCAATCATTGGTTGGCTCCACGATAACATAATTGTCGGATATCGAGAACGACAAAAATAATATTTTTAATAAAAATTGTCAACTATACTAACACTTTGAACTATTTAAATGTCCCATAATAAAAGAATAGTAGCACGAGCTATTCTATAGGAGCACGCGACATTCAACGGTACCACATGACATTGCACAATATTTCGTATTATTGTCACAGTAGCTATTGCATAATATTTCATATTATTGACTCAATAATTGTTACAATAACAATTGTATAATATTTTGTATTATTGACTAATAATTGAAATAATATATTTAGAGCAATGGGTATTATTGACAATTGGTAGAAGTTCTGTCAAGAAAATAAGTTATTTGATTTCGCGTTGTTTATACGAAAGACTTTCTCTTTTCTGAGAACAATCTGGTTGTTAGTATTATGGATCTATAATATTACTCCCTTCGTCCCTTAATATAAGACTGTTTAGAGTTGTGTACAAGTATTAAGGAAATGATTGTATAACATTAAATATAATATCAAATATCTATATTGCATTTTGTATTGGAAAAAGATATTGTTATTTATTGGGTAAAAAATAGTGAGAGAACCAAAGTTATATTTAATACTCGAGGTAATATTGGAAACTAAGCAATTAATGCTTACTTGAAATTCTAAAACGTCATATATTAAGAAAAAAAAAAAATTTCTCTAAAACGTCTTATATTAAGGAACGGAGGGAGTAATTGTGAATAATTGTTGAAAGATTGAAAATGAGTAAATAATTGATAAATAAAAAATATCGATTAAAGATAAGTATGATAAATGATGTGCGATAGATGTTTGTTCAATTTTTGTAATAAATAGAGGAGTTTAACATGAGACGTTTATTATAAATTTGATTTATTTTTTCATGGGACCCGCAATTTTATTTAAAAACTTAATTGGGACCCACAATTATTCTTCACTGATGAGCCCTCACTTTTGATGATTGATATTTTTTATTATTATAAAACAAAGATGGCATCCATAGTCAGGAGGGTGATTACGAGAGCAGATTTTCTGTCTTCATTGTGTCCTCCCACTTAAATTTTGACACCTAACTTCTTACTTAATATCAATTAAGTTTAAAATTAAATAAAAGGTTAAGTGTCAAAATTTAAGTAGAGGAACACAAGGAGAACAGAGAACAGAGAAAATAGAGACATAAATCTGCTCTCGGATAATTACTTCATTATTAATCATATACTCATATTATTATTTATTCATTATAAAATAAAGATGACATCCATTATTAATCATATACTCATATTATTATTTATCCATTATAAAACAAAAATGACATCCATTATTATTGGGGCATATTCATATGAAAAGGACAGATTGATCATGAAAAGATAGTCTCCAGGATTGTTGTGTAAACTTTTCTTTTTCCATTAACTTGGCCAGAACCCACCACTTTTAAGTTTTTTCAACACTCAGCAAACCATTTCTCTTTTGTTAAATTTGGTAGACTTGTCATCAGACACCCACCGCACACGCGCACCATTCCCCTTTTTGGTCAAACCTGACTTGCGCCTCTAATACAATCGTTAAACTTCGTGTATTATCCCTTAACCTATAAATAGTTTGCTCAGTTGAGCAATGAAGAACACATAAAATAAATAAATTCTCCTACTATAATATTGTGAGTATTTTTTGTGTGTATAAAGATACTTTGAATATTATTAATAATGTAGGAATTTTTCAAGTTAATCTCATACATAACAGACAATATCTAGTCTTCTACTAATGTAAGAGATATTATTTTCTTTCATACTCCTAAGATTTTGGTAATAAATTATTATTCGTTTCTATTGTCTTATCATTAAACGGTGAAAATTCCTAAAATGATTAGAATATCCTTAATAGTTTGTGTTTCATCTAATATCTTTTTACCCGAATCTCTCTATTAAATTTTAATCTTCATATTTGAACTGTGAACCTTATATTTTCTTAAACTTTATATTTTTATCAAGAATTCTAATCGATTTTTTGGATATCGTGTTGACAATTTGAACTTTGGATAAATTAAATTGAAAATCGCTAAATATTTATTCTATATCCAGGTCCGATCCGTATTTTAAGTCATTTAAGCAATGATTTGAGGCCCCCAAAATTGAGAAGGCCCCAAAATTTTAATATTCTATATATGTTATAGCCCATTAAAAAAGTCTAAATTTTTTTCCCAACATAACAATAACTGCAAGTACAATCATACAAGATATTTTTCTTTTTCCCGAGGTTAAAATTTATTCTTTTTTTTTTCCAAGACCCACTCACCACTGTCTCCAGTCTCTCTCTCCCCCCTCTCTCTACGTATTACTCTTTCTCTCTCCCACTACCAATTTAGCTTGAGACCCCCAAAAAGTTTGGACCGGTCATGTCTACATTTATTTATTCTGGTTATTTTTGTCCATCTTTCATATTATTGTTATTTGTACAAATTATCAAGACTAAATTGTTGTAAATGTCGTTGGTCTTGGTGCAAAGATAATATTATTGTTGAGTGTCTTTTGTCACGCCCCCAAATTTGGGTATCTTTCAACCCGACATATGGTGCTCCACTGTACTAACATCCATACAATCATTCCATTGAAATACAACAAAATGAATGTAATTACTATCTTCTTATTACAATCAAAGTAAAAATCCTTCCCAGGTTCATAAACCGGTTACATCGTTCATTGTTCATAATGTATAATACATACAAACTTACTAAACTATTACACAATGCCTAAGCATCCATCTTAGTTTTGCCCTTATCTCTCTTGGCATTCACAGTACATTCACCCTTAACTGCAGTTATATAATTCACGCAAGAAGTGAGCATGACAGCTCAGCAAGTTTAATCAATGATAACAGTAATACCACATTCGTGAATTATATAACAATTCCGACATAACTGAACAATAGTTATGAAGTATTATGAATCAATAATACTTTAACAGTTCATAACATCAATTCCCAAAGTATAGAATAGATTAGGAATTCTGAACCGGTCGATAGATGTTGGGTAAAATCTAATTACGCACAACACGCAAGTATACGTGGTCAACAAGTAATAAAGTGATAAGTTGAGTATCGTTCCCACAGAGAATTATTTAATAAAAATCACCAAGTACTAACCCATGACTAATTTAATCTTATTTAAACAAATGATTTAATAATTTAAATTAAAATAATTAAATAAACTATTACTAACTATCCCTAGAATGAAACAAGATATTGAAGACTTGAGATTACAATTTCACTTATTGTTACATTTAAATCAACACACTTCCTGTTATGCCAAATTATTTATACTGGATTGTTAATCAAGAACACGAAAGTGAAATATGGCCATCTCTCAATGCACCATACTCATATCAAATCAAATCCACAGATGATAGAATCAATTTGAACACCCTAATTAACTAACCCACTATATCTCTATGTGAATTACCATTAAAAAGGGTTTAAGTTCAAGTTCTTATTAGACTACATATGGCGTAAAGGCATATCTCTATCCTAAACACGAATCACGAATTCCATCTATGCAAAAATCACAAACACATGCTATCATGATCAGATCTAAATCTATACTTCATCTCTCGAGTTCATATAGATTATCACGGTAATTGTTAGCTAGGCAATTAAGCAATTAAGTCCAAATTATAATAGACAATCCAAATATAGCTAATAAGACTAACAAAGAAGCATATCAAAGTAAACTACACAATAAGATCCATAGTAATCTCAAAATAGAGTTTAATTCATAAATAAACTAGAATCCATCATCCACAATTGACTAAGCATTAAAAAGATACAAATAAATAAGAAAAGAAATTAGAATTGAGATAAATAAATCTGCATTCTCTTGCTTCCAATCTGATTCTCCAATGATAATCAATAGCTTCAATCTTCAATTCTAATCTAATCTAGGGTTCCTAATCTAAGAAAGAAAGTAAAGAATTATCTCTTAGAAATCTATCCCAAGAGGGATTTAATAGACTCTTAGAACTAGCCTCCCAATCCAAGTTAAACTCAAGTATTTAGAGTTCTAATGGACACCCTAACAAGTTAAGCAACTAAGAATCCTATTCTAGCTCAATTTGGACACCAAATAACCCATTTTCACTCCTTTCCCGCCGCCTAACGCGCTTAGCGCTGTCCCTAAGCCATTTCGGCGCGATCAGCGCTCTTCAAGCGATAGTTTACGGTGTCCTAGCGGCTTTCGGTAGCTAGGCGTAGCGCAGTCAACGCCACTCTGTTTTCTGCTGCGACGTCCTTTGGTAAAACAGGCATAACTTTTGATCCGCTTGGAGTTACGGGGCTTGTCACCTATCAAATCGAAGATAACGACGAGATCTACAACTTTCATTCTTTGATCTTTGACATATTCGGATTGGATAAAGGCCTAAATCGGGCTTGAAGTAGACGCTATGTAATTGGCAAGTATGACAACTCTTAACTTTGATCTTCGTTGATAAAAAGGCCATAACTCTCGCATCCGAGCTCCGATTAGGATGATTCAAGATGTTCCGGAAAGCTAAGAAGTAGAGCTACCATAAAATTCAAGTTCCAAGCCAAGAACATGCATCCAACTTGGTGTTAAAAGTCCTTCAATATTCCCTTCTTGCATTTATTTGCGTATTTTAGTCCAAAAGATGTCTGAATTGCTTTTCCTTGCTTCTTCATGCTAATGTCATGTCATAGCCTACAAAATAACATAAAATGTATGAAAAGTAACTAAGAACATGAATATAAGCAACTAATTCAAGTAACAGATACCGGATAAGTAGGTATAAAACCTACTTATCAAATACCCCCAAACTTAAACATTTGCTTGTCCTCAAGCAAAAGCACAAATTAGACAAATTCATCCTCTAGCAATGATCCACCCAAACAATGAATCAATATGAATTCGATCAATGGCCTCAAAGGTTACAACAGATGATAACTCGTAGAAAATTTCAAAACAATGTCATGTCTAAAATTTCAACAACTGTCATTAGACTCACATCTACTCTTAATCCTTTAAGTGCGTGTGTGCATCCACATGTTCAATCCAGTCATGATTTAGATTAAATCAACCAATACTCATAAGATTTTCAAAAACGACTTTCAAAACTTCTTATCACATCAATCACCGCTAATATAGACATAACACAAATTTTTCTTGAGGATCAATTGGATATTTAAACTTTTCAGCACGTAAGAACCCTTCCCAAGTATTTCAAACATACATATTTTCTTTTTTCTATTTAGTGAGTGCGTTTTACGCTCCATCTCGCTTTCCACTTCTCATCAAACGAGTGCGTTTTACGCTCCATCTCGTGCCTGTGTTTATGGGGAGTGCGTTTTACGCTCCATCTCGACCCACCACAAGATTCAATTATTCAACTCGGGAAGGTTCCAATAATTTTTTTTTTCATAAATACACCAAGATTTCCCCCAAACTTATGTGAGTGCCTAATTTTCACTTCGAATGATGCTCAAATAAGATATCTCAAGTTGCAACGGTATCTTTCATAAGAAATTAGCCAAAATTTTTTTAATCCCAACTGGCTAAACAAATGGATATGTGTAAAATTTTCAAAAATTTCGCAAGTAATGTGAAACCCAACTAACTAGTTAAAATATAGACTAAGCATGCTCATCAATTCTCCAAGAGTTAACAATATCAACCACCCACTTATCATTGGCCAAAATCAAATTCCATCAAAACATTGCCCAAGTAAATACTAAACATGATAAATACCCCCAAACTTAAAACAGACATTGTCCTCAATGGCTAAGATAGGAAAAATTAAAAGAGATGACTTCCCTGACATATAGCAATTTATCTCTTTGTCTGCGAAGTTTGAAGAATAGGTTAAGCACATTGGAATGAATCGGGCACCACACTTGAGTTGGACTTGACTAACCTATGAATATATATGATAGAAGCAAGCTTATTAAATCCTAAAAAAAATAAAAAATAAAATAAAAAATAAAATAAAAAATAAAATAAAAAATCAACTAATATGAAACCTAAAAAAAAAAAACTAAAAATAAAAATTAAACTTGGGTTGCCTCCCAATAAGCGCTTGATTTATAGTCTTTCAGCCAGACTTTGCCTAGTCAACGCTATCCAATTCCTCTTCGGAAATTGAGGAACCCTCCATCCATTAGAAATAATGTAGCTTTTGGTAGGTTCCCAATTGTGATAACCATTGCTTTAAAGTTACCTAGCATGCTCTGATTTGGTATGATCTCAATCAAGAACGTCCCCCAGCTAGGTGTTTTTTTCATTGTGTATGTGATCACTTTGGGGCATGGAAGCTTGTCACACACAATGGGCTCTTCGTCTATCCTCTCTTTCTCGTCCCACCATGGATTCAAAATTGTACTCGCTCTTTTGTCATCAAGAGCTTCGTCGACGACATGACTACCATGTGAGCATGATTTTGCAAATTTGACCGAATCTTTGATCTTTGGTGGAGACCCATTTAGATCTTCGTGGACCTCTATTTCATTACCCCCAATTGTCTCCACACTTCCTATATCTTGTGGCTCATCCAATCGTAGATTCCATTCAGGCATTTCATCAATTTCATCATCCATGTCATAAAGCCAAGTGTTCGGAGGAAGGTTGCTTACGGTTTTGGTCATTTGCTCTATCTGATCCTGCAGATTTTGAATTGATATCTCTTGATTCTGAATTGACCGCTCTTGATTAATCCTCCACTCTTCGTTTGATGCTACGAACTTGGACCACAATTCCTCCAACCTTGAATTATTTGTCTCAGCTCTGGAATACATGTATTGAGGGCTATGAGTTGAAGTGGTGATGAGTTGTTCCATATGGTGCTGAAAATTGTGGCTCGATATTTCTTGATTCATCATCCTCTCCTCTTAGTTTGCTATGACCTTTAACAGTAATTCCTCCAACTTTGACTTTTCTTCGTTTAATGGAGGTTGATATGAGAATTCCGACATGTATGTTGGATTTGGAGTAGAGTATTGATCTTGATAATTATAGCTCCATGAAGAATCCGGGTGATACCCCCAAACTTGATGATAACTGGGATAAGAATAGTTGTTGAGGTAGTTACCACCATATTGTACCGGCCCAAGACTGATGGTGCATTGATTACTCGGGTGATTGCCAGCACAATAATTGCAAGTAACTGCTATCCTTCGATTATGTCGGGCTGCAACAACGTCCAACCTTCTCGATAGTGTCTCAAGTTGTGCTGATAATGCAGAAAATACAGTGAGTCCTTCAATCCCCGCCCCCCTTGGTTGAGTCATACTCGAATATGACCATTGATACACAAAGTCATCCATGGTACCTGAAAAGAGAGAAATATAGGAAGGGAATTAAAAATAAAAATAAAAAATGTTTAAATTAAGACTAATTTGATTGAAATTAATATTGGTAAAAAATATTAAACTAATTCCCAAGAATTGGCGCTTAAAAAACTTGTTGGGTAAAATTAATTACGCACAACACGCAAGTATACGTGGTCAACAAGTAATAAAGTGATAAGTTGAGTATCGTTCCCACAGAGAATTATTTAATACAAATCACCAAGTACTAACCCATGACTAATTTAATCTTATTTAAACAAATGATTTAATAATTTAAATTAAAATAATTAAATAAACTATTACTAACTATCCCTAAAATGAAACAAGATATTGAAGACTTGAGATTACAATTTCAATTATTGTTACATTTAAATCAAAACACTTCCTGTTATACCAAATTATTTATACTGGATTGTTAATCAAGAACACGAAAGTGAAATATGGCCATCTCCTCTCAATGCACCATACTCATATCAAATCAAATCCACAGACGATAGAATCAATTTGAACACCCTAATTAACTAACCCACTATATCTCTATGTGAATTACCATTAAAAAGGGTTTAAGTTCAAGTTCTTATTAGACTACATATTGCGTAAAGGCATATCTCTATCCTAAACACGAATCACGAATTCCATCTATGAAAAAATCACAAACACATGCTATCATGATCAGATCTAAATCTATACTTCA
Organism: Panax ginseng; assembly: GCA_020205605.1. Taxonomy (NCBI): domain Eukaryota; kingdom Viridiplantae; phylum Streptophyta; class Magnoliopsida; order Apiales; family Araliaceae; genus Panax; species Panax ginseng. The sequence goes on from CM035149.1 coordinate 33,716,352, forward strand.
TCTCTCGAGTTCATATAGATTATCACGGTAATTGTTAGTTAGGCAATTAAGCAATTAAGTCCAAATCATAATAGACAATCCAAATATAGCTAATAAGACTAACAAAGAAGCATATCAAAGTAAACTACACAATTAGATCCATAGTAATCTCAAAATAGAGTTTAATTCATAAATAAACTAGAATCCATCATCCACAATTGACTAAGCATTAAAAAGATACAAATAAATAAGAAAAGAAATTAGAATTGAGATAAACAAATCTGCATTCTCTTGCTTCCAATCTGATTCTCCAATGATAATCAATAGCTTCAATCTTCAATTCTAATCTAATCTAGGGTTCCTAATCTAAGAAAGAAAGTAAAGAATTATCTCTTAGAAATCTATCCCAAGAGGGATTTAATAGACTCTTAGAACTAGCCTCCCAATCCAAGTTAAACTCAAGTATTTAGAGTTCTAATGGACACCCTAACAAGTTAAGCAACTAAGAATCCTATTCTAGCTCAATTTGGACACCAAATGACCCATTTTCACTCCTTTCCTCAAGGTTGCCTAAGCGCATTTCACCTTTGTCCCTAAACCATTTTTGGAGCAAATCGCGCTCTTTGAAGCGATGAGTTTACGGTGTCCTAGCGCGCTCAGCACTAGGCGTAGCGCAGTAAGCGCCACTCTATTTTCTGCTGCGACGTCCTTTGGTAAAACAGGCATAACCTTTGATCCGCTTGGAGTTACGGGGCTTGTCACCTATCAAATCGAAGATAACGACGAGATATACAACTTTCATTCTTTGAGATTTGACAGATTCGGATTGGATCAAGGCCTAAATCGGGCTTGAAGTAGACGCTATGTAATTGGCAAGTATGACAACTCTTAACTTTGATCTTCGTTGATAAAAAGGCCATAACTCTCGCATCCGAGCTCCGATTGGGATGATTAAAGATGTTCCAGAAAGCTAAGAAGTAGAGCTATCATAAAATCCTAGTTCCAAGCCAATAACATGCATCCAACTTGGTGTTAAAAGTTCTTCAATATTTCCTTCTTGCATTTGCTTGCATATTTTAGTCCAAAAGATGTCCGAATTGCTTTTCCTTGCTTCTTCATGCCAATGTCAAGTCATAGCTTACAAAATAACATAAAATGTATGAAAAGTAACTAAGAACATGAATATAAGTAACTAATTCAAGTAACAGATACCGGATAAGTAGGTATAAAACCTACTTATCAATAGACCATGAACATTAACTTTCAATTTTCATACTTGAAAAGGAGTCCACAACACTAAGGCCGTTCATCCGATAACTTATGAACACTTCTAGGTGATCAACCTATAGTACTCTATGTTGATCAACACTCATTTATTAAACGTATTTACGTTTAATATTTTTGGCAAACTCGTGTGCCCATCGAATAATCGATGAAAAATACTTTTGTTTGTTCATAGACAAACCTTACCTTCACATCCGTACCAATCACTTGGCATAGGATAGCGTTAACATTTCTATATAGAAAGATATGAATCATAATCAATCTATATATTACGAATAGTCTAGCTGAATTAAAATCTGGCATCGACCCTTTCTTTAAAACAAGTCTTACAATCCAGTTCATCGAATTACATAAAACTTGGCTAACATGGAAGTTAGACAAGTGTTAAGAAAACTTGCCTTTCAGCGTCTTCAAATAATTTAATCGACTGACCATAGCCTTTACAGAATCTACATGATATATTCACATAGCACACTGTAATTAGCTATCAAACAAATGTTCACATTGTTTCTACAAGCTTCTTTCTCTTCTATGTCTTAGTTAACTTAATATCAATAATAAAGTCAACTCGACTTTTTACCCTTCATCCCGACTTATTAACCAACTTACGTTATTAACCGGACTCTAATATTGTCGGCGAGGTACCAACGTTGTTCATCACTCATAACTCATTAACATGCATTCAGCTCCTAAGTTCAATACCATATACCTGAGTATAGGTAGTATAGGAATAGCTTTAATACACTTATGAAGTGTACAAACATTACCCCTTTAGGTTCCTGAACAAATGAAGTTCAAAACCTAAGTCACTAACAACATTCTTGAACTCGCGCTGCGGCGCGGCCTATGCAGTACTAGACTGGCGCTGCGGCGCCAGTTAGCAGTGTCTGGGCCTCGGTCGGCGTATTCATGTATGTAACGATGGGTTTGTGGCGCCATTTAGCGATACTCAATTTTCTTTTGATATCTGCTTGCGGCGGCATTTAACACTATATGGTGTGTAGTGGCTTGGACCTCGATCTGATTCTAACAAATTTTAAAAAACTTTGTGAAATTCTCGGGCCATAAATTCTTCGTTATAAACCCGATTTGGTCCGTTACACGTCATAAATAACATAATCTACGCATTCATATAAGAATTAGACACTTTCGAATCCGATAACTCAAAAATCACTATTGAGTTCATTTTTAGACGTTCGTAAACGTTAAAGAGCATTCAATGCTCGTTTTCTTCGTTTTAAGTCGAATTCTGACAATTCTCGAACCCACAACTCTTAATCACCCTATCTCACGCGTTGACATTGAAAATCAACGTTTTCAAGTCTCACGATAACTTTTAACCTCTAATCCGGAATTCAACGTTTTTGACGTTTAACGTCTAATTACGTAAAATTCGCTAGAACTTCTTTACTAGGGTTCTCTAAGCCAAATCACATGGAATACTCCATGGATTTCATATCTACATCCTAACCAAACAAGATGCAAATATTAACGTATTGATGGAGTTCAATCGTTTATAAACGATCAATCTCAACAAACAATATTTTCATGGTTCAAAACTGTATTAAACCTTATGATTTTTATAATCTCATGACTTGTAGAGATTGAATCTATAATAAGCCATCATTAATCTCTTATACAAGACATATATTACCCATCTATGATTCTTAAAGATAAAAGAAAAATAAAAAAGAGATGGAGATGAAAGGTAAGGATTATACCTTAAGTATCCTTGTGAAACTCTCTTGGAAAACTAGAAGATCAAGCTTCCAAAGTGTATGTTTTATAAGTCTAGCTCTCTTTCTCTCTCAAATAATCTAGGTTGGCAAATTTCAAAACTCCAAAATGAATCAACCTAGCTTTCTATTTATAGGAAATGAGAATGGAGGGTAATTTGGACAATGAACCATCACCTCCTTACTATTCACTCTTGGTCACCAAGTAAAATACTTGGTTTTTTCTTGGTGAACAAGCCTTATGCTTGGCTTCCACTCCAAGTAGCCGGCCCACCACTTGCAAAGTGACATCCCATGGGTTGTCCCATGGGTTTTACCCATTCGGTGACCCACTGGATCGATCCACGGTTCGGTTTAAATGAATTGGGCTTAACTAAATAAACATTTGGCCTTGACTTGGGCTCAACTCACTAATCTCCTTGGGCTTGGTCATTAAATAATTGGACTAATAGAAATCCAACTCAAATGACTTATTCATTAAGACTTAATCTTAATTCTATAATACAAATCGTATTCTACACGTATAATTCACGTATCTTCCGTATACTACACGTACAATAATCGTATTGTACTTCGTATTTACTCAACGTATTATACATAGATACTAAATAGTATCATACTTATATAACACTCGCATTAACCTTAACACAATTCCTTCTACGCATATTATTTCCTTCTCGGAAATCAATATACTCAACCTTTAGGTTTTAAGTCTGCAGGCGAAAACTGCGTTTGTCATAAATGACATATTATCAGATATTCCATCTTATCACGATATTCCATCATTACGCGTTTCTCGGAATTTCAAAATAATTTCCCGAACAGCAACAGATGAATAGTATTTTTACGGAAATTTCTCGGAACACAGTTATTTTTGTCTTGGAAATTCTAAACAAATAATTCTAGCACGAAGCCAGAATACTAACCACGTTAGCACATTCTAGGTCATAGAACGACCTTCACATAGCTTACTCACATAATAATCAATTAAATTCATTTAATTCACATAATCAAATAAAAATTTAATTGTCATAAAAATCCAATTTTCTCGGGAGTTACATTTTTAGCCTATATGGTAAAAACACGTGGTGAAAGTTATCTTTGGCCTGAGTGAAAAGAGAAACTATTGATTGACATGATTTTGGCTAAGAATTATGAATTGGCATAATAATGACCTTTGGTGTTATAGGCAAAGGCACAAGGTGAATGTTATCTTTGGCCTGGGTGCAAAGAGGGACTATTGATTGACATCATTATGACTAGAAACTGTTGATTGATGTTACAACGATAAAATATTGATGTTGAATTTTTCAATTGTAGAAGATAGTAGACATTATGATCTATTTGACTCTTCTAATGGATTATTCATTTCCCTGCAATTATTTGTTGAAATCTTATATCATCTATCATATGTTCTAAATATTTAATTTATTACTATTGAATGTTAATGATAACTTATTTATCTAAGTCATTATATTTTTTATTGAGCTATTTGTACTCATCCTTTTTGTTTCGTAACTTCTTTTAGGAAATAAGAGTGTAGTTGGGTTTAACAGAGAGAGTAGGAGAATGAAATGATGGTTCGAGTTACTAGTCGAAGTAGTTATCAATACATTGAAAAATAGTGTAACAATAATTATACTGAGAACTTAAAACGTGTGTGTTGTCGTATCTTCATGACGTTTTTAGTAATTGATTTTGGTAAGAGAATTTATGTTTGTAGTTTGTATTTTGACGACTCAAATTGGGTGGAATATACCCGAATATGGGGGCATCACATAATATGACTCAAATTTTATTTAAGTCATGTTATTATAAAAAGTAGAGTGTCGTTTAATTGTACTAATTTTAACCTTAAGTTATATTTATAACAACTCGAGTCAAATATTGGGTCAAATTCTAAGTACAAATCGAATCAAATTCATCCAAACAAGGCCTTAAATTATTAGTCCAATGGTATTTTTTTAAAGTAATCTTAACCCACCACAGGCTCTGTGACGCCCCAAAAATAGGTATACACAACCCATTCTGAGTCGCCAAATACATGGTACAGAATTCAAATACAAACTTAATTATACAACTGTCGTATAAAATATGACAAAATATAAGCTGAGAGTTTTAACACGAATATTGTCTCGTAGACAATATCCAAACTCAAATGGAGTCATCATTACAATTATTATCACACTATTTTATAAAATAGTGAGGACTGCTACAGTCACCATCTCAGACCGTCACTCCATTACTCGACTAGTCCCAACTATATTCTCATTTCCTGAAGAGAACAATGAAAGCAAATAGTGAGCTCAACTAGCCCAGTAAAAAATATTATGACTAAGATAATGCAGAATAAATTATCATTAGCCTTCAACAGTGTTAAATTGATAGAATGCAATAGACAATAAGTTTAACTGCAGCGGAACAAGCAATCCATAAGAAAAGTCAAGTAGAGCATGATATCTAATATCTTATATGATTTAAAAGTTCATCATCAATATTTTATCGCTGTAACACAGCTCAATAAATAATCCAAATCACTGAATTATCCATGCACTACGGGCCAAGGATATTCATTAGTATCACATCCACGAATTATCTATGCACTACGGGCCAAGGATATCCGTTAGTATCACATCTACGAATTATCTATGCACTACGGGCCAATGATATTCATTTTTATCACCAATGGTCATGATCATGCCAACAACTGTCATTAATGCACTACGGGTTAATGAGGACTTTTACCACATCATTTGTAACATTATAGGTCATGATTATACCGATACATAATTCCTGGTCATAATCATACCAATCAACAGTCCATCTATGCACTACGGGCCAAAGATGACTTTCATCACAATATAAGCATGATGACGACGACAATGAAATAAGCATCAATCAAACGAAATCAAGGATAAATATTAAAGATGTTTAATTTATCCAGTGTTTAAAAATGTCCAAATTGTCAACATGATAACTGCTTTGTGGAGTAAAATTCAAGAATAATATTCATGTATCAAAAATAATTTGAACAGAAAAGAAATTAATTTTTGTTGTGAATAGTACCCCGGGTGAATAGTACCCCAGGTGAATAGTACCCAAGTGAATAGTATCCTATGAATAGTACTCCGTGAATAGTACCCCGACATAAAAAGATTAAAATTTAACAAGGAATTTTCAGAAAAATATCCTTATGAAACGATACTAGATGAAGCACAAATTTCAAGGATATTCTACTAATTTCAAGGAGTATAGAAGCAATAGTTATCAACATGAATGTAGAATTAGGAATACGAAATGAAATAATATTACTTACATACTACAGAGTATGGAAGAAAATATTATTTCTTACGAGTATTGAACAAAAATAATATCCTTTACCTTAAAAAGAGAGTACTTCTGAATGGTATATCGGGGATATTCTTGAAGAAAACTTGTACTATTTTCTACACTCAAAGCTTCCTTACACTAATAAAAAATACGTTCAATATTATAGAAGAAGAATTCTCTGATTCTCGTATAATTTTCATTTCTAAACTAAGCATCCTATTTATAGGAGAATGACAGGGTACTATTTGAGTTAAAAATCACTGGTGCACAGTAAGAATCACAGACGAATTTTTCACGGGCGAAATTTTCTGATTTTCAGACTCACGTAATTTTTTACTATGCAGCACTATGCAATAAAATATAATATATTTTATTTTATATAAAAAAACAAAACTTATATATATATATATATATATATATATATATATATATATATATAAGTAACAAAACTGAGATAACTTTCTCTCGACGATTTTGAAAAATGAGAAAGTGGGGGTCCATGTAATAAACCAAATTTACAACAAATACTTCATAAAAAACCCCTTTATTTATCTCAATTCACTTGGCTTCACTAAACACATTTTTAATAATATTTTTTTTGTCATTAATATTATAACACACAATATTAACAACCAAATCATTCCCAGAAAAGAGGGGACTTTCTGATAAGGACTTCTCCTTATTGGCGCGCATTTAGGTGACCAAACCCCTTTACTCGACAGAACTTTCTAGACATCGTCAATAATTCAAATAATAATATGAATAACTTTGTCGTCTCAATTATTGATTTAATAATATAAAATATTATGACAATAATTGAATCAATAATGTGAGAAAATATGCAGCAATTAATGTAAGATCCCAACTTTTTATAAATAAAATTTAATTTCGTCTATTCATTATTTTGAAATAGTAAGGGGTGGATTTGATTAATGTGGTTAGTTATGAGTAAAATATGCAAATTTTGCAAAATAAGCAAGTGGTTATAAAATATTCATTGTTGTCGGGGAATATTCGTTTGCTCGTGAAATATTCTTTTTGTCGGAGAATATTCGTACAACGGCGCAACCATTTGTGGGCCTCATAAAGAAAAACTATCGGATGAAGAAAACGACAAATATGAGTTTTTTTTATAAATAATGGCGTAATTATTACAATTGCTGCTTCTTTGGAATACTCGATGGTTAAAGTACAAGATGTCTGGCGTGGTTTTAAAGATGTATACCAGATTGCACAATATTTTTGGATTATTGATTCTTACATAAGAAGACACTACTCAATAATTGTTATAGTAATTACTGTTCAATATTTTATTTTATTAATTCAATAATTGCTACGTTGATATTTTATATTATTGTTGTTTCAATAATTGTCAATGCACAGTTTTTCCCATTATCAGATCAATAATTCATATTATTTGAATAATATTATTAGATATCATTATTGGCAATTTCTAATAAAGTTCTGTCTAAGAAAGGGGTTTGGTCACCTAATTGCGCGTCAGTAAGGAGAAATTCTTATCGGAAAGCCCCCTTCTTTCCTGGAAACGACTTGGTTGTCATTATTGTGATTCTGTAATATTACTTATGAATAATTAATTATTAATTTATATGATAAGAAAATATTTATTTTATGTAGATATAAATGAAGGAATTATTGCTGATGTATTTTATCAGTATTTTGTCAGAATGGAGGTATTAAAAATCATCCGTATGTGGATTTCGATCATTTTCTATTTTGAATTTGAAAAAACTTTCTTCTACAAAGTTGTAGAGAATTAAATTTTATATGGAATGAACATAAAATTCGTACTTTTCTGATAAAAGTGCTATTTATTATGAATTATTGAAGTTTAGGAAATAAATGTTTTTTTATTAAAAATATAGGTGGGCCCTACTTTTATTTTTTATGGAAAAAAATGCTGAAGTTCAAGTGTAGTGTGACGGAGAGCCACCGGTAGCAGGTTAGTCTACTTTGGCGTTCTCACATTTTTCTATAAATAAGGTGCTTAGTTAGAATTGAAAATCACACCAGAATTAGAAGTTTTCTCTCTCTATAATATCGAGCGTATTTTTGTGATTATTTAGATATCTTGAGTGTTGCTATTCAGTGCAAGTTTTCTTCATCATTATATTCGATATTTCAGCTAGGAGTACTACTTTGGCGTTCTCAAGTTTTCTTTCAATATCATTATATCAAAATATTGGTATGAATTTTATTATGAAAATTTTACATTTTCATGTCGAGGTTACTATTCACATATACGATATTATTCACGTATATAAAACTATTCACGAATATGGTACTATTCACAAGTACTATTCATGAAGTATTATTTTTCTTGTGAAATTTTTACCTTTTCGTGTCGAGGTTACTATTCACGTATACAACACTATTCACAGAAAAATTAAATTTTCTTATCCTTGTCCAAGTTGTCTATTATGGTTACTATCTTTGATTGTATCCATATTTTGATCTCCATTCTTGAATTTTTGCTCCACAATTGATTATTATGAAGTATTTTTGAACTTGGATAAACCAAAGTACGAATCCCTAATCTTTGTCCTTTTATCTCACTTGATTCATTTTTTTAAAGATATTTTTTATCATCCTCAGTCTTAAATGGTGATACAACTGAATATCTTTGGCATGTAGTGTAAAGATGAATGATTACCTGATGAATATCTTTGGCCCATACTGCAAAGATGGACAGGTGTTGAGATGAACATGACCAATTGGTGATACAAATAAATATCTTTGGCCTGTAGTGTAAAGATGAATATTTGATTGAAGATGTATATTGATTGATGTTACAGGGATAAAATATTGATGATGGACTTTTAAATCATAGAAGATAGTAGATTTCATTCTCTACTTAACTCTTCTAATGAATTGTTATTTCCGCTACGAATATTGATCTAAAACTTATTGTCCATTATATTTTATCTGATTTATTAAAGGCTAACAAAAATTTGTTCTACATTATCTTAGTCATAATATTCTTTATTGGGCTAGTTGAGCTCACCCTTTTTCTTTTTGTTCTATTTTTCTTCTCAGGAGGTGAGAATATAGCGGGAACTAGTCGGGGTGTGGAGTGATATTTTAAGTCAATTGTTTTAGCAGTCATCACTATTTTATAAAATAGTGTAACAATAATTACAATAAGGACTTATTTGAGTTTGAATATTGTCTAGAAGAAAATATTTGTATTTAAACTCATAACATATGTGTTGTCGTATTTTGCATGACAATTGTAATAATAAAGTTGTAGTTATTTTCTGTACCATGTATTTGGCGACTCGGAATGGGTTGTGTGGACCTATTTTGGGGGCATCACAATTACTATGGAAATAATTGAATAAAACTGAGTGACTTCTCACGTAAGCATCAATAATCAAAGATACTATACAATACCCTGTGCTATTGTGCAACCACGCGTATTACTGTACTTTTATCACCGGGTATTTCAACAGTAAATGATAAAAGTTTTGCCTTTATTTTTATAAAAAGTTATTTCTGTCGTTTTCTAACTCCGACAATAATTCTGTTGTGGGGTCCACCAATGATTGTGCCGTCATACAAATATTCCATGATAAAACGAATATTTCCCGAACAAACGAATATTTTATGACAACTTGCTTACTTTGAAAAATTTGTAAATATTACCCACAACTATAACATTATATCAATTCCACACCTTATTACTCAAAATGATATTTAGATAAAATTAAATCTTTATTCATAAAAGTTGGGGTCTTACAACCTCCCCTTCTTATGAAATTTTGTCCTCGAAATTGGTCTACGTACCTAGTATGTCGAAGAGGTGAGGATATCTTGATTTCATTTCAGATTCTAACTCCCAGGTCATTTCCTCAACATCTTGGTTTCTCCACAAAACTTTGACTTGAATTATAACGTTGGAGCATAGAATATGTTCCTTCGTATCCAAGATTTTAACAGGTATCTCTTCATACGTTAAATCTTCCTTTATCTCATCTGGTTCTAATTCAATAATTTGGTTCGGGTCTTCCACATATTTATGTAACATAGATATATGAAAAATGTTATGAACATGAGACATACTTGGCGGTAAGACGAGTCTATAGGCCACAGTTCCTACTCGATCGAGGATTTCAAATGGGCCAATGAATCGAGGATTGAGCTTTCCTCTCTTTCTAAATCTCGTAACTCCCTTCCATGGAATTCCATGTCCCTTCGATGAAGATCAGCACAACTCTTTTGTCGATCTTGTGAGGTTTTTATATGTTACCGGATCATTTGAATATTTTTTGTTGTCATGCGTACCAATTCCAGTCCCAATAACGTTGCTTCACCCACCTCATCCCAGCATATTGGAGAACGACACTTGCGTCCATACAACGCCTCGAATGGAGCCATGCCTATACTTTTTTGATAACTGTTGTTGTAGGAGAATTCCACCAATGGCAAGAACTTGTCCTAACTTCCATTGAAGTCTAGAACATAGAGTCTTAATAGATCTTCAAGAGTTTGAATAGTCCTCTCCAATTGCCAGTCCATCTAAGGATGATATGCCGAACTGAATCATAAATCCGTACCCATAGCTTTCTGCAAAGTGACCCAAAACCTTGAAGTGAATCTCATTTATGTATATACGAGCAAGACGTTCAAATGAATAAGTTTCTCGTATAGGTAAGAAATGAGCAGACTTGGTTAATCTATCGACAATGACCCAAATTGCATCTATGCCTTCAGAAAACTTGGGAAGACCAGTAACGAAATCCATGGTAATGTGCTCCCACTTCTATTCTAAAATTTCAAGTGGTTGCAATGGACCTTTTGGCATTTAATGCTCCGCCTTGACACGTTGACAAGTTAGACACCTTGAGATAAACTCTGCGATCTCTCTTTTCATATTTCTCTACCAAAATGTATGTCGAAGATCACGATACATTTTTGTACTCCCAAAATAGATTGCAAACGGTGTGTTGTGCGCCTCCAACATAATTTTATACTTCACATCAGAGTCGTTAAGAACACCAAGCTTGGAGTTGACTCGAAGTATTCCTTCTTCATCGATTCTTGCTTCCGAAATAACACCTTCTTGTACTTTCTTTCTCACACATATCAGCTCCAGGTCCGTAGCTTGAGCAACTTTAACTTTATCGATTAAAGTCTGTTCTACTCATATATTTGCCATCATCACGTGGGTCCCTAAAGTCTTTAACTCTATCTCCATCCTTTATAAGTAATATAAAATGGGCCTTTGTGTTGACAATATCGCACTCGTACCCGCATATGATCTTCTACTCAATGTGTCAGTTACCACGTTCGCTTTTCTTGGATGGTATTGAATAGTATGATCATAATCTTTCAACAGCTCGAGCCAACGTCGTTGCCACATGTTGAGTTCCTTTTGGGTGAAGAAATATTTGAGACTTTTATGATCCGTATAGATCTCCACCTTCTCCCCATACAGGTAATGCCTCCAGATTTTAAGCGCGAAAATGACAGCTGCCAACTCTAGATCATGAGTAGGATAATTCCTCTCATATTCTTTGAGTTATCGTGAGGCATAGGCTATGACTTTCCCATGTTGCATGAGAAAACATCCTAACCTTTTTCCTGAAGCATCGCTGTAGATGACAAATCCCTCCGAACCGGATGGTATTGTTAGAATAGGTGCTGTAATGAGTCTCCTATTGAGTTCTTGAAAACTCTTCTCATATTCCTCGCTCCAACTGAATTTTGTATCTTTTCGAGTCAACTAAGTTAATGGAGTAGCGATTCGAGAAAATCCTTCCACGAATCTCCGATAATAACCGACTAAGTCCGAAGCTTTACGCATCTTGGTCACTACCTTAGGTTGCTCCCAACTTTGAATTGCTTCAATCTTTGCCGGGTCAACAGATATTCCATAATTCGATATCACGTATGTGAGACCCCAAATTTTATGAATAAAGATTTAATTTTCTAAAAATATTTTTTTTAATATTATGGTGTGGATTTGATATAATGTTATAGCTGTGGGTAGTATTTATAAATTTTGCAAAGTATGCAAGTTGTTATAAAATATTCTTTTTGTCGGGAAATATCCGTACGACGGCACAATCACTGGTGGACCCCACAACCGAAGTATTGTCGTAGTTAAAAAACGGCAGAATTATCATTTTATAAAAATAACGGCGAGAGTGTTACCGTTAAAACTGTTGAACTACTCGGTAGTAAAAGTACAGTAATACACGTGGTTGCATAGTAGCACACGGTATTGATTATTGATGCTTATGTGATAAGTCACCGGTTATACTCAATTATTGCTCTGAGAATTGTTGCATCATATCTCTCATATTATTGATTTAATTATTGTCACGAGTATCATTTGTATAATATGTTATATTATTAAATCAATAATTGAGACGTCAAAGTTATTCATATTATTATTTGCAATATTGACAATGTCAGAAGTTACATCGAGAGAGGTTTGGTCACCTAATTGCGCGCCAATAAGGAGAAATCCTTATCGAAAAGCCCCTCTTTCACGAGAAACGACACCGGTTGTTAAATATTGTGAGTTATAATATTAATGATGAATAAGTTCGTGTTGATTAAAGATGAATTTGATAGTTCCATTATGTTGGGATTATTAGTGTTAGTGGAAATCAACATCTATTCCGATGATAATTGATGTCTCGGGGTTATATTGATAAATCGGGTAATTAATCGGATAAATGAGCAATTAATTGGTACTAATTGACATGCTTATATAACTATTTGTTCACATGTGTGTACTATTGAATCACATTCTTGTACTATTAGGGGAGTTGGTGCAAGATTGATAATACTTGCATGACTAAGTTAAAAATGGAGGTATAGATGGAGGTCTTATAATTGTAATTCGTATTGTCACATGATTATAACTATTGATTCACATGATTGAACTATTGATTCACATTATTTACTATTAGGGGAGGTGGTGCAAGTTTTGTGACGACCCCAAATCCAGGTACTTGAAACCCGAACTCGGTTCTCCACGATACCATTTCTTTAAGCTGAATAATACTAAATAATAATACATTCGAACTTAATTTACATACATCAAAGTTTACTTCCCAGTGCATGCGTGACCTTCAAATACATTCCTTACAATACTTGAATAGATACCAATACAACTATAACCATTAACTCAAAATACACACTTATTCGATCGACTTTCCTTTTTCTTTGTTCGTGCGTTTTCGAGCCTTGAGTTGTTGCTCATACATGCTCGAAAATATTTAATTTAAGCAAGGATGAGCATTTAAGTGCCCGACAAGTAATAGCAATTATATATAAAATTTGAAAGAATATAAGTATTCTCTTTACATAACACTTCTACAACGAATTGAAAGTTGTGAAGTAATCTGTACTGATAAAAAATTCACATAACAACTCTCTTTCAATTTCTTGAAATTAGGCTCCACCCATGAATAGGGTTTAAGAAACATACTATGAACATTCTTTTCATTTTTGAAAAGGTTTAGCAGAAATTCATCCGCAAACCGCTCTAGCTTACGGGTACGGAGGGTGATCAGCCCCGTTGTACCCTATATTGATCAATACTACATAACTTGAACGAAATTCATCGCTCACTCATCGCCTTGGGCAAAAAATCTTCCCATATAGGGATGTTCATACATGCACGGTTCCAAACAAGAAGGTTTTAATCTTGCTCAACAATAATATGTAATTCAACACATATATATATATATATACGGGTAATTGACAAAGGTGTATCAACATGTGAATAAATGCCATGATTATCCAAGTGGGGACACTTGTATAACCATTTAGAAATCAACTTAACGTAATATATATCCGAGCTAACATGTTGATAATCAAAGCGTACATAATGCATGCAGGGAATAGAATAATTCGAAACTTCTTACTCATGTCCATTGTATAAAGAAAATGCAAAGGTAAGATACTTTGCACGATTCATTTGATTACAAATCTCAACTTAGGTTTTATCTCTTTATCACAACCTATCAATAATCGGATCATTCGTTCGATTAGAACAATATATCTTAACACATAGTATCGCATTCTATTACGAACAAGACATAGTCCAATCACATAATCACGGTGATCATACTTTTAGTTCCTATTCTATACTTGAAATATTTTTATACATTTTCAAATATCTCATCCATGCTCTTACAGTAGTAGTTTTTCTTTCTTTTATACGATTCGACATTTGTTTGCTGCATCAAATGACTTTATCGGGTAAATAATCGAGTCTAAGACTCTTATTCTATACCTCAACATCTGTAAATATCGGACATCTTATTTTTAATCATTTTACAATATCCGAAATTGAAAAATTTAAAATAATTCAAATCATCACTAAAGGGCCTATAGTGATATAAGCATTACTATAGGTGTTCTTAGAATTCGAACTTCATAATCGGTTCTCAAGTCGACTAGTTTGGTAAAATTTATAACTTTCAATTATCGAATCATAATTAAATGATTTAAACATTAAACAATTCCATTATCATTAATAGTTTAATTAATACTAAACTATTAATGAAACCATTGCCAAAATATAAAAATTATTTATAATAACTCAAACTATTTTTTAAAACATTTATATTACCCTTAAATGATTTTTTAAAACAATAAAAACCATTTTAAATAATTACCATTAATATTTAAATATTAATGTACTATTTATCCAAATATTAAAAGTCATTAATTATAACTTAAAATATTTTTAAATCCTTAATATCCTCTTTAAATGGTTTTTAAATAAGTAAAACCATTTTTAAACTATTTATTTAATATTAATCATTAAATAAACTAAATATCATTAATATTATCTTAATATCATTAATATTTAATTATTAATGAAATTATCATTTAAATATTAAAAGTTATATTTTATAACTTAAAATATTTTTAAATACCTTATTTTCATTTAAAATGATTTTTATAATATTAAAATCATTTTTAAACTAAATTATTTAATATAATCATTAAATAACTTTAATATCATTAATAATAATTAATTAATGAAATTCATCACAAAATATTAAGAGTCATCACAAATAACTCATTTACATAACCAATTCTAAGCCAAAATAAACATAGTAAACTAACTAGTTTATTAACAACACTAACTAAACTTCAAAAATTCAAACTTTAACTAACAATTAAAAATAATAACATTACAAAATTAAATAAGAAACATGCTAGAAAATCTGAATTCCACAGAATGAATACACGACTTCCACGCTAAAATTTAACTAAGGAGATCTTTATAAAAAGTTCTCCCACAACAAAGTCTTTCTACAAAAATTGGAGGCCTTATTGTTGGTGAATGAAACAAAGGCCAAGTCCTTCTATTTATAGGTTTAGAAAATGGTGAAGTTCTCAATTTAGTCGATGTGAGACTTGGTTTATACTAATTTTTCAATAGCTCACTTTGCGATTTTCTAACGCATTGCTCATAACTCGATTAATCTGATTTTTGGATATGTTATACATGGTATGTAAGACTATTTTTAAAAAATACTGAATTACCCAATTCGGGTTCATTAGGTAGCCCAAACGGTCGTCAAAAGTGGACGTTCATAATGTTTTCAATCTCGTTTCAGCTTTTACACTCTTCCGCTTAAAACAGTCATAACTCTTTCATTTTAAAACATTTTTGGCGATTCTTGAGCCCATGAAGCTAACTTCTGGGGCTACAACTTTTATTCTTTGACCATTTCCAAATTCGAACACATCAGCCCAGAAATTCCGTTCAAATGGACTGCACCGCACTTGTTGGGAAGTTTTGACACTACTACTTTGAAATGTCATAACTCTCTCCTCCGATATCGGATTTAGTCCGTTTTTGAGTCTATGGAAAGCTTATTCGGTGTACAATAACATACCAAAAGCCCAGAAGGTTTTGAAAACATTAACTGATCGAAATAGTGTTCGAATAGCACATCCCGCTGTCACTTGACTTTCGGTTTTGACACATTTCCTTCCAATCACCAGTAATTCCCTCATCCGAGGTCGGAATGAGGTCATTCCAAAGCTTATGGCTTCCTAACTCAGTGCACTACAACATATCAAAAGTCCAGACCTTTTAAAGCACAAAAAGTGGACGAGAATGCCCCATTACTGATCGCCCAAAAATAGTTTATCATGATCGGTCAACCATGTTTGACCATCTATAACTTCTAATCTATACATGATATGGACTTGATTCTTTTTGCAGATTAAAGACCATATATCAGGCTACACATAACAACTTTTGAAGAACAAAACTCATGATCGAGCAAAGAGTTATGGCCTCTGACATTTGGTGAAAAAAAATAACAGAATTTGTTTTTCCAACTTGCTTAAATCTTCAAATTCGTGCACTTTGATGTTATGGGTCTTTGATTTATCAACCCATATCATCAATTAACATTCTATTACACAACTTTAAACAATCAATTGTATCAAATAACATCGAATCAAAGGATTTCTAGGTTTAGTGTTCTTATACCCTTTTGCCAAAAAATTCTTGATTCTTGCTTACGATTTGTTATGGGTGATGGTTGGGCTTTGTTTAAGAGTGTATGGGCAATCTTGTACAAGGCAATTAAATGTAATATTTCATCACTAGATTTAATTCTTATAATTTACCAATTAACTTCTATCCTTTGGTAAATTAAAACACTTATACAATAACATCGAAATTAAATCTGGTAATTAAAATTAGGGTTTCTAATTGACCATTAGTGGTTCTTTAATTATCTGTGTATGTTACTAACATAGTAAATTACGGTTTCTAATTTCAATAGGTTAGGGTTATAATAATTAGGGTTTGTCCTAATTATCGATGTACAATGATAATTAGGGTTTCTTCTAATTACCGATATTCTTATTCACGATAACTTCATATACACGATCCACTACTCGAAATACCCCATAAGCGAGTTTAATAATTAGGGTTTCACTGAGACGGTAATATGTTATGACCTAATTGGTAACCGTCATTGCTCAATATTATCTGTCACATCATACATACCCAAGATACATAATTATGGTAATTGTAAAATAATATAATATTATTATTCTCATCTCTTGATCACAATCCCAATCCGGGGTTTGGATCTCATATACGACTTATTTTTCATTACACAACATCAATAATCAAGTTAAAATAATTAACTTAAATATTACGAACAATTCATATAATAAAATATTTATTATATAAATCTAATTATCACTTCATATATTATTTCCAATCATGTTTTCTGGAAAATAATTAATAAAAATATTTAAACTTATAAAATTTATTACCATATAATTTGTGGTAATTAATAATTCCAAAATTATTTCTAATTTTCAAGTAATAAATGTATTCGCATTTATCGTTCACTTTACTTGACACTTAGTCTCGTCATTAAAAAAAAATTTATACGCAAAATTTCTTATTTATTTTATATAGAAAATCTCGGGTTATTACAAGTTTGATAATACTTGCAGGACTAAATTAAAAATGAAAGAAAAGTTGGAGGTATTGTACTATAATTTTTCGAGCCCCAAAACGTGCAATTATCGAAACTATATTTTCCTATAAACAGAAGCTCATTCTTTCTTCATTTCTCACCAATTCACTAAAGCTATCGAGCAATTATTATAGAGAGAAATTATAGAGAGAAAGAAGAAGAGAATTCTGCTACCTCTCTACTCCAGTATCCAGTTTCTTTCTAAGGTAAGGGGTATTATTTCTTTTGTATTCATGAAGAGAGCTATTGTTATTCCATTCCTTATTATTACATTGGAATAACTCAGATATCGTGGACTACCAGTATACATGGTGAAATTCTTTTGTTATTCCATTCTTTATTATTATGTTGGAATAACTTTTAATACATCACAATCTGATATCATGGTGAAATTCTTCTATTATTCCATTCTTTATTATTACATTGGAATAACTTTGTCATCAAATCTGCATACATGGTGAAATTCTTACATTATTCCATTCTTTATTATTACGTTGGCATATCACATGCATGCGGATTACGCTAGACCATTTCCATTCTTTATTATTACGTTGGAATAACACTTTATATGCGATTATCATCACATGCATGGTGAATTCTTACGTTATTCCATTTTTTATTATTACCGTTGGAATATCACTGTATATGCGGATTCGCATGACACAGTTCCATTCTTTATTATACGTTGGAATATCATGTTTGTGCGCGGTTTTTCGCATGACTGGTTCCATTCTTTATTATTACGTTAGAATATCTTTGTATGCATGCGGTTTATGTATGACTGGTTCCATTCTTTATTATTTTGTTGAGAATAACCTGTCTGTGTGGTCTATCACATGCATGGTGAATTCTTCTATTATTCCATTCTTTATTATTTTGTTGGAATAACCTGTCTATGTGGATTAACGCTTGCATGGTGAATGATCCTTTGTATTCATATGAATAGTATTTTCATTCAAAAGGGGTTTCTGCCAGGGGTAGTTTCATAATTTTTCTGACCCTCAAAAATTCTGGAAAAATTTGAACTGATAATTTGATGAATTTTCTAAATTGTGTCCAAAAATGGCGATTTTTGGATGTATAGATTAAGAGTTATGGATTTTATGGGAAAAAACTATTTTAAAAGTAAATCCTTATAACTCTATGTGGTTAACTCCAAAATTATTGAAATTTTAATTGAGAGTACATGTATATAACAGGAGTATACCCTATAAATTTCGGAATTTTTGGACAAAAGTACAATTAATGATAAATGTATAAATATTCGGCAGTTTTGGCCATATGAAAAATAGTAAATAAATTTTAAAAATTCTGAGAAAAATATATGTTCAATATGGGACTATATTCTGCTAAATCCCAGAAAAGAAATATTTTTGGGACTGATTTGGTATTTTTCATGAAAATGAACTAGTTATGAGTAAATGAATTAAATATGTTATGTGAAGTAACAAAATTGGAAAATAGAATTTTATGGCTTGGGAATCCTATATAGGGTATATGCAGATTTTTGATGAGTGATTTGATCATTGGTGATGAAATCTTATGAGTATGGCATTTTTGAATAATTAAATGCATTATTTGGTAAAGTGTAAATAATTGAAATAAATTATTTATAAGTTTAAGAAGTGATTAAAATATTGTTATAATATTAATAATATTAGATGATGAGTTTATTAAGTGATTGATAATATTTGGATAAATTTAAAGTCTTTAATATTTATCCTTGTTTTCGTTTGATTAATGCTTATATCATTGTCATCATCCTCATGCTTATATTGTGATGAAAGTCATCTTTGGCTTACGTGCATAGATGGACTTGGTATGATTATGACCAGGGATTATTCGGTATAATCATGACCGTAATGTGACGAATGATGTGGTAAAAGTCCTCATTGGCCCGTAGTGCATTGATGGATAGTTGTTGGTATGATTATGACCAGGGATTATTATGTATAATCATGACCATTGGTGATTACATGAATATCCTTGGCCCGTAGTGCAAGGATGATTCGATGATGTGGTTTATTTATCAAGCTGAGTCTCAGCGATAAAGTTGATGAAAAACTTTTTAAATCATAAAACATAGTAGATTTTATGCTCTACTTGACTCTTCTAATGGATTGCTTATTCCGCTGCAGTTGTTGATCTAAAACTTGTTGACTATTGTATTCTATCAGTTGTTATACTGTTGAAGGCTAAGGATAATTTATTCTACATTATCTTAGTCATAATATTTTTTACTGGGCTAGTTGAGCTCACCCTTTCTTTCATTGTTCTCTTCAGGAAATGAGAATATAGCTGGGACGAGTTGGGGAATGGAGTGGTGGTCCAGGATAAGTGGCTTTAGTAGTCCTCACTATTCTACGAAATAATGTGATAATAATTGTTATGAGGACTCCATTGAGAGTGAATATTGTCTAGAAGGCAATATTCTTGTTTAAACTCTCAGCTTATGTTTTGTCGTATTTTACACGACTGTTGTATAATTAAGTTGTATTTGATTTATGTACCATTTATCTGGCGACCCAAGATGGGTGATGTATACTTATTTTGGGGGCGTCACAACGTACCCAAGGAATGCTACTTCCTCAAGCCAGAACTCGCATTTCTTTAACTTGGCGTATAGCTTGTTTTCACGAAGCTTTTGGAGTATCAGCCTCAAGTGTTGCTCATGATCTTCATGGCTTTTGGAGTATATGAGGATGTCATCAATAAAGACAACCACAAAATGATCCAAATATTCCTTGAATACTCGGTTCATCATATCTATGAAGGCAATAGGAGAATTATTCAATCCAAAAGACATGACTAGGAATTCGTAATGCACGTACCGAGTTCTAAAAGCAGTCTTTGGAATGTCATCAGTTTTAATCTTTAACTGATGATTTCCGGAACGAATATCGATCTTTGAAAAGAATTTAGCTCCTTGCAACTGGTCAAACAGGTCATCAATGCGAGGCAACGGGTACCTATTTTTGATGGTGAAATGATTCAACTCCCGATAATCAATGTAAAATCGCATACTCTTATCTTTCTTCTTTACGAATAGAACAGGAGCATCCCAAGGAGATGTACTAGGACGAATAAAACCGATATCTAACAATTCCTGTAGTTGGGTTTTTAACTCCTGAAGTTTAATAATAGCCATTCGATATGGGGTTTTGGAAATGAGTTTTGTACCGGGTTCAAGGTCAATACAAAACTCGATTTCACGCTCTAGGGGTAAGCCAGGAAGTTCTTCAGGGAATACGTCAGGAAATTTATAACAATAGAAATATCATTCAAATCTGACGTATTTTTGTTTAAATCCGTGACATGGGCTAAGAAAGATTGACAACCGTTTTTCAATAAACGAATGGCTTTATGGCTTGATATGACAGCGATTGACTTTAGTGATTTGGTTGCTTGGATTCGGATAATAGGTTGGTTAGGAATATAAAAACTAACAACCTTATGAAAATAATCAATTTTAACATGATGAATAGTTAACCAATCAATCCTTAAAATCACATCAAATGCAAGTATTTTCAAAGAGATAAGATCGACATGTTATGTAAGGGTACCGATTTGAATCAAACAAGATTTATAAACAGTGGATGTAATGAAGGTTTCTCCCAACGGAGTTTCAACAGATAAGTCAAAGTCTAATTTCTCCGGAGTTGAATTTAAACGTTGAGCGCAAGATGGAGAAATAAAAGAATGGGTAGAACCGATATCAAATAAGGTATAGACTTCGCAAAAGTTTATGATTAGCTTACTTGTGATAACCTCGTTCGGGTTCCTCGCTTTTTGGGAGGTCACAACAAACGCTCTCCCTTGAATTACCGACTTTGACTTGTCTGGGACGGCCTTTGGTGTCTCCATCGCAGCTGGACTTGACTTCACTACATGACAAAATCGAGCTAGGTGACCTTCTCTTCTGTAATTGTAACACGCTTTGGGTTGCTGCGTACAGTTTGGACTGATGTGTACCTCCCCTCCCAATTTTTAGCATACGACCGGTGGTCGATCTCCTTCCTTCAAAATGGGTGTTGGTGTTGTTGTCTTTCTACCATTGTTGAATCTTCTCTTTTTGAAATTTCCACTTCTATTATCTTGGCCAGGATTACCACCGAAGTGGTTACCATTTCTGTCATGTTGATTTCCTCCACGTTTGTTGTCACCGCTTCGATGACTACTACCACTGGTATTATCATTTTTTCGGCTGCTATCTTTCGGTTGGGCTAACTCATTATCGCGCTCAAATAATTGAGCCTTATTCACAACATCTGAATACAAGCAAAGTTTATGAAAAATGAGGCATTGACGTATTTCGGGTTCTAAACCTCTTAGAAACATTCGCGTCATACGCTCCTTATTATCTACCAAATGGGATACGGTCATATTGTTTTACTCCAGCTTGATAAATTCTACCTCCTTCATGTGACAAATACTTTCAAGAAAGTACTTGTCGTTGAACAATTCTTGGAATTTCTCTCAAGACATCTTTAGTGCGGCAAGCTGAGTACGTTTTACAGATTCCCACCAATGATCTGCCTCTCCTTGCAACATGAAGGTGGCAAAGGGAACCTTTTGCTCCTCGAAGCATCCCAAGACATCAAATATCTTGGTGATCTGCTTAATTCACGTCTCTGCCTTAAGTGGTTCTGGCTTTCCCAAAAACTCCGGTGGTCCCAACTCCTTGAATTTTTTAGCGGTGACAAACCATGAGTTTCCATTGTTTCCACCTGCATTTTGAACATGAGTTTCTCTAGCCTGATGTTGAATGAATTATAGAAAGCTTCTGAACATTCCATCGTTCATCATTTGGTTGATGTTGTTGTTTACTTGAGGATTATTGCCTTCTTGATACACATTATCCTGGTTATTAATCGTCGGTGACTCAACGGTTTCATGTGCTCCATTGCTTATCTCAACATTTTCAGATGTCATTTTCAAACGTGGCCACAAAATAAGGGTTAATTGACATGCCACATATTATCCCTATATTCTAACCGACCAATTAAATAACAAATAATCTTAGGTAGGTCATACTAGCGAAGGATTAACCCATCTCTCCCCTCCTAGTTTTAGCCTCATATCTCAGCCATGGATCATATCCCTAAGCTTTGATACTAACTGTGGCGCCCCCAAAATAGGTATACACAACCCATTCTGAGTCGCCAAATACATGGTACATAATTCAAATACAAACTTAATTATACAACTGTCGTGTAAAATATGACAAAATATAAGCTGAGAGTTTTAACACGAATATTATCTCGTAGACAATATCCAAACTCAAATGGAGTCCTCATTATAATTATTATCACACTAGTTTATAAAATAGTGAGGATTACTACAACCACCATCTCGGACCGTCACTCCATTCTCTGACTAGTCTCAGCTATATTCTCATTTCCTGAAGAGAACAATGAAAGCAAATGGTGAGCTCAACTAGCCTAATAAAGAATATTATGACTAAGATAATGCAGAATAAATTATCGTTAGCCCTCAACAATTTTAAACTGATAGAATACAATAGACAACAAGTTTAACTACAGCGGAACAAACAATCCATACGAAGAGTCAAGTAGAGCATGATATCTACTATCTTCTATGATTTAAAAGTTCATCATCAATATTTTATCGTTGTAACACAGATCAATAAATAATCCACAGCACTGAATTAATCATGCACTACGGGCCAAGGATCTTCGTTAGTATCACATCCACAAATTATCCATATACTACGGGCCAAGGATATTCGTTATTATCACCAATGGTCATGATCATGCCAACAACTGTCCATCAATGCACTACGGGCCAATGAGGACTTTTACCACATCATTTGTAACATTACATGTCATGATTATACCGATACATAATTCCTGGTCATAATCATACCAATCAACAGTCCATCTATGCATTACGGGCCAAAGATGACCTTCATCACAATATAAGCATGTGGATGATGACAATGATATAAGCATCAATCAAACGAAATGAAGGATAAATATTAAAGATTTTTAATTTATCTAGAGTTTAAAAATATCCAAATTGTCAACATGATAACTGCTTTGTGGAGTAAAATTCAAGAATAATATTCAATGTATGAAAAATAATTTAGACAGAAAAAAAATTAATTTTTGTTATGAATAGTACCCCGAGTGAATAGTACCCTGTGAATAGTATTTCGTGAATAGTACCCCGGCATGAAAAGATTAAAATTTAATAAGAATATTCAGAAAAATATCTTTGTGAAACGATACTAGATGAAGCGCAAATTTCAAGGATATTCTACTAATTTCAAGGAGTATAGAAGCAATACTTATCAACATGAGTGTAGAATTAGGAATACGAAATGAAATAATATACTTACATACTACAAAGTATGGAAGAAAATATTATTTTTTATAACTATTGAACAAAAATAATATCCCTTACCTTAAAAAGAGAGTACTTCTGAATGGTATAGTGGGGATATTCTTGAAGAAAATTTATACTTATTTCTAAACTCAAAGCTTCCTTAAACTCAAAAGAAATACGCTCAATATTATAGAAGAATAATTCTTTGATTCTGGTGTGATTATCATTTCTAAACTAAGCATCTTATTTATAGGAGAATGGCAGGGTACTATTTGAGTTGAAAATCACGGGTGCACAATAAGAATCACGGACGAATTTTTTAAGGGCAAAATTTTCTGATTTTCAAACTCACATGATTTGTTACTATGCAACACTATGTTGTACTATGCAAATACTATATATCTTATTATGCAATAAAATATAATATATTTTATTTTATATAAAAACAAAACAAAAATATATATATATATATATATATATATATATATATATATATATATATATATATATATATATATATATATAAGTAACAAAAGCTGAGATAACTTTCTTAAGCGATTTTAAAAAATGAGAAGATGGGGTCTATGTAATAAGCCAAATTTACAACAAATACTTCATAAAACTCCCCTCTATTTATCTCAATTCACTTGGCTTCACTAAACACATTTTTAATAACATTTTTTTTATCATTAATATTATAACTCACAATATTAACAACCAGATCATTCCCAGGAAAGATGAGGCTTTCCAATAAGGACTTCTCCTTATTAGCGCGCAATTAGGTGACCAAACCCCTTTTCTCGACAGAACTTTATAGACATCGTCAATAATGCAAATAATAATATGAATAACTTTGTCGTCTCAATTATTGATTTGATAATATAAAATATTGTGACAATAATTGAATCAATAATGTGAGATACTATGCAGCAATTACTGTGATAATAATTGAATAAAACTGAGTGACTTCTCACGTAAACATCAATAATCAAAGATACTGTACAATACCGTGTGCTACTGTGCAACCACGTGTATTACTGTACTTTTATCACCGGGTATTTCAACAGTTAACGGTAAAAATTTTGCCGTTATTTTTATAAAAAGTTATTTATGTCGTTTTCTAATTCCGACAGTAATTCCGTTGTGGGGTCCACCAATGATTGTGCTGTCGTACGAATATTCCTTGATAAAACGAATATTCCCCGACCAAATGTATATTTTATGACAACTTGCTTACTTTGCAAAATTTATAAATTTTACCCACAACTATAACATTATATCAATTTCACACCTTATTACTCAAAATGATATTTAGAGAAAATTAAATATTTATTCATAAAAGTTGGGGTCTTACAGGCTCACCCAAAATGTCATGACTTAATATACTATTGTTAGTAACTTAATTTCTCATATACAGATAAATTTTTTTCATATCTTTTGATGTGGGACTGAGGTTTTACAATATTATTAAATTAACACCTTAACTAAATTAAAATTTATTAAAACTTAAAATTTTATCAAATCATATTATTTAACTATATTAACCATGTTACAATATTGCTAAATTATTGTATAATATTAATTTTAAATTTAGCTGAATGAGATAATGAGTTCTTTATTATATTAGTGTCATAACTAAATTAATCTTCATTGAAGTTAGAATTTCAAAGCTCTAATTAAATTGATAGATTAAGGAAGTTCTTTATTTAAATTACACATACAATTAAATCCTAATTTAGAATTATATTATTTATCTAGATGAAAAAAATAACCCAATTTAAATATATTAATAATAGTTGTGAAGGTAATTTTTTTTATCAAACAATCTAAAAAATTGAAATATATTAAAACTATAATCTATTACAACAAGTAAAAGGATTACATACAACAAACTCAACTAGTAATTCTTTCAAATAAAATAGCATATAATTGCTAGTTGACACAAAATAAAATTTTGAAATACAGCTATATTTTAATAATAATAATAAAATACGCAGATCCGGATCGTTCTTCAGCACAAATAACGGAAGAATAAGTCGTCATGAAAGTGTCACATATAAATCTAAATAATTTATCTTCAACAAATTATGCATCGAAAAAAGTCTCACGAACAAAAAAATCTCCCAAACAAAGGGAAAAAAAATCTCCCAAAAGAAAAAAATGAATTCTCCCAATAGATGATAATAAAATCTCCACGCAAAAGAAAAAGAAATCAGTCATCTCATAAAAAAAAATTAAGTCCCACAAAAGGGAAAAACAAATCTACATGAAGAAAGAATAATTTATTAAATCACAACAAGGCATATCTAGGGAAAGGTATAGTCTTCTCCCAAATCTAATATAGAGGCTAGAGTTCTTACTAGAAATAAGAGAAAGAAAAGACAAATGAGAGGCACAACATATAATTGTGAAGGTAGTTGAATAATAATAATGAATTTTTTACTGAGTGACTATGGTATCTAAGTCAAAATTTATTAAAATTTGAATTCTACAGTTATGCCATTAGAATTTCAAGCAAATTTATTGTTTAAATTATCCATAGCACTATATAAATCCTGATATATAATTTTGTTACTTACCTAAATAAAAATTTTGTACTATCATAGTAATGCAAAAAACGGAGATGAAGAACATCGCATGTTTGCATATAATTTTGCGTGAGCTATCCTAAAAAACGATATGACTTTGTGTAATTAAATTGAAACACTTTCTTTTTGAAATAGAAAGAGAGATTACACAAAACACAACAGACTAATAAAATTATTGTATTTTATACAAAATAAAATATTATAAAGTTAAATAAAATATACATATTAATTTATTAATGAAGATTTTGTAAATGTTCAAAATATGGAGAGTTTGTAATTGTTAAATATATATATATTAAAAGACCTATTATTGAAATATTAATTTCTTTACCGTTGATGGCGTTGTTACTGTTGTTAGCTCTACCGTTGCCATCTTTTCCTTCTATAAATAAGGTTGGACTCTCTTAGTTGAATATATCCATTCTACAGGAAAGTATCCATATATATTATATACATATTCTAAACATACTACTATCACAAGTTGTTTACTTGTTATCTTTCATCATCAAACTCAAGTTGCTATCACTATTGCATGCTATCATAAAGTTTTCATCATTTAAAGTTGTTGTCTCGTACACATAGATATATACCGAGCAATTCTTTATATATATATAAACAGTGAGTTTATATATATTTTTATTGTATTTACTCGGTACAATTATTTAAATTTGAGGAAGGAAAATTAGAAATTGTTTCTGGGTTATTCAATTATTTCGAATGTTGATTAGTTGGGTGAAGAGCCGTTGAATCCTGGAGTAGAATTTTGTCAGTGGCCTTAGCACCGAGAAAATTTTTTCGAGGGGTGAAATTTCTACTTAAGAATAGTGCACTGCACGCTTCTGCTCAACATAATTTGGTATAAATCGATAAGTCTTTCTTTAGTCTCTCTTTGTTTTATAATTGAATCCTACATTTTATTCGTGTTTTCCAACAATCTTAAGTAGAAATTATGGATTTTGCTATGCTTACCGCCACTAAATATGTCCTTGATTTGACCAAAGTTGAGCCTTTTGATGGATCCAATTTTAAACGGTGGCAAACCAAATTACTTTTGATTATGGGCATTGTTAAAGTTGACCATGTTTTAACTAAACCAAAACCAGTTGAACCCCCTAAGGATGCTACAGATGAACAAAAGAAAGAATATGATTCTTCTATTAGTACTTGGACTTTTGCTGAGAAAATTTGCAAGGCTATCATTCTCAACTCTTTCTCGAACAAACTTTTTGAAATCTACTGTCTATATAAACATGCTTCTAAAATTTGGGATACTTTAGTTTTGAAATATGTTGTGGAAGATGCTGGTGTCAAGAAGTATGGAATTGGTAATTTTCTTAATTTTTACATGACCGATGAAAAAGATGTCTCTTTCCAAATTCATGCTTTTCATCTTGTCGTAGCCGAACTTAATAATTAAGGCATGATTTTACCTGCTCCTTTTATTATTGGCTCCCTTATAGAGAAATTGCCTAATTTTTGGAAAGATTACAAGAATAGTATGAAACATAAAAAGAAAGACATGACCTTAGAGGAGTTAATTGTTCATATTCGTATTGAGGAAAAGAATAGAAATTTAGATAAAACTACTAAAGTCAAGGAGATGTCTTCCAAGGAAAATTTGGTTGATGATCGCAAACCTCGTAACTCGTTCAACAAACATCCAAAACACGAGCATAAGTATAACACCGGTCCGAAGGCAAAACCAAATTAGTTTAAATACAAAACCTAAAAACCTAAAGGCGATTGTTTCGTGTGTGGAAGGCCAGGTCATTATGCTGCTCCATGAAAGTTCAAAAATGGAAACAACCAGTCTGTTCCTCCGAGAGCTAACTTAGTTGAGGCAGACAATACTATTGTGTGGTTGTCTCTGAGGTGAACAATATGGAAGTTGACAAAGAGGCATGGGTAGTGGATTCTGGTGCTACCAAGAACATTTGTGTGAATCATGGTGCATTCATCTCTTACATTCCCCTAGAGGAAAAAGATGAACATGTTTACATGGGCAATTTGACCCCTGCACTAGTGATGGGTAAAGGGAAAGTAAATTTAAAATTGACTTCTGGAAAGATCATTTCTTTTACCTATGTTCTTTGTGATGCCCCCAAAATAGGTATACATCATCCATCTTGAGTCGCCAAATACATGGTACAAAATTCAAATACAACTTAATTATACAACAGTCGTGTGAAATACGACAAAACATAATCTAAGAGTTTTAATAAGAATATTGTCATCTACACAATATTCACACTCAATGGAGTCCTCATTACATTTATTGTCACACTATTTAACAGAATAGTGAGGACTACTAATGCTATCATCGAATCAATCACTCCGCTCCCCGACTAGTCATTGGCTACGTTCTCATTTCACAAGAGAACAAAGTGAAAGAAAGGGTGAGCTCAACTAGTCCAGTAAGAAATATTATGACTAAGATAATGCAGAATAAATTATCATTAGTCTTCAACAATGTTAAACTGATAAAATACAATAGACATCAAGTTTAACTGCAGCGAAATAAGCAATCCATTAGAAGAGTCAAGTAGAGCATGATATCTACTATCCTCTATGATTTAAAATATTTTCATCAATTTTTATCGCTGAGACTCAGCTTAATAAATAAACTACATCATCGAGCACTACGGACCAAGGATATTCATTAAATCATCAATGGTCATGACTATACCAAATAATCCCTGGTCATAATCATACCAAAAGCTGTCCATCAATGCACTACAGGCTACTAAGGACTTTTACCACATCATTTATAACATTACAGGTCATGATTATACCGAATAATCCCTGGTCATAATCATACCAAGTTCATCTATGCACGTAAGCCAAAGATGACTTTCATCACAATATAAGCATGAGGATGATGACAATTCAATAAAACAAATTCAAGAATAAATTTTAAAGATATATAAGTTAATTTATCTTAAAATCAATTACGTCTAAATTGTAAACATGATACTGCTTTGTAGAGTAAAATTCAAGAATGTTCAGAAGAATATTTCCATAAAAAGATACTAGATGAAGCGCAAATATCCAGGATATTCTACTAATTTCATGGAGTATAGAAGCCAAAACTTTAACCAAATGAGTATCATAGAATATATGAAACTGCAAATGGATTTTCACCCGCCATGTGGTAATCCACGTAGACAGATTATTTCCACAATTTAATAAGATATGAATACGAAGGATCATTCACCATGCATGTGATAATTCACATAGGCAAGTTATTCCAACAGAATAATAAAGAATGGAACCAAGTCATGCGTAATCCGCATAGATAGGATATTCCAACAGAATAATAAAGAATAGAATAACAGAAGAATTCACCATGCATGCGATAATCATGATGACAAAGTTATTCCAACAGAATAATAAAGAATGGAACCAGGTCTAGCGTAATCCACACAGACAGGAAATTCCAACAGAATAATAAAGAATGGAATAACAAAGAATTCACCATGCATGCGATAGACCGCACAAATAAGTTATTCCAACAGAATAATAAAGAATGGAACTAGGTCTATCGTAATTCGCATAGACAGGATATTCCAACAGAATAATAAAGAATGGAATACCAGAAGAATTTCACCATGTACGCGATACTTCGCATAGATAGGTTATTCCAACATAATAATAAAGAATGGAATAACAGAAGAATTTAACCATATATGTGGTACTTCGCATAGACAGGTTATTCCCACATAATAATAAAGAATGGAATAATAGAAGCTCTCTTCATGAATACGAAAGAAATAATACCCCTTACTATAATAATAATATCCCTCACCTTAGAAAGAAACTGGATACTGGAGTAGAGAGGTAGTAGACTTCTCTTCTTCTTTCTCTCTATAATTTCTCTCTATAATAATTGCTCTATAGCTTTAGTGAATTGGTGAGAAATGAAGGAAGAATGAGCTTCTATTTGTAGGAAAATATAGTTTCGATAATTGCACGTTTTGGGGTTTGAAATATTACAGTACAATACCTTCAACTTTTCTTTCATTTTTAATTTAGTTCTGCAAGTATTATCAAACTCGCACCACCTCCCCTAATAGTAAATAATGTGAATCAATAGTTCAATCATGTGAATCAATAATTATAATCATGTGAAAATACGAATTACAGTATAGTACCTCCATCTATACCTCTATTTTTAACTTAGTCATGCAAGTATTATCAATCTTGCACCAACTCCCCTAATAGTACAAGAATGTGATTCAATAGTACACACATGTGAACAAATAGTTATATAAGCATGCGAATTAGTAGTAATTAATTGCTCATTTATCCGATTAATTACCCAATTTATCAATATAACCCCCAAACATCAATTATCATCGGAATAGATGTCGATTTCCACTAACACTAATAGTCCCAACACAATGGAACTATCAAATTTATCTTTAATCAACACGAACTTATTCATCATTAATATTATAACTCATAATATTTAATAACCAGGTCGTTCCCAGGAAAGAGGGGGCTTTCCGATAAGGATTTCTCCTTATTGGCACGCAATTAGATGACCAAATCTCTCCTTGACAGAACTTTTAGACATTATAAATATTACAATTTAATAATATGAATAACTTTGTCATCTTAATTATTGATTTAATAATATATCATATAATGCAGATGATACTGTAACAATAATCGAATCAATAATATGAGAGATATGATGCAGCAATTACTGTAGCAATAATTGAGTATAACTGAGTGACTTCTCACGTAAGCATCAATAATCAATACCGTAAGTGCTACTATGCAATCATCGCGCGACATCGCATACTTTTACTATCGGGTAGTTCAACGGTTTTAACGGTAATACTTCTACCATAGTTATTTTATAAAAAATAATTCTATCGTTTTCTAACTACAACAATACTTCCGTTGGAGTCCACCAATGATTGTCTTGGTTATACGAATATTCCTGTTAAAAGCGAATATTCCCTAACCAATCGAATATTATATAACCACTTGCTTACTTTTGCAAAATTTGTAAATATTACCCATAACTATAACATTATATCAAATCCACACCATAATATTCAAAAATATATTTCGAGAAAATTATTCTTTATTCATAAAAGTTAGGGTCTTACAACCTCCCCTTCTTATGAAATTTCGTCCTCAAAATTAGGGTGCGTACCTGGTATGTCGAAGAGGTGAGGATACCTTGATTTCATCTCGATTCTAACTCCTAGGTCATTTCTTCCACATCGTGGTTTCTCCACAAAACTTTTACTGGAGGTATAACTTTTAGAGCGTAGAATATGATCCTTCTTATCCAAGATTTTAACAGGTAACTCTTCATACGTTAAATCTTCCTCTATCTCATCTGGTTCTAATTCAATAATATGGTTTGGGTCTTTCACATATTTACGTAACATAGATATGTGAAAAAGGTTATAAACACGAG
Organism: Panax ginseng; assembly: GCA_020205605.1. Taxonomy (NCBI): domain Eukaryota; kingdom Viridiplantae; phylum Streptophyta; class Magnoliopsida; order Apiales; family Araliaceae; genus Panax; species Panax ginseng. The sequence goes on from CM035149.1 coordinate 33,748,564, forward strand.
ACATACTTGGCGGTAAGGCGAGTCTATAGGCCACAGTTCCTACTCGATCGAGGATTAAAAATGGGCCAATGAATCGAGGATTGAGCTTTCCTCTCTTTCCAAATCTTATAACTCATTTCCTTGGAGCAACACGTAACAACACATGATCTCCAATATTGAATTCCACGTCTTTTCGATGAAGATCAGCATAACTCTTTTGTCGATCTTGTGAGGTTTTTATACGTTGTTGGATTGTTTGAATCTTTTACGTAGTCATACGTACCAACTCCGGTCTCAACAACATTGCTTCACCCACCTCATCCCAGCATACTGGAGAACGACACTTTCTTTCATACAACGCCTCAAATGCAGCCATGCCAATACTTGTTTGATAACTATTGTAAGAACTTGTCCCAACTTTCCTTGAAGTCAAGGACACAGAGTCTTAATAAATCTTCAAGAGTTTGAATAGTCCTTTCCGACTGCCCATCCGTTTGAGGATGATATGTTGAACTAAATCGTAAATCCGTGCCCATAGCTTTTTACAAACTAACCCAAAATCTTGAAGTGAATCTTGGGTCTCGATCAGAAACTATGGATGGCATACCATGCAATCTTACGATCTCGTTTATGTACATACTAGCAAGATGTTCAAGTGTAAAAGTTCATTGTATTGGTAAGAAATGAGCAGACTTGGTCAATCAATCAACAATGACCCAAATCGCATCTATGCCTTGAGAAACCTTTGGAAGACCAGTAACGAAATCCATGGTAATGTGCTCCCACTTCTATTCTGGAATTTCAAGTGGTTGCAGTGGACCTTTTGGCACTTGATGCTCTGCCTTGACTCGTTGACAAGTTAGACACCTTGAGATAAACCCCGCTATCTCTCTCTTCATATTACTCCACCAAAATGTATGTCAAAGATCACGATACATTTTGGTACTCCCAGTGTAAAATCCCAAATTTTACGAATAAAGATTTAATTTTCTCAAAATATTTTTTAATATTATGGTGTGGATTTGAGATAATGTTATAATTGTGGGTAGTATTTATAAATTTTGCAAAGTATGCAAGTTGTTGTATTATATTCGATTGGTCGGGGAATATTCTTTTTAGAAGGGAATATTCATACAACGACGCAATCATTGGTGGACCCCACAACAGAATTATTGTCGGATTGAGTAAACGATAAAAATATTTTTATGAAAATAACGACGAAAGTTTTACCATTAATACTGTTGAACTACTCGGTAGTAAAAGTACAGTAATACGCGTGGTTGTATAATAGCACACAGTATTGATTATTGATGCTTACGTGAGAAATCACTCAGTTATACTCAATTATTGCTATGTGAATTCTTTTGATCATATCTCTCATATTATTTTTTCGATTATTGTCAGATTATCATCGCATTATATGTTATATTATTAAATCAATAATTGAGATGACAAAGTTATTCATAATATTAAATTGCAATATTTACAATGTCTAGAAGTTTCACAAGGAGAGGTTTGGTCACCTAATTATGCTACCAATAGGAGAAATCCTTATTGGAAAGCCCCCTCTTTCCTAGGAACAACCTAGTTGTTAAATATTATGAGTTATAATATTAATGATGAATAAGTTTGTGTTGATTAAAGATGAATTTGATAGTTCCATTGTGTTGGAATTATTTGTGTTAGTAGAAATCGACATCTATTCCGATGATAATTGATGTCTGGAGGCTATATTGTTTAAAGTTTTAATAGTAAATAAATATGGACCGCTGGTTTAAAGTTTTAATAGTAAATCAATATGGATCGTTGGTTTAAAGTTTTAATAGTGAATCAGTATGGACCGTTGCTTTAAGTTTTAATATGGACCGTCCGTTTAAAAGTAAATCAATCTGGACCGTTCATGAATTAGTTACTATTCAATCCATTCTCTTATAAATAGAAGCTCATTCCTTCATTATTTCTTACGAATTCACTGAAACTCTAGAGAGAGAAATTATAGAGAGAAAGAAGAAGAGTATTCTGCTACTTCACTACTTCTATATCCAGTTTCTTCTTTATAAGTTAAGGGATATTATTTGTTGTACTCGTAAGGGGTATTATTTCTTTTGTATTCATAAAGAGAACTTTTGTTATTCCATTCTTTATTATTCTGTTGGAATAACCTGTATACGCGGGCTACCCTATACATGGTGAAATTCTTCTGTTATTCCATTCTTTATTATTATGTTGTAATAACCTGTTTATGCGAAGTACCGCATACATGGTGAAATTCTTCTATTATTCCATTCTTTATTATTATGTTGGAATAACCTGTTCATGCGAAGTACCGCATACATGGTGAAATTCTTCTATTATTCCATTCATTATTATTCTGTTGGAATATCCTGTCATGCATGCGTTTTACGTAGGATTCGGTTCCGCTTTTTATTATTTCTTGAAATATATCTCATGCATGCGTTTTATGTCGGACCTGGTTTTGTCTTTATTATTTTGTTGGAATATCCTGTCTGTGCGTTTTACGCCGGACATGGTTCCGTTATTTATTATTCTATTGAAATAACCTGCCTGTGCGGTCTATCACATGCTTGGTGATATCTTTTGTTATTCCATTCTTTATTATACTCAGTTGGTTAAAGTTTTGACTTTTATACTCCATGGAATTAGTGGAATATCCTTGATATTTGCGCTTCATCCAGTATCTTTTCGTGGAAATGTTCTTCTGAGCATTCTTGAATTTTACTCTACAAAGAAGTATCATGTTGAGAATTTGGACGTTATTAGTTCCTGGATAAACTAATTCTTGAACTTGTTTTATTGAATTTTTATATCATTGTCATCATCCTCATGTTTATATTTTTAAAAGTCATCTGTGGCCTGTAGTACATAGATGGACTTGGTATGATTATGACCAGGGATTATTCGGTATAATCATGACCGTAATGATACAAATGATGTGGTAAAAGTCCTCATTGGCCCGTAGTGCATTGATGTACAGTTATTGGCATGATCATGACTATTGATGAATACATGAATATCCTTGGCCATAGTGCAGGGATGATGTGGATTATTTATTAAGCTGAGTCTCAGCGATAAAAGTGATGAAAAAACATTTTAAATCATAAAAGATAGTAGATTTTATTCTCTACTTGACTCTTTTAATAGATTGCTTATTCCGTTGCAGTTAAACTTGATGTCTATTGTATTTTATCAGTTTAACATTGTTGAAGACTAATGATAATTTATCCCGCATTATCTTAGTCATAATATTTCTTCTTGGGCTAGTTGAGCTCACCTTTATTTCAACGTTCTCTTGTAAAATGAGAACGAAAGCGAGGACCAATGGAGAACGAGTGATGGTCCGGATGATAGCATTAGTAGTCCTCACTATTCTATGAAATAGTGTGATAATAATTGTAATGAGGACTTATTCTGAGAGTGGATATTGTCTAGAAGACAATATTTGTATTAAAACTCACAGCTCTTGTTGTATATTTAAGATTGCATTTGTATTCTGTACCATGTATTTGGCGACTCAAGATGGGTGATGTATACCTATTTTGGGGGCATCTCATTTGGTTGATAATGAGGAGAGAATGACGCGAATGTTTCTAAGAGGTTTGAAACCAGAGATACGTCAATATCTTATCTCTCATAAACTGTGTTTGTATTCAGATGTTGTTAATAGGGCTCAGTTATTGGAGCACGATAATGAGTCAACCCAACCAAAAGAGAGCAGCCGACAAAATGATAATACCAGTGATAGCAGTCATCAAAGCCGTGACAATAAGCGTAGAGGGAATCAGCATGCCAAAAATGGTAACCACTTTAGTGGTAATCATGGCCAAAACAATAAGAATGGAAATTTCAAGAAGAGGAAATTCAACAATGATGGAAAGACGTCAGCACTAGCACCCGTTGTTAAGGAAGGAGAACGACCACCTATCATATGTTTCAAATGCGGAGGGGAGGGACATATCAGTTCAAACTGTGCGATGCCGTCCAAAGCATGTTATAATTGTGGAAGAGAAGGTCACCTAGCCCGATTTTGTCGTTCATCGAAGACAAGTTCAGCTAGGATGGAGGCACCAAAGGCGGATACAGACAAAACAAAGTCGGTGGTTTTAGGAAGAGCGTTTTCGTGACTTATCAAAAAGCGAGTAACCCAAACAAAGTTAGCATGAGTTAGTTAATTATAAATTCTTGCGAAGTCTATACCTTATTAGATACCGGTTCTACCCATTCTTTTATCTCTCTTGCTTGCGATCAACATTTAAATTTAACTCAAGAGAAGTTAGACTTTGACTTATTGGTTGAAACTTCGTTACCTCCACTGTTTATAAATCTTTTTGATTCAAATCGACACTTTCACGTTACCTATCGATCTTATCTCTTTGAAAATACTTGCCTTTGATGTGATTTTAGAAATCGATTGGTTAACTACTCATCATACTTTTCGTAAGGTTGTTAGCTTTCATATTCCTAACCAACCTGTTATGCGAATTCAAGCAACCAAACCACTAAAGTCAATCATTGTAATATCAAGCCATAAGTAAAGAGCCCCGATCCTTTCGTTGTTGACTTCCTTGTGTGGAATGCACCGAAGCCAAACTTTCCGTAGGGGACGTTGTGAATAACGATGGCAAGTTGATAGGTATCAATGTGACGTACTATCCAAGTTATGGATGAGAGTCACAGTTTTGAATGATATTTCTATTGTTAATAAATTTCCTGACGTATTCTTGAAGACTTCTTATCCTACCCTAGAATGTGAAATCGAATTTTGTATTGACCCCAGTACAAAACCCCATTTCTAAAACCTTAAATATTTCTTCAACTAAAACGAACATAACATGCGCCAAAGACGTTGGCCCGAGCTGTTGAAGATTAAGATCGTACCATTCAATATCATTGTGGAAGAGCGAACGTGGTAGCTGATGCGTTGAGTAGAAGATCATATGTGTTTACGAGTGCGATATTGTTAACACAAAGACCCATTTCGTATAAATGATGAAGATAGAGTTAAAGACTCTAGGGACCCACGTGAAGATAACGATTATACGATTAGAATTGACTTTAATCGATAAAGTTAAAGCCGCTCAAGCTACATACTCAGTGCTGATAAATGTGAAGAAGAAGGTTCAAGAGGGCGTTATTTTAGAAGCAAGAATCGACGAAGAGAGGAAATCTCAACCCTCGATTTAATTGACCCATTTGAAATCCTTGATCGAGTAGGAACTGTGGCTTATAGACTCATTTTACCACCAAGTATGTCGCATGTTTATAACGTTTTTCACATATCGATGTTACGTAAATATGTGGACGACCTGAACCACATTATTGATTTAGAACCAGACGAGATAACGAATAATTTAACGTATGAAGATGTACCTGTTAAAATCCTGGAATATATTCAACGCTTAAAGGTTATACCTCAAGAGTTAGAATCTGACGAAGTGTACTCATCTGTTCGGCATACCAGGTACGTACGTAAATTTCGAGGGCGAAATTTCATAAGGAGGGGAGATTGTAAAATCTCAAATTTTACAAATAAAGATTTAATTTTCTCAAAATATTTTTTAATATTATGGTGTGGATTTGAGATAATGTTATAATTGTGGGTAGTATTTATAAATTTTGCAAAGAATGCAAGTTGTTGTATTATATTCCATTGGTCGGGGAATATTCATTTTAGCAGGGAATATTCGTACAACGGCGCAATCATTGGTGGACCCCACAACAGAATTATTGTCGGATTAAGAAAATGACAAAAATATTTTTATGAAAATAACAGCGGAAGTTTTACCATTAATATTGTTGAACTACTCGGTAGTAAAAGTACAGTAATACGCGTGGTTGCATAATAGCACACGGTATTGATTATTGATGCTTACGTGAGAAATCACTCAGTTATACTCAATTATTGCTACAGTAATTGCTGCATCATATCTCTCATATTATTGATTCGATTATTGTCAGTATCATCTGCATTATATGTTATATTATTAAATCAATAATTGAGATGACAAAGTTATTCATAATATTAAATTACAATATTTACAATGTCTAGAAGTTCTGTCAAGGAGAGGTTTGGTCACCTAATTGTGCGCCAATAGGGAGAAATCCTTATTGGAAAGCCCCCTCTTTCATGGGAACAACCTGGTTGTTAAATATTGTGAGTTATAATATTAATGATGAATAAGTTTGTGTTGATTAAAGATGAATTTGATAGTTCCATTGTGTTGGGATTATTTGTGTTAGTAGAAATCGACATCTATTCCGATGATAATTGATGTCTGGAGGTTATATTGTTCAATCGGGTATTCGGGACACTTTTTGTGTTGGAGTACTATTCACGAGTTACTATTCATGAGTTACTATTCACGAGTTACTATTCACGAGTTACTATTCACCCAAACAATATATTTCTTTTCGGTCCAAATTATTTTTGGGTACAATATTATTCCATGAGGAGATGTGCTAATTTTTCAGACCGTTGGTTGAATTTAATAGTAAATCAATATGGATCATTTGGTTTAAAGTTTTAATAGTAAATCAATATGGATCATTTGGTTTAAAGTTTTAATAGTGAATCAAGTATAGACCAGATTTGCTTTAAGTTTTAATATGGACCGTCTGGTTTAAAAGTAAATCAATCTGGACTGCATTCATGAATTAGTTCTTATTCAATCCATTCTCTTATAAATAGAAGCTCATTCCTTCATTATTTCTTACGAATTCCTTTGAAAGTCTAGAGAGAGAAATTATAGAGAGAGAAAGAAGAAGAGCATTCTGCTACTTCACTACTTCTATATCCAGTTTCTTCTTTATAAGGTAAGGGATATTATTTGTTTTACTCGTAAGGGGTATTATTTCTTTTGTATTCATGAAGAGAACTTCTGTTATTTCATTCTTTATTATTCTGTTGGAATAATCTGTATACGTGAGCTACCCTATACATGGTGAAATTCTTCTGTTATTCCATTCTTTATTATTATGTTGTAATAACTGTTTATCTCAAGTACCGCATACATGGTGAAATTCTTCTATTATTCCATTCTTTATTATTATGTTGGAATAACTTTGTTTATCTTAATAACGCATACATGGTGAAATTCTTCTATTATTCCATTCATTATTATTACATTTGGAATATCCTGCTCGTGTGTGTTTTGTGGGACTGGTTAAAATCTTTTATTATTACATTAAAATATCCTCAGTATGTGCATTTTACGCGGACTGGTTCCGCTTTTTATTATTCTCATTGGAATATCACATGCATGCATTTTACGCAGGACTCGGTTAGATTATTTATTATTCTATTGAAATAACTTTTGCTCATATGCGGTCTATCACATGCCACGGTGATTTCTTTTGTTATTCCATTCTTTATTATACTCGGTTGGTTAAAGTTTTGACTTTATACTCCATGAAATTCTTTGGAATATCCTTGATATTTGCGCTTCATCCAGTATCTTTTCATGGAAATATTCTTCTGAGCATTCTTGAATTTTACTCTACAAAGAAGTATTATATTAACAATTTGGATGTTATTAGTTCCTGGATAAACTAATTCTTGAACTTGTTTTATTGAATTTTTATATCATTGTCATCATCCTCATGTTTATATTTTTGAAAGTCATCTGTGGCCTGTAGTGCATAGATGGACTTGGTATGATTATGACCAGGGATTATTCGGTATAATCATGATCGTATTGTTACAAATGATGTGGTAAAAGTCCTCATTGGCTCGTAGTGCATTGATGGACAATTGTTGGCATGATCATGTCCATTGATGAATACACGAATATTCTTGGCCCGTAGTGCATGGATAATTTGTGGTCGTGACCCTAATTAATATCCTTGGCCGTAGTGCAGGGATGATGTGGATTATTTATTAAGCCGAGTCTCAGCGATAAAAGTGATGAAAAAATGTTTTAAATCTTAAAAGATAGTAGATTTTATTCTCTACTTGACTCTTTTAATGGATTGCTTATTCCCCTGCAGTTAAACTTGATGTTTATTATATTTTATCAGTTTAACATTGTTGAAGGCTAATGATAATTTATCCTGCATTATCTTAGTCATAATATTTCTTACTGGGCTAGTTGAGCTCACCCTTTATTTCACTGTTTTCTTTAAGAAATGAGAACGTAGCAGGGACTAGTCGGGGAACGGAGTGATGGTCCAGATGATAGCATTAGTAGTTCTCACTATTCTATGAAATAGTGTGATAATAATTTTAATGAGGACTTATTCTGAGAGTGGATATTGTCTAGAAGACAATATTTGTATTAAAACTCACAGCTCTTGTTGTATATTTAAGATTGCATTTGTATTCTGTACCATGTATTTGGTGACTCAAGATGGGTGATGTATACTTATTTTGGGAGTGTCACACCCAGGATGGATTGCAAACAGTGTGTTGTGCGCCTCCATCATGATTTTATACTTCAAGTCAGAATTTTTAGGAACACAAAGTCTGGAGTTGACTCGAAATATTCCTTCTTCATCGATTCTTGCTTTCGGAATAGCACCTTCTTGCACTTTCTTCTTCATACGCATCAGCTCCAGGTCTGTTGTTTGAGCAGCTTTAACTTTATCCATTAAAGTCAGTTTCACTCGTATATTTGCCATCATCACATGGGTCCCTGGAGTCTTTAACTCTATTTCCATCCTTTCCAAGTCATACAAAATGGGCCATTGCGTTGACAATATTTCACTCGTGCCCGCATATAATCTTCTATTCAATGCGTCAGCTACTACATTCGCTTTTCCAGGATGGTATTGGATGGTATGCTCATAATCTTCAACAACTCAAGCCATCGTCATTGCCGCATATTGAGTTCCTTTTGAGTGAAAAAATATTTGAGGCTTTTATGATCTGTATAGATCTCCACCTTCTCTCTATACAGGTAATGCCTCCAAATCTTAAGCCCAAAAACGACTGCTGCCAACTCTAGATCATGAGTAGGATAATTCCTCTCATATTCTTTGAGTTATCGTGAGGCATAGGCTATGACTTTCCCATGTTGCATGATACCACATCCTAACCCTTTGCCTGAAACATCATTGTAGATGATAAATCCCTCCGAGCCAGATGGTATTGTCAGAACAGGTGCTGAAATGAGTCTCCTCTTGAGTTCTTGAAAACTCTTTTCACATTCCTCCCTCCAACCGAATTTTGTATCTTTTCGAGTCAACTGAGTTAATGGAGTAGCGATTCGAGAAAACCCTTCTACGAATCTCCAATAATAACCAGCTAAGCAGAGAAAGCTATGTACTTCGGTCACTGACTTAGGTTGCTCCCAGCTTTGAATTGCCTCAATCTTTGCCGGGTCAACAGATATTCCATGATTTGATATCACGTGCCCAAGGAATGCAACTTCCTCAAGCCAAAACTCGCATTTCTTTAACTTGGCATAAAGCTTGTTTTCACGAAGCTTTTGGAGTATCAGCCTCAAGTGTTGCTCATGGTCTTCGCGGGTTTTGGAGTATATGAGGATGTCATCAATAAAGACGACCACAAAGTGATCCAAATATTCCTTGAATACTCGGTTCATCATATCCATGAAGGTAGCAGGAGCATTAGTCAATCCAAAAGACATGACTAGGAATTCATAATGCCCGCATCGGAGTTACGAAAAGCGATCTTTGGAATGTCATCAGTTTTAATCTTCAACTGATGATATCCGGAACGAAGATCAATCTTTGAAAAGAATTTGGCTCCTTGCAAATGATCAAACAGGTCATCAATGCGAGGCAACGGGTACCTATTTTTGATGGTGACATGATTCAACTCCCGATAATCAATACAAAATCGCATACTTCCATTTTTCTTCTTTACAAATAGAACAGGAGCAGCCCAAGGAGACGTACTAGGACGAATGAAATTGATGTCTAACAATTCATGTAGTTGAGTTTTTAACTCCTGAAGTTCAATAGGAGCCATTCGATATGGGGCTTTGGAAATGGGTTTTGTACCGGATTCAAGGTCGATACAAAATTCAATTTCACGCTCTGGGGGTAGGCCAGGAAGTTCTTCAGGGAATACGTCAGGAAATTTATTAACAATGGAAATATCATTCAAATCTAACGTATCTTTATTTAAATCCCTGACATGGGCTAAGAAAGCTTGACATCCATTTTTCAATAAATGAATAGCTTTATGACTTGATATGACAGTGATTGATTTTAGTGGTTTGGTTGCTTGAATTTGCATAATAGGTTGGTTAGGAATATGAAAGCTAACAACCTAACGAAAACAATCAATTTTAGCATGATGAGTAGTTAACCAATCAACCCCTAAAATCACATTAAATGCAAGTATTTTCAAAGAAATAAGATCGACAGGTAACGTGTGGTTACCGATTTGAATCAAACAAGACTTATAAATCGTGGATGTAATGAAGGTTTCTCCCAACAGAGTTTCAACAGATAAGTCAAAGTCTAATTTCTCCTGAGTCAAATTTAAACGTTGCGCGCAAGTAGGAGAAATAAAGGAATGGGTAGAACCGGTATCAAATAAAGTATAAACTTCGCTAGAGTTTATGATTAGCTTACCGTGATCACCTCGTTCGGATTCCTCACTTTTGGGAGGTTACGACAAACGCCTCCTTTGAACTACCGATTTTGTCTTATACGGGACCGTTTGATGCCTCCATCCCGGTGGACTTAACTTTGGTGCACGACAAAATCGGGCTAGGTGACCTTCTTTCCATAATTATAACACGCTTTGGATTTGCATGATGCGTTTGGACTTATGTGTCCTTCCCTCCACATTTGTAACATGTCTGACGGGTGGTCGTTCTCTCTCCTTAACAACGGTCTTTGGTGCCGACGTCTTTCCATCCTTGTTGAATCTCCTCTTTTTGAAATGTCGACTCTTATTGTCATGGCCATGATTACCACTGAAGTGATTATCATTTCTGGCATGTTGATTCCCTCCACGTTTGTTGTCACCGCTTCGATGACTGCTACCACTGGTATTATCGACTTGTCGGTTGCTCTCTCTTGGTTGGGTTGACTCATTATCGCGCTCTAATAACTGAGCCCTATTCACAACATCTGAATACAAACACAGTTTGTGAGAAATTAGGTATTGACGTATCTCGGGTTTCAAACCTCTTAGAAACATCCGCATCATTCTCTCCTCATTATCAACCAAGTGGGACACAAACTGAGACAACTCGGCAAACTTATCTTCATACTGCGCCATGGTCATATTGTTTTGCTCAAGCTTGATGAACTCTACCTCCTTCATGTGATGAATACTTTCAGGAAAGTACTTGTCATTGACCAACTCTTGGAACTTCTCCCAAGACATTTTGAGTGCGGCGGAGTTGAGTACGCGCTTACTGATTCCCACCCGATGAATCTGCCTCCGCTATAACATGAAGGTGGCAAAGGGAACCTTTTGCTCCTCGGAGCATCCCAAGACATCAAATATCTTGTTGATCTGATTTATCCACGTCTCCTCTTTAAGTGATTTTGGCTCTCCAAAAAACTTCGGTGGTCCCAGCTCCTTGAACTGCTTAGCGGTGATCGTCCGAGAGTTGTCAGTGTTTCCACCTGCATTTTGGACAAGAGCTGCTTTCGCCTGATATTGCATGAATTGCATAAAGCCTCTGAACATCCCATCGTTCACCATTTCATCGGTGTTATTGTTTACATGAGAATTATTATCTTCCTGTTGCACATTATCCTGGGCATTAATCTGTGGTGACTCAACGGTCTCATGTGCTTCATTGTTTATCTCAACATTTTTGGATGCCATTTTCAAATATCGCCACAAAACAAGGGTTAATTAACATATCACATATTATCCTATACTCTCGTGAGACCAATTAAATACCAAATAAACTTAGGTAGGTCACACTAGCGAAGGAATTCCTCGTCTCTCCCCTCCTAGTTCTTGTCTCACATCTCAGCCAGGGATCATATCCCTAAGCTTCGATACAAACTATGACGCCCCCAAAATAGGTATACATCACTCATCTTGAGTCGCCAAATACATGGTACAAAATTCAAATACAACTTAATTATACAACAGTCGTGTGAAATACAACAAAACATAATCTAAGAGTTTTAATAAGAATATTGTCATCTAGACAATATCCACACTCAATGGAGTCCTCATTATATTTATTGTCACACTATTTAACAAAATAGTGAGAACTACTAATGCTATCATCTGGACCGTCACTCCGTTCCCCGACTAGTCCCGGCTACGTTCTCATTTCCTGAAGAGAACAGTGAAAGAAAGGGTGAGCTCAACTTGCCCAGTAAGAAATATTATGACTAAGATAATGCAGAATAAATTATCATTAGTCTTCAACAATGTTAAACTGATAAAATACAATAGACATCAAGTTTAACTGCAGCGGAATAAGCAATCCATTAGAAGAGTCAAGTAGATCATGCTATCTACTATCTTCTATGATTTAAAATGTTTTCATCAATTTTTATCATTTGAGACTCAACAATAAATAATCCACATCATCGAAGTCATCCTTGCACTATGTATAAATTTGAGGATATTCATTAAATCATCAATGGTCATGACTATATCGAATAATCCACGGTCATAATCATACCAAAAGCGCCCATCAATGCACTACAAACTCACCGAGGACTTTTACTACATCATTTATAACATTATAGGTCATGATTATACCGAATAATTTCTGGTCATAATCATACCAAGTCCATCTATGCACGTAAGCTAAAGATGACTTTCATCACAATATAAGCATGAGGATGATGACAATGACATAATAATTCAATAAAACAAGTTCAAGAATAAATTTTAAAGATTTATAAGTTAATTTATCTTGAAATCAATTACGTCCAAATTGTCAACATGATACTGCTTTGTGGAGTAAAATTCAAGAATGCTCAGAAGAATATTTCCATGAAAAGAAAATGGATGAAGCACAAATATCCAGGATATTCTACTAATTTCATGGAGTATAGAAGCCAAAACTTTAACCAAATGAGTATCATAGAATATATGAAACTGCAAATGGATTTTCACCCGCCATGCGGTAATCCACGTTGACATATCATTTCCACAATTTATTAAGGAATGAATACGAATGATCATTCACCATGCATGTGATAATCCACATAGGCAGTGTAAGACCCCAGCTTATTATAAATAAAATTAAATTTCCTCTATTTATTATTTTGAAATAGTAAGGGTTGATTTAATTAATGTGGTTAGTTATGGGTAAAATGCGCAAATATTTTAAATAAGCAAGTGGTTATAAAATATTCATTGTTATCGGGGAATATTCGTTTGGTCGTGGAATGTTCTACTTGTCGAGGAATATTAAATGCATTTACCACTGTGACCTTTGTGTGGGCCCCATAACGGAAAGCGATTGGATGAAGAAAACGACAAGTATAAGTTGTTTATAAATAACGGCAGTAGTTATTCAAGTATTATCTTGTTGGAATACCCGGTGGTTAAAATACAGTAGCACACGGTATTGCACCAATTATTTATTCTTACGTAGGAAGGCATTACTCAATAATTTTTACAATAGTTACTGTTCAATATTTTATTTTATTGATTCAATAATTGCTACGTTGATATTTTATATTATTGTTGTTTTAATAATTGTCACTACATAGTATTTTCAGTATCAGATCAATAATTCATATTATTTGAATAATATTATTAGATAACATTATTGGCAATGTCTAGAAAGTTCTGTCTAAGAATAGGTTTGGTCACCTAATTGCTTGTAGTAAGGAGAAATCCTTATTGGAAAGCCCCCCTCTTTCTTGGGAAGCTACTCGGTTTGTCAAGATATTGATTACGTAATATTATTTATGAATAATTAATTATTGATTTATATGATAAGGAAAATATTCATTTTATGTGGATATAGATGGAGAAAATTTTTAATGTGACAATTATTGAAAAATTGTTATTTTATCTTTTCTGATAAATAATTCATTTAAATATATTATTATATTTTAATAATATAATAATGATGATATTTTTACAATGAATGTGGGATATATGAATATATGAGGAGGAAAAATATTTTTGTTACTAGAAATATTTAAAACATGTTTTTCATGTTTGTGGACCCCATTTCTTAATTGAAATTTGATTATAACCTGTAAAATCGTCCGTTTGTGGATTTCGGTCAATTTTTTTTTGGAATTTGGTAAAACTTTCTTCTGCAAAGTTGTAGAGAATAAAATTTCCTATGAAAAGGATATAAGGTTCGAATTTTTCTAATAAAAGGGCTGTTTATTATGAATTATTGAAATTCTGAAATTTCAGAATAATTGATTTTTGAAGTTTTAAATATTTTTAATAAGAAAAATGTTTTTTTTGATTTAGGTGAGGTGGGTCACTCTTGGTGGCTGATGTTTTGAATCAGATTAGGTGTGCATAAGAATTTAATAAATATATATTAATATTTTATTAAATTTTCTACTTTGGTGTTCTAAGTATTTTCCTATAAATAGGGTGCTTAGGTTAGAATTGAAAATAACACCAGAAACTGAAGTTTTCTCTGCCTTTCTCTCTCTATATTATCGAGCGTATTCTTGTGAGTATTTTGAGACTTTGAGTGTTGCTATATGGTACAAGTTCCCTTTAGCACTATATCCAGTATTCTAGTCAGAAGTACCGTCTTTTCGAGGTAAGGGATATTATTTTTTTTAAATGATATTATTTCTTTCAATATCATTATGCCAAAATATTGGTAAGATTTTTCTTGTGAGATTCTTGTCTTTTAGTGTTGGGGTTACTATTCACGTATACGACACTATTCACGAATACGACACTATTCACAAAAAAACTAAATTTTCATTTTTTATCCAAAATATCTATTATGGATACTAGCTTTCATTGTATCCATGTTTTGATCATTCTTTAATTTTACTTCACTGTGGTTATTTATGAAGTATTTTTGAACTTGGATTGTTTAAAGTACGAATCCTTAATATTTGTTCTTTTGTTTCACTGGATTCATTTTCTTTAAAATATTTTTCATCATCCTTAGTCCTAAATGATGGTATTACTGAATATCTTTGGCCTGTAGTGCAAAGATGGTTGATTTTTTTATAAATATCTTTGGCCCGTAGTGAAAAAGTTATGCAGTGTTAAGATCAACATGATGATCGATGAATATCTTTGGCTCAGTAGTGCAAAGATGAATATTTGATTCAAGATAAATATTGGTTGATGTTACAGGGATAAAATATTGATGATGGACTTTTAAATTCATAGATTATAGTAGATTTCATTCTCTATGTAACTCTTCTATGAATTATTATTTCCGCTGCAAATATTGATCTGAAACTTGTTGTCTATTGTATTTTATCAGATTTTTCCCTGTTAAAGACTAACGATAATTTGTTCTATATTATCTTAGTCATAATATTCTTTACTAGGCTAGTTGAGCTCACCCTTTTCCTTTTTGTTCCATTTTTCTTCTTAGGAGGCGAGAATGTAGCGAGTTCTAGTCGGGGTGTGGAATGATAGATCTAGAAAGTTGTCTTAGTAGTCCTCACTATTTTTGTAAAATAATATACCAATAATTGTAATGAGGACTTATTTGGGTGTGAATATTGTCTATATGACAATATTTGTATTTAAACTCACAGTTTATATGTTGTAATAATAAAGTTGTAGTTGTTTCTGTACCATGTTATTGACGACTCAAAAT
Organism: Panax ginseng; assembly: GCA_020205605.1. Classification (NCBI taxonomy): domain Eukaryota; kingdom Viridiplantae; phylum Streptophyta; class Magnoliopsida; order Apiales; family Araliaceae; genus Panax; species Panax ginseng. The sequence continues at coordinate 33,764,235 of CM035149.1, forward strand.
GGGTGATGTATACCTATTTTGGGGGCGTCACAGGCAGGTTATTCCAATAGAATAATAAAGAATGGAACCAGTTCATGCGTAATCTTCACAGACAGGATATTCCAACAGAATAATAAAGAATAGAATAATAGAAGAATTCACTATGCATGCGATAGACCGCACAGACAGGTTATTTCAACAGAATAATAAAGAATGGAACCAGGTCTAGCGTAATCCACACAGACAGGATATTCCAACAGAATAATAAAGAATGGAATAACAAAGAATTCACCATGCATGCGATAGACCGCACAGACAGGTTATTCCAACAGAATAATAAAGAATGGAACCAGGTCTAGCATAATCCGCACAGATAGGATATTCCAACAGAATAATAAAGAATGGAATAACAGAAGAATTTCACCATGTATGCGGTGATTGACATAGGTAAAGTTATTCAACATAATAATAAAGAATGGAATAACAGAAGAATTTCACCATGTATGTGGTACTTCGCATAGACAGGTTATTCCAACATAATAATAAAGAATGGAATAATAGAAGCTCTCTTCATGAATACGAAAGAAATAATACCCCTTACTATAATAATAATATCCCTCACCTTAGAAAGAAACTGGATACTGGAGTAGAGAGGTAGTAGACTTCTCTTCTTCTTTTCTCTATAATTTCTCTCTATAATAATTGCTCTATAGCTTTAGTGAATTGGTGAGAAATGAAGGAAGAATGAGCTTCTATTTGTAGGAAAATATAGTTTCGATAATTGCACGTTTTGGGGTTTGAAATATTACAGTACAATACCTTCAACTTTTCTTTTATTTTTAATTTAGTCCTGCAAGTATTATCAAACTTGCACCACCTCCCCTAATAGTAAATAATGTGAATCAATAGTTCAATCATGTGAATCAATAGTTATAATCATGTGAAAATATGAATTATAGTATAGTACCTCCATCTATACCTCCATTTTTAACTTAGTCATACAAGTATTATCAATCTTGCACCAACTCCCCTAATAGTACAAGAATGTAGTACACACATGTGAACAAATAGTTATATAAGCATGTGAATTAGTAGTAATTAATTACTCATTTATCCAATTAATTACCCGATTTATCAATATAACCCCCAGAAATCAATTATCATCGGAATAGATGTCGATTTCCACTAACACTAATAATCCCAACACAATGAAACTATCAAATTCATCTTTAATCAACATGAACTTATTCTTCATTAATATTATAACTCACAATATTTAACAACCAGGTCGTTCCCAGGAAAGAGGGGGCTTTCTGATAAGGATTTCTCCTTATTGGCGCGCAATTAGATGACCAAACCTCTTCTTGACAGAACTTCTAGACATTGTAAATATTGCAATTTAATAATATGAATAACTTTGTCGTCTCAATTATTGATTAAATAATATATCATATAATGCAGATGATACTGTGACAATAATATGAGAGATATGATGCAACAATTACTGTGATGCCCCCAAAATAGGCATACATCACCTATTCTGAGTCGCCAAATACATGGTACAGAATACAAATACAATCTTTAATATACAACAAGAAAGCTGTAAGTTTTAATACAAATATTATCTTCTAGACAATATCCACTCTCAAAATAAGTCCTCATTACATTTATTGTCACACTATTTAACAGAATAGTGAGGACTAGTAATACTATCATCTGGACCGTCACTCCGTTCCCCGACTAGTCCCGGCTATATTCTCATTTCCTGAAGAGAACAGTGAAGGAAAGGGTGAACTCAACTAGCCCAGTAAGAAATATTATGACTAAAATAATGCAGAATAAATTATCATTAGTCTTCAACAATGTTAAACTGATAAAATACAATAGACATCAAGTTTAACTGCAGCGGAACAAGCAATCCATTAAAAGAGTCAAGTAGAGAATAAAATCTCCTATCTTTTATGATTTAAAAAGGTTTTTCATCACTTTTATCAATGAGACTCGACAATAAATAATCCACATCATCCTCGACTACTACCAATGATATTCATTAGTATCATGACCACAAATTATCCATGCACTACGGGCCAAGGATATTCGTGTATTCATCAACGGTCCTGATCATGCCATAAAACAATTCATCTTTGCTCCCTTGGCCGAAGAGGATCCATAGCCATAATCATACCAAAAACTATCCATCAATGCACTACGGGCCAATGAGGACTTTTTCCACATCATTTGTAACATTACGGTCATGATTATACCGAATAATCCCTGGTCATAATCATACCAAGTCCATCTATGTACTACAGGCCACAGATGACTTTCAACATAATATAAACATGAGGATGATGACAATGATATAAGAATTCAATAAAACAAGTTCAAGAATTAATTTATCCAGGAACTAATAACGTCCAAATTGTCAACATGATACTTCTTTGTAGAGTAAAATTCAAGAATGCTCAGAAGAATATTTCCATGAGAAGATACTGGATGAAGCGCAAATATCAAGGATATTCCACTAATTTCATGGAGTATAGAAGTCAAAACTTTAACCAACTAAGTATAATAAAGAATGGAATAACAAAAGAAATCACCATGCATGCGGTACTTGCATGATAAAAGTTATTCAACAGAATAATAAATAACGAGAACCGGTCGAGGCGTAATACGCACCAAGCGGGATATTCAACAGAATAATAAAGAATGGAATAACAGCGAAATCACTATGCATGCGGTGCCCGCATGAGCGGAGTTATTCAACAAGAATAATAAATAACGGAATCAGTGTCGGCGTAAAAACGCATGAGATAGGATATTCTAACAGGATAATAAAGATGGAACTAGGTCCGGCGTAAAATGAACAGATAGGATATTCCAACAGAATAATAAAGACGAAACCAGTCCGGTAGAAAACGCATGCACATGATATTTCAATTTCAAGAAAAATAAAAGGCGAAACCAGTCAGGCGAAACGCATGCATGACATGATATTCTAACAGAATAATAAAGAATGGAATAACAACAGAAATCACCAAGTATAGGGTAGACCGCGTATACAGGTTATTCCAACAGAATAATAAAGAATGGAATAACAAAAGTTCTCTTCATGAATATAAAAAAAATAATACCCCTTACGAGTACAACAATAATATCCCTTACCTTATAAAGAAGAGTACTCTGACGGTAGGGCGGGGATATACTTGAAGAAACTTGCACTACGCTCAAAGCTTTCTTAAACGCTAAAGAAAGACGCTCATGATTATATAAGAAGAATTATCTCTACAGTTTCTCTCTCTAGAGTTTCAGTGAATTCGTAAGAAATAATGAAGGAATGAGCTTCTATTTATAGAAGAATGGACTGAATAGTAACCAATCCATGAACGGTCCAGATTGATTTACTTTAAACGGACGGTCTAGATTGGTTTCCAATAAAATATAATATATTCTATTTATAATCTAATAAAACGAATAACTTTATAAAAGTATTCTATTTTATATAAAAAGATTTTACTATGCAAACACTATGCAGGCACTATGCAAACACTATGCATAATAAAATATAATATAATCTAATTATTGTCTAATAAAACAAATAACTTTATAAAAGTATTCTGTTTTATATAAAAAGATTTTACTATTAGCTTAATAAAGCGAATAACTTTATAAAAGTATTACATTTTATATAAAAAGTTTTTCTATTTTATTACATTAATAATACTAATAAAACAAAACTTATATATATAATAATCAACAATAATTGAATCAAATAACGAGAGATACTACGCAAAGAACTATCTGTAGCAATAATTGAACAAAACCGAAAGTGACTTCTCACGTAAACATCAATAATCAATACTGGTGTGCTACTATGCAACCACACATATTCTTTGTACTTTTAATACCGAGTAGTTCAATAGTAGTATTAACGGTAAAACTATAAATCGTTATTTTCATAAAAATATTTTTTTCGTTTTTCTCAATCAAATGATAATTCCGTTGTGGGGTTCACTAATGATTGTCTTGAGTCGCACGAATATTCCCGGAACACAAAGAATATTCCCGAACCAATCGAATATAATATAACAACTTGCATACTTTGCAAAATTTATAAATATTACCCACAACTATAACATTATATTAAATCCACACCATAATATTCAAAAAAAAAAATCGGAAATTTAAATCTTTATTCGTAAAATTTGGGATTTTACAATTACTGTAGCAATAATTGAGTATAACTAAGTGTCTTCTCACGTAAGCATCAATAATCAATACCGTGTGCTACTATGAAACCACGCCAGCGTATTGTTGTATTTTTTACTACCAACTAGTTCAGCGGTTTTTAGCGGTAACACTTAAAGTCGTTATTTTTATAAAAAGATAATTATGTCGTTTTCTAACTACGACAATACTTCCGTTGTGGGGTCCACCAATAATTGTGTCGTCGTACGAATATTCCCTGTTAAAAGGAATATTCCCCGACCAATCGAATATTATATAACCACTTGCTTACTTTGCAAAATTTGTAAATATTACCCACAACTATAACATTATATCAAATCCACACCATAATATTCAAAAATATATTCCGAGAAAATTATTCTTTATTCATAAAAGTTGGGGTCTTACATTCTTCATATTTCTAAGATTCGCTATAATCTCGTATCTGTTGGGATACTTGGGAAATTTGGGGTTAAGGTTATGTTTGAATCTGATAAGGTCGTGTTAACCAAAAATGGGATTTTTGTAGGAAAAGGTTATCTTAATGTTGGGTTATTTCATTTGAATGTACTTAAACTCATGAATGATAATGCTAGTACTTCTTTTGCTTACTTGGTTGAATGTGATGATATTTGGCATGCGAGATTAGGCTATGTGAATTACTCTTTTATGAAAATGATGAAAAATTTGGGAATTTTAAAAGATGTTTAAATTTCAAATACAAAAAAAAATGTCAAAGTGTGTGGAAGCCAAAACTACTAAAAAAATATTTAAACCGACACTTGTTAGAGAATCTAAACCTCTTAGTTTAATTCATTCAGACTTAGGTGATATGTCTAGAAATACTTCTAGATGTGGTAAAAATTATTATGTGATCTTTATAGGTGATTATTCTAGATATACTAAAGTTTACCTTCTCAGAAATAAAAATGAAATTGAAGATAAATTTCTAATTTATAAAACTAAAGTTGAAAATAAATTAGATAAGAAGATTAAAAGACTCATGTCTGATAGAGGTGGAGAGTATGATTCTAGACCCCTTAGTAAATATTGCGAAGAATAAGGAATTATACATAAGGCAACACCTCCCTATTCTCCAGAGTCTAATGGGGTATCCGAAAAAAAAATAGAACACTATGAGAAATGATGAATGTTATGTTAGTAAGTTCCGGGGCTCCGCTAAATTTGTTGGGGGAAGTTCTTCTTTATGCTTGTCACCTGCAAAATAGAATCATTTATAAGAAAACTGAAAAAACACCATATGAACTTTGGGAAAAATATTTACCTAACTTGAAATATCTTAAAGTGTGGGGGTGTCTTGCTAAGGTAATGTTATCCAACCCTAAAAAAAATGGTTCTAAACATGTTGATTGCTTGTTTATTGGTTATGCTTAACATAGTGCTGCTTATAAATTTCTTGTTTTAAAAAGTGACGTATTAGATCATAAGACAATCGTTGAGTTAAAAAATGTTGATTTCTTTGAAAATATTTTTCATTTGAAATATAAACTGGATCAACCAATAGCAGAGCTTCCTACGAGCTCTTATATAGTTCCAATTGAGGAATCTGAATTTGAACCAAGAAGGAGTAAGTGTACTAAAAAACCCACTAATATGGGAGATGACTTTTTCACGTTTTATTGGATAATGACCCATTAACCTTTAGAGATGTTGTTTTTTCTTCCGATGCTCCTTTTTGGAGAGAAGCCATAAATAGATGAGTCTATTATGGCTAATCATACTTGCGAATTAATAGATCTTCCTCCTGGTTCTAAAACTATTGGTTGTAAATGATTTTTTTAAAGGAAATTAAAACCTGACGGATCAATTGATAAATTTAAGGCTAGGGTTGTTGCTAAAGGTTATAAACAAAAGCAAGACTTAGACTTTTTTGAGACTTATTCACCGGTTCCAAGAACATCATTAGTAGAGTTTTAATTGTACTGGCCGCTATTAAAAATTTAATAATTCATCAAATGGATGTTAAGACTGCATTTCTTAATGGAGATTTAGAAAAGGAGATTTATATGGACCAACCTGAGGGATTTATTTCCCTAGGCAATGAGCATAAAGTTTATATATTAGTTAAATCTTTATATTGTCTTAAACAAGCTCCTAAATAATGAAATGATAAATTTGATATTGTGATGACTTCTAATGGTTATATAATAAATGATGGAGATAGATGTATATATACCAAATTTAATAATGAGAATTATGGTGTTATTGTATGTCTTTATGTGGATGAATTGCTTATTTTTGGAATCAATATTGATGTTATATATGAGACTAAAAATATGTTATCCACTAAATTTGATATGAAAGACTTGGGTGAAGCAAATGTTTCTCGAAATTAATTTGAGAAAGTTTGTAATGGGTATATGATTTCTCAAGATCATTATGTGGAGAAAATGCTTAAGAGATTTGGACATTATAATGTTAAACTTGTTAGTATTCCGTAAGATTCTTGTTTGCATTTAAAAAACATGAGGGGCCAAGTGTATCTCAATCTAAGTATGCCCAAATCATAGGTTGATTAATGTATCTTACGAATTGCACAAGACATGGTATATCATATACAGTTAATAGACTCAGTAGATACACTCATAATCCTAATAAGGATCATTGGATTACTTTATGTAGAATACTCAAGTATCTGCGAGGTACTATTGGATTTGGTTTATATTACTGCAGTAATCCTGAGGGCTATAGTGATGCCAACTGGATCTCTGATTCAGATGAAATCAAATCCACGAGTGGCTACATATTTACCTTATGAGGATGAGCAGTTTCTTGGAAGTCTACTAAACAGACATGTATAGCTCGCTCTACTATGGAGTCTGAGTTTATTGCCTTAGAGAAGGCAGGTTCTGAAGCAGAGTGGCTCAAAAATCTTTTGGAAAATATTCCCTTATGGACGACACCAATTCCATCTGTGTCTCTACATTGTGATTGTCAAGCTGCTATATGTAGAGCTAAAAATTAGATCTATAATTGCAAGAGTAGGCATATACCCCTAAGACATAATATTGTGAGACAACTGTTGTGTGATGGGATTATATTCCTTAACTTTGTTCGGTCAAGATAAATCTTGTGGATCCTCTGACAAAGCCACTAAGTAAGAGGCTAGTGAGCAATACATCGAGGGGGATGGGACTACTGTTTATTACAGAAATTAATAGTGACAGTAACCCAACCTATATAAATTGTAATCCCAAGAAGTAGGTTCATATGGGTAAAAATAAGTCATTGATTGATTGTTTGAGAAACTATCCATTTTATACATATTTGAGTTCATCCTTATAATGTAGGATAGTGTAATTCTACAGTGTTCGAGGTTGAGTTATATACTCTTAATGATTTTCATAGTCATGTTGGGTGATGTGTTTAACTGTTAAACACATTTGATAGAAACACCTATATGAGTTTAGAGGTGGGGCCGCCTTTTATGAAAACAAGGCAGGTTTCCTAGAGCGCTCATGAACTCCAGGTATGGCGCAAGGCCAAAAAGTGCCAAATCGCGTAGAATAGCTTCAATTAAAGCTTGTAGTGTAAGTAATATGATTATTGATTCATAATAAGGAATAAGGTTCATAGAAATTTTTATTTCACCAAATTCCTTATGAATCAAGTCTTATTTACTCTATACATTGGTTCATAGTCCAAAAGACATCAGTGTTAACGCACTGCATTCTTATATTTCTTACTCAATTTTTTTTATTTTTACTTTATAATATGTGGGGGATTGTTATATTTTATGCAAAATAAAATATTACAAAGTTAAATAAAATATACATATTAATTTATTATTGGAGATTTTTCAACTGTTCAAAATATGGAAATTTTATAACTATTCAATATATATATTAAAAGGCCTATTATTAGAATATTAATTTTTTTACCGTTGATGGTGATGTTACCGTTGTTATCTCTACCATTGCCATCTTTTCCTTTTATAAATAAGGTTGGACTCTCTTAGTTGGAGATATCCATTCTACAGAAAAGTATCCATATATATTAAATACATATTCAAAATAGACTACTATCACAAGTTGTTAACTTGTTATCCTTCACCATCAAAGTCAAACTGTTGTCACTGTTGCATAATATCATAAAGCTTTCATCAGTTAAAGTTGTTGTCTCATACACATAGATATATACTGAGAAATTCTTTATATATATGGGGAAAATAGTTGTAACAGCCTTGTAAAATTTTGTTTTACACAGTTTATCAAAATGACATCGTATTGACACATTTGTTCTAAAATGAAAACACGGATCTAGGCTCTCCCCTCCCAAATTGATCGCGCATAAGGGCTCTGTTAGTTCCCAGTAGGCACAATAGATCTAAAATGGGGGGTTGAATAGATCCTTTTAATTTCAAATACTTTTCTAGTTTATTTTGTATTGCTAATAATTTAGCATGTGACAAACATAAGAATCTTTTCAAGCACAGTGGAATAAATAAAAGATCGCCTTCATTGATATATTCATAATCAGACATATATTGTTCGTAGAGTTACTTTAGTAGTAAGTAGTTAAAATATACGTAGCAGATTATAACAGATTAATGTACATAATGTAAATGACATAAAGTAAAAGACACAGAGGGTTTTAAGTGGTTCGAGAGACTCAAGCTCTAATCCACTCTTACGCTTTCAACCAATGAGAATTTCCACTAAGGAAGGGTAGCACCACAATCACTAAGATTCCTTCAAGGCCAGTGACCTTGGGACTTGATTCACTAAGAACTCTTCAAGGCCGTGACCTTGGAACTTCTCTAGTTCCCTAGGAACTCTTCAAGCCCAAAGAAGCTTGGAATCTCATTTAGTCCTCAGGACAAGGACCCTCGAGCCACGGCTTCTTGTTGTTGAGTTATTTGTTTGTTTGTTGGAGTTGGTGTTGAGATGCTAAGATGTCATTAAGTTCTGAACATCTTTTGTACTTAATAGCTTGGTGTGGTCCTTTATGCATTCTACTTTGAGTCTGGACCACATCTTCTTTGGTGCAGCTGATCTTCATTCTTTTCTGCTCATCTTCATCTGGTATCGACTTTTGCACCATCACCATCTGGGTTTGCTAAGTCTCGTGCTTTTAGTAGACTTTATGCGGCACTTAGCAATCCACGAACCCTTCTTGAATACTTTTGCGACATGGTTCTGCACTTGTTCAGTTTTAGCTTTCAGTTCATGGTGATTCGTAGAGTGGCTCTCTTGATCTTCTTTATACTTAGCCACTTTCCTGAATGCTATCTTCTTGGCCTTCTTGGCTCTCAGCTTGGCTGCCATCTTTAGTGGCATTCTCATCTTTGTTGAGTGAAGCTTTGATCTGCTTGAGTTCTTCTTCAAAGCTGCTTCACTTCCACCTTGATAGTCTCACTGTCACTGAGACTTGTTCTGTTGATGTTTGGTGGAACTCATAGAGTCAACTATAGCATTCACCAACTCAACAATTCTGCAACTTCACAATCATCAACAACTCTTGATCTTTGAAGCTCTGTTGATTTATATTCCTTCCCAATCTTCCCGTTTGAAAGTAGCCGTTGAAAGCTATTCAAATTGCTTTGCAGATCTCGAGTTATTTAGTGCGCAGAACTGCGGATGTGACATAACACCTTTTTACGACTTTTACGACACTCTGATCTCTTGTTTCACCTACCTCATCAGAATTGTCACTTTCATGTCTCGGGCAGGTAGTCAACTTTATTTCTTCCTTCTGATTTTTAAATTAGAGGTTGTCCTTTTGCATCGATGCTCTCAATAAGCTCTATTCGAATATCAGTCTTCAAATTAAGCCGTTGCCAATGCCTCAATCTTCAGTTGTTCGAACTCTACGATTCTGACGCATATCTTCTTGGACTTGATCGTAGTGTCTTGTTGATTGTTGCTTCTTAACTTATGGAGTTAACACTACGATTTTGAAGAGTGTTTATTAGATCTCCAATGTGGAACACCTCTTCCTTCTCTAGTGCAGTGCTTCAACACTTCTGTTTGCCTCAACTGTTCTCAGATACTGATGGCTTGACTTATTGCTCTGGCCCCTTCTAAATAACAAGACACTTTAGATTTGTGGCGTGTCCAGCTCGCTTTCTCCTTGTGATCTCCCGTTCACTTATCATCAATGGACTGACCCAATGCTTAATCACTTTAGCCTTGTTATCCAGAGGCTGACCAGTATCTTTGTGTATACTCTATCAGTTTCTCCTTTGTTTGGCAAACACTACGATTCTGGTTACTTTCAGGATCGTTGTCATCTTTCTTATTGAAAACCACTGCATATGTTGACTTTCCTTATTATCATCTTATGAAAGACTTTACCTTGAATGGCTTCTCAACTCAATCTGGATGCTGATTGAGTTGATAGTTAGATCTTCTATTAGCTTGCATGCCATTCGTTGAGTGCTCTCTGGCTTCCTTCATGTGAGATGTATCTTTGTATTCTCAACTAGAGGCTTCATTCCTTTGGATATTCTGGGAGTGCTCAATTATTGAGAATCGTGTTTGCTCTACGATTCTACTGTGGCCTTGTGAGCACACATGTTAAGGTCTTAGCTCTGCACTCTACGATTGACTTGGTACATGCAAGCAGACATACTACGACTTTGAGATCGAGATCTTGATACTACGATTTACCGTCGTTGTGCTTGTTGTCTTCATCGATCTTGCTCGACTACGATCTACGCCTTTGATACGATCGGTGAGACTCTACGATTACGAGTGCGATCTACAATTTTTTGGTAGCTTTGGAAGATGCTCGGTCGGCTCGTAGGCAGGCTGTCTCTACGATTCTGAACATGACTTCCTCAACAGACTACGACCCTGAGGAAGTTCTCCTCGACACACTACGATCCTTCCTCGTCTCTCCTGAAAGTCTACGAACTCTGAGATCTACTATCTTGCAGACTATGATTCTGCCTCGATAGCTCTCAAGTTTTCCTTGACTCTCCTGGCAGACTACGATTTCTGGTGTAGTGCTCGACGATCAGACAAGACTATCTATTACATCATAAGATCAACCTAACATGCTTGATTTTTCTATATTTATAGTCCTTGTACATCTTTTCTTTTTAAGGACTTTACAGAGCTGTTTTGCTTATGTAGGATCAACCTAACACATTTGATCAATTCATTCTAAGTCATTGTACATGTGTTTCTATTATCTATCAAAGGACTTTACAACTTTTCTTAATGCAAGCATAATTACATATTCATTCATATATATATATATATATATCATAATCAAATCATATGTAAGTAGGAATATCATTCACATGCTTATTCCTTACAATCTCCCCCTATTTGACTATGACAAAAACAATAAGTGTATATGCATGTTATGAATGAATCTTATATACAGTGAGCAGCTGTATTTCTAAAACAGATAATCATGAATGTCATTTAAAAAGTTGTGAAATTTAATACATTGACATACACTAATATTTTACATCCTGGATCCAGAACATACCTAACTAGTTGGAGATGTACCTTTTTGGCTCCTGTAAGTTTCCAAAATGTCTGTTGATCAGCTATTCATCTGTTTGATCTTCTTGCACCTGCTCACCTTGGAACGTCAACTTTATTTCTTTTGATTTCTCCCCCTCAGATGTATGCTTCTTTTTTTCTTCTTCTGGCTCCCCCTCAGCCTTAGGCTCATCATCCTTTGGCTCCCCCTCAGATGATGAACCATTTTCTTTTTTCTTCTTTGTCTTCCTTTCTTGTTTGCTCTTACTCTCCTTGCCTTTTCGTGAATGCCTCTTACTTTGCCTTTTTTATGCCTCTTTTTCTCCCCCTTTTTGTCATTAATCACTTGAGAGAGCTGTTCCATGTTGGACATAAGCTGCTCCATTAGATAAGAGGAATTAGCAACTTCAAACTTGAGTTCTTGTTGGCTCAACTCAAGTTGCATGGAGAAGGACTGATTCATGTGGTCAATCTTGTCAGAGAGGGCTTGGAGTTATTCTTCATTTGCCTTCTGTGTACGTAGGGCTTCTGCTTTTTGATCATTTATGGCCCTCAGATAGATGTCATCTCTCTCTTTGATTTTTAGAGATACATCAGCCACTGTAGCTTGGATTCTGTCTTAAACTGAATTATCTTTTGTTGTTGTCAGCATCTTTGACTTTTCATTGATTTGAGACATCTTCTCAATCAGGTTATCAGAATTCTTTAATAATTCCTGCTCCATGGAAATTTGATCATCTAGTTGGGCAGCCTCTTGTGGAAGACTAGATTGGACTCTACGATTCTCATCCTTGGACATATCTTTGAAGGTGTTGAGAATTTGAGAAATCGTTGAATACCAATCGTGGGAGGATGTAGGAATGTCAGATAGTTATGCTTGGGCAGATAGAGACATCTAAATCTGGACTTGATCATCATCAGTGGTAGAGTGAACAGACTCTACTATCAACGTCTTTGCCATATTCCTTTTTCCATCAGAGTCCACTCTACGATCATAAGGAATATAATGATTTTCAGCATGTCGGTAGATCTTGTAGTGGGACTTGTCGTTGATCATCATGGTTGCAAACTTCTTAACCCTGGGGAAGTTTTGTGACACCAGTTCCAAATTTGGAAACTGAGAGTAGCACCAGCTGAAGTATCTTTCATCTCTCTTAGAGTGTGCCTTTAACCATGGCATCCATGGGAAGAACCATCTCATCAGAAGGTCTTCAGAATTATACAGTATAGTTGTGCAATCTAACTTCATATTTTTCCAGTTATGAAACACTTCATCTGTAGTCATCCTTATAACTCGAAGTTGTTCATTTCCATGATTTATCCATCTTGTTGGTGGCTCATCAAAGACTTCCACTACAATTCTTCTACTAATTCTGGCCGGAGAGAGAACAAGATAGTATTCTAGTTCCTCAGATTCCTGATGTACAAAATCGGAACCTTTTTCTATCTCTTCCCTTTTTGAGCTTGAGTTTTGTTGTTTCCTTTCATCAGATTCATCAATAGATTCTTCTTGCTGAATTTCATTTTTAGAATACTCTTCAGCAATGTCTTCCTTGGAATCATCTCCTTTAATGCTGGTCCTATCTTTAGCATTCTCTTCCCCTGATGTAGATTCATCATCACTTAATTCAATGACTGTATTAGAGTGTTCACTTCTCTTTTTGGAGGCAAATTGAGCTATCAATTTGTGACTCCTTCTTCTTCTTGGAGGTTCAGTTATGGGAGAATCAGATACTTCTTCTTCTTCAAACTCTAAGATCTTTGAGTCAGCAGATAAACTTTCTTGAGGTTCATCATTGGCAGGGGCAGATATTTCTTTTTCAACCTCATCATCTTTTGATCCATCATGAGATCTTGTTGGAGCATTTGCATTTGGAGATTCAGATGAGTCATCTTGCAGCTCTTCTTCAACTTCAAAATGAGTACTCTGAGAATTGGCCATAGGGCTTACAATTTCTTCTTTATCAGCAAAGTTTACATCTTCTTTCATGGATCCAGCTCCACCTTCATCATTGGATCCATTCTCTGGGGCCTCAGTCTTGAGATTATCAGTTCCCTTCTCTTCCTTTGACTCTACGTCCTTTTCTTTGTCAGATGTGCTTCCTTGGGGAACTGGAACTTGTCTGTTTACCACTTTAGCTTTCTTTCTGGAGGGCCCTTGAGATAGTCTGTTAATTCTTCTCTTTGTGATCTCTGCAGTTGAGACCTTTTCATTTCCATCATTATCTTTGGAAGAGAGACTTCTTGATGGGGCCTCAATTTTCCTCATGCTCTTGGATTTCTTCTTGGCTGGTGTGGTTGCTGTTCGTACAGAATCATCAAATTCAGAACTTTCTACCTCTTTTGCCTTCCTCTTCTTTGTAGAGGCCTTGCTACTGCTCCCAGTTGTCAACCTCCTGTTTTCTTTTGGGTTTTTCTTCCAATTCACAAATAGTTGTGGAGACATTACTTTGTGCACATTTAGAGGTTCTCCCTTGTGACGCCCCCAAAATAGGTATACATCACCCATTTTGAGTCGTCAATAACATGGTACAGAAACAACTACAACTTTATTAATACAACATATAAACTGTGAGTTTAAATATAAATATTGTCATCTAGCCAATATTCACACCCAAATAAGTCCTCATTACAATTATTGGTACATTATTTTACAAAAATAGTGAGGACTACTAAGACAACTTTCTAGATCCGTCATTCCACACCCTGACTAGAACTCGCTACATTCTCGCCTCCTGAGAAGAAAAATGGAACAAAAAGGAAAAGGGTGAGCTCAACTAGCCCAGTAAAGAATATTATGACTAAGATAATATAGAACAAATTATCGTTAGTCTTCAACAGGGAAAAATCTGATAAAATACAATAGACAACAAGTTTCAGATCAATATAGTAAGGGTTAATTTGATTAATGTTGTTAGTTATGGGTAAAATGCGCAAATATTTTAAATATGCAAGTGGTTATAAAATATTCATTTTATCGGAGAATATTCGTTTGGTTGTGGAATATTCTTACTATCAGGGAATATTCATATGACGGCGCAGCCTTGTGTGGGCCCCATAACGGAAAGCGATTGAATGAAGAAAACGACAAATATAAGTTGTTAACAATGTAGTTATTACTGATTATCATTGTTGGAATACCCTTGGTTAAAACACAAGTAGCACACGATATTGCACCAAATATTAATTCTTACATAAGAAGGCCTTTACTCAATAAATGTTACGGAGTTTTGTTCAATATTCTATTTTATTGATTGAATAATTGCTACGTTGATATTTTATATTATTGTTGTTTCAATAATTGTCACTACTACGATATTTTCATTATCGGATCAATAATTCATATTATTTGAATAATATTATTAGATAACATTATTGGCAATGTCTATAAAGTTACATCTCAAGGAGAGGTTTGGTCACCTAATAATTGCCAGATGAAGGAGAAATCCTTATTGAAAAGCCCCTCTTTCCAAGGAATAGCACAGTTACCGAGATTGTGATTACGTAATATTATTTGTGAATAATTAATTATTGATTTATATGATAAGGAAAATATTCATTTTATGTGGATATAGATGGAGAAAATTTTTAATGTGACAATTGTTGAAAATTGATATTTTATCTTTTTCGATAAAATAATTCATTTAAATATATTATTATATTTTAATAATATAATAATGGTGATATTTTTACAATAAATGTGGGATATATGAATAAATGAGGAGGAAGAGTATTTTTGTTACAAAAAAAAAGTATAAAATATGTTAAACATGTTTGTGGGCCCCACTTTGTGACCGAAATTGGATTATAGCCCGTAAAATCGACCGTTTGTGGATTTCGGTCAACTTCTGCTTAGAATTTGAAAAAAACTTAAACTTATAAAGTTGTAGAGAATGGAATTTCCTATAGAAAGGACATGTGGTTCGATTTTTTTGATAAAAGGGCTATTTATTATGAATCATTGAAGTTCCGAAGTTCAAGAATAATTGATTTTTGGAAGTTTTAATTATGTTTATTAAGAAAAACGTTTTTTGGGCTACACTAACATATGAAAAATGATCTGAGATCAGTTGTCTAAGGTGGGCTTGAATTTTGTTAATTATATTAATATTATATTAAATTTTCTGCTTTGGTGTTCTAAGCATTTTCCTATAAATAGGGTGCTTAGGTTAGAATTAAAAATTACACTAGAAACTAAAGCTTTCTCTCTCTATATTACCGAGCGTATTCTTGTGAGTATTTTGATACTTTGAGTGTTACTATACGGTGCAAGTTTCCTTCAACACTATATCCGGTATTCCAGCTAGAAGTATAGTCTTTTCAAGGTAAGGGATATTATTTTTTTTAAATGATATTATTTCTTTCAATATCATTATGCCAAAATATTGGTAAGATTTTTCTTGTGAGATTTTTGTCTTTTAGTGCTTAGGGGGTTCTTATTCACGATATCTGTGCCTTTATTCACAAAATCGACATTATTCACAAAAAACAAAATTTTCATTTTTATCCAAAATATCTATTATGGATACTAGCTTTCATTGTATCCATATTTTGATCATTCTTTAATTTTACTTCACTGTGGTTATTTATGAAGTATTTTTGAACTTGGATTGTTTAAAGTACGAATCCTTAATATTTGTTCTTTTGTTTCACTGGATTCGTTTTCTTTAAAATATTTTTCATCATCCTTAGTCCTAAATGATGGTATTACTGAATATCTTTGGCCTGTAGTGCAAAGATGGTTGATTTTTTTATAAATATCTTTGGCCCGTAGTGCAAAGATGTACAGGTGTTAAGATCAACATGACCGACTGATGATTATCTTTGGCCTGTAGTGCAAAGATGAATATTTGATTCAAGATAAATATTGGTTGATGTTACAGGGATAAAATATTGATGATGGACTTTTAAATTCATAGATTATAGTAGATTTCATTCTCTATGTAACTCTTCTATGAATTATTATTTCCGCTGCAAATATTGATCTGAAACTTGTTGTCTATTGTATTTTATCAGATTTTTCCCTGTTAAAGACTAACGATAATTTGTTCTATATTATCTTAGTTATAATATTCTTTACTGGGCTAGTTGAGCTCACCCTTTTCCTTTTTGTTCCATTTTTCTTCTCAGAAGGCGAGAATGTAGCGAGTTCTAGTCGGGGTGTGGAATGATGGATCTAGAAAGTTGTCTTAGTAGTCCTCACCATTTTTGTAAAATAATGTACCAAAAATTGTAATGAGGACTTATTTGGGTGTGAATATTGTCTAGATGACAATATTTGTATTTAAACTCACAGTTTATATGTTGTATTAATAAAGTTGTAGTTGTCTCTGTACCATGTTATTGACGACTCAAAATGGGTGATGTATACCTATTTTGGGGGCGTCATGATTAATATCGAGCTTAGGGATATGATCTCTGGCGGAGATCGGGGAATAGAACTAGGAGGGGAGAGACGAGTAAATCCTTCGCTAGTGTGTCCTACCTAAGCTTATTTGTTGGTTAGTCAGTATATAGGGATATTATTTGATATGTTGATTTCTTTAATTAACCCTTGTTTTATGGCAGTATTTGAGAATGTTGACTGAGAATGTTAACAGTGGAGCAAATGAGACCGTGGAGACACCTTTACCCACCAACAAGGAAAACATGCAACAGGCTGGCAATGTTCCTCCTGTGAACAACACCACTGAGCAGATGATGAACGACGGGATGTTTAGAAGTTTTTTGCAGTTTATGCAAAATTAGACGAGGGAGACTCGTGCACAAAATACAGGTGGAAATGATAACAACGCACGGTTTGTCACAGCCAAGCAGTTCAAAGAGTTGGGACCACCAGAATTCTGGTGAAAGACGGATCCGATTAAGGCGGAGACGTGGGTCAAGCAAATTACCAAGATAATCGATGTCTTGGGATGCACTGAGAAATAGAAGGTTCCATTCGCCACCTTTATGTTCCGTAATGAGGCATATTACTGGTGGAAATCTGTGAAGTGTACCCATTCAGCCGCACTCAGCATGTCTTGGGAGACGTTTCAGAAACTGTTCAATGACAAGTACTTTCCTGAAAGTATTCGTCATATGAAGGAAGTGGAGTTTATTAGATTGGAATGTATGACGCAGATATTTCTGAGAGGTTTGAAACCTGGTATACGTCAATATCTCATTTCTCATAAATTTTCTCTCTATTCAGATGTTGCCAACAGGGCTCAATTATTAGAGCGAGATAACGAGTATGTTCAATCGAGGGACCACAACCAGGATCATACTGGTGACAGCAGTCATCAGAACAACGATAACCAGTGGAGGAAGAAAAATACGGACAAAAATGGTAACCACTCTGGTGGTAATCATGGCCATGGAAATAGAAGAAGCGAGTCGGGGGGAGATTTTAAAAAGAGAAGATTCAACAATGACAATTTAAAGACGTCAGCACTAGCAGCAAATGGTTCTAAGGGAGGAGAACGACCACCGGTCGTATGCTATAAATGCGAGAAAGAGGGACATATCAATCCAAACTACCCACAACAGTTCAAGGTATGTTATAATTGTGGAAAGGAAGGACATATCGCTTCGAGATTATGCGGTAGCGAAACCAAGTCCAGTGAGGGATGGTGACTCAAAAAGGTCATCCCAAAAAGTCAAAGTCAGCGGTTTCTGGAAGGCGTTTGTCGTGGACGGTCAAAATCGAGGAGCCCAAACGAGGTGATCACGGGTAAACTAATCATAAATTCTTGCGAAGTTTATACCTTACTGAATACCGGTGCTACCCATTCATTTATCTCTCCTGCTTGTGCTCAGCGTTTAAACTTAACTCAGGAGAAATTAGACTTTGATTTATCTGTGGAGACTCAGATTAGGAGAAACTTTCATCACATCCTTTGTTTATAAATCTTGTTTGATCCAAGTTGGCACCATCACATTACCTGTTGACCTTATCTCTTTAAAGATACTTGCTTTTGATGTGATTTTAGGGATTTATTGGTTAACTACTCATCATGCCAAAATTGATTGCTTTCGTAAGGTTGTTAGTTTTCATATTCCTAACCAACCTGTTGTATGAATTCAAGCAACTAAACCATTAAAATCAATCCTTTGTCATATCTAGTCATAAAAGCTATTCGTTTATTGAAAAGCGGATGTCAAGCTTTTTTAGCCCATGTTATGGATTTGAATAAATACACGTCGATTTGAATAATATTCTGTTGTTAGTAAATTTCTGACGTGTTTCTGAAGAACTTCCCGGTCTACCCCAAAGCGTGAAGTTGAATTCTTTATTGATCTTGAACACGGTACAAAGCCCATTTCTAAAACCCCATATCGAATGGCTCTATTGAACTTCAGGAGTTAAAGGTCCAACTACAGGAGTTGTTGGACATCGGTTTCATTAAATCTTGTACATCTCCTTGGGGTGCTCTGTTTTATTTGTAAAAGAAAAAGGCGGGAGAATGCGACTTTGTATTAATTATCGAAAATTGAACCATGTCACCATCAAGAATAGGTATCCAGATTACCTCGTATTGATGACTGTTTGACCGATTGCAAGGAGCACAATTCTTTCAAAATCGATCTTTCGATTCGGATATCATCAATTTGAAGATTAGGCGAGGATATTCCAAAGAGCGCCTTGAGAACTCGACACGGGCATTATGAATTTTTAGTCATGTCTTTTGGATTGACTAATGCTCCTGCGGCTTTCATGGATATGATGAACCGAGTATTCAAGGACTATTTGGATCAGTTTGTTATTGTCTTTATTGATGACATTCTCATATATTCTAAAAGCCGTGAAGATCATGATCACCATTTAAAGCTGGTACTCCAAAGGCTTCGTGAAAACAAGCCATATGCCAAGTTGAAGAAATGCAAATTCTGGCTTGAGGAAGTAGCTTTCCTTGGGCACGTGGTGTCAAAACATGGAGTATCTGTCGACCCGGCGAAGATTGAAGCAATACAAAGTTAGGAGCAACCAAAAGTTCGGTGGCCAAAGTATGTAACTACGGGCCTGGTGGTTATTATCGGAGATTCGTGGAAGGATTTTCTAATTGCTACCCCGATTAACTCAATGACTCAAAAAATATACAAAATTGTATGGAGCGAGGAATGCGAAAAGAGTTTCCGGGAGCTTAAGAGGAGACTCATTTGGCACTGTTACGACAATACCATCTGGTTCGGATGGATTTGTTATCTGATGATGCTTGAGCAAAGGGTTAGGATGTGTTCTCATGCAACATGGGAAAGTCATAGCCTATGCCTCACAACAACTTAAAGAATATGAGAGGAATTATCCTACTCATGATCTAGAGTTAGGCATGAGTCGTTTTTTCGCTTCTAAAGATCCGGAGGCACTATCTATATGGGGAGAAAGTGGAGATATATTGGACCATAAAAAGCCTTAAATATTTCTTCACTCAAAAGAACTCAACATGCTTGGCGGCGACGTTGGCTCGAGCTATTGAAAGACTACGACCACACTATTCAATACCATCCTGGAAAAGCGAACGTGGTAGCTGACGCGTTAAGTAGAAGATCATATTCACGTTTTGGGGGTAGACCGGGAAGTTCTTCAGGAAACACGTCAGGAAATTTACTAACAACAGGAATATTATTCAAATCTGACGTGTCTTTATTCAAATCCATAACATGGGCTAAAAAAGCTTGACATCCGTTTTTCAATAAACGAATAGCTTTATGACTAGATATGACAGTGATTGATTTTAATGGTTTAGTTGCTTGAATTCATACAACAGGTTGGTTAGGAATATGAAAACTAACAACCTTACGAAAGCAATCAATTTTGGCATGATGAGTAGTTAACCAATAAATCCCTAAAATCACATCAAAAGCAAGTATCTTTAAAGAGATAAGGTCAATGGGTAATGTGATGGTGCCAACTTGGATCAAACAAGATTTATAAGCGGTGGATGTGATGAAAGTTTCTCTAATCTGAGTCTCCACAGATAAATCAAAGTCTAATTTCTCGGGAGTTAAGTTTAAACGTTGAGCACAAGCGGGAGAGATAAATGAATGGGTATGACCGGTATCTAGTAAGGTATAAACTTCGCAAGAATTTATGATTAGCTTACCGTGATCACCTCGTTTGGGTTCCTCTGATTTTGACGACCACGACAAACGCTCTTCCAAGAACCGTTGACTTTGACTTTTTTGGGACAACCTTTTGAGTCACCATCCCCGTTGGACTTGGTTTCGCTATCGTACAATCTCGAGCAATATGTCCTTCCTTTCCACAATTATAACATACCTTGAACTGCTGTGTGGGTAGTTTGGATTGATATATCCTCTTTTCAGCATTTATAATATAACTAGGTGGTCGTTTTCCTCCCTTAGAACCATTTGCTGCTAGTGCTGACGTCTTTGCATTGTCATTGTTGAATCTTCTCTTTTTAAAATCTCCCCCCGACTCGCTTCTTCTATTTCCATGGCCATGATTACCACCAGAGTGGTTACCATTTTTGTCCGTATTTTTCTTCCTCCACTGGTTATCGTTGTTCTGATGACTACTGTCACCAGTATGATCCTGGTTGTGGTCCCTCGGTTGACCGTACTCGTTATCTCGCTCTAATAATTGAGCCCTGTTGGCAACATCTAAATAGAGAGAAAATTTATGAGAAATGAGATATTGACGTATGCCAGGTTTCAAACCTCTCAGAAACATCTGCGTCATACGTTCCTCATTCTCCACCAAATGAGGTGCAAACCTGGATAACTCTGCAAACTTCACCTCGTACTGGGACACCGTTATGTTGTTTTGTTCCAATCTAATAAACTCCACTTCCTTCATATGATGAATACATTCAGGAAAGTACTTGTCATTGAATAGTTTTTGAAACGTCTCCCAAGACATACTGAGTATGCTGGATGGGTAAGCTTCACAGATTCCCACCAGTAATCTGCCTCATTACGGAACATAAAGGTGGCGAATGGAACCTTCTATTCCTCAGTGCATCCCAAGACATCAAATATCTTGGTAATTTGCTTGACCCACGTCTCCGCCTTAATCGGATCCGGCTTTCCCCAGAATTCTGGTGGTCCCAACTCTTTGAACTACTTGGCTATAACAAACCGTGAGTTGTTATCATTTCCACCTGTATTTTGTGCATGAGAATCCCTCGTCTGATTTTGCATAAACTGCAAAAAACTTCTAAACATCCCGTCGTTCATCATCTGCTCAGTGGTGTTGTTCACAGGAGGAACATTGTCAGCCTGTTACATGTTCTCCTCGTTGGTGGGTAAAGGTGTCTCCACGGCCTCATTTGCTCCACTGTTAACTTTCTCAATCGACATTCTCAAATACTGCCATAAAACAAGGGTTAATTAAAGAAATCAACATATCAAATAATATCCCTATATACTGACTAACCAACAAATAAGCTTAGGTAGGACACGCTAGCGAAGGATTTACTCGTCTTTCCCCTCCTAGTTTTATTCCCCGATCTCGCCTTGGAGATCATATCCCTAAGCTCGATATTAATCATGACGCCCCAAAATAGGTATACATCACCCATTTTGAGTCGTCAATAACATGGTACAGAAATAACTACAACTTTATTGATACAACATATAAACTGTGAGTTTAAATACAAATATTGTCATCTAGACAATATTCACACCCAAATAAGTCCTCATTACAATTATTGGTACATTATTTTACAAAAATGGTGAGGACTACTAACACAACTTTCTAGATCATCATTCCACACCCCGACTAGAACTCGTTACATTCTCGCCTCCTGAGAAGAAAAATGGAATAAAAAGGAAAAGGGTGAGCTCAACTAGCTCAGTAAAGAATATTATGACTAAGATAATATAGAACAAATTATCGTTAGTCTTCATCAGGGAAAAATATGATAAAATACAATAGACAACAAATTTCAGATCAATATTTGCAGCGAAAATAATAAATCATAGAAGAGTTACGTAGAGAATGAAATCTACTATAATCTATGAATTTAAAAGTCCATCATCAATATTTTATCCATGTAACATGAATCAATATACATCTTAAATCAAATATTCATCTCTGCACTACAGGCCAAAGATATTCATCAGTTGGTCATGTTCATCTCAACACCTGTACATCTTTGCACTACGGGCCAAAGATATTCATAAGAAAATCAACCATCTTTGCACTACAGGCCAAAGATATTCAGTAATACCATCATTTAGGACAGAATGATGAAAAATATTTTAAAGAAAACGAATCCAGTGAAACAAAAGAACAAATATTAAGGATTCGTACTTTAAACAATCCGAGTTCAAAAATACTTCATAAATAATTATAGTGAAGTAAAATTCAAGAATGATCAAAACATAGATACAATCAAAGTTAGTATCTATAATAGATATTTTGGACAAAAAACGAAAATTTAATTTTTTCTGTGAATAATGTTGTATACGTGAATAGTGCCGTATACGTGAATAGTAACTCCGACCCTAAAAGACAATAATTTCACAAGAAAAATCTTACCAATAATCCGGCATAATGATATTAGAAGAAATAATATCATTTTTAAAAAAAATAACATCCCTTACCTTGAAAAGAGTGTACTTCAAATTTGGAATCTAGGATATAGTCTTTCAAGGAACTTGCACCATATAGCAACACTCAAAGTATCAAAATACTCACAAGAATAAACCGATAATATAGAGAGAAAACTTCATTTACGGTATGATTTTCAATTCTAACCTAAGCACCCTATTTATAGGAAATTGCTTAGAACACCAAAGTAAAAAATTTAATAAAATATTAATATTATTTATTTAAATTGTTATGCCCACCTTCTTAGATCTGAATTCAGCAATTTACAACACATGCAAGACCCACAAATAATGACAAAAACGTTTTACATATTAAAAATAATTAAAACTTCCAAAAATCAATTATTTCGGAACTTCGGAACTTCAATAATTCATAATAAATAGCCCTTTTGTCCGAAAAATTCAAACCTTATGACTTTTCCGTAGGAAATTTCAATCTCTACAACTTTACAGAAGAAAGTTTTTCCAAATTCCAAATGTAAACCCAAGAAATCCACAAAGCGGGCAATTTCTGTGCTATAATCAAATTTCAGTCAAGAAATGGGCCCACAGACATGTTTAACATGTTTTAAACAACTTTTGCAACAAAAATACTCTCCCTCCTTATATATATTCATATATCTCACATTCACTGTAAAAAATATCACCATTATTATATTATTAAAATATAATAATATATTTAAATGAATTGTTTTATCAGAAAAGATAAAATATCAATTTTCAACAATTGTCACATTAAAAATTTTCTCCATCTATATATGCACATATAATGAATATTTTTCTTATCATATAAATCAATAATTAATTATTCACAAATAATATTACGAGAATCACAATATATAAACTGCGAATAGTTCAGGGAAAGGGGGTTTCTAATAAGGATTTCTCCTTCTTGGCGCTTGCAATTAGGTGACCAAACCTCTCGCAGGCGAACTTTCTAGACATTGCCAATAATGTTATCTAATAATATTATTCAAATAATATGAATTATTGATCTAATAATGAAAATACTGTGTAGTGACAATTATTGAAACAACAATAATATAAAATATCAACGTAGCAATTATTGAATCAATAAAATAGAATATTGAACAGTAACTACTGTAACAATTATTGAGTAGTGCCTTCTTACGTAAGAATTAATATTTGGTGCAATATCGTGTGCTACTGTGTTTTAACCACCGGGTATTCCAACAGTATTAACGGTAACAACTACGTTGTTAACAACTTATATTTGTCGTTTTCTTCATCCAATCGCTTTTTGTTATGGGGCCCACACAAGGCTGCGCCGTCATACGAATATTCCCCGACAGTAAGAATATTCCACGACAACAATGAATATTTTATAATCACTCGCTTATTTGAAATATTTGTGCATTTTACCCATAACTAACCACATTACTCAAATCAACCCTTACTATTTCAAAATAATAAATAGAGGAAATTCAATTTCATTTATAATAAGTTGGGGTCTTACATCCCTCATTATCCTTTATCTTGCTTCCTAGCTTCTTCTTCATCACTATGCTTAGCAATCTTCCATGAAATACTTTTGTTAGTGGTTTGTCTATAGATTTCTTCAACTCAGCTTTTTCTATCCGTTTGGAAATTTGATCAAACAGAATAACTCCAAAGTTGATTTGCTTCTTCAGAACTATGGTAGACATAATCTTCAACTGTTGGTCAAGTACAGTGTCGTGTGCAGTATCCTTGCATAGTATACATTTTCCCACTATCTCAGCAAAGAACTCGAATTCCTCTAGAAACTCCTTTTTCTTCATGTCCTTCAGACTAGGGTTTCTTTGGTACCCCATAATCTCCTTTGCTTTCTCAATGTCAATCTCATCAAGGTTTTTCAGTCCTAGGTCAGGAAAACCTAAGCATTGGCTGATATCGGATGATTTCAGTTTTAGAGACTGACCATTAACCTTGGTTGAAAGAGTTCCAGCATTTACGGATGCATTTGAGTAGAATTCCTTAACCAGTTCAATGTATACTCGAGTGTTTGCCTCAAGACATTCTGAGAATCCAGCTTTCTTCACGAGTTCAAGAATGTCTCTGAACTTCTTTTCGGATTTCTCAAATAACTTGGTTCCGAGTTGAATGCCAGTAATAACTCGCCAATCTTCTATTTGAATGATTCGAGGAATATGGATATTGATTCAGGGAGATTTATGGAGTATGGCTAATCTGGAAATTTTAGTGGTTTGGCTTTGAAGAGAATTCTAGGGTTTAAAAATGGGAGGGAGAGAGGTTCAAGAGGTTATGATAACTGTTTGAAGATTTGAATTTGTCTTTATGGCAGTTTCTTCTGACTCTGCATATATTGTGATATGTCACCCAGTCATTAGTTGCACGATGCCCAGTAACAAGCAGTAACTCCCCAGTAACTTGTCAGTTAGCTGTCTCTTTTAGAAGAGTGGACGTTTGATTGACGTGGATTAACCTTTTACCTCTTGAGTTCGTAGAGTAGCATGATAGGACGACTATTGACTCTACGTTTTCCTTTTTTGACTCAACAATCAATTCTCTGAAAGATGTTGCAGTGGATGGTTTTGACATTACTTCTTATTTTGAACCTCCACGCCTCATCCACTGTTGTGCTTTATGAAGCCTTGGGCACTTTCCTTCAGCAGGACATCTTTCCAACCAACATTCGAGCTTGTCTTCCCTCATTTTGAATGATTGAGCAATTTTCCAGTTCTTTCAACTCCTCGTAAGTTAGGAGTAGCCTCTTATAGGACTGCGATCGTCGAGTCTGCTTCTACGATCGCTGAGGTTGCACTACGATCGTGGAGTTCTCTTCAACCTCTACTCTACGATCATTGTCTGACTTGGTCTTTGAGATAAACTTGATTAATCAATTCTTCTGGGTTAAGGTAGCTCAGGAAGGGCCAACCTCTTAGAGTGAGCTAAGGGTTAGGTTTGTCCCTGAGGCGTTTTCCAGATGAAGTACTTTAGAAGTGATTTTCACTGATATCTCATTTGACCTTTTCTGGTGGTAAGTTCCTTTACGAACTTTAGACAATTGCATTTGTTGTAATCGTGGTGCCCTTCTGCTATTCCACTACGATCAGATGTTTGATCGTAGGCTCTCTACGGTTTTGAGTTGGGTGGTTGAAAGGTTAGCAGTAGTACGTTTTGAAATATTCCTACTGACTATGGATCTTCATTTGGTTCATCAGCCACAAAGTTTTGGGACTCTGTAGCTGGTACACTGCTTCATAGTATATCTCAGTTTGTTGTTCCTTACCATATCACTACTCCCCATGGTTGATGCTGTCTTCTCAGATAGATGTGATTCCCTTTTCTTTATGTGTATTAGAAGACAGCCTTGCATATCTCCTTCTGATTGGAATCACCAAATCTTCTTATATCGTAGAAATGGGCATCTTCAAGGTTGATCATTCTACGATCCTTTGACAGCACTTCAAACATAGTCTTCTTTTACAGTTTGTACTTGTGGAGTTCTGCTCCCGTAATGAGTTCCTCATGTTTGATGCTCGATGATCCTCTGTGGTGAGCTTAGTGAGAGTCTTCTATTATATGACCGCTTTGAATGATTGAGCGTCTAAGACCCTTTTACATCTTTGGTTGAATGACTTGCTTCCTTATAAGAATCAGCAACAATGTGAGCTTCATTCAGATTAGCTCAGCAAGTCTTCCAGGATATGCTTTGATAAATAGGAGTTTTATCATAATCATTTTTGAACAGTCTTAAGCCTTCTGCTGGTTGAATTTTCTTGACTGAAGTCTTCTGCTTCAGCATTCCTTAGTGTGGTCAGATAGACCAGGTACCTGCAGGTTATAAATTTCTATTTTTGGTACCCATGGTTAAATGGGTCCTGCTAGGTTAGTTTTCTAAACCCCTGTTCCTCATATATTTGGATAATCATCATATTGATCACCATCAGTCATATTCATGCATGTAACTCATTTAGATAATACATTTTGAGATGCATGATGGTGTGTGTGTGTGAGATTTGCTATTTTAATAAACCAGTCTTTTTCTTTGATGGTTTCATCATTTGCTAGGTTATGTTCACAGGGTTTAAATGTTCACAGAGTGAGAATTAACTCTACAATTTATTTGTATCTGGTTGATTCATGGAGGTGATCAGTTTCTATGAATCTTCAGGATGCTCTTGTAGAACTGATCATACTCTGTGTGTTATTAAACACTTAGACCATAGGTTGTACATACATACTAACCCATTAGCAAAGATTACTTCACACAAAATTATTTTAACCTGTGATGCTATATGACCTATTTCAGATTTCTTTCAAGATGTCACCTTCAACCTAAAACTTGGATGGAGAGAAAGTTTATAGGCATTTGAGTTTTCACCCTCAGTGTACTTTCTCCCTTCACCTTTTTCGGTAGATTATGATTCCTTGAAAGAATACTGTTATAGTTCATAAAGGGTACAATCATGATGTACATATTTATATAAGTGAGGAATCGTGCCTTTTTACTGTCAGTTTCTTAATAGTCATTTATCTAAGATATACTAAGTTTAGGCATTGATGTGCATAGTTTCTCAATTTCTCCTGACAGCTAGCTGCTCCAATTGACCTTCAATCAATCAGTCATGGGTTTGAAGATGCAAGCTAAGAGAATATCAGCATCTTTCATCCTTTGACATCCTTGAGTTCACAAGGTTTACATCCAGCTGCAGGTTGGCCAGACACATGTTTGAGAAGTTCTTCTTTCTTTTCTGGATAAGCATTGCTTAGCATGTATGGCCTTTTCATCTTTTCAGGCTGGTGGATGTTTGATTCTTTTCTGTTGATGTCTCTTGAGCTTTCTAGCCTGGTCTCAGACTGCAAGATTGACTGTGAGTAGGGATTGGTCTTGTTGATATGGCAATCAAGAATATGGACCAATCTGAGCAGCTTCAGGTGTATATGCACATTTTCCTGTACACAATATTACCAACGTGTGAGCTCATCTGCATATAACAAGTGACTTACTACTAAACTAAGTTTAGAACAATGTTTGTGCCTAGGATCAGACTAAAAGCGATTAGCTTTAGAATATAGCATGAGAACCTGCTCTGATACCAATTGTTAGTTCGATGAAGCACAATAGATCTAGAAGGGGGGTTGAATAGATCCTTTTAATTTCAAATACTTTTCTAGTTTATTTTGTATTGCCAATAATTTAGCATGTGACAAACATAAGAATCTTTTCAAGCACAGCGAAATAAGTAAAAGATCCCCTTCATTGATATATTCATAATCAGACATACATTGTTCGTAGAGTTACTTTAGTAGTAAGCAGTTAAAACATACATAGCAGTTATAGGAGTTAATGTACATAATATAAATGACATAATGTAAAATACACAAGGGGTTTTAAGTGGTTTAGAGACTCAAGCTCCTAATCCACTCTTCTACTTTCAACTAAAGCAGATTTCCACCAAGGAAAGGCGGCAAGACTCGAATCACTAAGATTCCTTCAAGGCCCGTGACCTTGGGACTTGATTCACTAAGAACTCTTCAAGGCTGACCTTGGAACTTCTCTAGTTCCCTAGGAACTCTTCAAGCCCAGCAGGCTTGGAATCTCATTTAGTCCCTCTGGACAAGGACCCCTCAGGCCCTGGCTTCTTGTTGTTGAGTTATTTGTTTGTTTGTTGGAGTTGGTGTTGAGCTGCTAAGATGTCATTAAGTTCTGAACATCTTTTGTACTTAGTAGCTTGGTGTGGTCCTTTATGCATTCTACTTTGAGTCTGGACCACATCTTCTTTGGTGCAGCTGATCTTCATTCTTTTCTGCTCATCTTCATCTGGTATCAGCTTTGCACCATCACCATCTGGGTTTGCTAAGTCTCTATGCTTTTAGTAGACTTTGTCTGGCACTTAGCAATCCCTGAACCCTTCTTGAATACTTTGCAGACATGGTTTTGCACTTGTTCAGTTTCAGCTTTCGGTTCATGGTGATTCGTAGAGTGGCTCTCTTGATCTTCTTTGTACTTAGCCACTTTCCTGAATGCTATCTTCTTGGCCTTCTCGGCTCTCAGCTTGGCTGCCATCTTTAGTGGCATTCTCATCTTTGTTGAGTGAAGCTTTGATCTACTTGAGTTCTTCTTCAAAGTTGCTTCACTTCTACCTTGGTAGTCTCACTGTCACTGAGACTTGTCCTTTTGATGTTTGGTGGAACTCGTAGAGTCAACTATAGCATTCACCAACTCAACGATTCTATAACTTCACAATCATCAGCAACTCTTGATCTTTGAAGCTCTGTTGATTTATACTCCTTCCCAATCTTCCCGTTTAAAAGTAGCCGTTGAAAGCTATTCAAATTGCTTTACAGATATGACATAACACCTTTTTCTGACTTTCTAACACTGCAGTCTACTGTTTCACCTACCTCATCAGAATTGTCACTTTCATGTCTCAGACAGGTAGTCAACTTTATTTCTTCCTTCTGATTTCTAAATCAGAGGTTGTCCTTTTGCATCAATGCTCTCAATAAGCTATATTCAAATATTAGTCTTCAGATTGAGCCGTTGCCAATGCCTCAATCTTCAGTTGTTCGAACTCTACGATTCTGATGCAAATCTTCTTGGACTTGATCGTAGTGTCTTGTTGACTGTTGCTTCTTGACTTGTGGAGTTAATACTACGATCTTGAAGAGTGTTTATTAGATCTCCAATGTGGAACACATCTTCCTTCTCTAGTGTAGTGCTTCAACACTTACGTTTTGCCTCATCGTTTCTCGAATCTTGATGGCTCGACTTTCGCTCTAGCCCCTTCTGAATAACAAGACACTTCAGATTTGTGGCGTGTCCAACTCGCTTTCTCCTTGTGATCTCCCGTTCACTTATCATCAATGGACTGACCCAATGCTTAATTACATTTGATCAATTCATTCTAAGTCCTTGTACATGTGTTTCTATTATCTATCAAAGGACTTTACAACTTTTTTTAATGCAAGCATACTTACATATTCATTCATATATATATATATAAATATATATCATAATCAAATCATATGTAAGTAGGAATATCATTCACATGCTTATTCCTGACAGGCTCTACTATTCTCTCCTCCCAAACACGGTTCCATTTACTCCAATTCTCTACTCTTCTCTCCTCCATTTTCTCTGATTCTCACTCTCCTAGGTTTTAATTAAGTCCTTTCATTTTTTCGTTCATTTTCAACTCCGAATAAGTGAAATTGCTTCAATTAGGAAAAAATTTGCCCAAGCTTTTGCTTCAATTCGCCCAAACTTTGCTTCAATTCCAACTGCAAAGAGGTGTTAGAGCGAGAGGTCGCCACTGCATGTCTTAAGCCAGGTAAGCTCACTCTTCCGTATTTTTTTCAATTCTGATTATGGAGTTTGCCTTATATTTCTTCCTCTTCTGCTTTTGTCTAAATATAGTGGTATGAGATTTAGGATTTTATATGTATATAATATTCAGTTGTTTTGTTTATGTTAGTGGGGAGAAAAATGTGATTTCTTTTTAATTTGTTTTATGTGAATCCATCCTTCTCGAGCCCAATGCCTAAGGATAAAAAGTGGGCAACAACAAATATTCCTGACTTTCTTTTTGGGTTTCAATCTGGGTTTATATGATTGTGTCTTAGGCTTTTAGGTCTTTGATTTCTACCACCTGGGATTCATTCTTCAAATCAATTTCATCATTTTTTTGGGAATGGGTTTTTTGGAGGAATGAGTTAACTTTATAATTAATGGATTCCCATTCTCTAAAGTGTGACAATTTTAAAAAGAAAAAATAAATAAATAAAGAATCTAGGAATAAAAACAACATTAACTTTTTACTCTATCCAGCTACTTCAGAAAATGATAAGGTCTCTCCCTCTTCTCCCACTTGTTATTTAAATACTGTTTACTGTTTTTTCTTGGTTAATTTTATCGAAGCTAGTTTTAGATTTTGAACTCTTTGTAACATGTTTAAAACTTGCCTACTTTCAATTAATGGGTTGAGTTAGTTTGAAGATGGAGTATTTTACTTCTTCATTAGTAAGGGATTTGCTTATTTATGAACTTTTGTTTGTTTCGACTTTCTGACATCTCTGTTTCTTTAATTTTACATTCTTATAATTACGAAATGTGAGAGTACGAGTCTTTTTGTTTATATATACTGATGTTTATATATCTATGTAGTTTAGCTTCTTTGAAATTTGGTAGTTAATTAGTAAATGATTTTCTTTGGAATATCTATGAAATCTCTTTTTAGAAAGGGATTTAATATTTCCACATGAAGATTTGATATTTTCACTTTAGAAAGGGATTTAAGATTTCACCTTTTTGTGTTCGGTTGTTGAAGTCACTGAATTCTTCTTTTCTAGGTTCTGGATTTGTATGATCTGTAGAAAGGAAATTAAAAAGAAATTGAACAAACAAAAAGACTCGTATTCTCACATTTGTATTTCATTAAAAACCAAAAGTAAATGCTCCACATTCTATCAATAACTTGTGGGAGCTAGTATCATGGGAAAGGGATACTCGCAAGATTGATTACCAAAACTTATTTAACTAATTTAAATTTGGGTGTATTGGGTACTAAATGTGTGCTAATTTTGATGTTTTAGCCCAAAGGCCTAATTCCATGAAATGGGTATTGTATCTTTTCAAATGTCGTAGCACGTCTAAACAAAATACTCATGCTTGTTCATGAAATCGAATGTTGATTTTCATCAAAATTTGTTGACATTGATACCATTCCAACTTTATGCTTTTTCTTAGCATTAGTCCATTTTCTTAGCATCATTTACTCAATCAGGTATGTTTCATTGTTGAATTCTGACTGGCCACTTAATATTATGAATACACTGTCATATAGCATACCATGGGTGTGACGCCCCCAAAATAGGTATACATCACTCATCTTGAGTCGCCAAATACATGGTACAAAATTCAAATACAACTGTCGTGTAAAATACGACAAAACATAAACTAAGAGTTTTAATACGAATATTGTCTTCTAGACAGTATTCAAACTCAAATGGAGTCCTCATTACATTTATTATCACACTATTTAACAGAATAGTGAGGACTACTAATGCTATCATCTGGACCGTCACTCCGTTCCCCGACTAGTCCCAGCTATATTCTCATTTCCTGAAGAAAACAATGAAAGTAAAGGGTGAGCTCAACTAGCCCAGTAAGAAATATTATGACTAACATACTGCAGAATAAGTTATCGTTAGCCTTCAACAATGTTAAACTGATAGAATATAATAGACAATAAGTTTAACTGCAGCAGAACAAGCAATCCATTAGAAGAGTCAAGTAGAGTATGATATCTACTATCTTCTATGATTTAAAAAGATTTTCATCAACTTTATCGCTGAGACTCAGCTTAATAAATAAACCAAATCATCGAATCATCCCTGCACCACGGCCAAGTATATTCATATAATCATCAATGGTCATAACTATACCAAAAAATCCATGTTCATAATCATACCAACAACTGTCCATCAATGAACTACAGGCCAATGAGGAATTTTACCACATCATTTGTAATATTACAGGTCATGATTATACCGAATAATCCCTGGTTATAATAATACCAATCAACAGTTCATCTATGCACGTAAGCCAAAGATGACTTTCATCACAATATAAGCATGAGGATGATGACAATGATATAAGAATTCAATTAAAAGAAATAAAGAATAAATTTTTAAATATTTATAATTTAATTTATCCGGAATTCAATAATGTTCAAATTGCCAACATGATAGTGCTTTATGGAGTAAAATTCAAGAATAATATTGTATCAAAAATAATTTGGACCGAAAAAAAATCAATTTTTGTCGTGAATAGTACCTGGATGAATAGTATCCCATGAATAGTACTTCAGAAATAGTAACCCATGAATAGTACTTTGTGAAGAGTACTCGTGAATAGTACTTTATGAATAGTACCCATGAATAGTACTTTTGTGAATAGTACCATATAAATGAATAGTACTCATAGACAATACTCCGGCATGAAAAGATTAAAATTTAACAAGAATGTGCAGAAAATATCCTTGTGAAAACGACAAATCCTAAACCTTTGCCTGAAGCATAGGACTGAAAATATCCTTGTGAAAACGACAATAATCTTAAGCGTAAAAACGACAGCTGCCAATTTTGAGTTGTCGTGAGGCATAGGCTATGACTTTCCCATGTTGCATGATAACACATCCTAAACCTTTGCCTGAAGCATCGTTGTATATAACAAATCCCTCCGAACCAGATGGTATTGTCAGAACAGGTGCTGAAATGAGTCTCCTCTTGAGTTCTTGAAAACTTTTCTCACATTCCTCGCTCCAACCAAATTTTGTGTCTTTTCGAGTCAGCTGAGTCAATCGAGTAGTGATTCGAGAAAACCCTTCTACGAATCTCCGATAATAACCAGCTAAGCCGAGAAAGCTACGTACTTCGGTCACTAACTTAGGTTGCTCCCAGCTTTGAATTGCTTCAAACTTTGTCGGGTCAACAGATATTCTGTGATTTGATATCACATGCCCAAGAAATGCAACTTCCTCAAGCCAGAACTCGTATTTCTTCAACTTGGCATATAGCTTATTTTTATGAAGCTTTTGGAGTATCAGCATCAAGTGTTGTTCATGGTCTTCACGGGTTTTGGAGTATATAAGGATGTCATCAATAAAGACGACCACAAAGTGATCCAAATATTCCTTGAATACTCGGTTCATCATATCCATGAAGCAAAGTAGGAGCATTAGTCAATCCAAAAGACATGACTAGAATTCGTAATGCCCGTCTCGAGAGTTATCGTTAGGAATGAACAATATCGTAGCAATAATTGAGTATAAGCGGTGACTTCTCACGTAAGCATCAATAATCAATGTCGTGTGCTACTATGCAACCACGCGTATTACTGTACTTTTACTACCGGGTAGTTCAATAGTTTAACGGTAAAATTTTCGCCGTTATTTTTATAAAAAAAATAATTCTGTCGTTTTCTAACTATGATAATAATTCCGTTGTGGGGGTCCACCAATGATTGAGTCGTCGTACGAATATTCCCTGTTAAAACGAATATTCCCCGACCAATCGAATATTTTATAACAACTTGCTTACTTTGCAAAATTTGTAAATATTACACACAACTATAACTTTATATCATATCCACACCATAATATTCAAAAATATATTTTGAGAAAATTTAATCATTATTCATAAAAGTTGGGGTCTTACAATGGGTAGCCTTTAAGAGCAAGTATTAATTTTGTTTGTAAATTTGCAAAATAAAATCATGTCCTTTCAGCAGCCATCTCCTATTGCTTCTTCTTAAGCGGATAATGCTATGTCATGACAATTTGAGACGACCTTACCATTACTGTAATAACCGTAAATTTTATGATTTAATATTAATATTTATAAATAGAGCCTGTGATTATTTTATAAATGCTTACATGGCATGAGGTGAGTAACTCAATTGAATTAAAATTGAACTTTTAATAATTGATAAGATGTGGAGAATTATGATAGGTTTATAAAAGGTCTGGTGTGACACAATGATGGAATTAGTGAGGAATAATTAAGTATTTACATGTTTATAATCCAAATAATAAATTGGGAGTCTAGCCCAATAAATTAATTGATGGACTTTTGAGTTAGCCCAATAAACTTGGGTTATTTAAAATCCAATTCGGAACCCAACATAATAGTTAACTGATGGTACAAGGTGTTGGTTAAATAAAATGTGGCGTGGGGCAATGGGCCCGACCGACTAGCCCCTTATCTATGTCTGAGATCTATTCTCTTGTCCCCAAATTAAGGGTCACCAAGTACCAGGAACAGTAGCCTAAACTCTCTTTACGCAAACTTTCAAGCTGCTAATCCTAGGCATGCATGGCTAGCTAAGTGGCTGGTATGGAGTGGTTGAACAACTCCTTAAGTAACTATTGTTCATTTCTATTGCACCATGAATCCCAACATTGTGTAAAGCAAGTGTCTAGTCCATGCTTTTCTCTTTAAATACAAGCCACCATGGCAATCTGTTATAGTGATAAGAGTGTTGGAGAAATCTGAGTAAAGAATTCTTAGTTCTTTAAGCATTACCAAATCGATTGTGTGAGATATCAAGGTTAAAGCTCGAGAAGGTATAATTTCTACTTCGTTCTTAACTTGAGTCTTGTTTGATTCTCGGTTTTCCAAATTAATAGGTCAAGTATGATGAATTAAAATGATATAGGGTGTTTAGAAAGTTTACTTTCGTGCATGAATGCGTTAATAATTATCTGGAATCAAGTTGTGGCTACTCTGCAAAACAGAGCATGTTCACTGCTTCTGAACTCCATGGGGTGCAGCTACACCGTACTTAGGAACCAGCTGATGGGTTCGGTCGTGTTAGACCATGTATTAAGAAATTCCCTTAGGTTGTATGCATATAGTAAAGTCTTAATGAAATTAACCCAACAAACTTAGACTCTGTCGTAATAGTGTAGACCGAAGTCTCTGAAAAAGCCGACTTCAGAGATGTCTTCGGACAAAGCGTGTTGTCTTCGGACAAGTCGTAATATCTTCGAACATGGCTAAATGACTTCGGAGATGTCTTCGGACAAGTCGTAATATCTTCGAACATGGCTAAATGACTTCGGAGATGTCTTCGGACAAGTCGTAATATCTTCGGACATGGCTAAATGACTTCGGCTTCGGACATGGCGAGATGTCCTGGGACTCGGAGACTGCCTCATAACTTGATATAAGGATGGATTAATAAATATTCCTATACTGCTATAAACTATTGTTACACGAATGAGTTCTAAGTAGAGAATTTTACTAACTTCAGGAAAATAAATCTAATGCCTGCAAAAATGCGTAGAAAAGGGTCGGTGGGATTGATAGATGTTATGGTCTACTTAAAGCAATGAACCTCTTGGAACTACAAAGAAGAAAGATTATGAATAAACTAGCAGTGATCAAAAGTATGAGCATGTTAGTGTACAGCTATGAGTTTTGATGGGTGCAGCAGTATACATAGATAGAAAGAAAAATGTGTTATGTGTACATGTTGTTTATATATGTATATCAAGTGTGTTTGGCTAATGAATACCTATACTTACATAAATAGGACAAACATAGTTCATTGAGGTGATTTTTGCTATAAGTAGCAATCAACGCTAAAGGCAAGTTCCCTAACCTCACTCAAATTTACATTGAGCAAGTATCCGAACACTATTATTATTGTGTTGCAAGTTCCTTAATTCTCACACTGTACACATTTGAATTGTTGTCATATCAATCATATTTGTCAAGCAAATATCTGTTTCTATTCGAAAATCATTTGTATACCTTGATGTTGTTGCAAACATTGGACTTATCATTCTTAAATGCATGATAAAAATTGTCTAAGTCTTTGATTCGACTAGACTATTATTGTGTGTTAAAAGCTATCCAAACCGATTGACTTGGTACGGACTATCGTAAATCTAATGAGATGAACAACCCTCATTGAAGGGGAAATTATATATTGTCGGGGAACCGACGTGCGCACATGAGTATGATTAAATGTTATGCATAACGTAGGGTACTTTAGGCTGATCACCTATTGTATTCGTTTATATTGGATTACAGTGTAATACTGTTAATTCTAGTAAGAGTTCTTAGTCCTTAGTGACTGCTCAGTACTCATTCATGTTGAACCTCGAAATGAATAAATCCTGAGATTTTGTTGATATCCTTCAGTCTATAGCGACACCTATTGAATACTCTTGATATTTCTTGATATCCTTGAACTACCAATTATTATTACACCCTTGAAAGATTTAAATGCTATAACTGCTTGTTCTTCTGGCTATATTACTTGCTGGGCAAACTCGTTGCTCATTCTTGCTTCCTAAAACATTACGATTAAAAAGCGAAGCAAGGCGGTGCTTGAGACGAGGACAAAGGAAAAGGCAAGGTGACAGAATAACTCAGTCCTTAAGACTAGACGTATTATTATTATTGTTATGCTTGATATGATGTATTCAAGAATGATTAAGTTATGGTTAAGTTAATCACTAAATTGTCGTAGTAATGGTTACGGTACCTTGGAACGTAAATATTTATATTATATCAATGTAAATTATTCTAGTATTTCCGTTGTTGATTTTAGTAAGATATTTGTAGTTGCACGTGATGCACCGAATTCGGGATATGGGTGTCCGAATTTGGGGGCGTCACAATTACAACACTCAAAGTCGGCGTTAAACCTTCATGACACAGGGTAAAAAATTTGCTCAACATTTTGAATTTTAAATTATATTATCAATTAAATTATATGTTCTCTTTCTTGTTCCAGTGTTAATGTATAGTATGACAATACAAAAACTTTAATAAAAGTTCCATATGTTGGAGTATCGTTTTCTAGTCAGGACGACGTATACGCGATGTATAAAACATATGCAAGGCATAAAGGATTCGGACTCCGTTTGTCGAATCTTGACAAATCTAAAACTTCGGGGGAGGCAATAGGTCGATTAATTATTTGTAGTAAAGGTGGAATTGCAAAAGATAAAAATCAGACACTTGAAGAGAAACTGAAGAAACGACGAAGACAAGTAAGATATGATTGTCATGCAAGGATGTGGATCCATTTAAACCAAAAAATAAAGACATGACGTGTTACTAGTTTTTGTGATGAACATAATCACGAGTTTACTAGCCCTTCATCAGCATGGAAACATCGCTCTCATAAGACATATCATCATAGTCAAACTGTCAAAAATTTGATGGAGAAGATATATGAAACTGGATTGCACCCATTAACAATTACAAAGGTGGTTAATGCTCATGGGAATGGTGAGGATGAGATGATAACAACACAACAATGTGTAGATCATTTGTGCATACAGAGAAAGAATATGGTTGGTAGCGAATGCATTTCAGTAGTTCATCATTTTCTAGCAAAAAGAGTAGGTGACCCGTCATTTTTATTTTCCATAGATTTGAAGAAGGATCACAATCTTAAAATTGTTTTTTGGGCCGATAGGAGGTCGATATCATCATATTTACAATTTAGTGATGTAGTTTCTTTTGATGTTACATATCGAACCAATAAATTTTCATTACCATTTGCTCCATTCACGGGGGTTAATCACCATATACAATCTATTTTGTTTGGTTGTGCTTTACTTGCAAATAAGAAAGAAAAATCTTTTACATGGTTCTTTCAAGAGTGAAAGAAATGCATGTGTGGAAAAAATCCTAGGGTAATTATAATAGATCAAGATCATGCTATTTTCAATGCTATAAAGGAAGTCTTTCTTAATACTCGACATCGATTCTGTTCATGGCACATTGAGAAGCTTATCACAGAGAGACGTCATCTCCTTCGTTCTAGCAATCAAGCATTTTGTGATGAGTATAAAACATGGTTTTATAGTGAAACCATATTAGAATCAGAGAGCTGTTGGGAACTTTTGAAGAAGAAGTATGATTTGAATAATAATATTTAGTTGATGAAATTTTATGAAATGCGACATCAATGGGTTCTTGCATACTTTAGAGATATCTTTTCAGCTGGAATGACATCTACCCAATGTAGTGAGAGTATTAATTCATTTTTTGATGGATTTGTTCATGCATTAACTCCATTGAATGAGTTTGTGACACAATATGAAAATGCTCTGTGATCTCGTAAAGCAAAGCGAGAGAAGGAAGAATATTTCAAGACAAAAAATTCTCACCCGATATACGAGACTGAGTTGGAGATTGAGAAACTAGCTGGACAACTCTACACTAGAAAAATGTTTGACATATTTCACACTGAATTTAAGGCTAGTTATTCCTTTTAGAAGGAGAAGGCTAGGAAGGATGAAGACATAATTGAATACAAAGTTGGAAAGAGCACGAGTCCTAAAGCTAATTGGAGAACTATCTTGTATGATGGTGGACAGACTCTTAGTTGTTCTTATGCAAAGTTCGAGATAGAAGGAATGATATGTAAGCATATCAGTTTTGTTATGAGATTTAAAAATTTTGTTTTCATTCCAGAAATATATATATTGAAAAGATGGACTATGGATGCTAAGTATCGACCTGATATTGTTGGTTGTTCATCAAGTGAGGTTGATGTAACCCCTGTGATGGTGTTTTCCCTCAAATCAAACATGTCCAAAGTGTTACAAGATGTTACTTCATCACTAACAATTTTTAATGAAGTTGAATATTTATTGGATGATATGATAAAAAGGATAAAGGAGCAAAAATTGCAAGATGTGATTAGTCAGATGGATTCAACTCAAACATCTAGTCTAGTTGTTTCCATTGTTGACATTCCAGAAATAACAATGTGTGATCCCAATGGACCAGTTAGTACTAAAGGTAGACCAAGGGGAGCCTCGAAATTTTAATCGGGTAGAGAGGTAGCTCAAGAAGTATAGGGTAAATAAACTCGTTATTGTGGAGAGTGTGGAGAAGCTAACCATTATAGGACTACTTGTCCAAAACTAGGTACAAATAGTTCATTTTGTTATATTTTTTATTTATTTTTATTATAAATATTTAATTTTTATTTGTATTGTTGTTTATTAATAGCAAATCAACATAACAAAAACAACGATAATAAGAAAGGGAATAAAGGAAAAGACAAAACCACCAGAGGTACTTTCTTCTTATTCTGACTACGAAAACATGATGAACATGACCCTTGAATGAAATTTTCTATTTTTGAATGAAATTTTCTATATTCTAAGCAATAGGTTTCCCTCTTTCACCTCTTCTTCTTACCCGAAAATTGAATGAACTTGATCTCAGTACGTTATTGAATGAACTTACACCAGTATTTTGTCATCACATTAAGATTTGTCTTGTTTGCAAAACAATATATCAAATGATCAAAATGTATAATATTACATAAAAATCATAGTCCCCTTGGAACCTGCACAACACATTTGCATGATTCTTGTAAATACACACATGGCCATGTATAACCTATAAATAATGTGCACAACTCGTACTTTTTTCAATTCACTTGCTAAATTTTTGACACATGTTATTTACTTCAGTTTAGGCAAGCTTCTCGGAGAGAACCTGTGATCAAAACAAAGAAGATTGATAAGCAGTGATGGTCCAAGTTCTTTTGTTGCTGCTGCTACTACTACAACTGCCTTGTCCTTCAAGAAGCAAGCAGAGCATTTAGTGTTATTAATAGGAAAAATTACATTGTTAGAGGCACGCTTGTGCAACTCCATTGCGTGGATAAATGTTAAATTAATTTGTATCAATTCTCTTTGGATTATGGTTAGGAGGATATTTACAAAAAGTATGTCTGTGCTTTATGTTCCTCTTTAAAAATTTGTATGGTATTTGATGTTTATTGTTTATTTGTATTTTGGCTAGAATTGCAAGTATATAAGCTCCATCCTTGCTTATACTTTGTGCGATCTCTAGAAGAATTTTGTACACATTGGTTATGAACGTGCTAAAATTGAATAAATTTGTGAAGATAATTTTGACTCCATCCCCGTTATATTAAAGTACACATGAAGATACTGAACACAATATTAGAAGCAATCCCATGAATAGTAAATTTTGGATGTATATAACATGTATATGCATAAGTAATGAGAATTAAGTTTGACTAAAACTGATGGGATAATTATTCATCACCTGTAATTACATAACTATTCAATATTGTACTACTATAACAACATTAATTTTCAATATCTAAAGTAATTAAAACTCATGAATTTGTTTATTTTTTCCAAAATAATTTGAAGGGATCATCTCGGCTTTTTTGGAACGTGAAAATTCAACCTGCATCAACAAATAGGGAACATACCAATCTGCCTCAATTTAAACTTTTCTAGTCATGATTAATCAGTTACTTTTTATGAACACGATCGTCACCACATCTGCTATCTTGCGCACCTCATAAATTACAAAACTCTTTAGAACCCAAACAAAATACCATAACTTTAGTACCTTAATAATACGAATCATTTTATAGAGAATGTGATTTATAAATCTCAGAAACCAAAATTACAAAACTCTTTAGAACCTAACATGTCTTGTAAGACCCCAACTTTTATGAATAAAGATTTAATTTTTCTCTAAATATTATTTTGAATAATAAGGTGTGGATTTGATATAATGTTATAATTGTAAGTAATGTTTACAAATTTTACAAAGTAAGCAAGTTGTCATAAAATTTTCGTTTGGTCGGGGAATATTCTTTTTGTCGGGAAATATCCGTACGATGGCACAATCATTGGTGGACCCCACAATAGAATTACTATCGGATATAGAAAGCGATAGAAATAACCTTTTTATAAAAATAACGACAAAACTTTTACCATTAACTGTTGAAATATCTGGTGATAAAAGTACAGTAATACACGTAGTTTCACAGTAGCACACGGTATTGTACAGTATCTTTGATTATTGATGCTTACGTGAGAAGCCACTCAGTTTTATTCAATTATTGCAACATTAGTTGATGCATAGTATCTCATATTATTGATTTAATTATTATCACAGTATCATCTGCACAATATTTTATATTATTAAATCAATAATTGAGACGACAAAGTTATTCATATTATTATTTTCATTATTGACAATGTCTAGAAAGTTCTATCGAGGAAAGGGGTTTGGTCATCTAATGGCGCGCCAATAAGGAAAATTCCTTATTAGAAAGCCCCCTCTTTCCTGAGAATGATCTGGTTGTTAATATTGTGAGTTATAATATTAATGATGAATAATTGTTGATCAAAAATGTGTTTGTTGAAGTCAAGAGATTTGTGATAAATAGAGGGGTTTTTATGAAGTATTTGTTGTAAATTTGGCTTATTACATGGACCCCCACTTGCTCATTTTTCAAAACTGTCGGTAGAAAGTTATCTCAGTTTTTGTTTTATAGTAATAAAATAAAATAAAATTTATATAAAACATAATACTTTTTATAAACAAAATATATTATATTTTATTTTACTGCATAGTGTTTGCATAGTATTGTATAGTAAAAATCAGAAAATTTCACCCAAATTTTTGGTGCCTGTAATGTTGTCACTGTACAGTCCGTGATTTTTTTCCTAAATAGTATCCAGTCATTCTCCTATAAATAGGATGCTTAGTTTAGAAATGAAAATCACACCAGAATTAGAGAAATCTTCTTCTATAATATTGAGCGTGTTTCTTTTGAGTTTAAGGAAGCTTTGAATGTAGAAAACAGTACAAGTTTTCTTCAAGAATATCCCCGTTATACCAGTCATAAGTACTCTCCTTTTAAGGTAAGTGATATTATTTTTGTTTAATATTCGTAAGAAATAATATTTTCTTTCATACTCTGTAGTATGTAAGTAATATTATTTCGTTTCATATTCCTAATTCTACACTTATTTTGATAAGTATTGCTTCTATACTCCTTGAAATTAGTAGAATATCCTTGAAATTTGTGCTTCATCTAGTATCATTTCACTGAAATATTTTTCTAGATATTCTTGTTAAATTTTGATCTTTTCATGCCGGAGTACTATTCATGGGTACTATTCATACATACGGCACTATTCATATATATGGTACTATTCATACATACGGTACTATTCACCCGGGGTACTATTCACGACAAAAAAAAATTAATTTCTTTTTTGTCCAAATTATTTTTGATACATGAATATTATTCTTGATTTTTACTCCACAAAGCAGTTGTCATGTTGACAATTTGGATATTCTTAAACTCTGGATAAATTGAATTATAAATCTTTAAAATTTATCCTTGATCTCACTTAATTGAATTCTTATATCATTGTCATCATCACCATGTATATATTGTGATAAAATTCATCTTTGGTCTGTAGTGCATAGATGGACTGTTGATTGGTATGATTATGACCAGGAATTATGTATCAGTATAATCATGACCTGTAATGTTACTAATGATGTGGTAAAAGTCCTCATTGGCCCATAGTGCATTGATGGACATTTGTTTGGCATGATCCTGACCACTGGTGATAATAACGAATATCCTTGGCCCGTAGTGCATGGATAATTCGTGGATGTGATACTAACGAATATCCTTGGCCGTATTGCATGGATAATTCGGTGATGTGAATTATTTATTGAGTTGTGTTATATTGATAAAATATTGATGATAAACTTTTAAATCATAGAAGATAGTAGACACTATACTCTACTTGACCCTTCTGATGGATTATTTGTTCCGCTGCAGTTAAACTTGTTGTCTATTGTATTCTATCAGTTTTTATACTGTTGAAGACTAAGGATAATTTATTCTGCATTTTCTTAGTCATAATATTCTTTACTGGGCTAGTTGAGTTCACCCTTTTCTTTCATTGTTCTCTTTAGAAAATGAGAACATAGTTGGGACTAGTCGGGGAATGGAGTGATTATCCAAGATGGTGGCTATAATAGTCCTTACTATTCTATAAAATAGTGTGATAATAATTGTAATAAGGACCCCATTTGAGTTTGGATATTGTCTACGAGATAATATTCATGTTAAAACTCTCAGCTACGTTTTGTCGTATTGTATAAATAAAGTTTGTATTTAAATTATGTACCATGTATTTGGTAACTCAAAATGGGTTGTGTATACCTATTTTGGGGGCGTCACATGTCTTCCCAAAAAAACCAAAACAAGCAAATAGGAAAAACTATACAAAGCCAACATATTAATCGGTAGCGGCA
The DNA here is from genome assembly GCA_020205605.1 of Panax ginseng. Taxonomy (NCBI): domain Eukaryota; kingdom Viridiplantae; phylum Streptophyta; class Magnoliopsida; order Apiales; family Araliaceae; genus Panax; species Panax ginseng. The sequence continues at coordinate 33,808,088 of CM035149.1, forward strand.
GATGGAGAGGGTGTTGTTCCTCTTTCAAGTTGCCCTGCGGGAAGGCCGAACCTTGTGGTTGAGGTGACCTTTTCTATGTAAACCCCTGTATTTCTTTTCAGCTGAAGTGAGCCCACGTAGCTCTGTGTGCTTGTGAATAGGATTATTGATCCAGTTGATCCTCGGGTCATTTCGGATGGTAGCATGTGCAGGATCAACCAAGATTACCTTAAAGTACTTGTAAGTTGAGTCCTAACATTAAGGAAACTAATGTAATTACCTTAAATTAAAGATTATATGAACAATAATAGAACAAAATGCTCAACGAAGCGATGTACCTCATTGATCCAGTATGAATTGACAACTCTAAGACCACCCAACTTCCAACTAGCTTGCTCCTCTGCGACTGATCTCTTGCTCCTCTAAAACTTCAGTTGAGTAACACCTTAAATTGCAGGTTTACCATACACGATCCACATGGCACTGGCAAAATGGCAACTTGAGTTCGTCTTCCTCATCAGCACCAAGACCATAAAATTAGTTTAGCAAAATCAACCATAAAAATACACCTTATATCATCTTCTCAAAACATATCGTAAACCTAAGAGCAAATTCCTACTAACCATGTCCTAAAATTAGAGATTTTGATGTTTTAAAGTCAATTTGCAAAATTCTATGGCTCAATATTTATATGACCTCATAAATTTTTGGAAACAACGAATACAAAAATTAGGGGCACTTATTGTTTATGGCAATTATAATTGATTGTACTAAAATCTAAAAATTTCCTACGGATTTTGAATTTTAAGGATTTTGCAAATTGTCCGACAAAAGTCAAAATGCATCTCTAATTTGGGACGGATGGAGTATAACTAAAATTCCAACTTATATTACCCATTAAACCAAATCATTGAAGAGAAACATGCATGATGCATCTACAAAGAAATGTTAAGCATGTTTGCAACCCAAAATATGAACAAAGATATAAATAAACCACAGTAAATTTTCTAAATGATTCCATGGTGCTTATTTTTATGCCAAAAACACATCTAAGCCAAAAACACATCCAATTCACAAAAAAAATTGAAAGAGAGGCGTTAGAAGTCGAAACAAACAAAAGTTCATAAATAAGCAAATCCCTTACTCAAGAAGCAAAATACTCCACCTTCAAACTAACTCAACCCGTTAATTAAAAGTAGGCAAGTTTTAAACATATTACAAAGAGTTCAAAATCTAAAACTAGCTTCAATAAAATTAACCAAGAAAAAATAGTAAACAATATTTAAAGAACAAGAGGGAGAGACCTTATCATTTTCTGAAGTAGCTGGATAGATTAAGAAGTTAATGTTGTTCTTATTCCTAGATTCTCTACGTATTTATTTTTTCTTTTTAAAATTGTCACACTTTAGATAATGGGAATCCATTAATTATAAAGTTAACTCATTCCTCCAAAAAACCCATTCCCAAAAAAATGATGAAATTGAGTTGAAGAGTGAATCCCATGTGGCAGAAATCAAAGACCCAAAAGCCTCAGACACAATCATATAATCCCAGATTGAAACCCAAAAAGAAAGTCAGGAATATTTGTTGTTGCCCACTTTTTATCCTTAGGCATTGGGCTCGAGAAGGATGGATTCACATAAAACAAATTAAAAAGAAATCACATTTTTCTCCCCACTAACATAAACAAAACAACTGAATATTATATACATATAAAATCCTAAATCTCATACCACTATATTTAGACAAAAGCAGAAGAGGAAGAAATATAAGGCAAACTCCATAATCAGAATTGAAGAAAATACGGAAGAGTGAGCTTACCCGTCGGTACGGCGGTGGCAGCCTCTTGCTCTAACACCTCTTTGCAGTTGGAATTGAAGCAAAGTTTGGGCGAATTGAAGCAAAAGCTTGGGCAAAGTTTTTCCTAATTGAAGCAATTGCACTTATTCGGAGTTGAAAATGAACGAAAAATGAAAGGACTTAATTAAACCCTAGGAGAGTGAGAATCAGAGAAAATGGAGGAAAGAAGAGTAGAGAATTGGAGTAAATGGAACCGTGTTTGGGAGGAGAGAAGAGTTGAGCCCTTATGCGCGATCGATTTGGGAGGGGAGAGCCTGGATCCGTGTATTCATTTTAGAACAAATGTGTCAATACGACGTCATTTTGATATGCTGTGTAAAAAATAGGTTTACAAAGTTATGTACAGCCATTTTTCCATATATATATATTAACAGTGAGTTTATATATATATTTATTGTATTTACTCGGTACAATTATTTAAATTTGAGTAAGGAAAATTAAAAGTTGTTCTTGGGTTATTCAACTATTTCGAGTGTTGATTAGTTGAGTGAAGATCCGTTGAATCTTAGAGTAGGATTTCGTCAGTGACCTTAGCACAGATAAAAATTCTCCAAGGAGAGAAATTTCTACTTAAGGATAGTGCACTGCACGCCTCTGCTCAACATAATTCACTATAAATCGATAAGTCCTTTAGTCTCTCTTTGTTTTATAATTGAATCCTACATTTTATTCGTGTTTTCAAACAGCAATTATAATAAGGCTCTAAGCCACAAAAGAATAATTTTCAGAACCAATACATATCAAAAGATAATTCATACCAAAAGCCAAATTGGCTTAAATCACAATCTAAAATATTAACTACAACTCAAATCAAACTAATGTATCATTGCCTAAACAAAATATCTAAACCATTGGAAAGAAGGGAGCTCTCGTCACACTTACCCTTGTTCCTCCTGATTACCTGCTAGAAGAAAAACACAGCATGACCCAAATACCCAGTACAGATATAGAATACAAAATAATGAATAGAAATAACTAACTTAATTTAATGAACTGAACTGAAACGAACAAAACTAACACAATAAAATAGTAGGCTAAATCAAATGGTTAGGTGTTATTTCATACCGAGTTCAAAACAAAATAGAAATATACCTTGCCACACAAGCAAGTCAAATAATGCCACATAAGCAATCACACATAGAACTGTGCAATCCAGATGCATACAAAATCGGAAGGCATGTTTGGCACAAACATCATCAATTCGCAGAACAGAATAGAAACTAGGGTCGACCCATACGCTTCCCACAACAAAACACCACATGGTCAACTCCCATCGGAGCACAAAACGGAGACGCCGCGGACTACTCATACCGCCGCGGAAGGTGTCATGCCTTGGTGCTAAGAGGACATGCCTGTGGTACCCCCTAGGACTGAGCAAAAAATGGATATAACCGAATTACCAAACCAAACCAAAATAATTTAACCAAAATTTTCTAAAAATTCGGTTATTTTTAATATTTCGGTTATATCCAAATTTTTTTACGGTTTTCGGTTAGTTTGTACGGGTTTCATTTTTGAGTTATTCGGTTTAACCAAATACCCGAAAAAGTCCTACAAAGTTGCACAACTTGAGTTAAAATAATAATATGACTCTTGAGTCATTACTACTTTACTAAATTCTCTCGAACTCTCAGAGTCAGATCTCTCAACAAAGCCGAAGGTACAAGATGTGAATCTTCATCTTCAAAACTCTGACGCATACGTCGGTCAGCTCTGACTCCACCTTGACACCTTCGATATGTACTCCTTCAGGAGCGCCACGTGCTCTTCGTTCTTCCGACCCTCCTCCTTCTGCTCAATCGACGATACGATTTGCAAGCGGCTCGGAGCGAGCAGATCGATGACGTTCTTGTAGGCGGCAGGGAGGAGGCTCCGATCTTCGACGATGAGTTCGTCGGTGCGACTCGAAGCGAGTAGATCGATGACGTTCTTGTAGGCTTGCTCGATAACTTGCTCGGCGATGGCTTGCTCGGTGATGGCTTGTAATCTTCGATGGCTTGCTCGGCGAGTTTGGCCAGGTAGACGTATTGGCCTCTGGTGTAAGATACTAAGATGTTATGTATCTGTTGTATGTTTTTGTAATATGTATTGACCTCTTTTGTAATATCAATATGTAGGCTACATAGTGTTAATCATGTATTATTTTGTTGCTGCTGACTGTTGTTCTCTCTCGGTAATATGTTTGTTGCTTCTGCTATTAATTGTTAGTAAATGCTAAGTCGTCTAAATTCGGTTATTAACCGAATAATCGAATAAACTATTCGGTTATTCGGTTATCATAGATTTCGGTTAATTGTTCGGATATCTAAAATAGTGTAATTTCGATTTTCGATTATAATCGAAATTCTTGTTCGGTTCGAATAATAACCGAATGCTCACCCCTAGTACCCCCACAGGTGGTTATAACTCAGGTATACCCTACGATATATTCTAACAAAAATATCATGTCACAACACATACGACACAATATCAACACAATAGGTTTCTAATATGTACATGTTAAATTGAAACAGATAATCAACACAAGGTCTCCACAAAAATATATTAACGTGTACTTTTTTACAAGAATTGAAATAAATGTTAAACATCTAGTTCAAAGAGTATAAGTTATGAAACTCTGAATATCTAAATAAACAATCATATGAATTCAACTATGATCAAAGTAGCGGAACAATATTCGAATTCTAAATGAGAAGCAAAACGAACAAACTAAAATTAAATAATATTGCTAAAGGAATACGAAGTCTGCACCTGAATTAAGTAATGTAATACCCGAAATTATAACCTCAAATATACTTTGTTAAACTCCTCCTTTCGAACTAATTAAAGGAAATAATAATAAAAGTAAGTATATTTGTAAAACATATTCTTTCTATTTTTAACTATTTTACAAACATGTTTTATTATTATTATTATTTCTATAATTTCAAAATATTTTATTTATTCATTTAAACTTGTATAACATAATATTTTGCAATAGTGTATATATAAATTTTAAAAATCCGTACCAGTAAGGAACATGATCAGGAGACTACAAATTAATATATATATATCTATATCACAAGCATGTATCTACTGTGCACACCTGTAATTTCCAAAAAAAATCTAAATTTTCATAAATCTAATAAAACATTTATTAATCATTACATATTTTATTAACAAGGCATTTTTCTATTTAAAAGATACAGCGGTGCCATTTAATTCGCATAACTACCCAGATACAATCAAATCATTAGAATGGTTATATATTATTATTAGTAACCTTAAATAAAAAGATTCCTGCTGTAAGCATTGTACACATAATATAACTATTACTATCATAATAGATTTCAATATACATACTCCATATCATTATTCAAATTGCAGACTAACCTTGGTTTCACTTTCTTTACCCCCGAAGACTGCTTTCTCTTTTGCTCGATTAATTATAATTAAAGTAAATATTACCTTTTTTTTTTTGAGTCTTTCAGGCGGCGTAGGTTTTTGGCGTTAGCGGGTAGCGACCGGTTTTTTTTTTTTTAATATCTCCCAAATAATTTATAAGATTTATTGGAACTGGAATTTTTACAGAATAAAATAATTTGGATGTCATTTGAATACATGTAAAAAATATGCCTGTGCAGACTGTACAGACATATTTTTTATATGTATCCAAATGACATCCAAATCACTTTATTCTATAAAAATTCCAGTTTTAATAAATCTTATAAATTATTTGGGAGACATTTAAAAAAAAATCGGTTGCTAACCACTATCGCCAAAACCGGTCCCCCTAGACTTTTTTTTTTGTCTCAGTTCGTATAATGAAAGTAAGGTTAGGTTTAGTTATTTATTTATTAATAAATTTTATTAATTCTCTTAATTATAATAGGATTTTAATATGAGCAATATTGTGACGCCCCCAAAATAGGTATACATCACCCATCTTGAGTCGCCAAATACATGGTACAAAATTCAAATACAACTTAATTATACAACAGTCATGTAAAATACGACAAAACATAATCTAAGAGTTTTAATAAGAATATTATCATCTAGACAATATCCACACTCAATGGAGTCCTCATTACATTTATTGTCACACTATTTAATGAGAATAGTGAGGACTACTAATCTTATCATACGGGATAGTCACTCCCGTTCCCCGACTAGTCCATTACGTTCTCATTTTCGAAGAGAACGATGAAAAGAAAAGGTGAGCTCAACTAGCCCGAGAAGAAATATTATGACTAAGATAATGCGAGAATAAAAATTAGCGTTAGCCTTCAACGATGTTAAAGCGATAAAATATAACAAACATCAAGTTTAAGCTGCGGTGGAACAAGCAATCCATTAAAAAGTCAGTAGAGAACAAAATCTACTATCTTTTATAATTTAAAAGGTTTTTAATCACTTTTATCATTTGAGACTCGACAATAAATAATCCACATCATCCACAAGACTACGACCAAGGATATTCATTAGTATCACGACCACAAATTATCCATGCACTACGGGCGAGGATATTCGTGTATTCATCAATGGTCATGATCATGCCAACAACTGTCCATCAATGTACTACGGGCCAATGAGGACTTTAACCACATCATTTATAATATTACGGTCATGATTATACCTAATAATCCCTGGTCATAATCATACCAAGTCCATCTATGCACTACAGGCCACAGATGACTTTCAACATAATATAAACATGAGGATGATGACAATGATATAAGAATTCAATAAAACAAGTTCAAGAATTAATTTATCCAGGAACCAATAACGTCCAAATTGTCAACATGATACTGCTTTGTGGGGTAAAACTAAAGAATGCTCAAAAGAATATTTCCATGAAAAGATACTGGATGAAGCGCAAATATCAAGGATATTCCACTAATTTCATGGAGTATAAAAGCCAAAACTTTAACCATTTGAGTATAATAAAGAATGGAATAACAAAGCGAAATCACCGGGCATGTGATGAAGCCGCGCAGACGAGTTATTCCAATAGAATAATAAATAATGAGAACCGGTCATGCGTAAGCATACGGATGGGATATTCCAATGAATAATAAATAACAAAAGCGAAGTCAAGCAAAATTACTTATGCAAGCGGGATGTTCCAACAAAATAAATAATAACGAAACCGGTCATGCGTAAGCCTTACGGATAGGATGTTTCAACAGAATAATAAAGAATGGAATAACGGAAGAATTTTACCATGTATGCGGTGCCAGCATAGTCAAAGTTATTCAACATAATAATAAAGAATGGAATAATGAAGAATTTCACCAAGTATAGAGTAGTCGCATATACGAGGTTATTCCAACAGAATAATAAAGAATGGAATAACTGAAGTTCTCTTCATGAATACAAAAGAAATAATACCCCTTACCTTAGAAGAAACTGGATATACGAGTAGTGAAGTAGCAGAATACTTTTTTTCTTTCTTTCTATAGTTTCTCACTCTAGAGTTTCAGTGAATTCGTAAGAAATAATGAAGGAATGAACTTCTATTTATAGGAGAATGGACTGAATAGTAACTAATTCATGAACAGTCCAGATTGATTTACTTTTAAACGGACGGTCCATATTGATTTACTATAAAATATTCTAATAAAACAAAATCTTTTAAATAAAATATAATATATAATATTATATATATATATATATATATATATATATATAACGTGCCTGATAAATCACGGGTTGTTACCCCCGTGATTACCACTCTGCCAAATCTTCCAACTATAAAATATATATATATATATATATATATAATACATATAGTACACCAGACATATAAATATAACCAAACCCCCCCCCACCCTACCCCACCCCACCCTACCCCACCCCCTCCCCTTTATTCACTTTATATAAGTTAACTAACAAGAAAATCATGTGAATCCTCAATTCACGTGAATCTATATATATAATAATTATATATATATATTGAATAACTTTCTACCGATTAATTTGAAAAATAGGTAAATGGGGGTCCAAATAATGCGCCCAAAATTTATAACAAATACTTCATAAAAAAAATCCCTCAATATTTTTAACAACATATATCATCATTATTATAATTCACAATATTAATCGATCAGGTCGTTCCCAGAAAAGAGGGGACTTTCCAATAAGGATTTCTCCCTATTGGCGCGCAATTAGGTGACCAAACCTCTCCTTGACAGAACTTCTAGACATCGTTAATATTGCAAATAATAATATTAATAACCTTGTCATCTCAATTATTGATTTAATAATATATGAAATATCGACAATAATTGAATCAATTAACGTGAGATACTATGCAACAATTACTGAAGCAATAATTAAACAAAACTGAGTGACTTTGTGAGACCCCAAAGTTTATGAATAAAGATTTAAATTTCTTGAAATATTTTTTTTTTAATATTATGGTGTGGATTTGATATAATATTATAGCTGTGGGTAATATTTATAAATTTTGTAAAGTACATGAAGTTGTTCGATTGGTAGGGAATATTCGTTTTAACGGGGGAATATTTATGCGACGACACGATCATTAAGTGGACCCCTAACGCAATTATTGTCGGATTGAGAAAATGACAAAAATATTTTATGAAAATAATGACGGAAGTTTTACCATTAAGCATTGAAACACCGGTGTTAAAAATGCGAGAATCTGGCGTGGTTGCATAGTAGCACACGGTATTGATTATTGATGCTTACGTGAGAAGTCACTCGGTTTTATTCAATTCTTGCTTGATGAATTGTTGCGTAATATCTCACATTATTTGATTCAATTATTGTCGATATTTTTTTATATTATTAAATCAATAATTGAGATGACAGAGTTATTAATATTATTATTGGCAATATTAACGATATCTAGAAGTTCTGACAAGGAGAGGTTTGGTCACCTAATTGCGCAGCAATAAGGAGAAATCCTTATTGAAAAGCCCCTAACTCACAGGAGCGGCTGGTCGATTAATAGTGTGAATTATAATAATGATGATGAACTTTTGTTTTATTAGTATTATTAATGTAATAAAACAGAAAAACTTTTTATATAAAACAGACTACTTTTATAAAGTTATTCGTTTTATTAGACTATAAATAGAATATATTATATTCTATTATGCATAGTGTTTTTTGCATAGTAAAATCTTTTTATATAAAATAAAATACTTTTATAAAGTTATTTGTTTTATTAGACAATAATTAGAATATATTATATTTTATTATGCATAGTGTTTGCATAGTGCCTGCATAGTTTTTGCATCGTAAAATCTTTTTATATAAAACATAATACTTTTATAAAGTTATTCATTTTATTAGATTATAAATAGAATATATTATATTTTATTTAAAAGATTTTATTTTATTAGAATATTTTATAGTAAACCAATACAGATAGTCCATTTAAAAGTAAATCAATACGGGATAGATTAGGAGAATTAATTCTTATTAGGTCCATTCTTCTATAAATAGAAGCTCATTCCTTCATTATTTCTTACGAATTCACTAAAACTCTAGAGAGAGAAACTGTAGAGAGAATTCTTCAATAATCTTGAGTGTATTTCTTTAGAGTTTAAGAAAGCTTTGAGCGTAGTGCAAGTTTTCTTCAAGTATATCCTCGCCCTACCTGTCGAAGTACCTTCTTTATAAGGTAAGGGATATTATTTGTTGTACCCGTAAGGGGTATTATTTCTTTCGTATTCATGAAGAGAACTTACATTATTCCATTCTTTATTATTACATTGGAATAACTTTTGTATACGTGGCTACCCTATACTTGATGAAATTCTTACATTATTCCATTCTTTATTATTATGTTGGAATAACTTTTGTATATGTAATCTGCATACATGGTGAAATTCTTCTATTATTCCATTCTTTATTATTACATTTGGAATATCGTATGTGGTCGTATTACGCTTTGACACAGTTCCATTAATTATTATTACATTGGAATAACTGCATGCATGCGGTCTATCGCACGTATGGTGAATCCTACATTATTCCATTCTTTATTATTACATTGGAATAACACATACATGTGGATTACCACATGCATGGTGAATGATCCTTTGTATTCATTCCTTATTAAATTATGAAAATGATCGGTATACGTGGATTACCGCATGGCGGGGGAAAATCCATTTGCAGTTTCATATATTCTATTATACTCAGTTGGTTAAAGTTTTAACTTCTATACTTCATGAAATTAGTGGAATATCCTTGATATTTGCACTTCATCCAGTATCTTTTCATGGAAATATTCTTTTGAGCATTCTTGAATTTTACTTTACAAAGCAATATCATGTTGACAATTTGGACGTTATTGAATTCTGGATAAATTAATTCTTGAACTTTTTTTTATTGGATTCTTATATCATTGTCATTATCCTTATGCTTATATTATGTTGAAAGTCATCTGTGGCCTATTGTGCATAGATGGACTTGGTATGATTATGACTAGGGATTATTCGGTATAATCATGATTGTAATGTTACAAATGATGTGGTAAAAGTCCTCATTAGCCCGTAGTGCATTGATGGACAGTTGTTGGCATAATCATGACCATTGATGAATACACAAATATCCTTAGCCCGTAGTGCATGGATAATTTGTGGTCGTGATACTAATGAATATCATTGGCCGTAGTGCAGGGATGATGTGGATTATTTATTATTGCTGAGTCTCAGCGATAAAAGTGATGAAAAATCTTTTAAATCATAAAAGATAGTAGATTTTATTTTCTACTTGACTCTTTTAATGGATTGCTTGTTCCGCTGCAGTTAAACTTGATGTTTGTTATATTGTATTAGTTTGTTGAAGGCTAACGATAATTTATTATGTATTATCTTAGTCATAATATTTCTTACTGGACTAGTTGAGCTCACCCTTTTATTTTCATTGTTCTCTTCAAGAAATGAGAACGTAGTCGGGACTAGTCGGGGAATGGAGTGACGGTCCAGATGATAGTATTAGTAGTCATCACTATTCTATTAAATAGTGTGACAAAAAATGTAATGAGGACTCCTTTGAGTGTGGATATTGTCTAGATGACAATATTTTTATTAAAACTCTCAATTTATATTTTGTCGTATTTTACACGACAGCTGTATTATTAAGTTGTATTTGAATTTTGTACCATGTATTTGGCGACTCAAGATGGGTGATGTATACCTATTTTTGGGGGCGTCACAGTTGGTATCAAAGTTTAGAGATATGATCCCTAGCTGAGATGTGAGACAAGAACTAGGAGGGGAGAGATGGGGAATTCCTTCGCTAGTATGACCTACCTAAATTTATTTGGTATTTAATTGGTCGGTCAGAGTATAGGGATAATATGTGATATGTTAATTAACCCTTTTTTTTGTGGCAGTATTTGAAAATATCATCCGAGAATGTTGAGATTAGCAATGGAGCACAGGAGACCGTTGAGTCTCCACAGATTAATAATCAGGATAATGTACATCAGGAAGGCGACAATCCTCAGGCAAACAACAACATGGACCAGATGATGAACGATGGAATGTTCAGAGGCTTTATGCAATTCATGTAACATCAGGCAAGAGTGGCTCCTGTCCAAAATACAGGTGGAAACACTAGAAACTCTCGGACGGTCACCGCTAAGCAGTTCAAGGAACTGGGACCACCGGAGTTTTTTAGATATCCAAAACCACTTAAGGAAGAGACGTGGATAAAGCAGATCTGCAAAATATTTGATGTCTTGGGATCTTTGCGAGGAGAAAAAGGTTCCTTTGCCACCTTCATGTTATGGCGGTGATTCTTGGTGGGAATCAGTAAGCGTACTCAACTGCGCCGTGACCTTGAAAATAACTTGGGAGAAGTTCAAGAATTGTTCAACGACAAGTACTTTCCGAAAGTATTAAATCACATGAAAGCGGTAGAGTTCATCAAGATGGAGCAAAATAACATGTATGCGTGTCGCATGACTGGCCAAGTTCATCGAGTTGTCCGGTTTGCGTCCCATTTGGTTGATAATGAGGAGAGAATGACGCGAATATTTCTAAGAGGTTTGAAACCCAAGATCGTCAATATCTTATCTCTCATAAAGCGTGTTTGTATTGAGATGTTGTTAATAGGGCTCGATTATTGGGCGCGATAATGAGTCAACCCAACCAAAAGAGAAGCGGTAAATGACAAAATGATAATACCGGTGATAATAGTCATCGAAGCGGTGACAATAAGCGTGGAGGAATCAACATGCGAAATGGTAACCACCGGTGGTAATCATGGCCAAAATAATAAGAATGGACATTTCAAGAAGAGGAGATTCAACAATGATGGAAAGGCGTCAAAGACCAAAGACCGTTGTTATGGAAGGAGAAGCGACCACTATCATATGCTTCAAATGCGGAGGGAGGGACACATCGGTCCAAACTACGCGATGTCAGTCAAAGCATGTTATAATTATGGAAGAGAAGGTCATCTGGCAGCGATTTTGTCGTTCATAGAAGACAAGTTAAACTAGGATGGAGGCATTAAAGGGCGTCTCGGAAAAGTCGAAAGTCGATAGTCTGAGGAAAGCATTTTTCGTGACCTCCCGAAAGCAAGGAAACGAACGAGGTCATCACGAGTAAGCTTATCATAAACTCTAGTGAAGTTTATACCTTATTTGATCTACGGTTCTACCCATTCTTTTATTTCTCCTACTTGCGCTCAACGTTTAAATTTGACTCCGGAGAAATTAGACTTTGACTTATCTGTTGAAACTCCATTGGGAGAAACCTTCATTACATCCACTGTAATTCTAGGAATCGATTGGTGAACTACTCATCAAGCTTTTTGTAAGGTTGTTAGCTTTCATATTCCTAACCAACCTGTTATGCGAATTCAAGCAACCAACCCACTAAAGTCAATCATTGTTATATCAAGTCCTGAGTAAAGAGCCTCGAGCCTTTATTTGGTGACTTCCTTATCTTGAGAATACTGCTGAAGCGGACTTTACATGTAAGGCAACGTCGTGAATGAGCGATGACAAGTTGATAGAGTATCAATGTGGCGTGTTATCCAAGTCTTGGATGAGAGTCGCGATTTGAATGATATTTCTATTGTTAATAAATTTCTTGGCGTATTCTTGAAGACTTCTAGCCTACCCTAGAGCAAAATCGAATTTTGTATTGACCCCGATAAAAACCACATTTCTAAACCCTTAAATATTTCTTCAACTAAAACAAGCGAAACATCATGCCAAAGCGTTGGCTCAAAAGTACATTGAAGATTACGATCGTTCCATTCAATATCATCGTGGAAGAAGCGAAGCGTGGTAGTGACGCGTTGAGTAGAAGATCGTATCGTTCTGAGTGCGATGTGGTTAACACAAAAACCCATTTCAGTATAACTTACAAATAATGAAGATACCCATTTTAAAAAGTCGTCAATAACATTGGATGCGAAATTTTACAACTTTATTAATACAACATATAAAAGCTGTGAGTTTAAATACAAATATTGTCTAGACAATATATCATCACACCCAAATAAGTCCTCATTACAATTATTGATACATTATTTTAAAAATGGTGAGGACTACTAAAACAACTTTCTAGAACCATCATTCCATATATTATTTTACAAAAATAGTGAGGACTACTAAACACTTTCAGTCTGCAGCTACATTCAGCCTACGAGAAGAAAAATGGAACAAAAAAAAAAGGGTGAGCTCAACTAGCCCGATAAAGAATATTATGACTAAGATAATATAGAACAAATTATCGTTAGTCTTGACGAGGAAAAAATCGATAAAATACAATAAACAACAAGTTTGGATCAATATTAGCATGATGAAATAATAATTCATAGAAGAGTTACGTAGAGAATGAAATCTACTATTATCTATGAATTTAAAGTCCATCATCAATATTTTATCCTGTAACATCAATCGATATTCATCTTGAATCAAATATTCATCTTTTTACTCTGAGGCCAAAGATATTCATCGATTGGTCGTATTTCATCTCAACTTTTGTACATCTTTTGCACTACGGGCCAAAGATATTCATAAGAAAATCAACCATCTTTACACTCTGGGCCAAAAGATATTCGATAATATCATCATTTAGGGTGAGGATGATGAAAAATATTTTAAAGAAAAGCGAATCGGTGAAACAAAAGAACAAATATTAAGGATTAAGTACTTTAAACAATCTGAGTTCAAAAATACTTCATAAATAATCATAGTGAAGTAAAATTCAAGAATGATCAAAACATGGATACAATCAAAGCTAGTATCCATAATAGATATTTTGGAAAAAAATGAAAATTTAATTTTTACGTGAATAGTGTCGTATGAATCGTGAATAGTCGTGTATCGTGAATAGTAAGTATCGTGAATAGTAACCCCGACACTAAAAACAAAAATTTCACAAGAAAAATCTTACCAATAATTCGGCATAATGATATTAGAAGAAATAATATCATTTTTTAAAAAAAAAATAACATCACTTACCTCGAAAAAGGCGATTACTTACATTTGGAATCTGGATATAGTCTTTGAAGGAACTTGCATAGTATAGCAACACTCAAAGTATCAAAATACTCACAAGAATACGCTCGATAATATAGAGAGAGAGAGAAAACTTGAGTTTACGGTGTGATTTTCAATTCTAACCTAAGCACCTATTTATAGGAAAATGCTTAGAACACCAAAGCGAGAAAATTTAATAAAATAATTTTATTTATTAAATATTCTTTCTACCACCACCAAAGAATCTGAATTGATTTCATTTTACCACACATGTGGGATTGCAAAAAAAAAGCGTTTTTCTTTAATAAAAACAATTAAAACTTTCAAAAATCAATTATTTTGGAACTTGGAACTTCAATAATTCATAATAAATAGCCCTTTTATCGGAAAAATTCAAACCTTATGTCTTTTCCATAGGAAATTCCATTCTCTACAACTTTGGAGAAGAAAGTTTTTCCAAATTCCAAGCAGAAATTGATTGAAATCCACAAGCAGGCGATTTTACAATTTATAATCAAATTTCGGTCGAGAAAATGGGGTCCACAAACATGAAAAACATGTTTTAAATATTTTTGTAACAAAAATACTCTTCCTCCTCATTTATTCATATATCCCACATTCATTGTAAAAATATCACCATTATTATATTATTAAAATATAATAATATATTTAAATGAATTATTTTATCGAGAAAAGATAAAATATCAATTTTCAACAATTGTCACATTAAAAATTTTCTCCATCTATATCCACATAAAATGAATATTTTCCTTATCATATAAATCAATAATTAATTATTCACAAATAATATTATAGAATCACAATATGTGACCCGGGCGGTTCGAGGAAAGAGGGGCTTTCGATAAAGATTTCTCTCTTCTTGGTGGCATGATTAGGTGACCAAACCTCTCCTTAGGCAGAACTTTCTAGACATTGCCAATAATGTTATCTAATAATATTATTCAAATAATATGAATTATTGATCGATAATGGAAAATCTTTGTGTAGTGACAATTATTGAAACAACAATAATATAAAATATCAGCGTAGCAATTATTGAATCGATAAAATAAAATATTGAGCAGTAATTCTTTGTAACAATTATTGAGTAGTGCCTTCTTACGTAAGAATCAATAATTGGTGCAATCTGGTATCTTCTTGTGTTTTAACCCAAGGGTATTTCAACGGTATTACTTGGTAACAACTCTGTAGATTATTTATAAACAACTTATATTTGTCGTTTTCTTTCTTCATCAATCGCTTTTAGTTATGGGGCCCACACAAATTTTGCTGCCGTAAATACGAATATTCCCAAGCGGTAAGAATATTCCACGACCAAACGAATATTCCGACAACAATGAATATTTTATAACCACTTGCTTATTTGAAATATTTGCGCATTTTACCCATAACTAACCACATTAATCAAATCAACCCTTACTATTTCAAAATAATAAATAGAGGAAATTTAATTTCATTTATAATAAGTTGGGGTCTTCTGACCTCCCTCCTTATGAAATTTCGTCCTCGAAAATTGGCGTCACGTACAGTGTTTTGAAAAGGTGAGGATACCTCGCTTTCATTTCCGTTTCAACTCCCGGTCATTTCCTCGATAGCATGGTTCCTCCACAAAACTTTGACTTGTGGTATGACCTTTGTCGTAGGACATGCTCCTTCTCTATCAAGATCTTGGCAGGTACCTCCTAAATACGTTAAGTCTTGGCTATCTCGTCGGTTCTAACTTCAATAGCGTGGTTTGGGTCTTTCACATATTCTGAAGCACGGATATATGAAAAACATTATGAACACGAGACATACTTGGAGGTGCTTGCAGCGAGTCTATAGGCTACATTTTCCTACTCGGTCGAGAATGCGAAATGGACCGATAAATCGTGGATTGAGCTTTCCTCTTTTCCCAAATCTTGTAACTCCCTTCCATGGGGCGACACATGACAATACATGATCCCCGATACTAAATTCCACGTCCTTTCGATGAAGATCCGCATAACTCTTTTATCGATCTTGTGCCGTTTTTATATCGTTGTCGAATCATTTGGATCTTTTACGTAGTAATACGTACCAACTCTGGTCCCAACAATGTTGCTTCACCCACCTCATCCCAACATATTGGAGAAGCGACACTTTCTTCCATCTAATGCTTGAATGGAGCCACACCTATACTTGCACGATAAGCTGTTGTTGTAGGAGAATTCCACCGATGGTAAATACTTATCCCAACTCCTTTGAAGTCTAGGACCACGAGTCTTAATAGATCTTCAAGAGTTTGAATAGTCCTCTCGATTGTCCGTCCAGGTTTGAGGATGGTATGCGAAGCGAATAAATAAATCCGTGCCCATAGCTTTTTGCAAACTAACCCAAAATCGTGAAGTGAATCTTGGGTCACGATCGAAACTATGGATCTTGGCATGCCATGCAATCTCACAATCTCATTTACATACATATGAGCAAGGCGTTCAAGGGAATAAGTCTCCCGTCGGCGAGAATGAAGCGAGACTTGGTTAATCTATCAACAATAACCCAAATAGCATTTATGCCTTGAGAAACCGTGGGAAGACCCATGCTTGAAATCCATGGTAATGTGTTCCCACTTCCATTTGGAATCTCAAGTGGTTGCAATGGACCCTTAGGCACTTGATGCTCGCCTTTTACGTTGACAAGTTAAACACCTCGAGATAAACTTTTGCAATCTCTCTCTTCATATTGTTCCACCAAAATGTATGTCGAAGATCACGATACATTTTGGTACTTCGAGATGGATTGCAAGCGGTGTATTATGTGCCTCCATCATGATCTTGTACTTCAAATCGAGTCGTTAGGAACACAAAGTGCAGAGTGGACTCGAAGTATTCCTTCTTCATCGATTCTTGCTACGGAATAGCACCTTCTTGTACTTTCTTCTTCATCATGCGCATCATTTCTCAAGGGTCGGTGGCTTGAGCAACTTTAACTTTTTCGATTAAAGTTGGTTCTGTGTCGTATACTTGACATCATCACATGGGTCCCCCGGTCTTGAATTCTATCTTCATCTTTTGTAAATCACACAAAATGGGCCTTTGTGTTGACAACATCGCACTTCGTTCGCATATGATCTTCTACTTTCGCGCGTCATTACTACCCGTTGCTTTTCGAGGATGGTATTGAATGGTGTGGTCGTAATCTTTTAACGGCTCGAGCCAGCGTCGTTGCCGCATGTTGAGTTCCTTTTGGGTGAAGAAATATTTGAGGCTTTTATGGTGCGAATATATCTCCACTTTCTCTCCATATAGATAGTGCCTCCGGATCTTTAAGCGAAAAAAATAGCTGCTTGACTCTAGATCATGAGTAGGATAATTCCTCTCATATTCTTTAAGTTTGTCATGAGGCATAGGCTATGACTTTCCCATGTTGCATGAGAACACATCCTAACCCTTTGCACGAAGCATCATTTGTAGATAACAAATCCATCGAACAGATGGTATTGTCGAAGCAGTGCGAAATGAGTCTCCTCTTAAGCTCTTGGAAACTCTTTTCGCATTCCTCGCTCCATCACAATTTTGTATCTTTAAAGGTCGGTTGAGTTAATGGAGTAGCGATTTGAGAAAATCCTTCCACGAATCTCAGATAATAACCGGCTAAGCCCGAAAGCTCGTACTTTGGTCGCCGACTTTGGTTGCTCCCAACTTTGTATTGCTTGATCTTGGCCGAATTGTGAGATACTCCATGTTTTGACACCACGTGCCCAAGGAATGCTACTTCCTCAAGCGAACTTCGCATTTCTTCAACTTGGCATATAGCTTGTTTTTCACGAAGCCTTTGGAGTACCGACTTCAAATGGTGCTCATGATCTTCACGACTTTTGGAATATATGAGGATGTCGTGATAAAACAACAATGAAGCTGATCAAATATTCCTTGAATACTCGGTTCATCATATCCATGAAAGCCGCGAGGAGCATTAGTCGATCAAAAGACATGACTAAGAATTCATAATGCCGTCTAGGAGTTACGAAGGCGGTCTTTGGAATATCCTCGATTCTAATCTTGGTGATGATATCGAGCGAAGATCGATCTTGAAAAAAGAATTGTGCTCCTTGCAATTTGGTCAAAACAGGTCATCAATGCGAGGTAGCGGATACCTATTCTTGATGGTGACATGGTTTAATTCTCGATAGTCGATACAAAAGTCGCATACTCCGTCTTTCTTCTTTACTAAAAATAAAATAGGAGCACCCCGAGGAGATGTACTGGGATGAATGAAAGCGATGTCCAACAACTCACTGTAGTTGGACCTTTAACTCTGAAGTTCAATAGGAGCCATTCGATATGGGGTTTTAGAAATGGGCTTTGTGCGGGTTCAAGATCAATAAAGAATTCAACTTCACGTTACGGGGGTAGGCAGGAAGTTCTTGAAATCGTCGGAAATTTACTAACAACGGGAATATTATTCAAATCGGCGTGTCTTTATTCAAATCCATAACATGGGCTAAGAAAGCTTGACATCAGTTTTTCAATAAGCGAATAGCTTTATGACTTGATATAGCGAGTGATTGATTTTAGTGGTTTAGTTGCTTGAATTAATACAACGGGTTGGTTAGGAATATGAAAACTAATGACCTTACGAAAATAATCAATTTTGGCATGATGAGTAGTTAACCAATCAATCCTAAAATCACATCAAAAGCAAGTATCTTTAAAGAGATAAGGTCAGCGAGGTAATGTGATGGTGCCAACTTGGATCAAACAAGATTTATAAGCGAGTGGATGTGATGAAAGTTTCTCTAGCAGAGTCTCCACGAGATAAATCAAAGTCTAATTTCTCAGGAGTTAAGTTTAAGCGTTGAGCACAAGCGGGGAGAGATAAATGAATGGGTATACCGGTATCTAGTAAGGTATAAACTTTGCAAAAATTTATGATTAGCTTACCGTGATCACCTCGTTTGGGTTCCTCGCATTTTGACCGATCACGACAAAGCGCTCTTTCGAGGCAGATTGACTTTGACTTTTTAGGATGACCTTTTGAGTCACCATCCCCATTGGACTTGGTTTATTTCTCGTACAATCTCGGCGATATGTCCTTCCTTTCCACAATTATAACATACCTTGAGCTATTGTGGGCGTTTTGGTGATATGTCCCTCTTTCCGCATTTATAGCATCTGACCCGGTGGTCGTTCTCCTCCACTTAGAACCGATTCTTTCTTTGGTCTTTGGCGTCGTCTTCACATTGTCATTGTTGAATCTCCTCTTTTAAAATCTCCCCAGGCTTCGCTTCTTCTATTTTCATGGCCATGATTACCACGGAGTGGTTTCTAGCTTTTGTCAAGTATTTTTCTTTCTCCATTTGGTTATCGTTGTTACGATATTTAGCATCCCGGTATGATGATGGTTGTGGTCCCTCGGTTGAGCGTACTCGTTATCTCGCTCTAATAATTGAGCCACATTGACAACATCTGAATAGAGAAAATTTATGAGAAATGAGATATTGGCGTATGTCGGGTTTCAAACCTCTCGAAACATCCGCGTCATCGTTCCTCATTCTCCACCAAATGAGGTGCAAAACTGGATAACTCTGCAAACTTCGCCTCGTCTTTGGGACTTCGTCATGTTGTTTGTTTCAATCTAATAAACTCCACTTCCTTCATATGATGAATACTTTCGGGAAAGTACTTGTCATTGAAGCGATTTTGAAAGCGTCTCCCAAGACATCTTTGAGTCTTAATTTGGATGGAGTGCGCTTCTGATTCCCACCGATGTCTGCCTCATTCTGGAACATAAAGGTGGCGAATGGAACCTTATGTTCCTCCGTGCATCCCAAGACATCGAATATCTTGGTAATTTGTTTGACCCACGTTTACGCCTTAATCGGATCCGGCTTTCCCCGAATTACGGTGGTCCCGACTCTTTGAAGCTGCTTGGTTTGTGACAAAGCGAAATGCGTTGTTATCATTTCCACACTATATTTTGTGCACGAGTCTCCCTAAATGCGATTTTGCATGAAGCGCAAAAAGCTTCTAAACATTCCATCGTTCATCATCGATCGGTGGTGTTGTTCACGGGAGGAACATTGCCGACTGTTGTTGCACGTTCTCCTCGTTGGTGAGTAAAGGTGTCTCCACGGTCTCATTTACTCCCTTTATTAACATTCTCGGTCGACATTCTCAAATCTTGCCATAAAACAAGGGTTAATTAAAGAAATCAACATATCACATAATATCCTATATCTTTGACCAACCAACAAATAAGCTTAGGTAAGACACACTAGCGAAGGTTTTTTCGTCTCTCCCCTCTAGTTCTATTCCCGATCTCTTGGAGATCATATCCCTAAGCTACGATACCAATTGTGGCGCCCCCAAAATAGGTATACATCACCCATTTTGAGTCGTCGATAACATAATCTGAAACAACTACAACTTTATTAATACAACATATAAAAGCTGTGAGTTTAAATACAAATATTGTCATCTAGACAATATTCACACCCAAATAAGTCCTCATTACAATTATTGATACATTATTTTTTAAAAATGGTGAGGACTACTAAAACAACTTTCTAGAACCATCATTCCACCAGAAGCTAGAACTCATTACATTCTGCCGCCTCACGAGAAGAAAAATGGAACAAAAAGGAAAAAGGGTGAGCTCAACTAGCCCCGGTAAAGAATATTATGACTAAGATAATATAGAACAAATTATCGTTAGTCTTGACGAGGAAAAAAATCGATAAAATACAATAGACAACAAGTTTCGGATCAATATTAGCGTGAAATAATAATTCATAGAAGAGTTACGTAGAGAATGAAATCTACTATAATCTATGAATTTAAAAGTCCATCATCAATATTTTATCCTGTAACATCAATCGATATTCATCTTGAATCAAATATTCATTTTTACACTACAGGGCGAAAGATATTCATCGATTAGTCGTATTCATCATCTCAACTTTTTGTTCATCTTTGCACTCTGGGCCAAAGATATTCATAAGAAAATCAACCATCTTTGCACTTCTACGGGCCAAAGATATTGATAATATCATCATTTAGGGTGAGGATGATGAAAAATATTTTAAAGAAAAGCGAATCGGTGAAACAAAAGAACAAATATTAAGGATTCGTACTTTAAACAATCGAGTTCAAAAATACTTCATAAATAATCATAGTGAAGTAAAATTCAAGAATGATCAAAACATGGATACAATCAAAGCTAGTATCCATAATAATAGATATTTTGGATGAAAAAAATGAAAATTTAATTTTTTATGTGAATAATTAGTGTATGTATAAGTGAATAGTGTCATATATCGTGAATAGTATAAGTATCGTGAATAGTAACCTTGACACTAAAAAGACAAAATTTCACAAGAAAAATCTTACCAATATCGGCATAATGATATTAGAAGAAATAATATCATTTTTAAAAAAAAAATAACATCCTTACCTCGAAAAAATAGTACTTACTTACATTTGGAATCTTTGGATATAGTCTTTGAAGGAACTTGCTTTAGTATAGCAACACTCAAAGTATCAAAATACTCACAAGAATCGCTCGATAATATAGAGAGAGAGAGAAAACTTGAGTTTACGGTGTGATTTTCAATTCTAACCTAAGCACCTATTTATAGGAAAATGCTTAGAACACAAAGCGAGAAAATTTAATAAAATAATAATATTTATAAAATATTCAAGCCCACCACCAAAGAATCTGAATTCAACTCATTTCCACAACACATGTGGGATGAAAAAAAAAACGTTTTTCTTAAATAAAATAATTAAAACTTCAAAAATCAATTATTTTGGAACTTGAACTTGATAATTCATAATAAATAGCCCTTTTATCAGAAAAATTCAAATCTTATGTCTTTTCCATAGGAAATTCCATTCTCTACAACTTTGTAAGAAGAAAAGTTTTCCAAATTCCAAGCGAAATTTAAAGAAATCCACAAGCAGAGCGATTTTACAATTTATAATCAAATTTCGGTCGAGAAATGGGGTCCCACAAACATGAAAAACATGTTTTAAATATTTTTAGTAACAAAAATACTCTTCCTCCTCATTTATTCATATATCCCACATTCATTGTAAAAATATCACCATTATTATATTATTAAAATATAATAATATATTTAAATGAATTATTTTATCAAAAAAGATAAAATATCAATTTTCAACAATTGTCACATTAAAAAATTTTCTCCATCTATATCCACATAAAATGAATATTTTTCTTATCATATAAATCAATAATTAATTATTCACAAATAATATTACAGAATCACAATATTGTGACGGTGGTTCAGGAAGAGGGGCTTTCGATAAGGATTTTCTTCTTCTTGGTAGCATGATTAGGTGACCAAACCTCTCCTTAGAGGCAGAACTTTCTAGACATTGCCAATAATGTTATCTAATAATATTATTCAAATAATATGAATTATTGATTCGATAATGGAAAATCTTTTGTGTAGTGACAATTATTGAAACAACAATAATATAAAATATCAGCGTAGCAATTATTGAATCAATAAAATAAAATATTGAGCAGTAATTCTTTGTAACAATTATTGAGTAGTAGTGCCTTCTTACGTAAGAATCAATAATTGGTGCAATACAAGTGTCTTCTTGTGTTTTAACCCATAGGGTATTTCAACGATGATACTTGGTAACAAACTTCGTAGTTATTTATAAACAACTTATATTTGTCGTTTTCTTCATCAATCGCTTTTAGTTATGGGGCCCCACACAGAAATTTGCTGTAAGCGTAAATACGAATATTCACCCAAGCGGTAAGAATATTCCACGACAAAAGCGAATATTCTCGACAACAATGAATATTTTATAACCACTTGCTTATTTGAAATATTTGCGCATTTTACCCATAACTAACCACATTAATCAAATCAACCCTTACTATTTCAAAATAATAAATAGAGGAAATTTAATTTCATTTATAATAAGTTGGGGTCTTTTGATAATTGTTGCATAGTATCTCAAATTTTTGATTCAATTATTATCGATATTTTTTATATTATTAAATCAATAATTGAGATGTGAGTTATTAATATTATTATTGGCAATATTAACGATGTACAGAAGTTACGCCGAGGAGAGGTTTGGTCACCTAATTGCGGCGCTTGATAAGGAGAAATCCTTATTGGAAAGCCCCTCTTTCACAGGAGCGACCTAGTCGATTAATAATGTGAATTATAATAATGATGATGAACTTTTGTTTTATTAGTATTATTAATGTAATAAAAGCAGAAAAAAATTTATATAAAAGCAGATTTACTTTTATAAAGTTATTCGTTTTATCGGACTATAAATAGAATATATTATATTCTATTATGCATAGTGTTTTGCATAGTAAAATCTTTTTATATAAAAGCAGGAGAATACTTTTATAAAGTTATTTATTTTATTAGACAATAATTAGAATATATTATATTTTATTATGCATAGTATTTGCGTAGTGCTGCATAGTATTTGCGTAGTAAAATCTTTTTATATAAAAGCAGAATACTTTTATAAAGTTATTTGTTTTATTAGACTATAAATAGAATATATTATATTTTATTTAAAATTTTTTGTTTTATTTGAATAATTTATTAATCTTTGCATAGTAAATCGATATGGCCGAAGTCTAGTTTAAAAGTAAATCAATCTGGATAGTTCATGAATTAATTACTATTTAGTCCATTCTCCTATAAATAGAAGCTCATTCCTTCATTATTTCTTACGAATTCACTTTGAAACTCTAGAGAGATAAACTATAGAGAGAAAGAAGAGCGATACGCTACCTCACTTTTCCGATATCCGGTTCTTTAAGGTAAGGGATATTATGTGTTGTACTCGTAAGGGGTATTATTTCTTTCGTATTCATGAAGAGAACTTACATTATTCCATTCTTTATTATTACATTGGAATAACTTTTGTATCTGTGAGCTACCTATACTTGGTGAAATTCTTACATTATTCCATTCTTTATTATTATGTTGGAATAACCTATATATGCAATCTGCATCGCATACATGGTGAAATTCTTACATTATTCCATTCATTATTATTACATTTGGAATATCACTGTCCGATTGTGTATTATTCGCTTTGACTGGTTCCATTAACTATTATTACATTGGAATAACTTTGTATGTGCGATCTATCGCATGCGTGGTGATTTACATTGTTATTCCATTCTTTATTATTACATTGGAATATCACATGCGTGTGGTCTATCGCATGCATGGTGATTTACATTATTATTTCATTCTTTATTATTACATTTGGAATATCACATGCATGCGTATTACGCGTGACACAGTTCCATTATTTATTATTACATTGGAATAACTTTTATGCATGCGGTTTATCGCATGCATGGTGAAATTCTTACATTATTTCATTCTTTATTATTACATTGGAATATCACATGCATGCGGATTCGCTAGACACTGGTTCCATTCTTTATTATTACATTGGAATAACTTTTATGCATGCGGTTTATTGCATGCATGGTGAATTCTTTGTTATTCCATTCTTTATTATTACATTTGGAATATCACATGCATGCGGTTTACGCGTGACACAGTTCCATTATTTATTATTACTGTTGGAACATTACGTATATGCGTTTATGCATGACTGGTTCCATTATTTATTATACGCTAGGAATATCACATGCATGCGTTTCGCATGACTGATTCCATTCTTTATTATTATGTTGGGAATAACATGTTTTATGCGATCTATCGCGCGCATGGTGAATCCTACATTATTCCATTCTTTATTATTACATTGGAATAAAAATTTGTCTTTGTGGATTACCACTTGCATGGTGTGAATGATCCTTTGTATTCATTCCTTATTAAATTGTGGAAATGATCTGTATACGTGGATTACCGCATGGCAGGCGAAAATCCATTTGTAGTTTCATATATTCTATTATCCTCAGTTGGATAAAGTTTTAACTTCTATACTCCATGAAATTAGTGGAATATCCTTGATATTTGCGCTTCATCCAGTATCTTTTCATTAAAATATTCTTCTGAGCATTCTTGAATTTTACTCTACAAAGCAGTATCATGTTGACAATTTGGACATTATTGAATTCTGGATAAATTAATTCTTGAACTTGTTTTATTGGATTCTTATATCATTGTTATCATCCTCATGCTTATATTATGTTGAAAGTCATCTGTGGCCTGTTGTGCATAGATGGACTTGATATGATTATGACCAGGGATTATTCGGTATAATCATGACCGTAATGTTATAAATGATGTAGTAAAAGTCCTCATTGGCCCGTAGTGCATTGATGGACAGTTGTTGGCATGATCATGACCATTGATGAATACACGAATATCATTGGTCCGTAGTGCATGGATAATTTGTGGTTGTGATACTAATGAATATCCTTGGCCGTAGTACAGGGATGATGTGGATTATTTATTAAGCTGAGTCCCAGCGATAAAAGTGATGAAAAACCTTTTAAATCATAAAAGACAGTAGATTTTATTCTCTACTTGACTCGTTTAATTGATTGCTTGTTCCGCTGTAGTTAAACTTGATGTTTGTTATATTGTATCAGTTTAACACTGTTGAAGGCTAACGATAATTTATTCT
Source organism: Panax ginseng (assembly GCA_020205605.1). Lineage (NCBI taxonomy): Eukaryota > Viridiplantae > Streptophyta > Magnoliopsida > Apiales > Araliaceae > Panax > Panax ginseng. Next base: position 33,833,999 of record CM035149.1, read on the forward strand.
ACATTATCTTAGTCATAATATTTCTTACTGGGCTAGTTGAGCTTACCCTTTCTTTCACTGTTCTCTTCAGGAAACGAGAACGTAGCCAGAACTAGTCGGGGAACGGAGTAACGGTCCAGATGATAACATTAGTAGTCCTCACTATTCTATTAAATAGTGTGACAACAAATGTAATGAGGACTCCATTGAGTGTGAATATTGTCTAGATGACAATAATCTTATTAAAACTCTTATATTATGTTATGTCGTGTTTTATATAGTATTTGTATAATTAAGTTATATTTGTATTCTGTACCATGTATTTGGCAACTTAGAATAAGTGATGTATACCTATTTTGGGGGCGTCACAAATATCATTTTTGAATATTATGGAGTAAATTTGATATAATGTTATAGTTGTGGGTAATATTTAGAAATTTTAAAAAGTATGCAAGTTATTATATAATATTCGATTGGTCGAAGAATATTCGTTTTAACAGGGAATATTCGTACGACGGCACAATCATTGGTGGATCCCATAACGGAATTATTGTCGGATTGAAAGCGATAAAAATATTTTTATGAAAATAACGGCGGAAGTTTTACCATTAAGCTGTTGAAACACCGGTGTTAAAAAAATCTGATGTCTGGCGTGGTTGCATAGTAGCACACGGTATTGATTATTGATGCTTACGTGAGAAGTCACTCGGTTTTGTTCAATTATTACTCTGATAATTGTTGCATAGTATCTCACGTTATTTGATTCAATTATTGTTGATATTTTATATATTATTAAATCAATAATTGAGATAACAAAGTTATTAATATCATTATTTGCAATATTAACGATGTCTAGAAGTTCTGCCAAGGAGAGGTTTGGTCACCTAATTGCGCGCCAATAGGGAGAAATCCTTATTGAAGAGCCCCTCCTTTCCTGGGAACGATCTGGTAGATTAATATTGTGAATTATAATAATGATGATAAATATTGTTAAATATATTGAGATGTCTTTTTATGAAGTCACGAAAGTTTATATATATATATATATTATATTATATATAATATATATATAAATTTTATTTTATTAGTATTAATAATGTAATAAAACAGAAAAGCTTTTTATATAAAACAGAATACTTTTATAAAGTTATTTGTTTTATTAGACAATAATTAGAATATAATATATTTTATTATGCATAGTGTTTGCATAGTACTGCATAGTATTTGCATAGTAAATTTTTTTATATAAAATAGAATACTTTTATAAAGTTAATTGTTTTATTAGATTTTAAATAAATATATATATAAATATATATATATATATATATATATTATAATTTATTGCATAGTATATTTTTCTATTTAACTATAAATAGGATGCTTAGTTAGAATTGAAATCACACCAGAAATTCAGAGAATTCTCTTCTATAATCTTGAGCGTATTTCTTCAGAGAGTTTTATTAGATTATAAATAGAATATATTATATTTTATTTAAAAGATTTTGTTTTCTTAGAATCTTTTATAGTAAACCAATACGGACCGTCCATTTAAAAATAAATCAATGCAGATAGTTCGAGAATTAATTCTTATTAGATCCATTCTTCTATAAATAGAAGTTCATTCATTCATTATTTCTTACGAATTCTTTGAAACTCTAGAGAAAGCGTAAAAATAATTCTTCTTCTATAATCTTGGCGTATTTCTTTAGAGTTTAAGAAAGCTTTGGCGTAGTCTGAGTTTTCTTCAAGTATATCCCCCCGCCTTGCCGGTGGATACTCTTCTTTATAAAGTAAGGGATATTATTTGTTGTACTAGTAAGAGTATTATTTCTTCGAATTCATGAAGAGAACCTCTGTTATTCCATTCTTTATTATTACATTGGAATAACTATATATCCATGACTACCTATACTTGGTGAAATTCTTACATTATTCCATTCTTTATTATTATGTTGGAATAACTTTTGTATATCGCAATCTGCATCATGGTGAAATTCTTACATTATTCCAATCTTTATTATTACATTGGAAAATCACTGTTGAGTGCGTATTACGTCGACACTGGTTCCATTAATTATTATTCTATTAGAATAACCTATCTTGATCTATCGCATGCGTGGTGATTAATGTTATTATTCCATTCTTTATTATTACATTGGAATATCACAGCCGGTGCAATTTACTTTGACTGGTTAGATTCTTTATTATTACGTGAGGAATATCACATGCGTGTGTTTCGCATGACCTAGTTCCATTAATTATTATTACATTGAAATAACATGCATGCGATTACTATACATGCGCTTGGTGAATCATACATTATTCCATTCTTTATTATTACATTGGAATAACTTTTGCATATGTGGATTACCACATGTATGGTGAATGATCCTTTGTATTCATTCCTTATTAAATTGTGGAAATTGTAAGACCCCAAATTTTTATAAATAAAAATCGAATTTCCTCTAATTATTATTATTGATTAATAAGGTGGTAATTTGATATAATGCTTTGGTTATGGGTGAAATGTGCAAAGTTTACAAAATAAGCAAGTGGTTATAAAATATTCATTATTATCGGGGAATATTCGTTTGGTCGTGGAATATTCTTTTTGTCGGAAATATCAAATGCTGACGGAGGCGATCATTTGTGGGCCCCATATGAGAATAAGCGTCGGATGAGGAAAGCGACAAGTATGTGTTTTTATAAATAACGGCGTAGTTATTCACAGATTAACTTTGTTGGATTACGGTGGTTAAAAAAATACGATGTAATATGCGTGGTTCTTGCGATGCTTTGCGGTATTTGCAGTATTGTTGAATTATTGATTAAATACGTAAGAAAGTATTTACTCAATAATGGTTACGATAATTACTATTCGATTATTTTATTTTATTGATTCAATAATTGTTGCGTTGATATTTTATATTGTTGTTGTTTGATAATTGTCATTACACGTATTTTTCATTATCGAAGCAATAATTCATATTATTTGAATAATATTATCGGATAACATTATTGGTAATGTCTAGAAAGTTACATCTAAGGAGAGGTTTGGTCACCTAATTTGCGGCGTAGATAAGGAGAAATCCTTATTGGAAAGCCCCCTGCTCACAGGAGGCGCCTAGTTATCAATATTGTGATCTTGTAATATTATTTGTGAATAATTAATTATTGATTTATATGATGAGAAATATATTGATTTTATATGGATATAGATAGAAAATTTTTAATGTGACAATTGTTGAAAATTAATATTTTATCTTTTTACGATAAAATAATTCATTTAAATATATTATTTTAATAATATATTAACGATGATATTTTACAATGAATGTGGGATATATGAGTATATGAGGAGGTAGAGTATTTTGTGGCATTAAATGTTTAACACATGTTTTTGTGTGTCGGTGGACACAATTCTTGAATAGAAAATTTATTATAGACTATAAAATCACTAGTTTATGGATTTTGGTCGATTTACATTTGGAATTTGAAAAACTTTCTTCATTCACGAGTTCTTATTCATGAGTTTACTATTCATGAGTCTTATTCACGAAGCGTGAAGATATTTTTTGTGAAATTTCTATCTTTTGGTGTAGATTCTTTGTTCGCGTATCTGCCTTTATTCACGATATCGACACTATTCACGAATACGGCCTTATTCATCGAAAAATAAAATTTCTTCTTTTAGTCCAAAATATCTAATACGGATACTAGCTTTGATTGTATCATGTTTTGATCATTCTTGAATTTTACACCACTATGATTATTTTGAGGTATTTTTGGATATGGATAAAACAAAGTACGAATCCTTAATCCTTAATCCTTGTCATTTTGTTTCCTTTGGATTCGTTTATTTAAAAATATTTTTCATCATCCTCGGTCTTAAATGATGATATTATTGAATATCTTTGGCACTGTAGTGCAAAGATGAATGATTTATGATGAATATCTTTGGCACATGTAGTGCAAAGATGAATGATTTCGATGAATATCTTTGGCGTAGTGCTGAAGATGAGCAGTGTTTAGATGAACATGAATGGTGATGAATATCTTTGGGCTGTAGTGCAAAGATGAATATTTGATTCGAGATATATATTGATTGATGTTACAGGGATAAAAGATAGACGATGAACTTTAAAATTCATACATAGAAGATAGTAGTTTGCATTCTCTACTTAACTCTTCTAATGAATTATTATTTCTGCTGCGAATATTGATTTAAAACTTGTTGTCTATTGTATTCTATTAGATTTTCTCTGTTGAAGACTAACGATAATTTGTTGTATATTATCTTAGTCATAATATTCTTTACTGGGCTAGTTGAGCTCACCCTTTTCCTTTTTGTTCCATTTTTCTTCTCAGGAGGCGAGAATGTAGCGAGTACTAGTCGGGGTATGGAATGAAGGTTCTAGAGAGTTGTTTAGTAGTCCTCACCATTTTTTGTAAATAATGTATCAATAATTATGATGGGGATTTATTTGCGTGTGGATATTGTACAGATGGCAATATCGTATTTAAACTTCACGGTTTATATGTTGTAATAATAAAGTTGTAGTTATTTACGTACCATGTATTTGGCGACTCGAGAATGGGTTGGATGGAATGGACCTATTTTGGGGGCGTAACGGTTGGTATCGAGCTTAGGGATATGATCTCTGGCGGAGATCGGGGGAATAGAACTAGGAGGGAGGCGAGTAAATCCTTCGCTAGTAGTATGTCTACTAAGCTTATTTGTTGGTCGATCGTAATATAGGATATTATGTGATATGTTAATTTGTTTAATTAACCCTTGTTTTATGGCAATATTTAAGAATGGGCATTGAGAAGCGTTAACAATGGAGTTTATGAGACTATGGAACAACCTTTAGTCATAAAGGAGGAGAACATGCACAGCAGGAAGGCAATATTCCTCTTGTAAACAACACTCTAGAGCAAGCGATGAGCGATGGAATGTTTAGGAGCTTTTGCGAGTTCATGCAAAATCAGACGAGGAGACTCGTGTACAAAATACGGGTGGAAATGATGGCGGCTTGCCTTGATGCATCATCACAAAAAGCGATTCAAGGAGTTGGGACCACAGATTTCCATGGAAAGCCGGATCCGATCAAAGCGAAGCGTGGATCAAGCAAATTACCAAGATATTCGATGTCTTGGGGTGCGGGAGAACGAAGGTTCCATTCGCCACCTTTATGTTTCGTGGTGAAGCGATTCTTTGGTGGGAATCGTAAGCGTACCTGACCGGATGCACTTAACATGTCTTGGGAAAGATTTGAAGCTGTTGATGACAAGTACTTTCGAGAAAGTATTCATCATATGAAGGAGGTAGAGTTTATTAGACTCGAGCGAGAACAACATAAGCGGTGTCTCGATGCGAGGCAAAGTTAGCGAGAGTTATCGGTTTGCACCTCATTTGGTGGAGAATGAGGAGCGAATAGCAGCGTATGTTTCTAAGAGGTCTAAAACCGAGATTCGTCGATACCTTATCTCTCATAAGTTTTCTACGTATTGAGGATGTTGTCAGCGAGGGCTCGGTTATTAGGCGAGATAGTGAGTATACTCGGTAGGGGACCCACAATCGTGGTAGTCATCGAGCGATGATAACCGGCGAGGAGGAAAGAATATGGACAAAGCGGTAACCACTCGGTGGTAATCATGGACATGATAATAGGAAAGGTGACTCAAGTGGAAATTTCGGAAAGAAAAGATTCAACAATGGCGGGAAGACATCAGCAATGACACCGGCACCAACAACAAATTCTAGGGGAGGAGAGCGGCGCGGTTGGTTAGATGTTACAAATGCGGGAAAGAGGGACATATCATTAAGCGCCCTAGCAGTTTAAGGTATGCTATAATTGTGGAAAAGAAGGACATATCGCTCGAGTTATGCGATATCGAAACCCGATCCGGTAGGGAATGGTGACTCAAAAAGATGTCGAGAAAAGTCAAAGTCAGCGGTTCTGGAAGGCGTTTGTCGTGGCCGGTCAAAATCGAGAAACCCGAGCGAAGTTAGCATGGATTAGTTAATTATAAATTCTTGCGAAGTTTATACCTTACTAGAATCTGGGTTCTACCCATTCTTTTATCTCTCTTGCTTGCGCTCAGCGTTTGAACTTGACTACGAGAGAAATTAGACTTTGACTATTTATGGAGACTCAGTTAGGGAAAACTTTCATTACATCCGTTGTTTGGAAATCTTGCTTGATTGGGTTGGCACTATCACATTACTGTTGATCTTATCTCTTTAAAGATACTTGCTTTTGATGTGATTTTAGGGATTGATTGGTTAACTACTCATCATGCCAAATTGATTGCTTTTCGTAAGGTTGTTAGTTTTCATATTCTAAGCAACTTTGTTATTGAATTCAAGCAATCAAACCATTGTAGTCAAACATTTTTATATCAAGCCATGAAGTCATTCGTTTATTACGGATGTCAAGTTTTCTTAGTCCATGTTATGGATTTAAATAAAGACACGTCAGATTGAATAATATTCCTGTTGTTATTGATTTTTCCTGACGTATTTCCTAAAGAATTTCTTGGCTTACTCCCAAAGCCTGATATTAAATTTTGTATCGACTTTGAACCTGGTACAAAACTCATTTCTAAAAACTCATATCGAATGGCTCCTATTGAACTTCAGGAGTTAAAAATTCAACTATAGAATTTGGTACCTGAGCCTTTATCTGGTGACTTCCTTTATGGAATGCACCGAAGCCAAACTCTCTGTAGGGGACACCATATTCGTGCGATAGTAAACTGATAGGTGTCATTGTAACGTCTTTATCAAGGTTGGGATATGAATCACGGTTGAGAACAACCTAAGTCGATAATCAAAATCGTAGCTTTACAGAGGCTTAGTTGGTTATTATCGGAGATTCGTTGAAGGATATTCTCGAATCGCTATTCCATTAATCACGGTGACTCGTAGAGATACAAAATTTGAATGGAGCAAGGAATGTGGGAAGAGCTTGAAGAACTCGAGAGGAGACTCATTTGACACGTGTTACGACCCGTGCCATCACGGAAAAGCGAGCGTGGTAGGCGGCGTGTTGAGTAGAAGATCGTATACAAATCTGAGTGCGATATTGTCAAAGACTCATCTCGTATAACTTACAAATGATGAAGATAGAGTTAAAGACTCTAAGTACCCGCGTGATGATATCTGAGTATAATCGACTTTTATCGATAAAGTTAAAATCGCTCAAAGCTACACACACCGGGTGATGAATATGAAGAAGGAGGTGCAAGAAGTTGTTATTCCAAAAGCGAGAATTGGCGATGTGAGGAAAGCTCAAATCTTGATTTATTAGTTTATTTGAAATCCTCGATCGAGTAGGGCGTGGCCTATAGACTCGTTTTCTGTGAAGTATGGCGTGTTGATAACGTTTTTCACGTATCGATGTTACGTAAATATGTGGACGACCCGAACCACATTATTGAGTTAGAACCAGACGAGATAGCCGAAGACTTAACATACGAGGAGCTACCTGTCAAGATTTTGGATAGGAAGAAGCATGTGCTACGTCTGAAGGTCATACCACAAGTTAAAGTTTTGTGGAGAAACCATCTTTATTGAGGAAATGACACGGGAGTTGGAAAGCGGAAATGAAAGCGAGGTATCTTCATCTTTTCGATACACCAGGTACGTACGTCAATTTCGAGGACGAAATTTCATAAGGAGTGGAGGTTGTAAGACCCCAAATTTTTATAAATAAAAATCGAATTTTCTCTAATTATTATTATTGATTAATAAGGTGGTAATTTGATATAATGCTTTGGTTATGGGTGAAATGTGCAAAGTTTACAAAATAAGCAAGTGGTTATAAAATATTCATTATTGTCAGGGAATATTCGTTTGGTCGTGGAATATTCTTTTTATCGGGAATATATCAAATGCAATAGTAGCCTTGATCATTTGTGGGCCCCATAACAAAATAAGCATCGGATGAGGAAAGCGACAAGTATGTGTTTTTATAAATAACGGCGTAGTTATTCTGAATTAACTTGTTGGATTACACGGTGGTTAAAATACATTAATATCGTGGTTGCGATGAGCAGCACGGTATTATTGCAGTATTGTTGAATTATTGATTCGTACATAAGAAAGTATTTACTCAATAATGGTTACGATAATTACTATTCGATTATTTTATTTTATTGATTCAATAATTGTTGCGTTGATATTTTATATTGTTGTTGTTTTGATAATTGTCATTACGGTATTTTTCATTATCGAAGCAATAATTCATATTATTTGAATAATATTATCGAGATAACATTATTGGCAATGTCTAGAAAGTTACATCTAAGGAGAGGTTTGGTCACCTAATTGCTTGGCGATAAGGAGAAATCCTTATTGGAAAGCCCCTCTTTCTGAGGAGCTGCTGGTTGTCAATATTGTGATCTTATAATATTATTTGTGAATAATTAATTATTGATTTATATGATGAGAAATATATTGATTTTATATGGATATAGATGGAGAAAATTTTTTAATGTGACAATTGTTGAAAATTAATATTTTATCTTTTTCTGATAAAATAATTCATTTAAATATATTATTTTAATAATATATTAACGATGATATTTTTACAATGAATGTGGGATATATGAGTATATGAGGAGGTAGAGTATTTTGTGGCATTAAATGTTTAACACATGTTTTGTGTGTCGGTGGACACAATTCTTGACCAAAAATTTATTATAGACTATAAAATTGTCCGTTTATGGATTTTGGTCAATTTTTGTTTGGAATTTGGAAAAACTTTCTTCTGAAAAGTCGTAGAGAATGGAATTTCCCATGGAAAGTCGTGTGTTTTGAATTTTTCTGATAACCGAACTATTTTCTACGAATTATTGAAGTTTCGGAAAATAAAATGATTTTTATTAAATTATGGGTGGGACCCACTTTTATTCTAACACATGTGAAATTTGCTAATTTGAGTCGAGGATGGTGGTGGATGAATTGGTAGGTAAGCATGCGTAGGAAATGTGTTTAATAAATAATATTAATTTATTATTTAGTCTCCTTTGGCGTTCTAGTATTTTCCTATAAATAGAGGCTAAGTTAGAATTGAAAATCACACGAAACTAAGTTTCTCTCTTTCTCTCTCTATATTATCGGCGTATTCTTGTGAGTATACTTTGAGTGTTGCTTTATCACGGTGCGAGTTTACATCGACCTTATCTAGAAATTTCGATCGAAATACGGTTATTTTGAGGTAAAGGATGTTATTTCTTTCATAAATGATATTATTTTCTTGATATCATTATGCCAAAATATTAGTTGAATCTTTTTATCAAATTTGGAACTTTTTCATGTCGGGGTTCTTATTCATGAGTTCTTATTCACGAGTTACTATTCATGAGTTACTATTATTAATGATTCTTATTCATGAGTACTATTCACGAAGCGTGAAGATATTTTTTTTGTGAAATTTCTATCTTTTGGTGTCGAGATTCTTTGTTCACGTATCGGCCTTTATTCACGTATCGACCTTATTCCGAATCGGCTTTATTCATCGAAAAATGAAATTTCTTCTTTTAAGTCAAAATATCTATTACGGATACTAGCTTTGATTGTATCCATGTTTTGATCATTCTTGAATTTTACACCACTATGATTATTTTGAGGTATTTTTTGGATATGGATAAAACAAAGTACGAATCCTTAATCCTTAATCCTTGTCATTTTGTTTCCTTTGGATTCGTTTATTTAAAAATTTTTCATCATCCTCGGTCTTAAATGATGATATTATTGAATATCTTTGGCTGTGTAGTGCAAAGATGAATGATTTATGATGAATATCTTTGGCTTTTGTAGTGCAAAGATGAATGATTTCGATGAATATCTTTGGCGCGTAGTGCAAAGATGAGCAGTGTTTAGATGAACATGATTGGTGATGAATATCTTTGGCTGTAGTGCAAAGATGAATATTTGATTCGAGATATATATTGATTGATGTTACGGGGATAAAAGATAGGCGATGAACTTTAAAATTCATACATAGAAGATAGTAGTTTGCATTCTCTACTTAACTCTTCTAATGAATTATTATTTCATTGCGAATATTGATTTAAAACTTGTTGTCTATTGTATTCTATTAGATTTTTCTCTGTTGAAGACTAACGATAATTTTGTTGTATATTATCTTAGTCATAATATTCTTCTTTGGGCTAGTTGAGCTCACCCTTTTCCTTTTTGTTCCATTTTTTTTCTTCTCGGGAGGCGAGAATGTAGCGATTTACTAGTCGGGTATGGAATGAAGGTTCTAGAGAGAGTTGTTTAGTAGTCCTCACCATTTTTGTAAATAATGTATCAATAATTATGATGGGGATTTATTTGCGTGTGGATATTGTCTAGATGGCAATATACGTATTTAAACTCATGGTTTATATGTTGTAATAATAAAGTTGTAGTTATTTACGTACCATGTATTTGGCGACTCGAGAATGGGTTGGATGGAATGGACCTATTTTGGGGCGTAACGGTTTGGTATCGAGCTTAGGGATATGATCTCTGGCGGAGATCGGGGAATAGAACTAGGAGGGAGAGGCGAGTAAATCCTTGTTAGTATGTCTACTAAAGCTTATTTGTTGGTCGGTCGTAATATAGGATATTATGTGATATGTTAATTTGTTTAATTAACCCTTGTTTTATGGCAATATTTAAGAATGGTTTGTTGAGAGCGTTAACAATGGAGTTTATGAGACTATGGAACAACCTTTAGTACATGGCCAAGGAGAACATGCAGCAGGAAGGCAATATTCCTCTTGTAAACAACACTACTGAGAGCAAGCGATGAGCGATGGAATGTTTAGGAGCTTTTTGCAGTTCATGCAAAATCAGACGAGGAGACTCGTGTACAAAATACGAGGTGGAAATGATGGCAGCCTTGATGATGCATCACTGACCCAAGCGATTCAAGGAGTTGGGACCACAGATTTCCATGGAAAGCGGATCCGATCAAAGCGAGAAGCGTGGATCAAGCAAATTACCAAGATATTCGATGTCTTGGGGTGCGGAGAACGAAGGTTCCATTCGCCACCTTTATGTTTCGTGGTGAAGCGATTCTTGGTGGGAATACGTGAAGCGTACTTGACCGGATGCACTTAACATGTCTTGGGAAAGATTTGAAGCTGTTCAATGACAAGTACTTTCGGAAAGTATTCATCATATGAAGGAGGTAGAGTTTATTAGACTCGAGCGAGAACAACATAGCGGTGTCTCGATGCGAGGCAAAGTTCGCGAGTTATCGAGTTTGCACCTCATTTGGTGGAGAATGAGGAGCGAATAGCAGCGTATGTTTCTAAGAGGTCTAAAAGCAGAGATTCGTCGATACCTTATCTCTCATAAGTTTTCTCGTATTGGATGTTGTCAGCGAGGGCTCCGATTATTAGGCGAGATAGTGAGTATACTCAGCAGGGGACCCTGATCGGGGTAGTCATCGAGCGATGATAACCGGCGAGGAGGAAAGAATATGGACAAAGCGGTAACCACTCGGTGGTAATCATGGACATGATAATAGGAAAGGTGACTCAGTGGAAATTTCAAAAGAAAAGATTCAACAATGGCGGGAAGACATCAGCAATGACCGGCACCAACAACAAATTCTAGGGGAGGAGAACGACCGCGGTTAGATGTTACAAATGCGGGAAAAAAGGACATATCATTAAGCGCCCCTAGCAGTTTAAGGTATGCTATAATTATGGAAAAGAAGGACATATCGCTTCGAGATTTATGCGATATCGAAACCCGATCCGGTAGAGGAATGGTGACTCAAAAAGATGTCCCGAGAAAAGTCAAAGTCAGCGGTTCTGGAAGAAGCGTTTGTCGTGGTGGGGTCAAAATCGAGAAACGAACGACGAAGTTAGCATGGGTTAGTTAATTATAAATTCTTGCGAAGTTTATACCTTACTAGAATCTGGGGTTCTACCCATTCTTTTATCTCTCTTGCTTGCGCTCAGCGTTTGAACTTGACTCTGAGAAATTAGACTTTGACTATTTATGGAGACTCAGTTAGGAGAAACTTTCATTACATCAGTTGTTTGGAAATCTTGCTTGATTGAGGGTTGGCCTTTATCACATTACTGTTGATCTTATCTCTTTAAAGATACTTGCTTTTGATGTGATTTTAGGGATTGATTGGTTAACTACTCATCATGCCAAATTGATTGCTTTTCGTAAGGTTGTTAGTTTTCATATTCTAAGCAACTTTGTTATTCAATTCAAGCAATCAAACCATTGTAATCAAACATTTTTATATCAAGCCATGAAGTCATTCGTTTATTACGGATGTCAAGTTTTCTTAGTCCATGTTATGGATTTAAATAAAGACACGTCAGTTGAATAATATTCTGTTGTTATTGATTTTTCTGACGTATTTCTAAAGAATTTCTTGGCTTACTCCCAAAGCGATATTAAATTTTGTATCGACTTTGAACACGGTACAAAACTCATTTCTAAAAACTCATATCGAATGGCTCTATTGAACGGGGAGTTAAAAATTCAACTATAAATTTGGTACTGAGCCTTTATCTGGTGACTTCCTTTATGGAATGCAAAGAAGCAAACTCTCTGTAGGGGACACCATATTAGATGCGATAGTAAAGCGATAGGTGTCATTGTAAGCGTCTTATCAAGGTTGGGATATGAATCACGATTGAGAACAACCTAAGTCGATAATCAAAAATCGTAGCTTCTGAGGCTTAGTTGGTTATTATCGGAGATTCGTTGAAGGATATTCTCGAATCGCTATTCCATTAATCACGGTGACTCGTAGAGATACAAAATTTGAATGGAGCAAGGAATGTGGGAAGAGCTTGAAGAACTCAAGAGGAGACTCATTTAAACACGTGTTACGACCATGCCATCTGGAAAAGCGAGCGTGGTAGGCGGCGTGTTGAGTAGAAGATCGTATACAAATGCGAGTGCGATATTGTCAAAGACTCATCTCGTATAACTTACAAATGATGAAGATAGAGTTAAAGACTCTAAGTACCCGCGTGATGATATCTGAGTATAATCGACTTTTATCGATAAAGTTAAAATCGCTCAGGGCTACTACGAGGTGATGAATATGAAGAAGGAGGTGCGAAGTTGTTATTCAAAAGCGAGAATTGGTGATGTGAGGAAAGCTCAAATCTTGATTTATTAGTTTATTTGAAATCCTCGATCGAGTAGGGCTGTGGCCTATAGACTCGTTTTACTGCCAAGTATGGCGTGTTGATAACGTTTTTCACGTATCGATGTTACGTAAATATGTGGACGACCGAACCACATTATTGAGTTAGAACCAGACGAGATAATAGAAGACTTAACATCGAGGAGGTACTGTCAAGATTTTGGATAGGAAGAAGCATGTGCTTTACGTCTGAAGGTCATACCACAAGTTAAAGTTTTGTGGAGAAACCATCTTTATTGAAGAAATGACACGGGAGTTGGAAGCGGAAATGAAAGCGAGGTATCTTCATCTTTTCCATACACAGTGCGTCGTCAATTTCGAGGACGAAATTTCATAAGGAGTGGAGGTTGTAAGACCCCAAATTTTTATAAATAAAAATCGAATTTTCTCTAATTATTATTATTGATTAATAAGGTGGTAATTTGATATAATGCTTTGGTTATGGGTGAAATGTGCAAAGTTTACAAAATAAGCAAGTGGTTATAAAATATTCATTATTATAGGGAATATTCGTTTGGTCGTGGAATATTCTTTTTGTAGAATATCAAATGCAATAGCCTTGATCATTTATGGGCCCATAATGAGAATAAGCGTCGGATGAGGAAAGCGACAAGTATGTGTTTTATAAATAACGGCGTAGTTATTCACAATTAACAACTTGTTGGATTACGGTGGTTAAAATACGATAATAATATCGTGGTTTGCGATGGCTGCGGTATTGCCTGATATTGTTGAATTATTGATTCGTACATAAGAAGGCGCTACTCAATAATGGTTACAGTAATTACTATTCAGTATTTTATTTTATTGATTCAATAATTGTTGCGTTGATATTTTATATTGTTGTTGTTTCAATAATTGTCATTACACAGTATTTTTCATTATCGAAGCAATAATTCATATTATTTGAATAATATTATCAGATAACATTATTGGCAATGTCTAGAAAGTTCTGTCTAAGGAGAGGTTTGGTCACCTAATTACTTGGGCGATGAGGAGAAATCCTTATTGGAAAGCCCCTCTTTCTGAGGAATTGCACGGTTGTCGATATTGTGATCTTTGTAATATTATTTGTGAATAATTAATTATTGATTTATATGATGAGAAAAATATTGATTTTATAAGGATATAGATGGAGAAAAATTTTTAATGTGACAATTGTTGAAAATTAATATTTTATCTTTTACGATAAAATAATTCATTTAAATATATTATTTTTATAATATATTAACGATGATATTTTACAATGAATGTGGGATATATGAGTATATGAGGAGGTAGAGTATTTTGTGGCATTAAATGTTTAACACATGTTTTTTGTGTGTCGGTGGACACAATTCTTATTGAAAATTTATTATAGTATAAAATCATAGTTTATGGATTTTGGTCAATTTACATTTGGAATTTGAAAAACTTTCTTACGGAAAGTCGTAGAGAATGGAATTTCCCATGGAAAGTCGTGTGTTTTGAATTTTTACGATAATGAGAACTATTTTCTCTGAATTATTGAAGTTTAGGAAAATAAAATGATTTTTATTAAATTATGGGTGGGACCCACTTTTATTCTAACACATGTGAAAAACGCTAATTTGAGTCGAGGATGGTGGTGGATGAATTGGTAGGTAAGCATGCGTAGGAAATGTGTTTAATAAATAATATTAATTTATTATTTAGTCTCGCTTTAGGCGTTCTAGCATTTTCTATAAATAGAGGCTAAGTTAGAATTGAAAATCACACGAAACTAAGTTTTTCTCTTTCTCTCTCTATATTATCGGCGTATTCTTGTGAGTATACTTTGAGTGTTGCTATACGGTGCGAGTTTACATCGACCTTATCTAGAAATTGATCGAAATGCGGTTATTTTGAGGTAAGGATGTTATTTCTTTCATAAATGATATTATTTTCTTGATATCATTATGCCAAAATATTGGTTGAAACTTTTTATCAAATTTGGAACTTTTTTCATGTAGGGGTTCTTATTTCATGAGTTCTTATTCATGAATTACTATTCACGATTCTTATTCATGAGTCTTATTCACGAAGCGTGAAGATGTTTTTTGTGAAATTTCTATCTTTTGGTGTAGATTCTTTGTTCACGTATATCGGAACTATTCACGTATCGACACTATTCGAATCTGGCCTTATTCATGAAAAATGAAATTTCTTCTTTTCGTCCAAAATATCTAATACGGATACTAGCTTTGATTGTATCCATGTTTTGATCATTCTTGAATTTTACACCACTATGATTATTTTGAGGTATTTTTGGATATGGATAAAACAAAGTACGAATCCTTAATCCTTAATCCTTGTCATTTTGTTTCCTTTGGATTCGTTTATTTAAAAATATTTTCATCATCCTCGGTCTTAAATGATGATATTATTGAATATCTTTGGCTGTGTGGATGCGAAGATGAATGATTTATGATGAATATCTTTGGCTTTTGTAGTGCAAAGATGAATGATTTCGATGAATATCTTTGGCCGTAGTGCAAAGATGAGCAGTGTTTAGATGAACATGGCCAAGGTGATGAATATCTTTGGCTGTAGTGCAAAGATGAATATTTGATTCAGATATATATTGATTGATGTTCTGGGGATAAAAGATGAGCGATGAACTTTAAAATTCATACATAGAAGATAGTAGTTTGCATTCTCTACTTAACTCTTCTAATGAATTATTATTTCATTGCGAATATTGATTTAAAACTTGTTGTCTATTGTATTCTATTAGATTTTTCCTGTTGAAGACTAACGATAATTTTGTTGTATATTATCTTAGTCGTAATATTTTCTTTGGGCTAGTTGAGCTCACCCTTTTCCTTTTTGTTCCATTTTTCTTCTCGGGAGGCGAGAATGTAGCGATTCTTAGTCGGGTATGGAATGAAGGTTCTAGAGAGAGTTGTTTAGTAGTCCTCACCATTTTTGTAAATAATGTATCAATAATTATGATGGGGATTTATTTGTGTGTGGATATTGTCTAGATGGCAATATCGTATTTAAACTCACGGTTTATATGTTGTAATAATAAAGTTGTAGTTATTTACGTACCATGTATTTGGCGACTCGAGAATGGGTTGGATGGAATGGACCTATTTTGGGGCGTCACGGTTGGTATCGAGCTTAGGGATATGATCTCTGGCGGAGATCGGGGAATAGAACTAGGAGGAGAGGCGAGTAAATCCTTAGCTAGTATGTCTACTAAGCTTATTTGTTGGTCGGTCGTAATATAGGATATTATGTGATATGTTAATTTGTTTAATTAACCCTTGTTTTATGGCGATGTTAAGAATGGGCTTTTGAAGCGTTAACAATGGAGTTTATGAGACTATGGAACAACCTTTAGTCATGGCCAGGAGAACATGCAGCAGGAAGGCAATATTCCTCTTGTAAACAACACTCAAGAGCAAGCGATGAGCGATGGAATGTTTAGGAGCTTTTTGCAGTTCATGCAAAATCGACGAGGAGACTCGTGTACAAAATACGTGGTGGAAATGATGGCGGCCTTGATGCATCACGACCCAAGCGATTCGAGGAGTTGGGACCACAGATTTCCATGGAAAGCGGATCCGATCAAAGCGAAGCGTGGATCAAGCAAATTACCAAGATATTCGATGTCTTGGGGTGCGGAGAACGAAGGTTCCATTCGCCACCTTTATGTTTCGTGGTGAAGCGATTCTTTGGTGGGAATCGTGAAGCGTACTGACCGGATGCACTTAACATGTCTTGGGAAAGATTTGAAGCTGTTCAATGACAAGTACTTTCGGAAAGTATTCATCATATGAAGGAGGTAGAGTTTATTAGACTCGAGCGAACAACATGGCGGTGTCTCGATGCGAGGCAAAGTTCGCGAGTTATCGGTTTGCACCTCATTTGGTGGAGAATGAGGAGCGAATAGCAGCGTATGTTTCTAAGAGGTCTAAACCCGAGATTCGTCAATACCTTATCTCTCATAAGTTTTCTACGTATTGGATGTTGTCAGCGGGGCTCGAGTTATTAGAAGCGAGATAGTGAGTATACTCAATAGGGGACCCACAATCGAGGTAGTCATCGAGCGATGATAACTTGGCGTGAGGAGGAAAGAATATGGACAAAAGCGGTAACCACTCGGTGGTAATCATGGACATGATAATAGGAAAGGTGACTCAAGTGGAAATTTCGAGAAAGAAAAGATTCAACAATGGCGGAAGACATCAGCAATGACACCGGCACCAACAACAAATTCTAGGGAGGAGAAACGACCGCAGTTAGATGTTACAAATGCGGGAAGAGGGACATATCATTAAACTACCCACAACGGTTTATGGTATGCTATAATTGTGGAAAAGAAGGACATATCGCTCGAGATTATGCGATATCGAAACCCGATCCAGTGAGGAATGGTGACTCAAAAAGATGTCCCGAGAAAAGTCAAAGTCAGCGGTTCTGGAAAAGCGTTTGTCGTGGTAGGTCAAAATCACGAGAAACCCGACGAAGTTAGCATGGGTTAGTTAATTATAAATTCTTGCGAAGTTTATACCTTACTAGAATCTGGGTTCTACCCATTCTTTTATCTCTCTTGCTTGCGCTCAACGTTTGAACTTGACTACGGAGAAATTAGACTTTGACCTATTTATGGAGACTCCGTTAGGAGAAACTTTCATTACATCCGTTGTTTGGAAATCTTGCTTGATTCAGGTTGGCACTATCACATTACCTGTTGATCTTATCTCTTTAAAGATACTTGCTTTTGATGTGATTTTAGGGATTGATTGGTTAACTACTCATCATGCCAAATTGATTGCTTTCGTAAGGTTGTTAGTTTTCATATTCCTAAGCAACCTGTTATTCGAATTCAAGCAATCAAACCATTGTAGTCAAACATTTTTATATCAAGCCATGAAGTCATTCGTTTATTACTGGATTCAAGTTTTCTTAGTCCATGTTATGGATTTAAATAAAGACACGTCGATTGAATAATATTCTGTTGTTATTGATTTTTCTGACGTATTTCTAAAGAATTTCTTGGCTTACTCCCAAAGCACGATATTAAATTTTGTATCGACTTTGAACTGGTACAAAACTCATTTCTAAAAACTCATATCGAATGGCTCTATTGAACTTGAGGAGTTAAAAATTCAACTATAAATTTGGTACTGAGCCTTTATCTGGTGACTTCCTTTATGGAATGCGCAAAGCCAAACTCTGTAGGGGACACCATATTAGATGCGATAGTAAGGCGATAGGTGTCATTGTAGCGTCTTATCAAGGTTGGGATATGAATCACAGTTGAGAACAACCTAAGTCGATAATCAAAATCGTAGCTTTCAGGCTTAGTTGGTTATTATCGGAGATTAGTTGAAGGATATTCTCGAATCGCTATTCCATTAATCTGGTGACTCGTAGAGATACAAAATTTGAATGGAGCAAGGAATGTGGGAAGAGCTTGAAGAACTCAAGAGGAGACTCATTTAAAGACATGTTACGACCATGCCATCTGGAAAAGCGAGCGTGGTAGGCGGCGTGTTGAGTAGAAGATCGTATACAAATCTGAAGTGCGATATTGTCAAAGACTCATCTCGTATAACTTACAAATGATGAAGATAGAGTTAAAGACTCTAAGTACCCGCGTGATGATATCTGAGTATAATCGACTTTTATCGATAAAGTTAAAATCGCTTTCAAAGCTACTGCACGGGTGATGAATATGAAGAAGGAGGTGCAAGAAGTTGTTATTCCAAAAGCGAGAATTGGTGATGTGAGGAAAGCTCAAATCTTGATTTATTAGTTTATTTGAAATCCTCGATCGAGTAGGAGCGTGGCCTATAGACTCGTTTACCGCCAAGTATGGCGTGTTGATAACGTTTTTCACGTATCGATGTTACGTAAATATGGGACGACCGAACCACATTATTGAGTTAGAACCAGACGAGATAATAGAAGACTTAACATACGAGGAGGTACTGTCAAGATTTTGGATAGGAAGAAGCATGTACTACGTCTGAAGGTCATACCACAAGTTAAAGTTTTGTGGAGAAACCATCTTATTGAAGAAATGACACGGGAGTTGGAAAGCGGAAATGAAAGCGAGGTATCTTCATCTTTTCGATACACACAGAATACGTCGATACGTCAATTCGAGAGGACGAAATTTCATAAGGAGTGGAGGTTGTAAGACCCCAAATTTTTATAAATAAAAATCGAATTTTCTCTAATTATTATTATTGATTAATAAGGTGGTAATTTGATATAATGCTTTGGTTATGGGTGAAATGTGCAAAGTTTACAAAATAAGCAAGTGGTTATAAAATATTCATTATTGTCGGGGAATATTCGTTTGGTCGTGGAATATTCTTTTTGTCGGGAATATCCAAATGCTGCAGTATGATCATTTGTGGGCCCCATGCTAAGAATAAGCTATCGGATGAGGAAAGCGACAAGTATGTGTTTTTATAAAAATAACGGCGTAGTTATTCTAATTAACCTTTGTTGGATTACGGTGGTTAAAATACGATAATATGCGTGGTTGCTTGCGATGTAGCACTGCGGTATTGTTACTGATATTGTTGAATTATTGATTCGTACATAAGAAAGTATTTACTCGATAATGGTTACTGATAATTACTATTAATTATTTTATTTTATTGATTCAATAATTGTTGCGTTGATATTTTATATTGTTGTTGTTTCAATAATTGTCATTACGGTATTTTTCATTATCGAAGCAATAATTCATATTATTTGAATAATATTATCGGATAACATTATTGGCAATGTCTAGAAAGTTACATCTAAGGAGAGGTTTGGTCACTAATTGCGGCGTAGAGAAGGAGAAATCCTTATTGGAAAGCCCTCTTTCACAGGGGCGCACGGTTGTCAATATTGTGAATCTTTGTAATATTATTTGTGAATAATTAATTATTGATTTATATGATGAGAAAAATATTGATTTTATATGGATATAGATGGAGAAAATTTTTAATGTGACAATTGTTGAAAATTAATATTTTATCTTTTTACGATAAAATAATTCATTTAAATATATTATTTTAATAATATATTAACGATGATATTTTTTACAATGAATGTGGGATATATGAGTATATGAGGAGGTAGAGTATTTTGTGGCATTAAATGTTTAACACATGTTTTGTGTGTCGGTGGACACAATTCTTAATGAAAATTTATTATAGTACTATAAAATCGCTTGGTTTATGGATTTTGGTCAATTTACATTTGGAATTTGGAAAAACTTTCTTCTCGCAAAGTCGTAGAGAATGGAATTTCCCATGGAAAGGCGTGTGTTTTGAATTTTTCGATGTAGAACTATTTTCACTTAATTATTGAAGTTTAGGAAAATAAAATGATTTTTATTAAATTATGGGTGGGACCCACTTTTATTCTAACACATGTGAAATTTGCTAATTTGAGTCAAGGATGGTGGTGGATGAATTGGTAGATAAGCATGCGTAGGAAATGTGTTTAATAAATAATATTAATTTATTATTTAGTCTCCTTTTGGCGTTAAAGCATTTTTTCTATAAATAGAGGCTAAGTTAGAATTGAAAATCACACACGAAACTAAGTTTTCTCTCTTTCTCTCTCTATATTATCGGCGTATTCTTGTGAGTATACTTTGAGTGTTCTTTATCTGATGCGAGTTTACACAAGACTATATCTAGAAATTCGATCGTAAATACGGTTATTTTGAGGTAAGGATGTTATTTCTTCATGAAATGATATTATTTTCTTCAATATCATTATGCCAAAATATTAGTTGAAACTTTTTTATCAAATTTGGAACTTTTTCATGTCGGAGTTACTTATTCATGAGTTCTTATTCATGAATTACTATTCACGAGTTACTTATTCATGAGTCTACTATTCACGAAGCGTGAAGATGTTTTTTTGTGAAATTTCTATCTTTTGGTGTGAGATTCTTTGTTCACGTATCTGGAACTATTCACGTATCGACACTTATTCCCGAATACTGCACTATTCATCGAAAAATGAAATTTCTTCTTTTCGTCCAAAATATCTATACGGATACTAGCTTTGATTGTATCCATGTTTTGATCATTCTTGAATTTTACACCACTATGATTATTTTGAGGTATTTTTGGATATGGATAAAACAAAGTACGAATCCTTAATCCTTAATCCTTGTCATTTTGTTTCCTTTGGATTCGTTTATTTAAAAAATATTTTCATCATCCTCGGTCTTAAATGATGATATTATTGAATATCTTTGGCTGTAGTGCAAAAGATGAATGATTTATGATGAATATCTTTGGCTGTAGTGCAAAAAAGATGAATGATTTCGATGAATATCTTTGGCCGTGTAGTGCAAAAGATGAGCAGTGTTTAGATGAACATGACCGATCGATGAATATCTTTGGCTGTAGTGCAAAGATGAATATTTGATTCGAGATATATATTGATTGATGTTACTGAGGATAAAAGATGAGCGATGAACTTTAAAATTCATACATAGAAGATAGTAGTTTGCATTCTCTACTTAACTCTTCTAATGAATTATTATTTCCGCTGCGAATATTGATTTAAAACTTGTTGTCTATTGTATTCTATTAGATTTTTCCTGTTGAAGACTAACGATAATTTTGTTGTATATTATCTTAGTCATAATATTTTTTCTTTGGGCTAGTTGAGCTCACCCTTTTCCTTTTTGTTCCATTTTTCTTCTCAGGAGACGAGAATGTAGCGATTACTAGTCGGGGTATGGAATGAAGGTTCTAGAGAGAGTTGTTTAGTAGTCCTCACCATTTTTGTAAATAATGTATCAATAATTATGATGGGGATTTATTTGCGTGTGGATATTGTCTAGATGGCAATATCTGTATTTAAACTCACAGTTTATATGTTGTAATAATAAAGTTGTAGTTATTTCTGTACCATGTATTTGGCGACTCAGAATGGGTTGGATGGAATGGACCTATTTTGGGGGCGTCACAGTTGGTATCAGAGCTTAGGGATATGATCTCTGGCGGAGATCGGGGAATAGAACTAGGAGGGGAGAGACGAGTAAATCCTTCGCTAGTATGTCCTACCTAAGCTTATTTGTTGGTCGGTCATAATATAGGATATTATGTGATATGTTAATTTGTTTAATTAACCCTTGTTTTATGGCAATATTTAAGAATGGCTGTTGAGAACGTTAACAATGGAGTTTATGAGACTATGGAACAACCTTTAGTCGCAAACCGGGAGAACATGCAACAGGAAGGCAATATTCCTCTTGTAAACAACACTACCGAGCAAACGATGAACGATGGAATGTTTAGGAGCTTTTTGCAGTTCATGCAAAATCAGACGAGGGAGACTCGTGTACAAAATACGGGTGGAAATGATGGCAACGATGCATCCTGACAAGCGATTCAAGGAGTTGGGACCACCAGATTTCCATGGAAAGCCGGATCCGATCAAGGCGTAAACGTGGATCAAGAAAATTACCAAGATATTCGATGTCTTGGGGTGCACGGAGGAATGAAGGTTCCATTCGCCACCTTTATGTTTAAGTGGTGAAGCTGATTCATGGTGGGAATCGCGAAGCGTACACTGACCGGATGCACTTAACATGTCTTGGGAAAGATTTTAAACTGTTCAATGACAAGTACTTTCGAAAGTATTCATCATATGAAGGAGGTAGAGTTTATTAGACTCGAGCGTAACAACATGACGGTGTCTCGAAGACGAGGCAAAGTTCGCAGAGTTATCCAGGTTTGCACCTCATTTGGTGGAGAATGAGGAACGAATAACGCGTATGTTTCTAAGAGGTCTAAAACCCGAGATTCGTCAATACCTTATCTCTCATAAGTTTTCTCTGTATTCAGATGTTGTCAACAGGGCTCAGTTATTAGAGCGAGATAGTGAGTATACTCAACCGAGGGACCACAATCAGGGTAGTCATCAGAACGATGATAACCAGCGAGGAGGAAAGAATATGGACAAAGGCGGTAACCACTCAGGTGGTAATCATGGACATGATAATAGGAAAGGTGACTCAAGTGGAAATTTCAGAAAGAAAAGATTCAACAATGACGGGAAGACATCAACAGCAGCACCAGCACCAACAACAAATTCTAGGGGAGGAGAACGACCGCCAGTTAGATGTTACAAATGCGGGAAAGAGGGACATATCAGCCCAAACTACCCACAACAGTTTAAGGTATGCTATAATTGTGGAAAAGAAGGACATATCGCTCGAGATTGTACGATATCGAAACCCAGTCCAGCGGGAATGGTGACTCAAAAAGATGTCCCAGAAAAGTCAAAGTCAACGGTTCCTGGAAGAGCGTTTGTCGTGACCGGTCAAAATGCGAGAAACCCGAACGAAGTTAGCATGGGTTAGTTAATTATAAATTCTTGCGAAGTTTATACCTTACTAGATACCGGTTCTACCCATTCTTTTATCTCTCTTTGCTTGCGCTCAACGTTTGAACTTGACTCTGAGAGAAATTAGACTTTGACCTATTTATGGAGACTCGTTAGAGAAACTTTCATTACATCCGTTGTTTGGAAATCTTGCTTGATTCAGGTTGGCACTATCACATTACTTGTTGATCTTATCTCTTTAAAGATACTTGCTTTTGATGTGATTTTAGGGATTGATTGGTTAACTACTCATCATGCCAAATTGATTGCTTTCGTAAGGTTGTTAGTTTTCATATTCCTAAGCAACCTGTTATTCGAATTCAAGCAATCAAACCATTGTAGTCAAACATTTTTATATCAAGCCATGAAGTCATTCGTTTATTACGGATGTCAAGTTTTCTTAGTCCATGTTATGGATTTAAATAAAGACACGTCAGATTGAATAATATTCCTGTTGTTATTGATTTTTCCTGACGTATTTCCTAAAGAATTTCTTGGCTTACTCCCAAAGCCTGATATTAAATTTTGTATCGACTTTGAACCTGGTACAAAACTCATTTCTAAAAACTCATATCGAATGGCTCCTATTGAACTTCAGGAGTTAAAAATTCAACTATAGAATTTGGTACCTGAGCCTTTATCTGGTGACTTCCTTTATGGAATGCACCGAAGCCAAACTCTCTGTAGGGGACACCATATTCGTGCGATAGTAAACTGATAGGTGTCATTGTAACGTGCTATCCAAGGTTGGGATATGAATCACAGTTGAGAACAACCTAAGTCGATAATCAAAATACGTAGCTTTCTAGGCTTAGTTGGTTATTATCGGAGATTCGTTGAAGGATATTCTCGAATCGCTATTCCATTAATGCAGCTGACTCGTAGAGATACAAAATTTGAATGGAGCAAGGAATGTGGGAAGAGCTTCAAGAACTCAAGAGAGACTCATTTCAAAGACATGTTCGACCATGCCATCCCGGAAAAGCGAACGTGGTAGCCGGCGTGTTGAGTAGAAGATCGTATACAAAAGCACGAGTACGATATTGTGAAAGACTCATCTCGTATAACTTACAAATGATGAAGATAGAGTTAAAGACTCTAAGTACCCACGTGATGATATCTGAGTATAATCGACTTTTATCGATAAAGTTAAAATCGCTCAAAGCTACACAATCGAGAGTGATGAATATGAAGAAGGAGGTGCAAGAAGTTGTTATTCCAAAAGCGAGAATTGGCGATGTGAGGAAAGCTCAAATCTTCGATTTATTAGTTTATTTGAAATCCTCGATCGAGTAGGAACTGTGGCCTATAGACTCGTTTTACCGCCAAGTATGACGCGTGTTGATAACGTTTTTCACGTATCGATGTTACGTAAATATGTGGACGACCCGAACCACATTATTGAGTTAGAACCAGACGAGATAGCCGAAGACTTAACATACGAGGAGCTACCTGTCAAGATTTTGGATAGGAAGAAGCATGTGCTACGTACGAAGGTCATACCACAAGTTAAAGTTTTGTGGAGAAACCATGCTATTGAGGAAATGACACGGGAGTTGAAAGCGGAAATGAAAGCGAGGTATCTTCATCTTTTCGATACACAGTGTACGTCACGTCAATTTCGAGGACTAAATTTCATAAGGAGTGGAGGTCAGTAAGACCCCAAATTTTATAAATAAAATCGAATTTTCTCTAATTATTATTATTGATTAATAAGGTGGTAATTTGATATAATGCTTTGGTTATGGGTGAAATGTGCAAAGTTTACAAAATAAGCAAGTGGTTATAAAATATTCATTATATTTTAGGGAATATTCGTTTGGTCGTGGAATATTCTTTTTGTCGGGAATATCCGCAAATGCTGCCAGTTGTGATCATTTGTGGGCCCCATAATGAGAATAATCATCGGATGAGGAAAACGACAAGTATGTGTTTTTATAAATAACGACGTAGTTATTACCGTTAACATCTGTTGGATTACACGGTGGTTAAAATACGATAATACGCGTGGTTGCGAAAGACATTACCAGATTATTGCAAAGATTGTTGAATTATTGATTCGCATACATAAGAAAGCGCTTACTCAATAATGGTTACAATGAATTACTATTCAAGATTTTATTTTATTGATTCAATAATTGTTGCGTTGATATTTTATATTGTTGTTGTTTCAATAATTGTCATTACACAAGTATTTTCATTATCGAAGCAATAATTCATATTATTTGAATAATATTATCGATAACATTATTGGCAATGTCTAGAAAGTTCCGCTTCAAGGAGAGGTTTGGTCACCTAATTGCGCTACCAAAGAAGGAGAAATCCTTATCGAAAGCCCCTCTTTCCAGGGCGCTGGTTGTCAATATTGTGATATTGTAATATTATTTGTGAATAATTAATTATTGATTTATATGATGAGAAAAATATTGATTTTATATGGATATTGATGGAGAAAAATTTTAATGTGACAATTGTTGAAAATTAATATTTTATCTTTTTCGATAAAATAATTCATTTAAATATATTATTTTAATAATATATTAACGATGATATTTTTACAATGAATGTGGGATATATGAGTATATGAGGAGGTAGAGTATTTTGTGGCATTAAATGTTTAACACATGTTTTTGTGTGTCGGTGGACACAATTCTTGAATAGAAAATTTATTATAGTATAAAATCGCTTTGTTTATGGATTTTGGTCAATTTACATTTGGAATTTGGAAAACTTTCTTCCGCAAAGTCGTAGAGAATGGAATTTCCCATGGAAAGACGTGTGTTTTGAATTTTTTCGATAACCGAACTATTTTCACTTAATTATTGAAGTTTTCGGAAAATAAAATGATTTTTATTAAATTATGGGTGGGACCCACTTTTATTCTAACACATGTGGGTCGCTAATTTGAGTCAAGGATGGTGGTGGATGAATTGGTAGATAAGCATGCGAGGAAATGTGTTTAATAAATAATATTAATTTATTATTTAGTCTCCTTCATGCGTTCTAGCATTTTTCTATAAATAGAGGCTAAGTTAGAATTGAAAATCACACCGTAAACTAAGTTTTCTCTTTTCTCTCTATATTATCGGCGTATTCTTGTGAGTATACTTTGAGTGTTGCTATACTATATGAGTTTTTCACAAGACTATACCGAAATTCAGTCAGAAGTACGGTTATTTTGAGGTAAGGGATGTTATTTCTTTCGCAAATGATATTATTTTCTTCAATATCATTATGCCAAAATATTGGTTGAAACTTTTTATCAAATTTGGAACTTTTTCATGTCGGGGTTACTATTCATGAGTTACTATTCACGAGTTACTATTCATGAGTTACTATTCACGAGTTACTATTCATGAGTACTATTCACGAAGCGTGAAGATGTTTTTTTTGTGAAATTTCTATCTTTTGGTGTCGGAGTTACTGTTCACGTATACGGCACTATTCACGTATACGACACTATTCCGAATACTAAGACTATTCATCGAAAAATGAAATTTCTTCTTTTCGTCCAAAATATCTATTCTCGGATACTAGCTTTGATTGTATCCATGTTTTGATCATTCTTGAATTTTACACCACTATGATTATTTTGAGGTATTTTGGATATGGATAAAACAAAGTACTAATCCTTAATCCTTAATCCTTGTCATTTTGTTTCAATTGGATTCGTTTATTTAAAAATATTTTTCATCATCCTCGGCCTTAAATGATGATATTATTGAATATCTTTGGCACGTAGTGCAAAGATGAATGATTTATGATGAATATCTTTGGCCTCAGTAGTGCAAAGATGAATGATTTCGATGAATATCTTGGCCCGTAGTGCAAAAGATGAACAGTGTTTAGATGAACATGACCGATCGATGAATATCTTTGGCTCGTAGTAAAAGATGAATATTTGATTCCGGATATATATTGATTGATGTTACAGGGGAAAAGATAGACGATGAACTTTAAAATTCATACATAGAAGATAGTAGTTTGCATTCTCTACTTAACTCTTCTAATGAATTATTATTTCCATGCTAATATTGATTTAAAACTTGTTGTCTATTGTATTCTATTAGATTTTTTCCCGTTGAAGACTAACGATAATTTTGTTGTATATTATCTTAGTCATAATATTCTTTATCGGGCTAGTTGAGCTCACCCTTTTCCTTTTGTTCCATTTTTCTTCTCGTGGAGACAAGAATGTAGCGATTACTAGTGGGGTATGGAATGAAGGTTCTAGAGAGAGTTGTTTAGTAGTCCTCACCATTTTGTAAATAATGTATCAATAATTATGATGGGGATTTATTTGCGTGTGGATATTATCTAGATGGCAATATTTGTATTTAAACTCACGCTTTATATGTTGTAATAATAAAGTTGTATTTATTTCGTACATCATGTATTTGGCGACTCGAGAATGGGTTGGATGGAATGGACCTATTTTGGGGGCGCCACGGTTGGTATCGAGCTTAGGATATGATCTCGGCGGAGATCGGGGAATAGAACTAGGAGGGGAGAGACGAGTAAATCCTTCGCTAGTATGTCCTACCTAAGCTTATTTGTTGGCTCATCATAATATAGGATATTATGTGATATGTTAATTTGTTTAATTAACCCTTGTTTTATGGCGATATTTAAGAATGGTCACGAGAACGCTAACAATGGAGTTTATGAGACTATGGAACAACCTTTAGTCGCAAAAACCGGGGAGAACATGCAACAGGAAGACAATATTCCTCTTGTAAACAACACTACCGAGCAAACGATGAACGATGGAATGTTTAGGAGCTTTTTGCGAGTTCATGAAAAATCGGGAGGAGACTCTGTACAAAATACGGGTGGAAATGATGGCAACGCGCGGTCTGTCACAGCCAAGCAGTTCAAGGAGTTGGGACCACCAGATTTCCATGGAAAGCCGGATCCGATCAAGGCGTAAACGTGGATCAAGCAAATTACCAAGATATTCGATGTCTTGGGGTGCACGAGGAATGAAGGTTCCATTCGCCACCTTTATGTTTTCGTGGTGAAGCAGACATTGGTGGGAATCAGGAAGCGTATCTAACCAGATGCACTTAACATGTCTTGGGAAAGATTTGTAAACCTGTTCAATGACAAGTACTTTCCGTAAAGTATTCATCATATGAAGGAGGTAGAGTTTATTAGACTTAATGTAACAAACACGACCAAGTGTCTCAAAGACGAGGCAAAGTTCGCAGAGTTATCTGTGTTTGCACCTCATTTGGTGGAGAATGAGGAACGAATAACGCAGATGTTTCTAAGAGGTCTAAAACCCGAGATTGGCCAATACCTTATCTCTCATAAGTTTTTCTCAGATTCGGGATGTTGTCAATGGGGCTCATTATTAGAGCGAGAGATAGTGAGTATACTCAACCGAGGGACCACAATCGTGGTAGTCATCGTAACGATGATAACCGGCCGAGGAGGAAAGAATATGGACAAAGGCAGAACCACTGTGGTAATCATGGACATGATAATAGGAAAGGTGACTCAAGTGGAAATTTCGAAAAGAAGATTCAACAATGACGGAAGACATCAACAAAGACCAAAGACCAACAACAAATTCTAGGGAGGAGAACGACCGCCGGTTAGATGTTACAAATGCGGAAAGAGGGACATATCACCCAAACCGCCCACAACAGCTTTTAAGGTATGCTATAATTGTGGAAAAGAAGGACATATCGCCGAGATTGTACGATATCGAAACCCAAACCAAATGAATGGTGACTCAAAAGATGTCCCGTAAAAGTCAAAGTCAACGGTGCCTCGGAAGAGCGTTTTGTCGTGACCGGTCAAAATGCGAGGAACCCGAACGGTTAGCATGGGTTAGTTAATTATAAATTCTTGCTAAGTTTATACCTTACTAGATACCTGGGTTCTACCCATTCTTTTATCTCTTGCTTGCGCCAACGCTTGAACTTGACTACGGAGAAATTAGACTTTGACCTATTTATGGAGACTCTGTTAGAGAAACTTTCATTACATCCGTTGTTTGGAAATCTTGCTTGATTCAAAGTTGGCACTATCACATTACCCGTTGATCTTATCTCTTTAAAGATACTTGCTTTTGATGTGATTTTAGGGATTGATTGGTTAACTACTCATCATGCCAAATTGATTGCTTTTCGTAAGGTTGTTAGTTTTCATATTCCTAAGCAACCCGTTATTCAATTCAAGCAATCAAACCATCAGTAGTCAAACATTTTTATATCAAGCCATGAAGTCATTCGTTTATTACGGATGTCAAGTTTTCTTAGTCCATGTTATGGATTTAAATAAAGACACGCCGATTGAATAATATTCTGTTGTTATTGATTTTTCCCGACGATTTCCTAAAGAATTTCTTGGCTTACTCCCAAAGCCCGATATTAAATTTTGTATCGACTTTGAACCCGGGTACAAAACTCATTTCTAAAAACTCATATCGAATGGCTCCTATTGAACTTCGTGAGTTAAAATTCAACTATAGAATTTGGTACCGAGCCTTTATCCGGTGACTTCCTTTATGGAATGCACCAAGCCAAACTCTCCGTAGGGGACACCATATTCGATGCGATAGTAAACCGATAGGTGTCATTGTAACGCATATCCAAGGTTGGGATATGAATCACGCTTGAGAACAACCTAAGTCGATAATCAAAATACGTAGCTTTCTAGGCTTAGTTGGTTATTATCGAGAGATCGTTGAAGGATATTCTCGAATCGCTATTCCATTAATGCAAATTGACTCGTAGAGATACAAAATTTGAATGGAGCAAGGAATGTGGGAAGAGCTTCAAGAACTCAAGAGAGACTCATTTCAAAGACATGTTCACCATGCCATCCTCGAAAAGCTTAACGTGGTAGCCGACGTGTTGAGTAGAAGATCGATACAAGTACGAGTACGATATTGTCAAAGACTCATCTCAGATAACTTACAAATGATGAAGATAGAGTTAAAGACTCTAAGTACCCACGTGATGATATACGAGTATAATCGACTTTTATCGATAAAGTTAAAATCGCTTCGTGCTACACAATCGAGTGATGAATATGAAGAAGGAGGTGCAAGAAGTTGTTATTCCAAAAGCGAGAATTGGCGATGTGAGGAAAGCTCAAATCTTCGATTTATTAGTTTATTTGAAATCCTCGATCGAAAGTAGGAACCGTGGGCCTATAGACTCATTTTACCGCCAAGTACGACGCGTGTTGATAACGCTTTTCACGATCGACAGTTACGTAAATATGTGGATCTAATTCAACCACATTATTGAGTTAGAACCGCACGAGATAGCCAAGACTTAACATACGAGGAGGTAATACCCACAAGATTTTGGATAAGAAGAAGCATGTACTACGTCGAAGGTCATACCACAAGTTAAAGTTTTGTGGAGAAACCATGCTATTGAGGAAATGACCGGGAGTTGGAAACGGAAATGAAAGCGAGGTATCTTCATCTTTTCGATACATTGTGTATACGTGACGCCAATTTCGAGGACTAAATTTCATAAGGAGTGGAGGTCAGAAGACCCCAAATTTTTATAAATAAAAATCGAATTTTCTCTAATTATTATTATTGATTAATAAGGTGGTAATTTGATATAATGCTTTGGTTATGGGTGAAATGTGCAAAGTTTACAAAATAAGCAAGTGGTTATAAAATATTCATTATTGTTTGGGAATATTCGTTTGGTCGTGGAATATTCTTTTTTGTCGGGAATATCCGCATTTACTGCCAATAATCATTTCAGGGCCCCATAATGTAATAATCGGCTCGGATGAGGAAAACGACAAGTATGTGTTTTTATAAATAACGACGATAGTTGTTACAATTAACACCGCTGGATTACTCCGGTGGTTAAAATACAAGAATACGCGTGGTCGCATAAAGAGATATTACATACCATTGCAAAGATTGTTGAATTATTGATTCGCATATAAGAAAGCGCTACTCAATAATGGTTACAAAGAATTACTATTCAAAGATTTTATTTTATTGATTCAATAATTGTTGCGTTGATATTTTATATTGTTGTTGTTTCAATAATTGTCATTACACAAAGATTTTTCATTATCGAAGCAATAATTCATATTATTTGAATAATATTATCGATAACATTATTGGCAATGTCTAGAAAGTTCGCTCTAAGGAGAGGTTTGGTCACCTAATTGCGCGCCCAAGAAGTGAGAAATCCTTATCGGAAAGCCCCCTCTTCCTCGAACCGCCTCGGTCACAATATTGTGATATCGTAATATTATTTGTGAATAATTAATTATTGATTTATATGATGAGAAAAATATTGATTTTATATGGATATAGATGGAGAAAAATTTTTAATGTGACAATTGTTGAAAATTAATATTTTATCTTTTTCTGATAAAATAATTCATTTAAATATATTATTTTAATAATATATTAACGATGATATTTTTACAATGAATGTGGGATATATGAGTATATGAGGAGGTAGAGTATTTTGTGGCATTAAATGTTTAACACATGTTTTGTGTGTCGGTGGACACAATTCTTGACCGAAAATTTATTATAGACTATAAAATCGCCCGTTTATGGATTTTGGTCAATTTCTGTTTGGAATTTGGAAAAACTTTCTTCTGCAAAGTCGTAGAGAATGGAATTTCCCATGGAAAGTCGTGTGTTTTGAATTTTTCTCGATATGAACTATTTTCACTTAATTATTGAAGTTTCGGAAAATAAAATGATTTTTATTAAATTTGGGTGGGACCCACTTTTATTCTAACACATGTGGGGCTGCTAATTTGAGTCAAGGATGGCTAGTGGATGAATTGGTAGGTAAGCATGCGAGAGAAATGTGTTTAATAAATAATATTAATTTATTATTTAGTCTCCTTTCATGCTTAAAGCATTTTTCTATAAATAGAGGCTAAGTTAGAATTGAAAATCACACCGTAAACTAAGTTTTCTTTCTCTCTCTATATTATCGAGTTTATTCTTGTGAGTATACTTTGAGTGTTGCTATACGGTAAGTAGTTTCACAAGACTATAACCAAATTCAAATCGGTAAATACTGTTATTTTGAGGTAAGTGGATGTTATTTCTTTTCTAAATGATATTATTTTCTTCAATATCATTATGCCAAAATATTGGTTGAAACTTTTTATCAAATTTGGAACTTTTTCATGCTCTGGGTTACTTATTCATGAGTTACTATTCACGAGTTACTATTCATGAGTTACTATTCACGAGTTACTATTCATGAGTACTATTCACTTAAGCGTGAAGATGTTTTTTTTGTGAAATTTCTATCTTTTGGTGTCTGAGTTATCGCTCACGATACTAAGACTATTCACGATACACGACACTATTCCCTAATATGCACTATTCATCGAAAAATGAAATTTCTTCTTTTCGTCAAAATATCTATTCGGATACTAGCTTTGATCAGATCCATGTTTTGATCATTCTTGAATTTTACACCACTATGATTATTTTGAGGTATTTTGGATATGGATAAAACAAAGTACTAATCCTTAATCCTTAATCCTTGTCATTTTGTTTCACCGGATTCGCTTATTTAAAAATATTTTCATCATCCTCGCCTTAAATGATGATATTATTGAATATCTTTGCCCGTAGTGCAAAGATGAATGATTTATGATGAATATCTTGGCCAGAGTAGTGCAAAAGATGAATGATTTTTCGATGAATATCTTTGGCCAGAAAGTGCAAAGATGAACAGTGTTTAGATGAACATGACCGATCGATGAATATCTTTGGCTCAGTAGTAAAAGATGAATATTTGATTCGTGATATATATTGATTGATGTTACAGGATAAAAGATAGACGATGAACTTTAAAATTCATACATGTAAGATAGTAGTTTGCATTCTCTACTTAACTCTTCTAATGAATTATTATTTCATCATGTAATATTGATTTAAAACTTGTTGTCTATTGTATTCTATTAGATTTTCCTCGTGAAGACTAACGATAATTTTTTGTTGTATATTATCTTAGTCATAATATTCTTTACCGGGCTAGTTGAGCTCACCCTTTTCCTTTTTGTTCCATTTTTTCTTCTCGTGAGACGAGAATGTAGCGATTACTACTAATGGGGTATGGAATGAAGGTTCTAGAGAGTTGTTTAGTAGTCCTCACCATTTTTGTAAATAATGTATCAATAATTATGATGGGGATTTATTTATGTGTGGATATTGTCTAGATGGCAATATTTGTATTTAAACTCACAGCTTTATATGTTGTAATAATAAAGTTGTAGTTATTTCGCATCATGTATTTGGCGACCCGAATGGGTTGGATGGAATGGACCT
This sequence comes from Panax ginseng, assembly GCA_020205605.1. Lineage (NCBI taxonomy): Eukaryota > Viridiplantae > Streptophyta > Magnoliopsida > Apiales > Araliaceae > Panax > Panax ginseng. The sequence goes on from CM035149.1 coordinate 33,867,842, forward strand.
ATTTTGGGGGCGCCACGGTTGGTATCGAGCTTAGGGATATGATCTCCGGCGGAGATCTGGGAATGTAACTAGTGGGGAGAGACGAGTAAATCCTTCGCTAAGATGTCCTACCTAAGCTTATTTGTTGGCTCATCATAATATAGGATATTATGTGATATGTTAATTTGTTTAATTAACCCTTGTTTTATGGCAAGATTTAAGAATGGTCACGAGAACGTTAACAATGGAGTTTATGAGACTATGGAACAACCTTTAGTCGCAAACCGGGAGAACATGCAACAGGAAGACAATATTCCTCTTGTAAAACAACACTACCGAGCAAACGATGAACGATGGAATGTTTAGGAGCTTTTTGCAGCTCATGAAAAAATCGACGAGGAGACTCTGTACAAAATACGGTGGAAATGATGGCAACGCTGGCCATTCACAAAACCAAGCGCTTCAAGGAGTTGGGACCACCAGATTTCCATGGAAAGCCGGATCCGATCAAGGCGTAAACGCGGGATCAAGCAAATTACCAAGATATTCGATGTCTGGGGGCACGGAGGAAATGAAGGTTCCATTCGCCACCTTTATGTTTCGTGGTGAAGCGAGACATTGGTGGGAATCGTGAAGCTGCACTCCACCAGATGCACTTAACATGTCTTGGGAAAGATTTTGTAAAATCGTTTCAATGACAAGTACTTTCCGTAAAGTATTCATCATATGAAGGAGGTAGAGTTTATTAGACTCGAATGTAACAACATGACGGTGTCTCAAAGACGAGGCAAATTTCGCAGAGTTATCCGTGTTTGCACCTCATTTGGTGGAGAATGAGGAACGAATAACGCCAGATGTTTCTAAGAGGTCTAAAACCCGAGATTCGCCAATACCTTATCTCTCATAAGTTTTCTCCAGATTCAGATGTTGTCAATGTGGCTCGCTTATTAGAGCGAGATAGTGAGTATACTCAACCGAGGGACCACAATCGTGGTAGTCATCGTAACGATGATAACCAAATGAGGAGGAAAGAATATGGACAAAGGCAGAACCACTGTGGTAATCGTGGACATGATAATAGGAAAGGTGACTCAAGTGGAAATTTCAAAAAGAGAAGATTCAACAATGACGGAAGACATCAACAAAGAGGACCAAAGACCAACAACAAATTCTAGGGAGGAGAGAACGACCGCCAGTTAGATGTTACAAATGCGGAAAAAGGGACATATCACCAAACCGCCCCAACAACTTTTAAGGTATGCTATAATTATGGAAAAGAAGGACATATCGCTTCGAGATCAGACGATATCGAAACCCACCCAATGAATGGTGACTCAAAAAGATGTCCCAGAAAAGTCAAAGTCAACGGTTCTGCCTCGAAGAGCGCTTTGTCGTGACTTCATTAAAATGCGAGGAACCCGAACGGTTAGCATGGGTTAGTTAATTATAAATTCTTGCGTAAGTTTATACCTTACTAGATACCCTGGGCTCTACCCATTCTTTATCTCTCTTGTCATACCAACGCTTGAACTTGACTACGAGAGAAATTAGACTTTGACCTATTTATGGAGACTGTTAGAGAAACTTTCATTACATCCGTTGTTTGGAAATCTTGCTTGATTCAGTTGGCACTATCACATTACCCGTTGATCTTATCTCTTTAAAGATACTTGCTTTTGATGTGATTTTAGGGATTGATTGGTTAACTACTCATCATGCCAAATTGATTGCTTTCGTAAGGTTGTTAGTTTTCATATTCCTAAGCAACTCGTTATTCAATTCAAGCAATCAAACCATCAGTAGTCAAACATTTTATATCAAGCCATGAAGTCATTCGCTTATTACTTGATTTCAAGTTTTCTTAGTCCATGTTATGGATTTAAATAAAGACACGCCGATTGAATAATATTCCTGTTGTTATTGATTTTTCCCGACGATTTCCTAAAGAATTTTTCGCTTACTCCCAAAGCCCGATATTAAATTTTGTATCGACTTTGAAACCGGTACAAAACTCATTTCTAAAAACTCATATCGAATGGCTCCTATTGAACTTCAGAGTTAAAATTCAACTATAGAATTTGGTACCGAGCCTTTATCCGGTGACTTCCTTTATGGAATGCAATCAAGCCAAACTCTCCGTAGGGGACACCATATTCGTATGCGATAGTAAACCGATAGGTGTCATTGTAACGCTTTATCCAAGGTTGGGATATGAATCACAGTTGAGAACAACCTAAGTCGATAATCAAAATACGTAGCTTTCTAGGCTTAGTTGGTTATTATCGGAGATTCGTTGAAGGATATTCTCGAATCGCTATTCCATTAATGCAGCTGACTCGTAGAGATACAAAATTTGAATGGAGCAAGGAATGTGGGAAGAGCTTCGAAGAACTCAAGAGGAGACTCATTTCAGCACATGTTCTGACCATGCCATCCTGGAAAAGCGAACGTGGTAGCTGACGTGTTGAGTAGAAGATCGTATACAAGTACGAGTACGATATTGTCAAAGACTCATCTCGTATAACTTACAAATGATGAAGATAGAGTTAAAGACTCTAAGTACCCACGTGATGATATACGAGTATAATCGACTTTTATCGATAAAGTTAAAATCGCTCAGGCTACACACCGGAGCTGATGAATATGAAGAAGGAGGTGCAAGAAGTTGTTATTCCAAAAGCGAGAATTGGCGATGTGAGGAAAGCTCAAATCTTCGATTTATTAGTTTATTTGAAATCCTCGATCGAGTAGGAACTGTGGCCTATAGACTCGTTTTGCCGCCAAGTATGACGCGTGTTGATAACGCTTTTCACGATCGACAGTTACGTAAATATGTGGACTAACCCAACCACATTATTGAGTTAGAACCGCACGAGATAGTCAAGACTTAACATACGAGGAGCTACCTGTCAAGATTTTGGATAGGAAGAAGCATGTGCTACGTACGAAGGTCATACCACAAGTTAAAGTTTTGTGGAGAAACCATGCTATTGAGGAAATGACCTGGGAGTTGGAAACGGAAATGAAAGCGAGGTATCTTCATCTTTTCGATACTGTGTGTACGACGTCAATTTCGAGGACTTAAATTTCATAAGGAGTGGAGGTTGTAAGACCCCAAATTTTTATAAATAAAAATCGAATTTCCTCTAATTATTATTATTGATTAATAAGGTGGTAATTTGATATAATGCTTTGGTTATGGGTGAAATGTGCAAAGTTTACAAAATAAGCAAGTGGTTATAAAATATTCATTATTGCTCTGGGAATATTCGCTTGGTCGTGGAATATTCTTTTGTCGGGAATATCCGTGATTTTGCCGTAAAGCCATTTGTGGGCCCCATAATGTAATAATCGGTTTGGATGAGGAAAACGACAAGTATATGTGTTTTTATAAATAACGACGTAGTTGTTACTGCTAACACCGCTTGATTACCCGGTGGTTAAAATATAAAGAATACGCGTGGTGCATAAAGAGTTAATACCCAGACACATACAAGATTGTTGAATTATTGATTCGCATACATAAGAAAGCGCTTACTCAATAATGGTTACAAAGAATTACTATTCAAAGATTTTATTTTATTGATTCAATAATTGTCATGTTGATATTTTATATTGTTGTTGTTTCAATAATTGTCATTACACAAAGATTTTTCATTATCGAAGCAATAATTCATATTATTTGAATAATATTATTAGATAACATTATTGGCAATGTCTAGAAAGTTCATTCAAGGAGAGGTTTGGTCACCTAATTGCATGCCGCCAAGAAGAGAAATCCTTATCGAAAGCCCCTCTTTCCTGAACCCGCCGTTGTCAATATTGTGATACTTGTAATATTATTTGTGAATAATTAATTATTGATTTATATGATGAGAAAATATTGATTTTATATGGATATAGATGGAGAAAAATTTTAATGTGACAATTGTTGAAAATTAATATTTTATCTTTTTTCGATAAAATAATTCATTTAAATATATTATTTTAATAATATATTAACGATGATATTTTTACAATGAATGTGGGATATATGAGTATATGAGGAGGTAGAGTATTTTGTGGCATTAAATGTTTAATACATGTTTTGTGTGTTTGTGGACACAATTCTCGATTAGAAAATTTATTATGTATATAAAATCGCCTGCTTATGGATTTTGGTCAATTTCATTTGGAATTTGGAAAAACTTTCTTTCGCAAAGTCGTAGAGAATGGAATTTCCCATGGAAAGACGTGTGTTTTGAATTTTCCGATAACCAACTATTTTCACGAATTATTGAAGTTTCGGAAAATAAAATGATTTTTATTAAATTATGGTGGGACCCACTTTTATTCTAACACATGTGGGTAATGCTAATTTGAGTCAAGGATGGGTGGTGGATGAATTGGTAGATAAGCATGCGTAGGAAATGTGTTTAATAAATAATATTAATTTATTATTTAGTCTCCTTTCATGCTTCTAGCATTTTTCTATAAATAGAGGCTAAGTTAGAATTGAAAATCACACCGTAAACTAAGTTTTCTCTTTCTCTCTATATTATCGAGCGTATTCTTGTGAGTATACTTTGAGTGTCATATATATATGAAGTTTCACAAGACTATACCGAAATTCAAATGTAAGTATTTGTTATTTTGAGGTGGATGTTATTTCTTTCGCAAATGATATTATTTTCTTCAATATCATTATGCCAAAATATTGGTTGAAACTTTTTATCAAATTTGGAACTTTTTCATGTTGGGTTACTATTCATGAGTTACTATTCACGAAGTTACTATTCATGAGTTACTATTCACGAAGTTATTATTCATGAGTACTATTCACGAAGCGTGAAGATGTTTTTTTTTTGTGAAATTTCTATCTTTTGGTGTTCTGAAAGTTATCGCTCACGATACGCAAGACTATTCACGATACTGACACTATTCCCGAATACTTGCACTATTCATCGAAAAATGAAATTTCTTCTTTTCGTCAAAATATCTATACGGATACTAGCTTTGATTGTATCCATGTTTTGATCATTCTTGAATTTTACACCACTATGATTATTTTGAGGTATTTTGGATATGGATAAAACAAAGTACTAATCCTTAATCCTTAATCCTTGTCATTTTGTTTCACCGATTCGCTTATTTAAAAATATTTTCATCATCCTCGCCTTAAATGATGATATTATTGAATATCTTTGGCCCGTAGAGCAAAAGATGAATGATTTATGATGAATATCTTTGGCCCGAAAGGCAAAGATGAATGATTTCGATGAATATCTTTGGCCCGTAGTGCAAAGATGAACAGTGTTTAGATGAACATGACCGATCGATGAATATCTTTGGCCTGTAGTAAAAAAGATGAATATTTGATTCCGTATATATATTGATTGATGTTACAGGATAAAAGATAGACGATGAACTTTAAAATTCATACATAGAAGATAGTAGTTTGCATTCTCTACTTAACTCTTCTAATGAATTATTATTTCATCATGTAATATTGATTTAAAACTTGTTGTCTATTCAGTATTCTATTAGATTTTTCCTCGTTGAAGACTAACGATAATTTTGTTCAGATATTATCTTAGTCATAATATTCTTTTATCGGGCTAGTTGAGCTCACCCTTTTTCCTTTTTGTTCCATTTTTCTTCTCGTGAGACGAGAATGTAGCGATTACTAATGGGGTATGGAATGAAGGTTCTAGAGAGAGTTGTTTAGTAGTCCTCACCATTTTGTAAATAATGTATCAATAATTATGATGGGGATTTATTTGCGTGTGGATATTGTCTAGATGGCAATATTTGTATTTAAACTCACAAATTTATATGTTGTAATAATAAAGTTGTAGTTATTTCGTATCATGTATTTGGCGACTCAGAATGGGTTGGATGGAATGGACCTATTTTGGGGCGCCACATGCTTGGTATCGTAGCTTAGGATACGATCTCCAGCGGAGATCGGGAATAGAACTAGGAGGAGAGACGAGTAAATCCTTCGCTAGTATGTCCTACCTAAGCTTATTTGTTGGTCATTCATAATATAGGATATTATGTGATATGTTAATTTGTTTAATTAACCCTTGTTTTATGGGCGATTTAAGAATGGTCACGAGAACGTTAACAATGGAGTTTATGAGACTATGGAACAACCTTTAGTCGCAAACCGGGAGAACATGCAACAGGAAGACAATATTCCTCTTGTAAACAACACTACCGAGCAAACGATGAACGATGGAATGTTTAGGAGCTTTTTGCAGTTCATGAAAAATCAGACGAGGGAGACTCTGTACAAAATACGGGTGGAAATGATGGCAACGCGCGGTCTGTCACAGCCAAGCAGTTCAAGGAGTTGGGACCACCAGATTTCCATGGAAAGCCGGATCCGATCAAGGCAGAAACGTGGATCAAGCAAATTACCAAGATATTCGATGTCTTGGGGTGCACGGAGGAACAGAAGGTTCCATTCGCCACCTTTATGTTTCGTGGTGAAGCAGACATCGGTGGGAATCATGGAAGCGCACTCCAACCAGATGCACTTAACATGTCTTGGGAAAGATTTCAGAAACTGTTCAATGACAAGTACTTTCCAGAAAGTATTCATCATATGAAGGAGGTAGAGTTTATTAGACTTAATGTAACAACATACGACGGTGTCTCAAAGACGAGGCAAAGTTCGCAGAGTTATCTGTGTTTGCACCTCATTTGGTGGAGAATGAGGAACTAATAACGCGCAGATGTTTCTAAGAGGTCTAAAACCCGAGATTCTGGCCAATACCTTATCTCTCATAAGTTTTCTCCAGATTCAGGATGTTGTCAATTGTGGCTCGATTATTAGAGCGAGATAGTGAGTATACTCAACCGAGGGACCACAATCGTGGTAGTCATCGTAACGATGATAACCGGCGAGGAGGAAAGAATATGGATAAAGGCAGAACCACTCGTGTGGTAATCGTGGACATGATAATAGGAAAGGTGACTCAAGTGGAAATTTTAGAAAGAGAAGATTCAACAATGACGGAAGACATCAACAAAAAAGACCAAAGACCAACAACAAATTCTAAGGGAGGAGAACGAACGGCCTTGATTAGATGTTACAAATGCGGAAAGAGGGACATATCGTACCAAACCGCCCACAACAGCTTTAAGGTATGCTATAATTGTGGAAAAGAAGGACATATCGCCGAGATTGTACGATATCGAAACCCGTACCAATGGGAATGGTGACTCAAAAGATGTCCCGAGAAAAGTCAAAGTCAACGGTTCTCGGAAGAGCGCTTTGTCGTGGACCCATCAAAAATGCGAGAACCCGAACGGTTAGCATGGGTTAGTTAATTATAAATTCTTGTAAGTTTATACCTTACTAGATACCGGCTTCTACCCATTCTTTTATCTCTCTTGCTTGCGCCAACGCTTGAACTTGACTACGGAGAAATTAGACTTCAATTTATTTATGGAGACTCCGTTAGAGAAACTTTCATTACATCCGTTGTTTGGAAATCTTGCTTGATTCAGTTGGCACTATCACATTACCTGTTGATCTTATCTCTTTAAAGATACTTGCTTTTGATGTGATTTTAGGGATTGATTGGTTAACTACTCATCATGCCAAATTGATTGCTTTCGTAAGGTTGTTAGTTTTCATATTCCTAAGCAACCTGTTATTCGAATTCAAGCAATCAAACCATTGTAGTCAAACATTTTTATATCAAGCCATGAAGTCATTCGTTTATTACGGATGTCAAGTTTTCTTAGTCCATGTTATGGATTTAAATAAAGACACGTCAGATTGAATAATATTCTGTTGTTATTGATTTTTCCTGACGTATTTCCTAAAGAATTTCTTGGCTTACTCCCAAAGCCTGATATTAAATTTTGTATCGACTTTGAACCTGGTACAAAACTCATTTCTAAAAACTCATATCGAATGGCTCCTATTGAACTTCAGGAGTTAAAAATTCAACTATAGAATTTGGTACCTGAGCCTTTATCTGGTGACTTCCTTTATGGAATGCACCGAAGCCAAACTCTCTGTAGGGGACACCATATTCGCATGCGATAGTAAACCGACAGGTGTCATTGTAACGCTTTATCCAAGGTTGGGATATGAATCACATTGAGAACAACCTAAGTCGATAATCAAAATACGTAGCTTTCTAGGCTTAGTTGGTTATTATCGGAGATTCGTTGAAGGATATTCTCGAATCGCTATTCCATTAATGCAGCTGACTCGTAGAGATACAAAATTTGAATGGAGCAAGGAATGTGGGAAGAGCTTCAAGAACTCAAGAGGAGACTCATTTCAAAGACATGTTCGACCATGCCATCCCGGAAAAGTTTAACGTGGTAGCCGACGTGTTGAGTAGAAGATCGTATACAAGCACGAGTAACGATATTGTCAAAGACTCATCTCGTATAACTTACAAATGATGAAGATAGAGTTAAAGACTCTAAGTACCACGTGATGATATACGAGTATAATCGACTTTTATCGATAAAGTTAAAATCGCTTCAAAGCTACACATCGAAATGATGAATATGAAGAAGGAGGTGCAAGAAGTTGTTATTCCAAAAGCGAGAATTGGCGATGTGAGGAAAGCTCAAATCTTCGATTTATTAGTTTATTTGAAATCCTCGATCGAGTAGGAACCGTGGGCCTATAGACTCATTTTACCGCCAAGTATGACGCGCGTGTTGATAACGTTTTTCACGATCGACAGTTACGTAAATATGTGGACGACCGAACCACATTATTGAGTTAGAACCAGACGAGATAGCCAAGACTTAACATACGAGGAGCTACCCGTCAAGATTTTGGATAGGAAGAAGCATGTACTACGACGAAGGTCATACCACAAGTTAAAGTTTTGTGGAGAAACCATGTTATCGAGGAAATGACCGGGAGTTGGAAACGGAAATGAAAGCGAGGTATCTTCATCTTTTCGATACACTGTGTACGTCGACGCCAATTTCGAGGACTTAAATTTCATAAGGAGTGGAGGTCAGAAGAGCCCAAAATTTTATAAATAAAATCAATTTCCTCTAATTATTATTATTGATTAATAAGGTGGTAATTTGATATAATGCTTTAGTTATGGGTGAAATGTGCAAAGTTTACAAAATAAGCAAGTGGTTATAAAATATTCATTATTGTTTCTGGGGAATATTCGTTTGGTCGTGGAATATTCTTTTTGTCGGGAATATCCAGATGATTGACAAGTAGCAGATCATTTGTGGGCCCCATAATGTAATAATAATCATCGGATGAGGAAAATGACAAGTATGTGTTTTTATAAATAACGACGTAGTTGTTACAATTAACATCGCTGGATTACCGGTGGTTAAAATACGATGAATACGCGTGGTTCGCATAAAGAAGATACCAGTATTGCACAAGATTGTTGAATTATTGATTCGCATATATTAAGGCGCCACTCAATAATGGTTACGATAATTACTATTCAAAGATTTTATTTTATTGATTCAATAATTGTTGCGTTGATATTTTATATTGTTGTTGTTTCAATAATTGTCATACACAAGATTTTTCATTATCGAAGCAATAATTCATATTATTTGAATAATATTATCGGATAACATTATTGGCAATGTCTAGAAAGTTCATCTCAAGGAGAGGTTTGGTCACCTAATGCTACGCCAAGAAGAGAGAAATCCTTATTGGAAAGCCCCTCTTCCGGAACCGCCTGGTTGTCAATATTGTGATATCGTAATATTATTTGTGAATAATTAATTATTGATTTATATGATGAGAAAAATATTGATTTTATATGGATATAGATGGAGAAAAATTTTAATGTGACAATTGTTGAAAATTAATATTTTATCTTTTTCTCGATAAAATAATTCATTTAAATATATTATTTTAATAATATATTAACGATGATATTTTTTACAATGAATGTGGGATATATGAGTATATGAGGAGGTAGAGTATTTTGTGGCATTAAATGTTTAACACATGTTTTGTGTGTTCGGTGGACACAATTCTCGACCGAAAATTTATTATGTATTATAAAATCGCCTGCTTATGGATTTTGGTCAATTTACATTTGGAATTTGGAAAAACTTTTCTTCCGCAAAGTCGTAGAGAATGGAATTTCCCATGGAAAGTCGTGGTGTTTTGAATTTTTCTCGATAACCGAACTATTTTCTACTTAATTATTGAAGTTTCGGAAAATAAAATGATTTTTATTAAATTATGGGTGGGACCCACTTTTATTCTAACACATGGTAATGCTAATTTGAGTCAAGGATGGTGGTGGATGAATTGGTAGGTAAGCATGCGTAGGAAATGTGTTTAATAAATAATATTAATTTATTATTTAGTCTCCTTTCATGTTCTAAAGCATTTTCCTATAAATAGAGGGCTAAGTTAGAATTGAAAATCACACCGTAAACTAAGTTTTCTCTTTCTCTCTATATTATCGAGCGCATTCTTGTGAGTATACTTTGAGTGTTGCTATACGTACGATGCGAGTTTCACAAGACTATACCGAAATTCAATCAAATACGGTTATTTTGAGGTAAGTGGATGTTATTTCTTCGCAGAAATGATATTATTTTCTTCAATATCATTATGCCAAAATATTGGTTGAAACTTTTTATCAAATTTGGAACTTTTTCATGCTCTGGGGTTACTATTCATGAGTTACTATTCACGAAGTTACTATTCATGAGTTACTATTCACGAGTTACTATTCATGAGTACTATTCACGTAAGCGTGAAGATGTTTTTTTGTGAAATTTCTATCTTTTGGTGTCTGAGTTATGTTCACGATATCGGAAGATTATTCACGATATCGACACTATTCCCGAATACTGCACTATTCATCTAAAAATGAAATTTCTTCTTTTTCGTCCAAAATATCTATTCGGATACTAGCTTTGATTGTATCCATGTTTTGATCATTCTTGAATTTTACACCACTATGATTATTTTGAGGTATTTTTGGATATGGATAAAACAAAGTACTTAATCCTTAATCCTTAATCCTTAATCCTTGTCATTTTGTTTCAATGGATTCGTTTATTTAAAAATATTTTCATCATCCTCGGCCTTAAATGATGATATTATTGAATATCTTTTGGCCCAGAAAGTGCAAAGATGAATGATTTATGATGAATATCTTTGGCCTGTAATGCAAAGATGAATGATTTTCGATGAATATCTTTGGCCCGTGAGTAGGCAAAAGATGAACAGTGTTTAGATGAACACGACCGATCGATGAATATCTTTTGGCCAGTAGTGCAAAAAGATGAATATTTGATTCCGGATATATATTGATTGATGTTACAGGATAAAAGATAGACGATGAACTTTAAAATTCATACATAGAAGATAGTAGTTTGAATTCTCTACTTAACTCTTCTAATGAATTATTATTTCATTGCGAATATTGATTTAAAACTTGTTGTCTATTGTATTCTATTAGATTTTTCCCTGTTGAAGACTAACGATAATTTTGTTGTATATTATCTTAGTCATAATATTCTTTACTGGGCTAGTTGAGCTCACCCTTTTCCTTTTTGTTCATTTTTTCTTCTCAGGAGACGAGAATGTAGCGATTACTAGTCGGGGTATGGAATGAAGGTTCTAGAGAGAGTTGTTTAGTAGTCCTCACCATTTTTATAAATAATGTATCAATAATTATGATGGGGATTTATTTGCGTGAGGATATTGTCTAGATGGAAATATCTATATTTAAACTCACAGTTTATATGTTGTAATAATAAAGTTGTAGTTATTTCTGTACCATGTATTTGGCGCACTCGAGAATGGGTTGGATGGAATGGACCTATTTTGGGGGGCGCCACGGTTGGTATCGAGCTTAGGATATGATCTTTGGCGGAGATCGGGGAATAGAACTAGGAGGGGAGAGACGAGTAAATCCTTCGCTAGTATGTCCTACCTAAGCTTATTTGTTGGCTCATCATAATATAGGATATTACGTGATATGTTAATTTGTTTAATTAACCCTTGTTTTATGGCAAGATTTAAGAATGGTCATTGAGAACGTTAACAATGGAATTTATGAGACTATGGAACAACCTTTAGTCGCAAACTCGGAGAACATGCAACAGGAAGGCAATATTCTCTTGTAAACAACACTACCGAGCAAACGATGAACGATGGAATGTTTAGGAGCTTTTTGCGATTCATGCAAAAATCGACGAGGAGACTCTGTACAAAATACGGTGGAAATGATGGCAACGCTATGGATCTCACTGCCCAAGCGATTCAAGGAGTTGGGACCACCAGATTTCCATGGAAAGCCGGATCCGATCAAGGCAGAAACGTGGATCAAGCAAATTACCAAGATATTCGATGTCTTGGGGTGCACGGAGGAACAGAAGGTTCCATTCGCCACCTTTATGTTTCGTGGTGAAGCAGATTCTTTGGTGGGAATCGTGAAGCGTACTCACCTGACGCATGCACTTAACATGTCTTGGGAAAGATTTCAAAATCGTTTCAATGACAAGTACTTTCCGAGAAAGTATTCATCATATGAAGGAGGTAGAGTTTATTAGACTAAGCGAGTAACAACATGACGGTGTCTCAAAGACGAGGCAAAGTTCGCAGAGTTATCCAGGTTTGCACCTCATTTGGTGGAGAATGAGGAACGAATGACGCGTATGTTTCTAAGAGGTCTAAAACCCGAGATTCGCCAATACCTTATCTCTCATAAGTTTTCTCTCGTATTCGGATGTTGTCAGCAGTGGCTCGCTTATTAGAGAAAGCGAGATAGTGAGTATACTCAACCGAGGGACCACAATCGTGGTAGTCATCGAACGATGATAACCAAATGAGGAGGAAAGAATATGGATAAAGGCGGTAACCACTCAGGTGGTAATCGTGGACATGATAATAGGAAAGGTGACTCAAGTGGAAATTTCAAAAAGAGAAGATTCAACAATGACGGGAAGACATCAACAGCAGGACCAGCACCAACAACAAATTCTAGGGGAGGAGAACGACCGCCAGTTAGATGTTACAAATGCGGGAAAAAGGGACATATCAGCCCAAACTGCCCACAACAGTTTAAGGTATGCTATAATTATGGAAAAGAAGGACATATCGCCGAGATTATACGATATCGAAACCAGATCCAAATGGAATGGTGACTCAAAAAGATGTCCCGTAAAAGTCAAAGTCAGCGGTTCACGGAAGAGCGTTTGTCGTGACCGTCCAAAATGCGAGGAACCCGAACGGTTAGCATGGGTTAGTTAATTATAAATTCTTGCGAAGTTTATACCTTACTAGATACTGGGTTCTACCCATTCTTTTATCTCTCTTGCTTGCGCCAACGCTTGAACTTGACTCTGAGAGAAATTAGACTTTGACCTATTTATGGAGACTCAGTTAGAGAAACTTTCATTACATCCGTTGTTTGGAAATCTTGCTTGATTCAGTTGGCACTATCACATTACCGTTGATCTTATCTCTTTAAAGATACTTGCTTTTGATGTGATTTTAGGATTGATTGGTTAACTACTCATCATGCCAAATTGATTGCTTTCGTAAGGTTGTTAGTTTTCATATTCCTAAGCAACTCGTTATTCAATTCAAGCAAGCAAACCATTGTAGTCAAACATTTTTATATCAAGCCATGAAGTCATTCGCTTATTACGGATGTCAAGTTTTCTTAGTCCATGTTATGGATTTAAATAAAGACACGCCGATTGAATAATATTCTGTTGTTATTGATTTTTCCCGACGTATTTCCTAAAGAATTTCTCGCTTACTCCCAAAGCCCGATATTAAATTTTGTATCGACTTTGAACCGGTACAAAACTCATTTCTAAAAACTCATATCGAATGGCTCTATTGAACTTCAGAGTTAAAAATTCAACTATAGAATTTGGTACCTGAGCCTTTATCTGGTGACTTCCTTTATGGAATGCACCGAAGCCAAACTCTCTGTAGGGGACACCATATTCGTGCGATAGTAAACTGATAGGTGTCATTGTAACGTGCTATCCAAGGTTGGGATATGAATCACAGTTGAGAACAACCTAAGTCGATAATCAAAATACGTAGCTTTCTAGGCTTAGTTGGTTATTATCGGAGATTCGTTGAAGGATATTCTCGAATCGCTATTCCATTAATGTGGTGACCAGTAGAGATACAAAATTTGAATGGAGCAAGGAATGTGGGAAGAGCTTGAAGAACTCAAGAGGAGACTCATTCAAAGACATGTTCTGACCATGCCATCCTGGGAAAGCGAACGTGGTAGCTGACGTGTTGAGTAGAAGATCGTATACAAGTACGAGTACGATATTGTCAAAGACTCATCTCGTATAACTTACAAATGATGAAGATAGAGTTAAAGACTCTAAGTACCCACGTGATGATATACGAGTATAATCGACTTTTATCGATAAAGTTAAAATCGCCTCACTAACCGAAGTGATGAATATGAAGAAGGAGGTGCAAGAAGTTGTTATTCCAAAAGCGAGAATTGGCGATGTGAGGAAAGCTCAAATCTTCGATTTATTAGTTTATTTGAAATCCTCGATCGAGTAGGAACTGTGGCCTATAGACTCGTTTTGCCGCCAAGTATGACGCGTGTTGATAACGTTTTTCACGTATCGATGTTACGTAAATATGTGGACGACCCGAACCACATTATTGAGTTAGAACCAGACGAGATAGCCGAAGACTTAACATACGAGGAGCTACCTGTCAAGATTTTGGATAGGAAGAAGCATGTACTACGACGAAGGTCATACCACAAGTTAAAGTTTTGTGGAGAAACCATGCTATCGAGGAAATGACGGGAGTTGAAAGCGGAAATGAAAGCGAGGTATCTTCATCTTTTCGATACACAGTATCGTACGCCAATTTCGAGGACGAAATTTCATAAGGAGTGGAGGTTGTAAGACCCCAAATTTTTATAAATAAAAATCGAATTTCCTCTAATTATTATTATTGATTAATAAGGTGGTAATTTGATATAATGCTTTGGTTATGGGTGAAATGTGCAAAGTTTACAAAATAAGCAAGTGGTTATAAAATATTCATTATTGTCGGGGAATATTCGTTTGGTCGTGGAATATTCTTTTTGTCGGGAATATCCGTACGACGGCGCAGTCATTTGTGGGCCCCATAACAGAATAACTGTCGGATGAGGAAAACGACAAGTATGTGTTTTTATAAATAACGACGTAGTTGTTACCGTTAACACTGTTGGATTACCTGGTGGTTAAAATACAGTAATATGCGTGGTTGCACAGTAGCACACGGTATTGCACAGTATTGTTGAATTATTGATTCGTACATAAGAAGGCGCTACTCAATAATGGTTACAGTAATTACTATTCAGTATTTTATTTTATTGATTCAATAATTGTTGCGTTGATATTTTATATTGTTGTTGTTTCAATAATTGTCATTACACAGTATTTTTCATTATCGAAGCAATAATTCATATTATTTGAATAATATTATCAGATAACATTATTGGCAATGTCTAGAAAGTTTACATCTAAGGAGAGGTTTGGTCACCTAATTCTTGCCAAAGAAGGAGAAATCCTTATTGGAAAGCCCCCTCTTTCCTGGGAACTGCCTGGTTGTCAATATTGTGATACTGTAATATTATTTGTGAATAATTAATTATTGATTTATATGATGAGAAAAATATTGATTTTATATGGATATAGATGGAGAAAAATTTTTAATGTGACAATTGTTGAAAATTAATATTTTATCTTTTTCTGATAAAATAATTCATTTAAATATATTATTTTAATAATATATTAACGATGATATTTTTACAATGAATGTGGGATATATGAGTATATGAGGAGGTAGAGTATTTTGTGGCATTAAATGTTTAACACATGTTTTGTGTGTCGGTGGACACAATTCTTGACCGAAAATTTATTATGTATTATAAAATCGCCTGCTTATGGATTTTTGGTCAATTTTTTGGAATTTGGAAAAACTTTCTTCGCAAAGTCGTAGAGAATGGAATTTCCCATGGAAAGTCGTATGCGTTTTGAATTTTTTCGATAACCGAACTATTTTCACTTAATTATTGAAGTTTAGGAAAATAAAATGATTTTATTAAATTATGGGTGGGACCCACTTTTATTCTAACACATGTGAAACGCTAATTTGAGTCAAGGATGGTGGTGGATGAATTGGTAGGTAAGCATGCGAGGAAATGTGTTTAATAAATAATATTAATTTATTATTTTAGTCTCTTCTTAGGTTTCTAGCATTTTCCCATAAATAGAGGCTAAGTTAGAATTGAAAATCACACCGTAAACTAAGTTTTCTCTTTTCTCTCTCTATATTATCGAAGCGCATTCTTGTGAGTATACTTTGAGTGTTGCTATATCGATGCGAGTTTCTCGTCAAGACTATACCGAAATTCAAATGTAAATACGGTTATTTTGAGGTAAGGGATGTTATTTCTTTCATAAATGATATTATTTTCTTCAATATCATTATGCCAAAATATTGGTTGAAACTTTTATCAAATTTGGAACTTTTTCATGTCTGGGTTACTATTCATGAGTTACTTATTCACGAGTTACTATTCATGAGTTACTATTCACGAAAGTTCTTATTCATGAGTACTATTCACGTAAGCGTGAAGATGTTTTTTTGTGAAATTTCTATCTTTTGGTGTGAGATTCTTTGTTCACGTGATACGGCACTATTCACGATATCGACATAATTATTCCCGAATACGGCATTATTCATCAAAAATGAAATTTCTTCTTTTCGTCAAAAATAAATATCTATTCGGATACTAGCTTTGATTGTATCCATGTTTTGATCATTCTTGAATTTTTACACCACTATGATTATTTTGAGGTATTTTTGGATATGGATAAAACAAAGTATGAATCCTTAATCCTTAATCCTTGTCATTTTGTTTCATTGGATTCGTTTATTTAAAAATATTTTTCATCATCCTCGCCTTAAATGATGATATTATTGAATATCTTTGGCCTGAAAGTGCAAAAGATGAATGATTTATGATGAATATCTTTGGCTTTCAGAAAGTGCAAAAGATGAATGATTTCGATGAATATCTTTTGCCCGTAGTGCAAAAGATGAGCATGGTGTTTAGATGAACATGACCGATCGATGAATATTTCGGCTCAGAGTGCAAAGATGAATATTTGATTCGATATATATATGATTGATGTTACAGGATAAAAGATAGACAATGAACTTTAAAATTCATACATAGAAGATAGTAGTTTGCATTCTCTACTTAACTCCTCTAATGAATTATTATTTCATTGCTGCGAATATTGATTTAAAACTTGTTGTCTATTGTATTTTATTAGATTTTTCCCGTCAAGACTAACGATAATTTTGTTGTATATTATCTTAGTCATAATATTCTTTACCGGGCTAGTTGAGCTCACCCTTTTCCTTTTTGTTCTATTTTTCTTCTCAGAGACGAGAATGTAGCGATTATTATTTTGGGGTATGGAATGAATGTTAGAGAGAGTTGTTTAGTAGTCCTCACCATTTTGTAAATAATTTATCAATAATTATGATGGGGATTTATTTGCGTGTGGATATTGTCTAGATGGCAATATCTCGTATTTAAACTCACAGATTTATATGTTGTAATAATAAAGTTGTAGTTATTTCGTATCATGTATTTGGCGACTCAGAATGGGTTGGATGGAATGGACCTATTTTGGGGGCGTCACAGAAATGATCTGTATACGTGGATTACCGCATGACGGGAGAAAATCTATTTGCAGTTTCATATATTCTATTATACTCAGTTGGTTAAAGTTTTGACTTCTATACTCCATGAAATTAGTGGAATATCCTTGATATTTGCGCTTCATCTAGTATCTTTTCATGAAAATATTCTTTTGAGCATTCTTGAATTTTACTCTACAAAGCAATATCATGTTGACAATTTGGACGTTATTGAATTCTGGATAAATTAATTCTTGAACTTGTTTTATTGGATTCTTATATCATTGTCATTATCCTCATGCTTATAGTATGTTGAAAGTCATCTATGGCCTGTTGTGCATAGATGGACTTGGTATGATTATGACTAGGAATTATTCGGTATAATCATGACCGTAATGTTACAAATGATGTGGTAAAAGTCCTCATTGGCCCGTAATGCATTGATGGACAATTGTTGGCATGATCATGACCATTGATGAATGCACGAATATCCTTGGCCCGTAGTGCATGGATAATTTGTGGTCGTGATACTAATGAATATCCTTGGCTGTAGTGCAGTGATGATGTGGATTATTTATTATTGCTGAGTCTCAGCGATAAAAGTGATGAAAAACCTTTTAAATCATAAAAGATAGTAGATCTTATTCTCTACTTGACTCTTTTAATGGATTGCTTGTTCCGCTGTAGTTAAACTTGATGTTTGTTATATTGTATCAGTTTAACACTATTGAAGGCTAACGATAATTTATTATGTATTATCTTAGTCATAATATTTCTTACTGGGCTAGTTGAGCTCACCCTTTTACTTTCATTGTTCTCTTCAGAAAATGAGAACGTAGTCGGGACTAGTCGGGGAACGAAGTGACGGTCCAAATGATAGTATTAGTAGTCCTCACTATTCTGTTAAATAGTGTGACAACAAATGTAATGAGGACTCCTTTGAGTGTGGATATTGTCTAGATGACAATATTTTTTTAAAACTCTCAATTTATGTTTTGTCGTATTTTACACGACAGTTGTATTATTAAGTTGTATTTGAATTTTGTACCATGTATTTGGCGACTTAAGATGGGTGATGTATACCTATTTTTGGGGGCGTCACAGACTTCTTACGTAAGCATCAATAATCAATATCTGTGTGTGCTACTTATGCAACTAATGCCGTATTCTCGTACTTTTAAACTTTGGATGTTTCAACAGTTAACGGTAAAACTTTCGCCATTATTTTCATAAAATATTTTTGTCGTTTTCTCAATCCGACAATAATTCCGTTGTGGGGTCCACCAATGATTGTGTCGTCGTATGAATATTCTTTGTTAAAACGAATATTTCCCGACCAATCGAATATTATATAACAACTTGCGTACTTTGCAAAATTTATAAATATTACCCACAACTATAATATTATATCAAATTCATTCCATAATAATTAAAAATAATATTTATAGAAAAATCATCTTTATTAAAAAAAGTTGGGGTCTTACAAATATGGCCATACACAGATGTGTATGTTTTATTTGTGCACAATCTGTCAAAATTACGTCGTTTTGACAGATTTATTTTTAAAAAAAAAATTCTCTCATCTCAAATCAGAAATAAAAAACAAATATGCTAAAACGACATAGTTTTAACAGACTATACACAAATAAAACATACACAACTTTGTAGAGCTATTATTCCCAATAAAAACTAGACCCAATTAGATTAAAGACCCAAATTAATAAAATCTCTTACTTATTATTGTTCACACAAATTAAATATAATTTGATCCAAACATAAAAAAAATCCAATTAAAATATTTAAAATATGAAATTAAATATCATTTATTTATTTTTTGGGTATTACATAAATACACTACCTCCTATGTTATACTCCATCTATTTCATAATAATAATTGGTTTAGCTTCATTCATATGGACTAAGAAAATTATTTAATAATATCATTCAATAATTAAAACTTGTGTAATATTTTATTACTACCCTTTTATAGAAAGTTAAAAATTACTAACATAAGAGAGAGAATTTCTTTAGACAATGAAAGTGGTTAACAGTAATATAAGAAAATAAATAATTTATTCTCTTAGAAAATTATAAAAATCAAATAAATTAATTTTTTTTTCTTCTAAAAAATTTATTATTATGAAATGGAGAGAGTATATAAAAGTGATGCCTTGTAATTTTCAAAATAGTATTATTATAAGGGACATCTCACATAAAAATACATGAGTGTCCCTCACCTTCCATAATAATTGCGTGAGTTACGTACAATTTTTTTTATAATCTGACAACTCTTTCTAAATAATTTTATATAATTGACTACACAAATTTATAATATATAATGAATCATGTTATATATTACAAAAAAAATTTAATCAAATTATGATTGCGACGTATATGCATATATGAGATGATGATGTATATGCATAGATAAAACATATAGAGATCAAGAAGGGTCTCATCACTTTAGTCGCAATTCAACTTGATCAAATATTTATCGACATGTATATAATTTTTATATATAATTAAATAATTTATTATCTAAATACATATTTAATAATTATATCTCAAAGTTCTAAATATATTTACCCTACATTCAATTAATTTAGAAAACTAATATTTTTATATGTATTTTTAATATTTTAATATGTTTTTTTGTCGTATAAACATACAATGAGTCTCACCTTCATATCAAAAAATACCAATAAAAATATCAAAAATATGTGGAAATAATATTTTTTTTTCCCTTAATTTATTTTACTTGATCGAATAAACCGAGCTTGATTTTAATATATAAATTAAATCAAGGTCTAATTTTGTGACAACAAATTCTAAGAATTCAATTAAGCTCACACACTATTTCACCGTCTGAAACACACATCCGCCACCTCTCTGTCCTCTTATTATCTCCATTGTTGGCGCCCGGCCGGCCGACCCTTTCTTCTTCTCGGTTAGTTCTGGCTCTCTTTTTCTCCGTGAAAGCTTTGGAATTAGGGCTATAATATATTTGTATCTAACTTTCAAAAGATTGTTTCTTATTCGTGTCATCTTCAGTTTTCTGTTGTCATTTACTGTACTTTATTCTTCGGATTCTGAACTTTATGCGGGTAATTGTAATTCTACACCTTTATTATATGGTGATTGTCTGATTGCATAGCTCATTCATCTTCATTCATCTTTACATCTTCTTCAGTTGACGGAATCCAATACGCACACCATGTGTTTGATAATAGGTCTCATAAAGATGGCACTTTTCTTTGCAGCATCATATTCTTTATACTGGGGCACTTTATTCTACTTTATTTTGTTTTAATCTGAGCGGCCACCTTGAATTTAATTTTTTTAGAAGATATATAAACAAGGTACTTAGGATGATGGATTGATAATAGAAAGTTTTCATAAAGAACAGTGTAGTTTCTTTATTTAATAAAAGCTGCTTTGGTTGTTTGATTTGCATATGCAGTCTATCATGGAAACGATTTCTTATTTAATCTGCTAGTTCTTACAATTTTTGAATTTGTCTTTCAGATTGGATAGTTTTCAATTTATACTACTCAGGAAAATGTGATCAGGATAAAAACTTGGAGGCAAATATTGAGTTAAATGTTTTATCACGGTGGATCAACTGAAGCTGTGTAACATAGAAATGACATATGCATTGGTCTTGTTTGTCTCAACGATAGAAAACAATTTAAGATAAGGAAGAAACAAAAAAAATGAGAATGGTATTGCCTATCGAATGGAAGTACCTAGTGTATGATTCGGCTATGTCTCCAAATTAGTATTTCACAGTTGGATGAATAAGCCATATTGCTTGTTTGATTGGAAATTTGGCAAGGAAAAGATCGGTAAAGAGCAAATAGGCCAACTATTGTTGGTATTTGAGCAATATTTAAATTAATTAGATAAATCATAATACGCCCACATACTTTTTCTAAAGATTTACCATAACAAATTACATGGCACATAGAATCTGGTGGACATTCTAGTATACTAAAAATCAAAACACCAGCCTTTATTAATTTTGAGATTATTATGATCAGTTAAGGAACTTAAATGCTGCTACAAGGCCAACATTGATGGATTTAGCACCACTTCTTTCCATGACTGCATGGACTTCAAGGGTCCATGTGTGATTAGTGGGTTTCACAAACATGTCACTAAAGTTGGAGCGTTCAAGAAGGTTATGGGAGTATGATGATTATATTGGTACTTTTGATTAGCCCATCCTAGGAATCATGGATAGGGACACAGGATAAGGATTCAAAACGATTCGCGACATGGGACACAACATTTTCCCAAAAAACTAGATCTTCAATAAATATATATGTGTAAATTAATTTCATTGTTAATAAAGCATGATAAAATCAAGCGAAATATTGAGGACCGCTTATACCATAAAGATCTCCAAGTCTACTAACAAATAAGACCATAACATACAACTCTAAGAGATAACCATATTTAAGAAGACATATCCAAAAGTGTCCACGGAGTGTCTGTGTCTGACTGTTCGACACAGATACGTAAACTTCCTAGAATTGTCCATGATTCATAGAGACCAGCCAAATGTGTTGGGTTTGCCGGTTGGGTACTTGTGGGTTGGGTCCTAATGGTTTGGGCAATATTAATAATTGGTGAATACCTATTTCTGAATGGGTGTTGGAAATGATACACATTACCCACAAGTAATGGATCATGGGTGCCCGACTCGACCCGATTTTTTTGAGATCTATTTTGCTATTACAGAAAAAAATGTTTACATACAATTTATTTAGTAAAAATTCTACTTTTAAAAAGTAATGATATATCAATACTTAAATTTATAATAGTAGAGTATAAAGATTATGTGGAAGGAAGAAAAAGAGAAGAAGAAAAGAAGTGCGTGCATTATGTTATCACACAATAAAATATGTTTACTACAAAACTATCCGTCTTACTCTTACAATAAAAAAAGCTTTCCAACATAAAACAGGAAATGCTGGTAAATTACAATAGGAGCATGTTTCTAACTTAGAATAGGAATTCTTTTTTACTTGCAATATAAAAAATGTTTCCAACTTAGAAGCTCAAAAAAAAGAAAGAAAAGAATGATACCTTACCACTTAGTAATGTTATTAATTATATAAATTATATATTATGAATGTGGATACCCTTGGGTTGGGTCAAAATGAGTTTTAGATGGTATTCCAGTTATTTGATATTTGATAAAGTGTAGTATGTAAGTATTTGGCTAGGATGAAAGTGTGTTTTGTTTCACTTCTACTTTCAAATTTTAGTTACCTAATTATCAGATAGTTGTTTCCATTGCCAAGCTACTTTGTTGTTTGAAATTATTGGAGTTCTTTGTAAATGTTAATTTTGTAGCATTTTAGACTATGTTTTCAAGCCATCTTACAAGTTGCATATGATTCCTATATTTTGTCTTCTTTTAAACTAGGTGGTAGGTTTGGTGCAGCATGTGATTAATGTAATAAACTTGTTTGCTTTCCAGGATCTTGATAATTAACTTTGTCTCATCTTCAAGTTGGTTATACTCCAAGGCGCAACAGCATCAGTAATCAACCATCTTACCATCAACTGTTGGCAGGAAGTTTCAAAATTAAAGTACTCTAGTAAAAAAATTCCACTGCCAAGAAATTTAAAGAAGCTCCTTGATTTTGATGAATCCCCTCACTACAACTTCACCATCCCTCGTTGACTCTATAGCATATATTTTGCAGAAGAGCAATTTCTTAAATTTCAGTCAATTGCAACAAATTCACGCTCAATTTCATACTCATGGATTTCTCAGTTTTACTCCCCTCTTTATCGACTTCCTCTCATCGTGCTATCGATCACAACATCCTAGCTATGCTTTGCTTTTCTTGCGAAATTTACCAAATTCCAATTCCTTTCCATTTCTATGGAATTCTGTAATTGTGGTTTCATTAAAATCATCCAATATTTATGGCAATTTCATGAGTTTATATAATGAGATGAGATATAATAATTTGATTCCTAGTCAAAATACGTTTTCATTAATTCTTCATTCATGTGCGGGTTTCGCAGCAACCCAAATGGGGAAATCGTTTCATTGTCAGTTATTAAAATGGAATTTTGGTACTGATGTGGTTTTGCAAACTGGGTTGCTTGATTTTTATGCCAAAGTTGGAGATTTGAGGTCAGCAAAGAGGGTTTTTGCCGACATGTCTGTGAGAGATGTTGTGGCCAACAATGCGATGATTTCAGCTTTGAGAAAGCATGGTTGTGTTGAAGAGGCACGTGATCTGTTTGATTGTATGCCTGAGCGGAACTCGTGTTCTTGGAATTCCATGATAACTTGCTATTGCAAGTTGGGGGACATTAAATCTGCTCGTTTGATCTTTGATGACAGTCCGGTCAAAGATGTTGTCTCGTGGAATGCAATGATCGACGGGTACTGCAAATCGGGGATGCTAATGAATGCTGAGGAGTTGTTCTTTCAGATGGGAGCAGCTAAAAATTCTATCACGTGGAACACCGTGATTGCGGGGTTTGTTCAGCAGAGGAAATTCAGCAGTGCAATATATGCATTTCAGCATATGCAAGCTGAGAGTGTAAAGCCGACCGAGGTAACAATGGTTAGTTTGTTATCCGCATGTGCTCATCTTGGAGCTTTAGATATGGGTGAATGGATTCATGGCTATATTAAAAGGAAAAGATTTAGAATTGATGTTGTTCTAGGCAATGCTCTTATAGACATGTACTGCAAGTGTGGGAGTATAGAAGCTGCTCTAAATGTCTTTCATAACCTTCAAGTGAAGAACATTTTTTGCTGGAATTCTATAATTGTTGGATTAGGAATGCATGGTTATGGCGAGGAAGCTATATATGTCTTTAATTCCATGGAGAAGGAGGGGATAATGCCAGATGGAGTCAGCTTTGTTGGCCTCCTGTGTGCATGTAGTCATTCAGGCATGATTTCTGAAGGCAGAAGATATTTCTCTCAAATGCATAGTAAATATGGTATTGAACCTGGAATTGAGCATTATGGTTGCATGGTTGACCTTCTTGGTCGAGCAGGGTTTCTTGAAGAGGCGCTAGAGCTCATAAGTACCATGCCCATGAAGCCAAATTCTGTCGTGTGGGGAAGCATGCTCCAAGCATGTCAGATTCATAAGGATACCAATCTCGGTGAGCATGTGACACAGCGTCTACTGGAGTTGGACCCATATGATGGTGGAAATTATGTGTTCTTGTCCAATCTATTTGCATCACTAAATCGTTGGAAGGATGTGGATATGTGCCGGAAGTTAATGGTGGAGAGAGGTGTCCGTAAAACACCTGGATGCAGTTCGATTGAGGTGGACAATATAGTACATGAGTTTGTGGTTGGAGATAGTTCACATCCGCAATTTCCACAAATTAATGCATTTTTAGATGAAATTGCAAAGGAATTAGAAAGACATGGGCATAAGCCAGATATGACTTCTGTGCTCCATGACATAGAGGATGAGGAGAAGGAGAGAGCTGTTAGATACCATAGTGAGAGAATTGCTGTTGCTTTTGGGGTGATGAGCACGCCTCCTGGAAAAGTAATTCGGGTGGTGAAGAACCTCCGAACATGTAATGATTGCCATGCTGCTATAAAGCTCATAGCACAGATATTTAATCGGGATATTATTGTGAGAGATAGAAATCGTTTTCACCATTTTAGGGATGGATTTTGTTCTTGTAAAGATTATTGGTGATTGATGAAATGTTATACCCGAAGAACCTCCGAAAATGTAATGATTGCCATACCGCTATAAAGCTCATAGCACAGAAATTTAAGCGGGATATAATTTTGAGGGATCAAAATCGTTTTCACCATTTTTAGGATGCAATTTGTTCTTGTAAAGTTCTCAGGTGATTGATGGTATGTTTACATAAAACCTCCTCATTCATTTCCTTTTGACTGATATATAAATATTATACTAGTATACAGTTATCATTTTATCTGACCAGAAAGTTTTCAAAGATGCTACCGATTATTTATATTTGTTTTTCTTTTTTTGGGTCGCTAATCCTATTCATATACTTGCTGTTAAATTTTTATACCTAAACTTAGTAATTTGTAGCAGATCTCGATTACTATTAGTTGAATGCTGAACATTCCACCCTTTTATTCTCTCTTACCTTTAATGACATCTCTAAGCAGTTGTAGTCATCATGTTTGTTTTGAGTTCTACATTCAAATTTTATTTCTATTTTCAGTCTACAGATGGAGGAAGTTATGTCTATCTACAAACCTAGAAATGGAATGCTGATTAGTAGCTTTTGTTTATGTTGCCCATGCTTATGATTTGTATCACTCTGGGATTCAGAATTTAAATGGTTCTTTATTGTTAAGAGTGCCCATATTAACTGAGTCCAATGTTACAGCATCAAAGTAGAATAGTGCTGCGAACTTCTACTTTAGTCTATCTGAAGTAGAAGCCAGGATAATTTACTTTAGTCTTTAAGTAGAGATTACACATCTAATGTTTTGTCTTCAGTTAACACCATAATTTTGGCTATTCTGTGATTGGTGCTACAATTAGGTCATCTTCTAGTGGCAATCGGGGGAGAAGAGCTCCGGCAAGACCAAGGGCTGGTAGTTTTTGACTATTTGCATATATTTGGAGGATCACAAAAGGTAATGGAACTGTCCTTTTCGCTCCGCTGTTGCTTTTTAGCTGATTTAGTACTCTTCTGTGACTCCTGTTTTTTATTTTTATATTATTTTTGTTGGTTAACTTCAGGTTTTATTCTCTATTAGCACCACACTTGACAAAATAGCAAAGTAGCTGATTGTTGTGAAATTGTTTGGTTTCTAGATTACTTCATGAGGGTGAATAATCCTTGTGTGAAAAATATAGCTTACCATAAAGGAAAGTGCCATGTTTTAATATCTATATAGAATGTGACCTAGAGTACGACCTAGACTACTTGTAGTTAATTATTTCTCCCATTTACCAAAATTGTGAGCTCCCAGTGGTTTCAAGCTATGGCCTATGTTACACACACTCTTCATTTTGCTCTAAAGTACTTGTATTCGACAATCCAGGGGCGTAGCCTCATGTAGCATAATGCTAAAATTTGGGCTATTTTTTTGTGTTACACTTCACTTTTTTCCCCCTCAGATTCTGAGTTCCCAAGAAACATAATATTTAACTTTTTTAAGATCCTTAAATAAGAATAGAAACTTTTACATAAAAAAGTAAACTAATTAACGCTCTACATACATATTTTTGTGGGTATTTATAGTGTAGCTGTGTAACCCATGTAGGGATGGAAGGTCGATAAAAGATAAATTATGATAAGGAATAGCCACAAGACGATTGGGAAGGGGGTAGACTTTGAAAATTTCTATAGAATTTAATGCATATTGAAATCTGAAAATTAATTTTATATGTTATTTTGAGCCTAGTATAGTATAAGTTTATATTTTCCAATTATGAGCTCACTATTTAATTTTATGTATTTACACAATTGAGAATGGGCCAAGATAAATTACTAACAAAATATACAAGTACTACTAACACTAGGTAAAAAAAAGGCACTCGACACTCGAACAGGGGTGTGGATACTAGACATTTCATTTTTGTGTAAAAAATTAACAAAATTGAAGAGTACCTGTTTGGGACTTTTCAAAATATAGTGTCCAACTTGACACCCTAATTAGGGGTGAGCAATTCGGTTATAACTGAACTGAATAGCTTATTCGAATATAATCGAACTGAATAGCTTATTCGATTATAACTGAAAACTGAAATTTTTTTAATTTTACTATCTGAATAAATAATTGAATTTAAAAATAACCGAATTACTACGTGGCGTAAAATGCAAGTTGAATTATTACAAGTATAATATACATGTTTGTACTCTCTCACAACTTTAAAGGGCTTGACTGACCACATATTGTCATTAAGGGGTATTGAAGATCCATACCGCACCTTCTCTTTTGTTGTTTTGAGAAATGAATTAGACCGTCTAGTTAGGCTAGATATGAGAAACAGTATTAATTTGGTAGCATTTTTATACTATAATTAAATACACAATTTGTTCCGTCCGGTTTTTTTTTTTTGGGTTTGACTTTGACTTTTCTTGTGTTAGGTCAATTTTTATTATTTATAGAAGCTAGAATTAATAACATAGTTTTATAAGGAAACTAGTTAGTATTATAATTTTATAAGAAACAATCAAAATAAGATTCTTACATAATTTTAATTTGTCAATTTTATTAAAGTATATATACAATAATGCAAGTTTAAGTAAAATAATCACAAAGATCATCTTACCTAACTTGAATTTGTTACTATTATTAAAATACATGTATAATTATAATTTTGAGTATAAGTAAAATTTATTATTATTATACATAATATATATATATACTACAATTCAATTATTAAATTAAAAATTAAAAGAAAATTACTCTATCAAATAGTATATTCATAAAAAATAATAAATAATTAACAATATCATAATTATGCAATAAAAACATTAGAAACAAAGATAAGTAATATAGTTTTCTAATATTAATTTTTATTATTATTAGAACATAAGTATAATTATATATATTTCAAATATAAGTAAAATTTTACTTTTCTTACTTATATATAGAAAGGAACTATAACTAAAAGTACAATTTGGTTCATGTGGCTTTACTATTAGTATATACATATAATACATTGACAACTATATGACTTGATCATTATATTAAAACTTAAGAATTAAGCAGTTCATCCCATAACTTACTTGCAATAAAAATCATTAATATAAGGATTATACAATTAGACCCGTGCTGTGCACTGCTAGTTTCTAATAAAAGTTCATCAAGGGTTAATGTTCATTATTGATAGGAATTTATCCAAGAGATGGTGTGGATGATTGGGATTTATCGAGTATCATTACTGAATTTTAGGGGGGTTTGGGTATTGAGCCATTTTTTTTTTGTCAACGCAAATTGAGCTCCAAGTCATGATTTGAACTCTTGAGTTCTAGCTTAAAACTTGAAACCAATGACCAACTGAGCTAAGAAGCCTAGTTGCTATAATTTTGCAAGGATTAATATTTATAATTAAACAAATCATTTCTCCCAAATTAAAACAAATCTCCTATCTTTAGATCTGTTATGTACATAACTAAAATAATAATAATAATAATAATAATAATAATAATAATAATAATAATAATAATAATAATAATAATAAAATCAACAACAACAACAACAAAAATAAAAATAAAATAAAAATAAAATAGTAACAACAATAAAAATAAAAATAAAAATAAAATAGTAATAATAATAATAATAATAATAATAAAATCAATAACAGTAATATTATTACTATTATTATTTTTATTGTTATTATTTTATTAACAGTAATTTTTTTTATTATTATTATTATTATTATTATTATTTTATTTTTATTTTATTTTATTATTATTATTATTTATTATTATTATTATTATTATTATTATTTTTAATTTATTATTTAATCTCTTAAATTTTATTTTATCTCGCATAATATGTAGCTCGGTTGTTATCAGATGCCGGTTAAAGTTTATGCTCTCAACAGGTGAATATGAGGAATTGATGACTATTTATTTTGGGGGTTGAGTCACCTCTATATACTAATTACTCTCTTTTATAAAAATAAGTTTATTATTTTTATTTGTAAGAAAATATTACTTTTTAATTATTACTACTAAAGTAGCAACTTATAATTTTAGAATAAATTTAATATTCATAAATTTTATACTCTATTTTATGAAGGGAAGTAGAATTTTATAAAAGAGAAAATTTTGAATTTTAAAAAGTAACTGCTATTAGTTAGTGAGAAGAAAACGTGAGTAAAATCATTTATATATATATATATATATATATATTTTAAAAATTTTAAGGATAAAAAGGAAAAAAAAAAATTATTTTTTATTTACACAAACTTTCCTCCTGGTTTAATAATAATAATAATAATAATAATAATAATAATAATAATAATAATAATAATAATTATTATTATTATTATTATTATTATTATTATTATTATTATTGTTATTGTTGTTGTTGTTGTTGTTGTTTTAGTTATGTACATAACAGATATAAGGATATGAGATTTGTTTTAATTTGGGGAAAATGATTTGTTCAGTTATAAATATTAATCCTTGCAAAATTATAGCAACTAGGCTTCTTAGCTCAGTTGGTCATTGGTTTCAAGTTTTAAGCTAGAGGTCAAGAGAAGTCCAAATTTTTTAATAGAAAGGGGCTCAATTTGCGTTGATCAAAAGAAAATGGTTCAATACCCAAAAATCCCTAAAGTTCAGTGATATACTTTGCATTTTACCTTTTATTTATTTCATATTTAGTATTTCAGACTTTAATTAGAATCCAATTAGTACTGATTTTATTATCTAATTGTGGTATTTTAATCTTTATTGCAGTAGGGTTTTTGTTGTCTTTAATAGCGATGTAATATTTACAGATTGGAAACACAATAATTATGGAGATTACGATGCATTGATTGATTGCGATCAATTTACTCTTCCGTGGTTGAGTATCCGGGAGTAGTGGAATGCGTGGGTTCGACCAGAGTTTTTTTTCCCATTCTTGTGGAGTTTTTTTTGTTTTGGAAGATTGGTTTCTCTCCATTAGTGAGATTTGGTTTCGTTTGTGATGAAGGATGATTCCAGATATGCTCAGAATCGAATACAGGATACAAGCAGCAGCTTCGACAATAGTTTCTCGGACAATCTCTCTTACTTTTTGTTTTATTTAAATCTTGAAAGTTTGTAATAGATTTTAATTATGGATTGAGAAAATACCTCTTCAGCTCTATTATATTTGTAAGCTTATAATGGAAATAATACTCAATAATGAAATGCAATTGAGAAATTTCTAGTGCAAGTATATCATTTTCATATTATTTACAACATTATATAGATGTGACATATGGTCATATTGCGGGGATGCTAAATATTTTTTTTCCCTTTCTAAACAGGTTTCTTTTCCTTCTATGTATAGCCAAGCTTATTGTTAGCAGATGTTAGCATAACATGACAGATGTTAGTGATGTCCTCACATTTCCCTGTTAGCATCTGTTAGTGATGTCTTCACATTTCCCTCTATTTTTTCTCTTAAGAGTTAGGCTAGTTTTTTTTATGTATAAATGTAGCTACTTGTTATATGAAAATATATAAAAAATACATTATTTATATGGTATCAGAGCAAGGTCCATAATAGACTTGCATTTTTTCCCATCTTTCTTCTTGCTCTGTTTCTCGCTGCCGATCATCTCTTTTAATAGAAACCTTGTAAGATTAGTTTGTTTTGAGAAATTGAACCCATATCAAGATTCTATAGTGCCAAGCGACCTGATCGGAGTTTTCAATTTTTCGACCCACTGTCGCACGAGCCTACACGCGCCACCTATGCGCTTGACCTCCGACGCCACGCGCCATCGTTAACCGGCGCGTGAGACACCTTCTGGCGCGGTCTCTTCCAGTTTGGTCTTTTCTCTCTCCTCTTTCCATCTACAGTGATCGTATTGAGCAAAATTCACGTTTGTCTGGTGTTAGGCTTCTTGTTAAGCTTTGTTAGTTCGTTTGGCCACTATTAGTTCCTTAAAGGCTTACTGTTGCAACTAGTACTTACTGTGCCTACTGTTAGTTCCTTAAAGGAATCTATTACCGCTATTTAAGGGATAAAATGCAAAGTCCTGAACTTTAGTGATTTTTGGGTATTGAGCCACTTTCTTTTAGTCAACGCAAACTAAGCCCCTTTCTATTAAAAAATTTGGACTTTGAACCCCCAGGCGCCACATGTGCGTTGAACTGATGACGTGTCACACGCGGCGCCTACGTGTCATACGTGGCAGATCTGACGTGGTATTTTATATTGTAATTTTACATGTGTTCATTGCTGATGTGGCTCTTTTAAAATTTTTTCAAAAAATTGCCTCTCCATAGATTTGAACTCGCAACCTCTCGTTTTAAACTTTGGTCATATGACCACCCAAGCACCACGGGCCTTGTTGCTAATAACTTGCAAGTAATAATCTTTATATCAAAACATTTTATTTCTTCCAAAAAAATTAAAATACTTTACAGATCCTTCAGACATTCATTTCGTTCTTCCGACAAGTCTAAGCAGCTATTTCGTTCTTTGTCTTTCTCTCTCTCTCATCTAACTCTCGCATGCACAGAGAAAAGCTAGGGTTTCAAAATTTCGTCAAATTGAGGGTTTATAGTGGGGACACTAAAGTTATTCGAAGGATCTGAAAGTGCTTTGTGGTGGGGGGAGATGGTGTAAGTGTCTCGAAATCCCTCTTTATTGATGTTGTCCCTTTATTCCCCCTTTATTTGTCTAATGTGGCCCCATTATTTACCTTCACATGTCTATTTTCTGGAACTTAATCCTCTTTCATTGTGTATTGTCGGCTCTTTACTAAAATTGTTTGTTATTATATAAATATCAACTTGATTGGTTATTATATTGTGGTCCTTATGTTGTGGTCCTAATGTTGTCTGGTAATAATTATATAGTCTCATCTCGTCTCGTCTGTATCTGTGGTCTGTCTTTGTGTTCCACAGTCAAACATGATATTTCTACTGTAGTTTATTGGTAATGGAACTCCACCAATAAACTTTTGTCTATCATGTGCTGGAGAGAAATAAAATTTGTTTGTCCTGTTATAATAATAATAAATATTTTTTTAATTAATGTTTATCGTATTTTTATTGTAGAAACTTGGAAGTGGAACTCCACCATGGGGGTTTTATTTGGGTTATATCCTGTTTTCCATTATGATTATGAAAAATTTGATAAGTTTCAAATCCCTTATTTTGAATTGAATTTTGAGAAGCTAAAGACAATGTGCGAGGGTTTTGGGTACACAGATGTAATTGGGTTAAAATTCTTTGAGAAGTTGAATTTTGAATTTTGCAAGTTTTTTTTAAATTCTTTTGACTGAACTGTTATTATTAATTGTTAATTATTTTTAGTTTATTTTTGCAGGAACACGTTGTACAAGATAAGGGAGACAGTGGGAAGAAAAGAAAACAAAGAAGAAAAGGGGAACAAGTTGTACAAGATAAGGGAGACAGTGGGAAGAAGAGAAAAGGAGTGAAGGTTTGTCCCTTACATAGTTTGATTAATCATGTTTAGTTACATTGGTAATATTGTTCTAAACATATGTTAACAATTTTAGGAACAAGTTATAATGGATAAAATTGACCTGGCAAATAAGGGAGATAGTGGAGCTGATACTAGTTCAAGTCACAAACTGGTGAGTTGGGACCTGATTACAATTACTTAGAAATTGTGTTTACTAGTCAAATCTGATTTTCCAGTTTTATAGACAAATGTGGCAGACAAAGGTGTAGTTAGAGCAAAATTACCAATCACAAGAAATCGTGCAAGAAGAGAATGGGTCCCTCCTGATTTTGGCTGTTTCATTTCCCCAAAAATCGGCAACACTTATATTTCAGTAAGTATATGTGAATGATTATTATTGTATACTTATTTCAGTACATTTCATTAATTAGTAAAATGTGATATGTTTCCTTGTTGTGTGAAACAAGAGTAGAGGTGGTTTAATGCATTTATTTATATACAGATCACATCAGTTTGTCAAGGTTTTATTGTAGAACTGTTTTGGTTTTTATTTTGATACATAGTTTGAGTGTAGAAACCATCCACTTACAGAATCGATCTACTGGCCACTTGAGCAGTTCAGTGGTCCAACTGCTAGTTCTAATTTGGTACTTCAAACAATTACTTTTCCATAATACAACGAATCTATGATGATTGAAATAACATCTCCAGTCATCCCTTTCTCTTTCCAATTTTGTAATACATTGAGGGAAAGCAGTAGCCTTCCATCAATGGACTACCTTTCCAATCTCTCCTTTCCAGTATCACCTTTCATTTCAGTACCCTTATTAGTAAAATGTGATATGTACACTTATTGTGTTAATCAAATGTCGTATATAGAGCACACCTAGGAGATGTTACTTAGTTGGATCTGGCCCAAGGACTGCACCTACACACCATCCACCAAGGCCAAAGACAACTGCACCGAAGGCCACAACAAAACTGATGTCTGATGCTATGAGAGCGGCAGCTGTACTTAATGGAGAGACTGAAACATAGGATCGTTCGATGGCTCAAGCTTTGTATAACAACTTCAAGGAGACTAGAGGGGGAAGAAGACCAGAGGGTGAGGGTCAGTCAAGTGGAGTGAGAAACAAGACTGGTGGTACTCAAGAAAGTGTGAACAAGGAATAGAATTTTAAGATCTATTACTATATATTATCATTTTGCGTGAACTTTTATTTATGGTATTTGTATTATGTCAAACACAACTGATACAGTAAGGTTTATTTGGTGTACTGATACACAGAACTAATACAGTAACTGATTATATGGTTTATTTGGTGTATGGTATCCTAGACTCTTATATTTTGTGTTTGTAATCATGACAATGGTGTTACTGATTAAATGAAAATGAGAGTTTCTTGTTAAGTTTTTTGTACAAATGTTACAGTTACAATTATAATTAAAGGGCTGCAGTTTGTTAGGTATGCATTTTTTGTAGGTATTAATTTTTTGACATTTTCTTAACAATGGGATTGAATAATTATGTGCAGTTTGAACAATGGAACTGCAGACTATGAACGAATTAAGAGCTTCATGTCATATTAAGAATACTTGCACTTTTAAGATGAGTGCTCTGTTTTGCTTATTATCAATTTTAAAAAACTGGAATGCTCCCTGTTCATATTTTATGCCCTGTTTTGTAAAAGAACAAATCAAATAATTTGAAATGTCCCCAATTAGTGAAGTAGGCTCTGTTTTGCTAAATTATTATTCAAATAAACATAATTATCAAATGTCATGAATCTACATTAACAAAATTATTCTTCAAATAATGTAATTATCCAAACAACATTATCCAATCCCCATTTATATATCAAATTTTTTCAAACATCAAAACAACTAAAACTATTTCATGGTTTTTAACATGCTCAAACACAACACAAAAAGTAACCCAATTACAAGTAAGAATCATTTCTCCCTAGTTTGTAAATTCCTTATTTCTTCTTTTAAACACTTCAAATCATTCTTCAGTTGGACTTTCTTTTTTTCCAATTTCGATACTTGCACTCCCAAGTCATGAGCTTTCTCATTCATCATTTGTAGGTCAATTTCTATGCTCCTCAAATTCAACATACCCGAATCATTCTCTACCCCGAAATCTTCTAACATGTGGATAGAGTCAATCCATCGAAAAAGCCACAAAATGCTTGGGTTTGTAGAAAATTAAACATACAATTATCAATTATTACGATTATATGTAAAAATTTAAAATTTGATCACGGTAAATACAATAACTTACACCATAATTTGAACAACCATAAAACTTCCTCCCAACACTGAGTCCCTTTGATGATGTACAAATTCGTACTCGTATCCCACACCCACAATACCTTGGTGATGAAATCCCACTGACTCCAGTGGATATTAAACCTTCCCCAATCTTTTGATGACTATTTTCTTTAGGGTGCTGCTTTCTTCTTTTCATTCCTTACGAAGTTCAAGATTACAGCAAGAGAGAGAGAGAGACGATTACAATGGAACCCTAACCTTTTGCCTCACTTTACAGCAAGAGAGAAAGACGATTTCATGCGAGAGTTGGATGAAAGAGAGAAAGACAAAGAACGAAATGAATGTCTGAAGGATCTGTAAAGTATTTTAATTTTTTGGGGGAAATACAATATTTTGATATAAAGATTAATCCTTGCAATTTATTAGCACCTAGGCCTGTGGTACTCGGGTGGTCATATGGCCAAAGTTTTAACCGAGAGGTTGCGAGTTCGAATATGTGGAGAGGCATTTTTTGGAAAAAATTCAAAAGACGTCACGTCAGCAACGGACACATGTCAAAATACAATATAAAATACCACGTTAGATCTGCCATGTGTGCCACGTAGGCGCCACGTGTTCAAAGTCCAAATTTTTTAATAGAAAGGGGCTCAGTTTGCGTTGACAGAAAGAAAGGGGCTCAATACCCAAAAACCACTAAAGTTCAATGGTCGACTTTGCATTTAACTCGCTATTTAAGTGGGCTAATATAAGAGTGAATCCTAAAAGAATAAATTAACTGTATTAATTTGTTTTTTTATTCCCTGTTTTTTTAGACTAAAAATTATCCTTCTTGTTATTTCCTTGGATAATTCTTGTTGCTCCTATTATCTCACCATGATCGAATCTGGTTCCATTCATAGTGATGGTTTTACTGAAACCAATAAAGGGCAGTTGATTAGAAATCATCATCTCAATTCTGCTTTGATTCTTAGTCCATTTAAGTTGAATGGAAACAATTATCTAGCTTGGTCACAAGCATGTTGTATATCAATTGAAGCTAACCAGATGTAGTACTTTATCACTGGTACAACAATCATACCTATTCAAGTAGGTGTGGCTCAAGAAGAATGGAAATCTGATAACTCATGGTAAAAACATGGATTTTTAACTCAATAGAGCCGAGTATGAGGAGTAGTTACATGTTCTTAGACATTACATATGAACTTTGAGAGGCTATCTCTCAAACCTTCTCTGTTTCTGGTGATATGTCTAAGGCACAATATTTTGCAAAGATTAATGCACTTTGGTAGGAACTCGATCATTACTGGGTTTTTTCAGCCAAATGTCTGGTCTATACAGTTGCTTATCAAAAGTTTGCTAATGAGGATCGAGTTGTTGATTTCTTGGTTGGTTTAAACATTGAGTTTGATCAAGTTCGAGCACAGTTGATCGGTCATACACCTTTCCCATCACTGCGAGAGGCTCATAGTAGAGTTCAACAAGA
Source organism: Panax ginseng (assembly GCA_020205605.1). NCBI lineage: Eukaryota > Viridiplantae > Streptophyta > Magnoliopsida > Apiales > Araliaceae > Panax > Panax ginseng. The sequence goes on from CM035149.1 coordinate 33,904,355, forward strand.
GAAAAGTAGACGTCGGATGATGGTTCTAAACTTAAATCCCGTTGATTGATTAGCTCTGGTTGCTTCATATCATAAACCTGACTTCCCCATGCAATCTTCTGTTGAGAAGGAGTCCCGCGAATGTGATTATTGCTGGGGAAAGAATCATACCAGGGATCGATACTTTAAACTTAATGGGCGTCCTAAAAGGTGTGGAGGTCGGTCAAGTTGTGGTCGTGGATGTGGATCCCAGGCCTACATGTCTTCTCCACCACTTCTTGTTGATGCAACCAATACTTTAGAAACTACTACTTCACTTAATCCTAAGAAAATTTTAGTTTTTTAAAAAAATTGTTCCAAATCTACTCCTCTCATTATGCCCAGTTAGGTATCCTGCAACACCCCCTTCCCAAAAAGGAAAAGGAGGTCACGTGCAAAGCACAACAAACCTCAAAATAAGTAAACAGAGCACTGATAACTTCAAAATATTAATAGTGGTGATCCATTAATAAAGTACTAAATACAATTCTCCAAACAGAGTCAAAAAAATCAAAACTTAAAATCGAATCAACTTAGATGGTCAAAGGCAACTCTGTCATCACACTAGCCCTGAATCACCTCTGCAAACCTGCTGGAAGAAAAACACAGCATAAGCCAATTGTCCAGTACGACAACTGAAATACGAAATCAACAAGGACAAAATATTGCCACTGAAGAAAAAATAAAATCCCCAAATATTTGAATAGAATATATCTAAACAAACAGAATTAACAAAACAAACAGAAGAGTAAAGAAAATAATGAACTGAAATAACTAACCCAATTAATTGAACTGAACAGAAACCAACAAAATTAATACAATAAAATAATAGGCTGAAACAAATGGCTGGAGTTATTTCATACCGATTGAGCTTAGAAATATACATTGCCACCCAGGCAAGTCAAAATAATGCCACACAGGCAAATCAAATGATGCCACACAGGCAATCAAAATAATGCCACACAGGAAAATCAAATGATGCCACACATGCAAGTTAAAATAATGCCACATAGGCACTCACACATTGGATCGCGAATCCAAATGTATGCAAATCGGATAGGTGTGTTTGGCACGACATCAACAATCCGCAGAACAGAAAACTAGGGTTAACTTATACGCCTCCCACAACAAAACACCAAATGACCCACTTCTTCCAGAGCCCAAACGGAGACGTCGTGGACTAATCACACCGCCACGGAAAGTGTCATATCTCTCGTGCCAAGACGACATGTCTGTGGTATCCCCATAGGTGGTTATAGCTCAGGTATACCCTACAGTATATTCTAACAAAAATACCATGTCACAACACATACGACATAATACCAACTAAAGGGTTCTATATGTACATGTTGAGCCAGATAAAATTATAGTCACAAGGTCTCAAAAAGAAGGTACTAACATGTACTGCTCTACAATTATCAAAAATAAATACTAAACATAATATCCTAATTCAAAGAGTAGAAATACGAGTCATATGTATCAACTCCAAAACGAAACTAATGTATTTATTTCACAAGAAAAAATTATGTGAAATCATAACAGAATTCAAAAAAAGGAAATAAACGAACAAATCAAATTTAACAAGAATATCGCTGAAAGAGTACGAAATCCGTACATTAATATAGTACCAAAATAATTCACCGAAGCCAAATATCACTCGTTAGACTCCCTCAATCCGATCAAATTATCAAAATAAATATAATATAAATAATTAAATTATGAACTTGTATAGTTTATATTTTTATAAATTCAATAATTTTAATATACTATATTCAGTTTGTAATCAAAAGATATATTTTAATTATAATAATAATATTATAATATTATTTATCTCTTTTTCCTTTCAAAAAATTATGTATATCTTATATATATATAACACAAAAGCTCATAGAACGTGTATATATATATATATATATATATATATATAAGGAAAGATCATGTATATATATAAATAAGTATCTACAGGCGGGAAATTAACGGTTATAATTATTTATATATTTATTTATTTTTATATATGTCGTATATTCCAATTGTAAATCAAAATTTTATTAACAAATTCAATTAATCAAGCGGCATAATAAATTTTTAAAATAGATTTCAACACAACAAGAAAATAGATTATAATTACAGTAGCAAAATAATTATTTTGTATTAAAAAATAGTCCAATAATCACCTTTCAGAAGAAGAATATGGTGAATAAAGTTTTAATGATCTTGCTCTTAAACCCTTTTTAATTCCAGCCACGTTCCCTCGTTCTCCTCATTCTTCTTCCGCCTCTTCTTTGTTTCTCGTTACATTAGAAACTCTCTTTAGTCGATTATGTCAGTATATGTATTAGGAAGGAGTTTAACCTAATATATTACTCTTATTTCAATTTGGTTTTTAAACTCATCACCTTAATTTGGGCTCAAATAATTTAACAAGCCCAAACTTAAATACTTAAAAAATTAATTTGACCCAATTAGTATAAATGCCCAAATTAATGTAACCACATACTTATTATTGTCAACATAAATTAAATACAATTTGACCAAAACTGCCAAACATAAGAAAAGTCCAATTTTACTAAGTTAATTATTCATCACTTATTAATACTTATTAGCCCAAATTAATTAAATAACAAGTTTGACTCAAATAAAAGACAAAGTCCAAATAATATTGTGACGCCCCCAAAAATAGGTATACATCACCCATCTTGAGTCGCCAGATACATAGTACAGAATACAAACACAATCTTTAATATACAACAAGAGAGCTGTGAGTTTTAATACAAATATTGTCTTCTAGACAATATCCACTCTTAGAATAAGTCCTCATTATATTTATTGTCACACTATTTAACAGAATAGTGAGGACTACTAATGCTATCATCTGGACTGTCAATCCGTTCCCCGACTCGTCCTTCTCATTTCCTGAAGAGAACAGTGAAGGAAAGGGTGAGCTCAACTAGCCCAGTAAGAAATATTATGACTAAGATAATGTAGAATAAATTATCATTAGTCTTCAACAATGTTAAACTGATAAAATACAATAGACATCAAGTTTAACTGCAACGGAACAAGCAATCCATTAAAAGAGTCAAGTAGAGAATAAAATCTACTATCTTTTATGATTTAAAAAGGTTTTTATCACTTTTATCATTTGAGACTCGATTTTTTAATAAATAATCCACATCATCAAATCATCCCCACTACTACTGTGCCAAAGATATTATTTAGTATCACGACCACGAATTATCCATGCACTACGGGCCAAAGATAATCGTGTTTTCATCAATGGTCCTGATCATGCCATAAAACAATTCATCTTTGCTCCCTTGGCCGAAGAGAATCCATAGCCATAATCATACCAAAAACTGTCCATCAATGCACTACGAGCCAATGAGGACTTTTTCCACATCATTTGTAATATTACGGTCATGATTATACCGAATAATCCCTGGTCATAATCATACCAAGTCCATCTATGCACTACAGGCCACAGATGACTTTCAACAAAATATAAACATGAGGATGATGACAATGATATAAGAATTCAATAAAACAAGTTCAAGAATTAAATTATTCAGGAACTAATAACGTCCAAATTGTCAACATGATACTTCTTTGTAGAGTAAAATTCAAGAATGCTCAGAAGAATATTTTCATGAAAAGATACTAGATGAAACGCAAATATCAAGGATATTCCACTAATTTCATGGAGTATAGAAGTCAAAACTTTAATCAATCGAGTATAATAAAGAATGGAATAACAAAAGAAATCACCATGCATGCGGTGCTAAGATGTATGCATTATTCCAATGTAATAATAAATAACGGAACTGTGTCAAAGCGTAATACGCACCAAGCGAGGATATTCCAATGTAATAATAAAGAATGGAATAACAACAGAAATCACCATGCATGCGGTACTTCAGATGCAGACAAAGTTATTCAACAAAATAATAAATAATGTAACGAGTCGCAAAATATGCACGCAAGCAGGATGTTCCAAAGAATAATAAAGAATGGAATAACAATGAAATCACCATGCATGCGATATCAGATGACAAAAGTTATTCCAACAGAATAATAAATACGAGAACTGTGTCCCCGTAAAGCGTGACAAAGCAGGATATTCCAAATGAATAATAAAGAATGGAATAATAGAAGAATTTCACTAAGTATAGGGTGATCACAGATATCAAAGTTATTCCAATGAATAATAAATAATGGAATAATGAAGTTCTCTTCATGAATACAAAAGAAATAATACCCCTTACCTTATAGAAGAAACCTGGATATAGAAGTAGTGAAGTAGCGAGAATACTTTTTTCTTCTTTCTCTATAGTTTCTCTCTAGAGTTTCAAATGAATTCGTAAGAAATAATGAAGGAATGAACTTCTATTTATAGAAGAATGGATTGCATAGTAACTAATTCATGAACGGTCCAGATTGATTTACTTTTAATCGGACGGTCCAGATTTAAAGCAAAATCTTTTAAATAAAATATAATATATTCTATTTATAATCTAATAAAATGAATAACTTTATAAAAGTATTCTTTTATATATAAAAGATTTTACTATGCAAAATACTATCGCAGCACTATGCAACACTATGCATAATAAAATATAATATATTCTATTTTATAGAATAACTTTATAAAAGTATTATTTTTTATATAAAAAGATTTTACTATGCAAAAAACACTATACATAATAGAATATAATATATTCTATTTATAGAATAACTTTATAAAAATATTACATTTTATATAAAAAGCTTTTTGCATTTTATTACATTAATAATACTAATAAAATAAAACTCATAATATATATATATATATAAATATATATATATATATATAACAATCAACAATAATTGAATCAAATAACGTGAGATATTATGCAAAGAACTCATTGTAGCAATAATTGAACAAAACCGAGTGACTTCTTCACATATAAGCATCAATAATCAATACAGTGTGCTACTATGCAACCACGCCAGACATCGTATTTTTACTATGAAAGTAGTTCAACAAGATTAACGGTAAAACTTCCACCGTTATTTTCATAAATTTTTTTTTATCGTTTTCTTAATCCGACAATAATTCTGTTGTGGGGTCCACCAATGATTGTGCCGTCGTACGAATATTCCCCGACACAAAGAATATTCCCCGACCAATCGAATAATATAACAACTTGCATACTTTGCAAAATTTATAAATATTACCCACAACTATAACATTATATTAAATCCACACCATAATATTCAAAAAAAAAATTCGAGAAATTTAAATCTTTATTCGTAAAATTTGGGATTTTACAAATATGTTTTAAGAATATAAAATTTTATTTATTTATTTATTTTTCGGGTATTACATATCCATTCTTGTGCCTTTTTTGTTTTATCAACTTGCACTAGTTGGATTATAGACACAGGTGCCTCCGAACATATGACTGGATCCTCAAACCTCTTTACTTCATACACGCCTTGCTCTGGAAAAGACAAGTTTTGAGTAGCTGACGATTCCCTATCTTCTATCTCCGGGCGTGGTTCTGTATTTTGTACTCCTTCATTAACATTATCATCTGTTCTTCATATTCCCTCGTTTACTGCAAATTTATTATTTATCTAACGTCTTTCTGAATCTTTACACTGTTCGGTAACCTTTTTTCAAATCATTATGTTATTCAGGACTTGGTGACGGGGCAGACGATTGGGAGTGGTAGTGCAGTTGATGATCTTTATTACCTAGATGTTCCCTCGTCTAACATGTCCTCCACTCAGGCTCTTCACTCTACTTCTGACTCTAGCCTTACCTCTCTCCATCAATGGCATCAATGCTTGGGACATCCTTCTTTTTCAGTATTGGAGTCTTTATTTCTATCTTTAGTTAAGCAATGTAACAAAACTTAGTTTTTGTGTGAACCATGTGAATTCGGTAAACACAAACATTCGACATATTCTATTATTAATAGTCGGCATTCTGAACCTTTTGCTATTTTCCATACTGATGTGTGAGGACCCTCTCGGGTTGTTTCCCGTTTTGGTTTTAGAAAGTTTGTTAGCTTTATTGATTGTCATTATCGTGTCACTTAGATTTATCTTTTGTGTTCCAAATCTGAGGTATTTGATTATTTTCAGGACTTTCATAAAATTATTCAAACCCAATTTAATGCTAAAGTTAAAATCCTCCATAGTGATAATGGTTATAAATATAGCAACAATCATGTTTTTGACCCTTACCTCTCTTAGCATGACATCATTCTTTAAACCTCATGTGTAAAAACTCCAGAACAAAATGGATTAGCGGAAGAAAAGGAAAAATCGCCACTTACTAGAGGTTGTCCGCACTTTTATATGTTCATCATGACAACCCCTAAGTTTCTGTGGGGAGATGCAGTTCTGACTGTTGTATTTCTTATTAATCGCCTTCCTTCTAGAATTCTTGGGAACAAAAGTCCTATCTCTTTTCCCAAACACACGACCAGTCCTCCTTCACCACGAGTTTTTGGGTGTGTGTGCTATGTGCATGACAAATCTCTCACTTGGGGCAAATTAGATTCCAAGGCTCTTCGGTGTATTTTCATTGGTTATTCTCCTACCCAAAAAAGTTATAAATGTTATAATCCTCCTTTTAACAAAGTATTTGTCACTCGGGATGTAATTTTTTGGGAATTGGAACCTTTTTATTCTTTTTTCTCTTCTCATCAGGGGGAAGATGTTACCTGAGGCAGGTATTACAAGCCATGTTCCTATTATTGTTTCTGATAATTCTATGATAATTCTACACAGGGGGAGTTACATGAGTCTGAGCATGAGCCTGAGTTGAGGACCTATGTTCATAAAGGAAAGAATAAGGTCACCATTTCAGTGACGCCCCCAAAATAGGACCACACAACCCATTCTAGGTCGCCAAATACATACCATAGAATCCAAATACAAACTTCTTATTTACAACTATAATTTGTCGTGCAAAATACGACAACACATAAGCTGTGAGTTTCAATATAAATAATAGTACGCACTGTAAAACCCCAAATTTTACGAATAAAGATTTAATTTTCTCAAAATATTTTTTTTGAATATTATGGTGTGGATTTGATATAATGTTATAGTTGTGGGTAGTATTTATAAATTTTGCAAAGTATGCAAGTTGATATAAAATATTCTTTTTGTCGGGGAATATCCGTACAACGACACAATCATTGGTGGACCCCACAACGGAAGTATTGTCGTAGTAACAAAATGACAGAATTATCTTTTTATAAAAATAACGGCGAAAGTGTTACCGTTAAAACTGTTGAACTACCCGGTAGGAAAAGTACAGTAATACGTGTGGTTGCATAGTAGCACACGGTATTGATTATTGATGCTTATGTAACAAGTCACTCGATTATACTCAATTATTGCTACAGTAATTGCTGCATCATATCTCTCATATTATTGATTCAATTATTGTCACAGTATCATCTACATTATATGATATATTATTAAATCAATAATTGAGACAAAAAAGTTATTCATATTATTAAATTGCAATATTTATAATGTCTAGAAGTTCTGTCAAGGAGAGGTTTGGTCATCTAATTGAGCGCCAATAAGGAGAAATCCTTATCGGAAAGCCCCCTCTTTCCTAGGAACGACCTAGTTGTTAAATATTGTGAGTTATAATATTAATGATGAATAAGTTCGTGTTGATTAAAGATGAAATTGATAGTTTCATTATGTCGGAATTATTAGTGTTAGTGGAAATCGACATCTATTCCGATAATAATTGATGTCTGGGGTTATATTGATAAATCGAGTAATTAATCGGATAAATGAGCAATTAATTGCTACTAATTCACATGCTTATATAACTATTTGTTCACATGTGTACTATTGAATCACATTCTTGTATTATTAGGGGAGTTGGTGTAAGATTGATAATACTTGCATGACTAAGTTAAAAATGGAGGTATAGATGGAGGTACTATACTGTAAGTCATATTTTCACATGATTATAACTATTGATTCACATGATTGAACTATTGATTCACATTATTTACTATTAGGGGAGGTGGTGCAAGTTTGATAATACTTGCAGGACTAAATTAAAAATGAAAGAAAAGTTAGAGGTATTGTACTGTAATATTTCGAGCCCCAAAACATGCAATTATCGAAACTATATTTTCTTATAAATAAAAGCTCATTCTTCTTTCATTTCTCACCAATTCACTAAAGCTTTAGAACAATTATTATAGAGAGAAATTATAGAGAGAAAGAAGAAGAGAAGTCTGCTACCTCACTATTCCAATATCCAGTTCCTTCTAAGGTAAGGGGTATTATTTCTTTCGTATTCATGAAGAGAGCTATTGTTATTCCATTCCTTATTATTATGTTGGAATAACTTTGTCTATGTGAATCTAGTATACATGGTGAAATTTTTACATTATTCCATTCTTTATTATTTCGTTGGAACCTATCTCATGCGATTCTATCGCACGCATGGTGAATTGTTGTTATTCCATTCTTTATTATTCTCGTTGGAATATCCCACATGCATGCGGTTTATGCATGACTTGATTTCATTCTTTATTATTCGTTGGAATATCCTCATGCATGCGGTTTACGCACGAATTGGGTTCCATTCTTTATTATTCTATTGGAATATCATGTCATCACGGTTTATACATAATTTGGTTCCATTCTTTATTATTACATTGAGAATAACTTTGTTTGTCTTGGGCTATCGCATGCATGGTGAATTCTTCCGGTATTCCATTCTTTATTATTCTGTTGGAATAACATGTCTATGTGGATTACCGCATGCATGGTGAATGATCCTTTGTATTCATATGAATAGTATTTTCATTAAAAAGGGGTTTCTACCAGGGGTAGTTTCGTAATTTTTCTGACCCACAAAAATTCTGGAAAAATTTGAAATGATAATTTGATGAGTTTTCTAGATTGTGTCCAAAAATGGCGATTTTTGGATGTATACTATTTTAAAAATAAACCCTTATAACTCTTTGTGGTTAACTCCAAAATTGGTGAAATTTTTATTGGGAGTACATGTATATAATGTAATATACCTTGTACATTTGTAATTTTTGGACAAAAGTACAATTTATGATAAATGTCTAAATATTAGCGATTTTGGCCATATGAAAAATAGTAAATGAATTTTTAAAATTGAGAGAAAAATATATGTTCAATATGGGACTATATTCTCGCTAAATCCCGGAAAAGAAATATTTTGGGACTGATTTGGTATTTTTCATGAAAATGAACTGGTTATGAGTAAATGAATTAAATATGTTATGTGAAGCAACAAAATTGGAAAATAAGATTTTATGGCTTGGTATATAGGGTATATGCATATTTTTGATGAGGGATTTGATCATTGGTGATGAAATCTTATGAGTATGGCATCAATGACCCGGTTCCATTATTTATTATTCTGTTAGGAATAACCTGTCTGTGCAGTCTATCGCACGCATGGTGAATCCTTCTATTATTCCGTTCTTTATTATTCTGTTGGAATAACCTGTCTATGTGGATTACCACATGCATGGTGAATGATCCTTTGTATTCATTCCTTATTAAATTGTGGAAATGATCTGTTTACGTGGATTATGATGAAAGTCATAATAAAAGCATTGGACTGATGAAAATCATGGGTATATGTAGTATTAGTGAGTGTTATGATGAGTTATGTGGGTTATTATGTGAAAACATGAAAGTTTCTTAGAAATCACAAAGGGTTGAAAATTAGATTTTGGTGAAAACGGAACATGAAATTCAATTGACCATATATCCTATGATATTTTGAATTTTTGATTGTGGTCAAGTTCTAGAGTTAGATCTATGAGTTTTCTAACTTATTCAATTGGAATCACTGGAAAAGGTGTTGTAGATTTTTGTGTGGACTGATTTTAGCAAAGGAGTCAAAAGCTGCAAAGTACCAAAAAGCTACTGCCTAGAAATTTAAAAGGGAATTTTTGGCCACTTAATTTGTGAGGAAAATTCCGGCCTTTTGGGACATGAAAATATATGGTATAAAGTACCTCATGTCCAAAAATGAGTTCATTCCGACTTAAAATGAGGAAGTTATGACTATTTCAATATTTAGGTTTTTTCGACGAAAAATGCTATAACCGGAGTTCTATAACTCCGATGACCATGAAATTTAAACTAGAAGCTCATGTTAACATGTGTAAGATCCTTCCAAGATTTGGGAAGTGTTGGAGTTAAACTTGAGGTATCTAATTTCTTAAGGAATTAATTAGAAATTGATTTTTGAAAAATAGTAAATGAATTTTAAAAATTCCGATAAAAATATATGTTCAATATGGGACTATATTATGCTAAATCCCAGAAAAGAAATATTTTTAGGACTGATTTGATATTTTTCATGAAAATAATCTAGTTATGAGTAAATGAGTTAAATATTTTATGTGAAGTAACAAAATTGAAAAATAGAATTTTATGGCTTGGAAATCCTATATAGGGTATATGCAGATTTTTGATAAGGGATTTGATCATTGGTGATAAAATCTTATGAGTATGACATTTTTTAATGATTAAATGCATTATTTGGTAAAGTGTAAACAATTGAAATAAATTGTTTATAAGTTTAAGAAGTGATTAAAATATTGTTATAATATTAATAATATTAGATGATGAGTTTATTAAGTGATTGATAATATTTGGATAAATTTAAAGTCTTTAATATTTATCCATGTTTTCGTTTGATTAATGCTTATATCATTGTCATCATCCTCATGCTTATATTGTGATGAAAGTCATCTTTGGCTTACGTGCATAGCTGGACTTGGTATAATTATGACCAGGGATCATTGGGTATAATCATGACCTGTAATGTTATAAATGATGTGGTAAAAGTCCTCAGTGTCCTGTAGTGCATTGATGGACAATTTTTGGTATGATTATGACTAGGGATTATTCGGTATAGTCATGACCATTGATGATTTAATGAATATCCTTGGCCCGTAGTGCAGGGATGATTCAATGATGTGGTTTATTTATTAAGCTGAGCCTCAGCGATAAAAATTGCTGACTCTTCTAATGACTCTTACTTGACTCTTCTAATGGATTGCTTATTCCGCTGCAGTTAAACTTGATGTCTATTGTATTTTATTAGTTTAACATTTTTGAAGACTAATGATAATTTATTCTGCATTATCTTAGTCATAATATTTCTTACTAGGCTAGTTGAGCTCACTCTTTCTTTTCACCGTTCTTTGAAATGAGAACGTAGAAATGGACTAGTCGGGAAGCGGAGTGACTCGGTCAGATGATAGTATTAGTAGTCCTCACTATTCTATTAAATAGTGTGACAATAAATATAATGAGGACTCCATTGAGTGTGGATATTGTCTAGATGACAATATTCTTATTAAAACTCTTAGATTATGTTTTGTCGTATTTTACACGACTGTTGTATAATTAAGTTGTATTTGAATTTTATACCATGTATTTGGCGACTCAAGATGGGTGATGTATACCTGTTTTGGGGGTGTCACACGCACACTCCAAACCAATGATACTTTACATAAAGGTACAGTCGATAATTATTTTAGGAATTAAAGTTTTTAGAAAAAGCTCAAGGAAGCCTTCATACATGAGAGGCCATGCATCTAAGTTTAATAGATATCATAGGACTTGAGAATTAACCTTGGTTGACCCAATAGACCCCAAAGAAGAACGAGAAGATTACTATCTTGTTCATTCCAATGGTGTGTATCTTCTTGCTATATTATTATCTCTATTGTCTCAAACTGAGGATTATTCTAACCATACTCCAAGATTATATAGGTAGTGCTCATAGATATAATCAGCAAGTGGATGTGCACAACCATATCTTATGATAACATTAATTTGTACGTGGTTAGACATCATGTATGATAGTGGAAACACACTCTTTAAGCTCTCAGTACAATTCTGTCCTCCTCAATCTTGTGAGGTGCATTTTTGACGCTTTCAAAGTTGGGTTCTCATCACCCGATTGTTGTTCACCAAAATTAACTATTAAATGACGTATAAAATATGACACACATTTTAAGTCCTCAATACAATTATATATTGTCATGTTATTTTATCCTATATTGAGAAACTTCAACAACCACATACCATCACTCTATTCCCCTATTATCCCCGCTCGACCCAGCTACACTCTTATTACCATAATTGTAGCGGAATCAACAATCAATTAGAAGAGTCAAGTAGAACATAATGTCTATTATCTCCTCCAAATTAAAAGTCCATCATTAATATTTCATTCATGTAATACCCATCAACAGTTCTTTGTGTTGGCGTGAGTTGTCAATTAAGAGAAACTGTAGGAGTAATCTAAGCTGCTGATTTTGTAACCAGATTCTTAGCATAAGATTATGTATAGCCTAGAATAGTTTTATGGTAGGTTGTTTCCTTTGTACATCTATATATAGGGTGTTGGTATTCATTCAGTATGTATGAAAAAGTGGAGAGAAAAAATTATATACTTTGTCCACAAAATATTTCTAGTGCCTTTGTCCAACATGGTATCAGAGCAGTGAGTTAAAAGTGATCGGGAACTATGGAGGAGTCATCTGATATGGTGAGGCATCACCAACATGGTGAGAACAAATCTACGGTGACCATTCCTGACGACTTAGTGACCCGAATGACACAGATCTTGACCCAGAGTCAGACTCAAATCCAAACATCAAACAATGATTCTTCCGCTGCACAGATTGGCATTAAGTTGGACGACACCAACTATGCCTTATAGTCCCAGGTTATGGAGATGTTTATCTCTGGCAAAGATAAATTGGGATATATAAATGGAGACGTTCCAGAACCAAAATCGACAGACCCAGGGTTCAAGAAGTGGAGAACTAAGAATGCAATTGTGAAGGGATTATTGATCAATTCCATGGATTCAACCTTGATAGGTAATTTCATTCGCTTGCCAACTGCAAAAATGGTATGGGATTCAATTGCTATAACCTTTTTTGATGGAACTGATATATCTCAAGTATATGAGTTGAAAAGACGTGTGACTAGAATGAGACAGGCTGGAGGGTCCATTAAAACATATTACAATGGACTTCAAGGCCTATGGAGAGAAATTGATTTTTCGACGTCCCAATCCAATGAAGTGTCAAGAGGATATAGAGAAGTATAACTCGATTCAACAGGAGGATAGAGTGTATATGTTTCTCGATGGGTTGGATGATCGTCTTGACAAGATTCGGGCCGATGTACTTCAAATTTGACCATTTCCTACAATTGAATAGGCCTATGCATATGTTCGAAGGGAGGATGTAAGATAAACTGTTATGAGGGCAGGCATGGAGTCTACACAAGCTGCTGTCATAGTCTCGAGAGGAACCAAGATGGAACTTCAGCGTCCACTGATGCTTCAAATAGCCAAAACTGGAACTTCCTCTATGAGAGGATGAAAGATGAATACAACTTCAAAGGCCAAATCACAAGTGGAGGGAGGATGTACACATTGTGGGAACATGAAGCATACTCGGGAAACTTGTTTTAAGTTACATGGGTATCCAGATTGGTGGAAAGAACTCAAGGCACGAAAATAACCTGATGTTGATAGCGAGTTGGGACGGGATGATTTGGTATATGCAGAACCTCAATTATCTTTGATTCCACAAGTGGAACCATCGGGCGATTCAACCACTTACAACAATCAAGGTAACTGTGGTTATGCATTACTTAGCACTAATCAGAATAATTGCAATGGCTGGATTATTGATTCAGGAGTAACTGATCACATGACTTTTGATCCAAATGACTTTGTCAAGATTACCCAACCAAAACGGATTAGGGTCGCTAATGCTAATGGGGGTCACATACCCTGTTACAGGAGCCAGAATCGTTGTTCACTCACCCTCCTTCTCTCTATCTAATACACTATTAGTTTCATCTCTTTCAAATAAATTGATATCTGTAGGACAAGCTACTGAAGAGTTAAATTGTGTTGCTTTAATTTATCCTACATTTTGTCTATTTCAGAATATTCTCACAAAGGAGATCATTGGGCGTGGTACTAAAAAAATGGGGTTGTACTACATGGATGATTTTAGTCATGGAAAAATGAGTAAAATACAGCACTCAACTGGTATCAAGGAGAGACAGATTTGGCTATGGCATCGGCGGCTAGGACATCCATCTTTTAGTTATATGAAGTATCTATTCCCTGATTTATTCTCCAATTTAAAAGACCCAACTTTTACGTGTGAAACTTACATTTTAGCTAAAAGTCATCGTGTACCTTTTCCAATAAGCTTAAATAAAAGTGATATCCCTTTTGCCTTAATTCATTCGGATGTTTAGGGACCATCTCCTGTTACTACTATTTCTGGAATTCGTTGGTTTGTAACTTTTGTTGATGATTGTACATGAATGACTTGGTTGTATTTGATGAAACATAAGGATGATGTGTTTGATATATGATGATTGGGTAATATACCCATGAATTGGATATATTTGGGCTTAATTTAATGTATTCTCAAAGTATTTAGATTCGTTTTACTGTGTTTAGTTGTGATATTGCATATTTGTGAGCTGTAGGAACACTTGGGGGCATTTGAGCAAGAAAGGGGCATAATAGACATTTTCTGTACCCCTGCGCCAGGGCGCTCAATATAGTACTAATCCCAGCGCCGGGGCACTGGGCCGAGATTTTAGTTGACCATGCTGGCGCGTTTGATTGGACGTTGACTTGCATTAAAGGCTTTAAAGAGGTGGTTATGTGACAAAATTGAGTTGGAATTGGATTGTGGTTGGACAAGTGAAGTATATAAGGATTATTTCTATTGAAGTAGGGGGGATCTACACAATTGGAGGCTGATCAAGGAGCAAGAGGAGAATTTAAAGATTTTCACTTGGAGTTCTTCTTCTTCTTTATTCTTTTAATTTGTGTAATTCGTTAAGGATGATTTTTCAAATATTGTTGGTTTTAATTTCTGTTATGAACTAATTTCTTTAATTAAGATTCCAATTGAACCTTTTAGGATTATGAATTAATTATTTGATTTATTCCAATTATTTATGTTAAAGTGAATTGTTCATCTTGCTTTGTGCTGATTGATTAATTATCTGGCCAATAATTACCATGTTACTCTAGAAGGAATTGAAAGAGGAATTCTAGGGTTAGAACTGGGCATGGTGACATGTGACTTAGTTATTTGCAAAGTGAATAATTAGGTTTGTAAATTGAATGGAAATATCTGTTCACCGCATGTAACACATAAGGAATTGGGATTGAAAAGAGTTTAATTCAATTATTTTGCATAGGAATATAGCAAGATTAATTTGGATTAAATAGAAGGCAATTGATCACTTGGAAAAGGACTTTTGGCATTTGAGAATTCCTGTTAACAATTCAGTAGGCATAATAATTGGGATAATTGGATAATTGATTTATAGTTCATAATTGGGGATATTGGAGTCTTAATCCTTATTTATCTGAATTCAATCAAATCTTAGTTTTGTTTATTTGCTTCCTTTTAGATTAATTTCTTTTAATTGCTTAATTTAATTTTCTTAATTCGAAAAATCACAATTTATGGTTGTTTAAATAAAACTGAATTGATATAGTGCTAGTAGTTGGAATTTATTAATTAGAATTCCCTGTGGGATCGACACTTTATCTTATCACTCTATTACTTGTTGACCATGTATACTTGCACGTTTGCTTTGATTGTGAAATCAACCAACAAGTTTTTGGCGCCATTGCCGGGGAATTCTTTATTAGTATTAATTCCATATTAGATATAATCAATTCGGTCTTAATTTAAACATTACTTATTTTTCTTCTTGTATTTGCAGGAATTCTTTGCGAGTGTATGCACACTAGATCAAGCGCGAAAAAGGAACTTTTTCCTTATACGGACGATATTGAAAGGAAGTTCCAGAAATTACAGTCGATTAGTGCAGTGTCACCTGTGGAAGAAGAACTGTCAGAACAAGAAATTCCAGCGAACATGGCAGGGAACGACCAGAAATCACTTAGGGACTATGCCATGCCGAATGTCACGGATATACAGTAGAGTATTAGGAGGCCAGCGATAAATGCAAACAGTTTCGAGATTAAACTGGGAACAATTCAGATGCTACAGAATACATATCAGTTTGGGGGTAGTTCGATAGATGATCCTAATGAGCATATCTTAAGTTTCTTGGAAGTTTGTGACACCTTCAAATTCAATAATGTATCAAAAGATGCTACTGTGGTCGAGGATGTTCTCGTTTACCTTGAAAGATAAAGCGCAAAGTTGGTTACATTCGTCTGCCTCTCGGCTCAATCACCACTTGGGACGACTTGGCTCAAAAATTTCTAGCTAAGTTTTTCCCACCAGCTAAGTTGGCAAAACTACGGAACGATATTCACACCTTTGCACAGTTTGACTCAAAATCATTATATGAGGCGTGGGAAAGATTTAAGGATATGCTCTGTAAGTGCCCTCATCATGGAATTCTGTAGTGGATGTAGTTAGGGATATTTTGTGATGGTTTGCATGCGTCCACGAGGGCCAGTATTGATGCAGCAGCAGGGGGAGCAATCATGTCTAAGAGTTTTGATGAGGCATATCAGCTGTTAGAGACAATGGCCACCAACAACTATCAGTGGCCCATGACGAGGTCTAACCCTCCGAAAACACCGGAAAAGTTTGACGTAGATGCGATGACAGCATTAGCAGTACAAGTGACCGCAATAGCTAAACAAGTGGAAATATGGCGTCCACAATCCACACAGCAGGTAGCAATGGTTTGCGAATTATGTGCTGGGGGTCATGCTACGGATCAATGCGCCATAAATTCTGAATCAGCACAGTTTGTAGGGAGTTATAGTCGATCTACCCAACCTTATCCGAATCAAAACGCATATAATTCGGGTTGGAGGAATCATCCGGGGTTTTTATGGAGTAATAATCAAGCTCAAGCTCAAGCACCTAGACAACAAAACACATCTGGATTCCAAAATCAGACTCAACAACGACCAGAGAGGAAATCAAGTTTGGAAGAAACCTTGGAGAAATTTATTAGAGCTTCTGAAAAAAAGAACGAGGAACAAGACAAAGTATTGAATCAACTAGAGCTGAATATGAAAAGCCAAGGTGCGTCGATCAAGAATCTGGAAAATCAAATGGGGCAGATAGCATATGCACTTAATAACCAACCACTTGGAACACTTCCGAGTGACAGAGAAAAATCCGGACAGAGATGAGCATTGTAAGGCTGTAACTCTACGAAGTGGAAAGGATTTGCAGGAGACAGTCAAGGATAAGGAAAAGAGGGACAACGCAACAAGTAAAATAGAGGAAGTTGTGGACAACGAAAAACGTCAAGATGAGACCTTAGAGCAGAAAGAACTGGAACCAACCATCACAATGCCTCCCATACCATATCCGCAAAGGTTTCAGAAATCCAAGTTGGATAAGCAGTTTTCACGATTCTTGGATATTTTCAAAAAACTGCATATCAACATCCCCTTTGCCGAAGCCTTGGAACAAATGTCGAGTTACACTAAGTTTATGAAGGAGGTTTTGTCAAGAAAGAGGAAATTGGGTGAGTTCAAAATAG
Organism: Panax ginseng; assembly: GCA_020205605.1. Lineage (NCBI taxonomy): Eukaryota > Viridiplantae > Streptophyta > Magnoliopsida > Apiales > Araliaceae > Panax > Panax ginseng. The sequence continues at coordinate 33,921,956 of CM035149.1, forward strand.
TGGCGTTAACCGAAGAATGCAGCGCGATCATTCAGAATAAGTTACCACCGAAGCTTAAGGATCCAGGTAGCTTTAATATACCATGTGAAATTGGAAATCAGTTTTCGGGTCGAGTATTGTGTGATTTAGGGGCCAAGATAAATTTGATGCCATTGTCCGCTCTACGCCCGGTTTGGACTTCGTGCTCCACTTGACCGCAAATATCAATTTGCGGTAAACATGGATCGATCGATTACATATCCACGAGGTATTGTTGAGGATGTTTTAGTTAAAGTGGATAAATTCATCTTCCCCGCGGATTTCTTCATATTGGATTGTGAAGTGGATAGCGAAATCCCAATCATTCTTGGGCGACCATTTTTAGCAACAGGTAGAACTTTGATTGACGTTCAAAAAGGTGAATTGACGATGCGAGTTGAAGATCAATAGGTCACCTTTAATGTTTTTAAGTTAATGTCTTATCCGAAAGAAAAAGGTGAATGTTTGAGGGTTGATATAATGGAGAAATTGATTAATCACAAGTTTAGTGGAAATTATTCGGAGGACCCACTTGAATCCATTTTGCTTGGGACAGACGACTGCGGCATTGAAGAGGACATTGAGTATGCCAAATGGCTAGATACATCATCTGTCTTCCGGAAAAGCAATCAAACATTTGACACCCTTGATATGCCTGAAAAGGAAGGTAAAGAGTTCAAACCATCGATAGAAGAGCCACCGGTGTTAGAATTAAAGCCACTTCCATCTCATCTGTAGTATGTTTATTTGGGAAAAGATGCTACTCTACCAAAGAATTATTGTTTCAATGTGAGTTAATCGACACACAAAAAAGGAGAAACTGCTACGGGTCTTCATGAGAGTTCAAAACAAAGTAATTGGGTGGACCATAGCGGATATTCGGGGAATTAGTCCATCAAATTGTATGCACAAGATTTTAATGGAAGAGGGGGCAAAACCAACCATTGAGATGCAAAGAAGGCTAAACCCCATTATGAAAGATGTGGTGAAAAAGGAGATCATAAAATGGTTGGATGCCGACATTATTTACCCAATTTCGGACAGTTCATGGGTGAGTCCTGTACAGTGCGTACCAAAGAAAGGGGGTATGATAGTGGTGAAGAATGAAGCTAATGAGCTCTTCCCTACTAGAACAGTTACAGGATGGAGAGTATGTATGGACTACCGCAAGCTGAATAAAGCCACACGCAAGGATCACTTCCCTTTGTCGTTCATTGATCGATGTTGGATAAAGCTAGCGGGACATCGATTCTCACTGTCTTTTGGATGGATATTCGGTATAATCAAATTGCCATAAGACCGAGGATCAAGAGAAAACTACATTCATATGCCCCTACCAAGTACGCTTGCATTCCTAACGTATGTCTTTTTGGTTTATGTAATGCACGACAACCTTTCAAGCGGTGCATGATGGCTATCTTCTTCGATATGGTCGAACAGAATTTGGAGGTATTTATGGATGACTTTTCTGTGTTCGGTGATAGCTTTGATTTATGTTTAAAAAATCTGATTTTAGTGTTAAAACAATGCGTGGAGACTAACTCCGGTCTCTTAATGGGAAAAATGTCATTTCATGGTGAAAGAAGGGATTATTGGGGCATAAGGTTTTTGTAAAGCAGGTTAGAGGTGGACAAAGCGGAGATTGAGACAATTGAGAAATTACCCCCTCCATCATCTGTGAAGGGAATCCGGAGCTTCTTGGGACATGCGGGTTTCTATAGACGCTTCATTAAAGATTTCTCCAAAATTTCAAAACCCTTATGTTCCCTGTTGGAGAAAGACGTGCCTTTCAAGATGGATTAGTCATGTATCGAGGCATTTGAGGTATTAAAGAAGAAGTTGGTCTCTGCCCCAATTATTGTGGCGCCCGATTGGTCTTTACCGTTCGAATTGATGTGCGATGCTAGCGACTACGCAGTTGGAGCAGTATTGGGACAACGTCACGATAAGATTTTTCACACAATCTATTATTCCAGCAAGACGTTGACGGATGCCCAGTTGAACTACACAACCACCGAAAAAGAATTACTTGCAGTTGTGTTTGCCTTCGACAAATTCAGAGCATATCTGATTGGGACCAAGATAATTGTCTACACAGATCATTCTGCTATCAAATATCTGATTGAGAAGAAGGATGCCAAACCGCGGTTAATACGGTGGGTTCTGTTATTACAAGAATTTGATTTGGAAATTCAGAATAGAAAAGGTACAGAAAATCAAGTGGCGGATCATCTTTCTCGGTTGGAAAACGCAGAGGTACAGAGGAAAGACAACGCAATGATTAATGAGAAATTTCCGGATGAACAACTTCTCCGAGTAACCATAACACTGCCTTGGTATGCTGATTATGTGAATTACGTGGTTGCTAAGGTGTTACCACCGGATTTGAACTCACAACAACGGAAGAAATTCCTCTATGACGTGAAGCAATACTATTAGGACAAACCATTTCTGTTTAAGGCCTGCGCGGATCAAATGATTAGACGTTGTGTGCCACATGAAGAGATGGACAGCATACTAGGCCATTGTCACTCATCGAATTACGGAGGCCATTATTCTGGTGATCGAACAACGACCAAAGTGTTACAATCAGGATTTTTCTGGCCTTCTCTGTTCAAAGATGCGTACCTTTATGTGCTGAAGTGTGATCGGTGCCAGCGAGTAGGTAATATCTCCAAGCGCAATGAAATGCCACTAAACACAATTTTGGAGGTTGAACTATTTGACGTGTAGGGAATCGACTTTATGGGACCATTCCCATCTTCCTTTAATAATCAATACATTCTGTTGGCGGTCGATTATGTTTCCAAATTGGTAGAGACTGCAGATTTACCCACCAATGATGCCAATGTTGTCCTCCGATTCTTAAAGAAAAACATTTTTACACGATTTGGGACACCGAGAGCGATAATAAGTGATGAGGGAACTCATTTCTGTAATAAGCAGTTCACTAAACTGCTTGTAAAGTATTGGGTTCATCTATAAAATTGCGTACCGCAGATCATCCCCAAACCAATGGTCAAACGAAGTCTCGAATAGGAGGTCAAGCGAATTCTATAAAAGGTGGTTAATCCGTCCTGAAAAGATTGGTCATTGCATCTTGACGATGCTCTATGGGCATATCGAACAGCGTACAAGAATCCGATCGGCATGTCACCTTACAGAATGGTATATGGAAAGTTGTGTCACCTCCCGGTCGAGCTAGAACACAGTGCACACTGGGCATTCAAAAACTTAATTTGATCTCCAAGCTGCGGGTGAGAAAAGGTTACTGCAATTAAACGAGATGGACGAATTTCGGTTCAATGCTTATGAGAACGCAAAAATCTACAAGGAGAAAGTTAAAGCCTGGCACGATAAGAAAATTCTTGATCGGACATTTGAACTGGGCCAACAAGTCTTGCATTTCAACTCTCGACTGCGTTTATTTCCTGGGAAATTGAAATCCCGGTGGTCCGGGCCATTCGTGATTATATCTGTCGCCCCACACGGAAACATTGAGGTCGAGGAACCGAATTCAAAGCGTACATTCAAGGTTAACGGTCAACGACTCAAACACTATTGGAGTGGACCCATCAAACGCCAATCTACAACCATGTACCTCTCCGATCCTACAACCAATTGAGCACACCAGCAAAGTCGGGCTGACGACTTGAAACCAAGCGCTTTAGGGAGGCAACCAAATAAATTTTAGTTTAATATGTTTTCATTTTTCTTCATTTAGTATATTTGTTGTGTACTCAGTTTCATTCTTTTTATTATTAGTTAATATATGCTCCACCTAACAATCTTTCTGTATCATGTCTACGCAGTGCATGTTGAGAGCTCAACACAGTGGCCACACGTGAAGAATGAATACAGCGCCCCGACGCTTGAATTAACCACAATCTCAGCGCCCCGGCGCTTGGCCCAATCAACATTTCCTGACATGCAGCACCCCGACGCCCTAGCTCCCACATAAATCAGCGCCCTGACGCTGAGGAGATCACCAAACCCTGCAGTGCAGCGCCCCAGCGCTGGAGAGTAGTGTATTCACAGCGCCTCGGTGCTAGAAGCGATCATAGTTCACGACGTGTAAGCGCCCGACCTAAGTTAAAGATAACCCAAATACCAAATACTGGGGTCAGTTTTAAAGTGGAATCGTTACATGCTAAGGACTCCTCATTCACCAAAACTCCAAAACCTTCTACACTTCTATTTTTTCTCCACAACTTCACACGTTAACTTCTATATCACTAGACCCCCTTCCACGATTCATCTCCTAACACTTTAATTTCAATTCTGATTCAATCACTTCTACACCATAATTGATTTCAATATTCTTTAAAGAAAAGGTATGTTGTGCAATTAAATTCTTTTGTCACTCATGTTTGTTTTTGCTACATACTCTTGAAGGCAAGTGTCTATTCCCTCAATTTCAATGGGTGATTCCCAAAGTGTTCTCCTTCATATGCTACGTTTACTTTTTATGGATCATGCATGCTATTACATGTCAATGGAATCCCCTAGTTGCTATAGTGAGTTTGGATGACATATTTATTCTGTTCTATTTCTGAGTTTGTGTATAAAATGTGCCCTTATGTGATGACATCCAAAGATTTACACATAGCCCACAAGGTGTTTGAAAATATGCCTGAGTCAATTATTTTTGCCAATACCAAAAAACACCATATCCACATACTAAATTTACTTGCCATCTTGACACCTCAATGTCATAAGTTTACTGTCGAGTACATATCTTACTATGGTGGGGGGCTCAATGGCATAGGTTTTATTTTGCTTGACATGACACATCTTTTGAGCAAATCATGTGTTTCCTTTGCAAATTGTAGAAGTTGAATCATACATGCGTCTACTCGGTGCAATTGTGCATTTTCATGCTATTATATGTCCTGTTACACCCCAATCATGTACTCAACGTACACATAAATTTTGAAGTTTGGGGGTAGTGTCATAGATACGTTAACCCACATTAAAATTCTGTTCAATACTAATACATGTTTATGCCATTAATTGCAGAATTGTCTACATGGCTTCTAAGCGTCAACGTGGCGAAGGTTCAGGGACCGCTTCGACTCCACCTCCAAAATTTGACAGCCGCCATTTTGTCAGTGCTGCGGCTCAAGAACACTACAACCGCATGGCTACACGTTCACTAGTCCCAGAACGCGGTTTGAGACCCGATCAATCAAAGGATGGAGAAATGGCAGTTATGATAGCTGAACGAAATTAGTTCACCCTCACCGAACAACCAGACCCAGCAGTCATTGCAGTAGTTAAAGAGTTCTACGCCAACGTGCCCGAGCATTATCATTATGGGGTATTTGTGAGGGGCAAAACTGTTGAGATTGGCGAAGAGGACATAAATGGGTGATATCAACTGCCATTAGAGGGACTGAACGACGAGTATGCATGACTTGTGAGTGATGGGTCAGACTATGAGAAGATAATTCGCGAGCTTTGTCAATCAGGCACCACATGGACATTGCATGAACGGGGCAGCATGACCTTTCCACTATCTAACCTCAGTCTATATGGAAAGGCATGGTATGCTTTCATTTGCGCCAAACTCATGCCCTGTACACATGTGAGCCATGTCACCAAAGAGAGGGTTGTCCTGCTGTATTCCATCATTCAAGGATTAAAGATAGATGTTGGCCACCTTATCCAGCAGTCTATTCTCAGAGCGTCACGAGGAGGAACCATAGGAAGTTTACCCCATCCATCGTTAATTTGTGTTTTATGTGCCAAGTTGATGTGAAATGGAAGTCAGACGAGATGATTCAAACGCCTATGCCAGTTTTGGACCATAAGTTGATAAGCAGGTATAAAGTGTGGATAGGTGGGGCAAACCACCCTAGGGGATTGGGTTTCATAATTCCCCAAGTTGAAGCTTCTCAAGCTCCACCACCTCAGGCTCCACCTACTTATGGCCCTTCCTCCGCAGCTCACCGTGGTGTGGTCCCAGAAGCAGTCCAACGTGAGATAGACGGATGGTTCTACAATCTCGAAGCCCAAAATATCCGCCTGTCTGAACGTCAAGATGTGATCTACAAGTACTTGGTTGACCAGTTTGTAGCCCAGGATGCTATGAACGCCCAGCTGTTTTCGGGTGTTAATCTCAATCAATTCCCCACTACTCCAATTCTGCCGGTGTTTCCCCCTTCTGATCTAGAGATGAGCAAGGATGATGATGCTCCACCTGAGGCGTAAGCTCGTTAGGGAAGTCCTCTGTTTTATTTTGATTTATTTTTCGCATGAGGACATTTCTCTAGATATGTGACACCCCCAAATCCGGTACTCCCATTTCCATAGGATTTGGTGTTCACTATACAAATATCATCTATCTATCTACCCATAAATAAATGCAAACCATGCAATAGATAGAAATAATAAATAAATCTCCCCTTATGGGGTTACATCAACTGCATAATAAAAATCCCAGGTTGCTCTAACCTTAAACATTTGTGCGGAATCATAAAAAAAATAAGTCTTAAGTAACATCAAGTCTAATTATCATTACATAACCACATAAATAATCAGTCTTCATTACTTGCTAAGCTTGCCCTTGTCTTTATTAGTGGAAGGCTCGTCAGATCGTTCGTTCTTAACTGCAATGTTATTATTACGCAAGAGTGAGCACGATTGCCCACAAGTATAACAATATAACAAATGAATAATAACATGCGAGTGAATTAATAACTTCTGATATAAAAGCTCAACTTTTGAATCAAGAATGAATAACAAGAATCAAAAGAAATTCTGAGGGTCATAAGACCTTGAACTATGTCCTAGGTTGTCAAATGTTTATACTTGAAACCTTTAATATCATAAGACTATGGACTCTTCTTCTCGTGCCAGGGGATCACCCTCGGTACCATCTTTGTGCACAATATCTTAACACTAACGCATAAGTAATCCCCTATCTGAGGTTGTTCATCTCGGTTTGACATTCGAGTCCGCACCAAAGGAAGTTTGGTTTGGATAATTCATCAAGGGTTTCAAATTTAGAACGTTTCATCAACTATGGACTAGTCGAATCATTAAGGGTTCGCTAGTCTAACAAGGTTTAACGAAGAATCGAATATTTAACTTGAATAAAATCTCAAAAGGTATACAATAGAATAATTATTGTATAACAAAGATCATGCTTGAAAGATTAATAGGCTTTAATATAACAAAACAGACTTGATCAATAATAATGAGAACTTGCTTTCAATGTAGAAAGGTGAATTCATCAACTATTATAATGATAACAAGTAGGGTTAGGAACTTTGCCCTCGTGTGTAGGCTAAACGATTACTACTTAATTCACCACAAGTCCTACACACATACCATATGTATTCACGATATTCATTAGTTACATTTTTACTTAATTATTTAATGTAAACTTCACTTTATTTAACAAATCATTACCTTTCTAATTTAATTACTTAATTAAATTAGAATATTTTCATTCTCTTACTATTATTACACTCTAATAAATTATTTCATAATAATTTCCATCGAATATTTATTTTATTCCATAAATATTTCAACTAAAACATTTATTTATTTTATAAATATTTTAATAATAATTTTCATCGAATATTTATTTTACTCCATAAATATCTCAATTAAAATATTTATTTTATTTTATAAATATTTTAATAATAATTTTCATCGAATATTTATTTTACTCCATAAATATCTCAATTAAAATATTTATTTTATTTTATAAATATTTTAATAATAATTTTCATCGAATATTTATTTTACTCCATAAATATCTCAATTAAAATATTCATTTTATTTTATAAATATTTTAATTATAATTTTTATCGAATATTTATTTTACTCCATAAATATTATTATTAAAATATTTATACTACTTCCGTTCACCACAAGTCCTACACACGAGGCAAGTTTCCTAACCCTACTTGTTATCATTATAATAGTTGATGAATTCACCTTTCTACATTGAGCAAGTTCTCATTATTATTGATCAAGTCTGTTTTGTTATATTAAAGCCTATTAATCTTTCAAGCATGATGCTGTTATACAATAATTATTCTATTGTATACCTTTTGAGATTTTATTCAAGTTAAATATTCAATTACAGTTAAACCTTGTTAGACTAGCGAACCCTTAATGATTCGACTAGTCCATAGTTGATGAGCGTTCTAAATTTCAGAACCCTTGATGAATTATCCAAACCAAACTTCCTTTGGTGCGGACTCGAATGTCAAACTGAGATGAACAACCCTATATAGGGGATTACTTATGCGTTAGTATTAAGATATTATGCACAGTATGGAACTGAGGGCTGATCCCCCTAAGTACGAGAAGAAGAGTCCATAGTCTTATGACTGTTAAAGGTTTCAAGTATAAACACTTGACAACCTAGGACATAGTTCAAGGTCTTATGACCCTCGTAATTTCTTTTGATTCTTGTTATTCATTCTTGATTCAAAAGTTGAGCTTTTATATCGGTTATTAATTCACTCGCATGTTATTATTCATTTGTTATATTGTTATACTTCAGGCAATCGTCTTTCACTCTTGCGTAATAATAACATTGCGATTAAGAACGAACGATCCGATTTGAGCCTTCCACTAATAAAGACAAGGGCAAGCTTAGCAAGTAATGAAGACTAATTATTTATGTGGTTATGTAATGATAATTAGACTTGATGTTACTTAAGACTTATTTGTTTATGATTCCGCACAAATGTTTAATGTTAGAGCAACCTAGAATTTTTATTATGCAGTTGATGTAACCCCATAAGGGGAGATTTATTTATTATTTCTATCTATTGCATGGTTTGCATATATTTATGGGTAGATAGATAGATGATATTTGTACAGTGAACACCAAATCCTGTGGAAATAGAAGTACCGGATTTGGGGGTGTCACAAGATAAGTTTGGGGGTAGTTTAGTTTTGTTTGCATTAGTAGGTTGTTATAGTTTGTGGATAATTTGGATTTTTATTGTTGGTTAAATGTTGCATTTAGGATTGCATGTTAATTCCAGCCTTTGATAGTACATATGTTTGGGGCCAATGATGAAATTAAAATTGCATGAACAAGGCTAGTAAGGATTGTTAAGCTAGTGATATGATTTTCTTGGTATGATTTAAATCTTCATCGTTTTGATAATCGATATTATAAGGATAACACGTTTTGAAAAATGATCATGTTGGCTATGATAGTTTAAATGGATAGATAATAGAGTTCTAAATGATGAATGTTAGTGAAATGAAGGAACAATTTAAATAGCTAGTGAAGACTGAATTTAGATATAAACTCAAGTTTGGGGGAAAAATATTTGGAGTATATAAGCTTTGAAAAAAAAGAAAAACTGTGGCATACTTGTCTAGTTTTGTGGCCTTTGTTACTTGAGTAAGTAAGCCCGAGGGGATTGTCTCTACACCTAGCGCCCTAAGGTCTTAATGGCTTGGGAGTTGTTGGTCGAAAGCTCATTAAGGTAACACTGAAAAGCCTAAGGGAATAAGACAATGCATAGTCATGAGAAAAAAAATATATAATAAAGCGAGAAAAGTGCAAAAAGCCCCCGTATAACAAAAACAAGCATAAGTATTCCATTTTGACCCCTGGACTTTGGTGATTGTTTAATTTCAGTTGAATCAAGTTTATTTGATGAGTTCTCGAGTTGAAATTGTATGATGCCTATTAAGAAGTTTATTATCTTTCACATTTTGCTTTTCATTGGTTAACATGGTTGTTGAACACACACTCACAATATCAGTAATAACATATTTAGATTTGTTGAGTGTTGGGGTATTATTGATCTGTTTTAACATGATGTATTAGCATGTTTATGTGATTTTTCTGAGGCCTATGAATATATTTGTGGTATCCAATCGCTGGAATTAAGAATATATAGATAATTTGCATATTGCATGGTTGTTTAGTTGTCTTTTGTGTCTTGTGTCTTGTTGCCTGAGGACATGCAACGATTTAAGTTTGGGGGTATTTGATGATTGGGTAATATACCCATGAATTGGATATATCTGGGCTTAATTTATTGTATTCTCAAAGTATTTAGATTCGTTTTTACTGTGTTTCGTTGTGATATTGTAGATTTGTGAGTTGTAGGAACACTTGGGGGCATTTGAGCAAGAAAGGGGCATAATAGACATTTTCAGCATTTCAACACCGTGGCATTCAACATAATATTAATCTCGGTGGCACGGGCTACTGGGCCTAATTTCATTGATCATGTTTCAAGCGTTTGACTGGACGTTGACTTGCATTAAAGGCTTTAAAGAGGTGGTTATGTGACAAAATTGAGTTGGAATTGGATTGTGGTTGGACAAGTGAAGTATATAAGGATTATTTCTATTGAATTAGGGGGGATTTACACAATTTGAGGCTGATCAAGGAGCAAGAGGAGAATTTGAAGATTTTCACTTGGAGTTCTTCTTCTTCTTTATTCTTTTAATTTGTGTAATTCGTTAAGGATGATTTTTCAAATATTGTTGGTTTTAATTTCTGTTATGAACTAATTTCTTTAATTAAGATTCCAATTGAACCTTTTATGATTATGAATTAATTATTTGATTTATTCCAATTATTTATGTTAAAGTGAATTGTTCATCTTGTTTTGTGCTGATTGATTAATTATCTGGCCAATAATTACCTTGTTACTCTAGAAGGAATTGAAAGAGGAATTCTAGGGTTAGAACTGGACATGGTGACATATGACTTAGTTATTTGAAAAGTGAATAATTAGGTTTGTGAATTGAATGGAAATATCTGTTCACCGCATGTAACACATAAGAAATTGGGATTGAAAAGAGTTTAATTCAATTGTTTTGCATAGGAATATAACAAGATTAATCTGGATTAAATAGAAGGCAATTGATCACTTGGAAAAGGACTTTTGGCATTTGAGAATCCCTCATAACAGCTCAAGAGGGCATAATAATTGGGATAATTGGATAATTGATTTATAGTTCATAATTGGGGATATTGGAGTCTTAATCCTTATTTATCTGAATTCAATCAAATCTTAGTTTTGTTTATTTGCTTCCTTTTAGATTAATTTCTTTTAATTGCTTAATTTAATTTTCTTAATTCGAAAAATCACAATTTATGGTTGTTTAAATAAAATTGAATTAATATAGTGCTAGTAGTTGGAATTTATTAATTAGAATTTCCTGTGGGATCGACACTTTATCTTATCACTCTATTACTTGTTGACCGTGTATACTTGCACGTTTGCTTTGATTGTGAAATTAACCAACAATATATTTAAAACATTTTATACTATGATTCAAACACAATTTTCAGCTAATGCTCAAATTCTTCGTAGTGACAATGGTGGAGAATATATTAATCAGGAATTCCAAGTTTACTTTTAGAATAATGGGCTCCTTCATGAAACCTCTTGTACCCAAACACCACAATAGAACGGAATTGCTGAATGAAAGAATAGGCATATCTTAGAAACTGCTCGTACATTATTGATTGGCGCACATGTACCAAACAGATATTGGGATAATGTTGTAGTCACTGCAGTATATCTTCTGAATCGTATGGCGTCGAAGGTGTTGGAATTTAAGACTCCATTGGAGGTTCTCTCTAAGTATGTCTCTCTTCCCTCTATTTTGGTAATTCCTCCTCGAGTCTTCAGATGCGTAGCTTTTGTCCATCTCCATAAAAACCAGCGCACTAAGCTTGATCCTTGTGCAGTTCGTTGTTTTTTTTGGGCTATGGGACACAAAAAAAAGGATATCGATGTTACCATCCTACTACCGGGCGTACATATGTTACCATGGATGTTACCTTTGTGGAGTCTGAAAGTTTTTTGTACCGGCATCCAATTCTTCCTTTCAGGGGGAGATATCAATCGAAAGGCAGAATTGGTGGGATTGTTGTGATGTGTCCAAGGGCATTCTTGGACAAACTAAAACTGGACAACCCGGTCATTTGGTGTTGCCAGTGAGCGGACAAAATGACGAAAATGATGTGGTGGGTAGTGAGGAGAATAGAATCGATAACTCGGACATCGAAAGCAGAGATCGTGGAAGAATTTGGGCAAAAGTGGGAATGGACATTGAAATTGTACAAACCCCTCATCCTTTAGTACCGAATGACCCAGCTCCTGAGAATACTCATGAGGTAAGTTCTCATACTACTCCTTCTTCTATTGATAACTCGAATATATCTCTTGGATATCACTTACCTTTCAGACATAATCGTGGAAAGCCTCCGAATCGGTACTCACCAGACTTTGAGGAAAGAAAATCGAAATATCCCATTGCAAATCATGTATCAACTGGGAGATTATCAAAACCTCTTAGAGCATTCGTACATAACTTGTCGTCCACACATGTTCCCACTAATGTACAAGATGCCTTAGCAGATCCGAAGTGGACCCAATCGATAGAAGAAGAGATGGAAGCGCTACAGAAAAATAGAACATGGAAGCTTGTTCCACTGCCAGATGGAAAGAAACCAGTTGGGTGTAAATGGGTCTTCTCCATTAAACATAAAGCAGATGCGTCTATTGAAAGATATAAGGCAAGACTCGTGGCGAAGGGATATACACAAACATACGACATAGATTATCAAGAAACTTTTTCACCTGTGGCGAAACTGAATACTGTCAGGGTTTTGTTGTCTCTTGCGATAAACCTAGAATGGCCATTGCATCAGTTTGATGTAAAAACGCCTTTCTTCACGGCGACCTTGAAGAGGAGATTTATATGGATATTCCACCAGGGTACATGGCTTCCTCAAAGACAAGGGTGGTGTGTAAGTTGCAACGATCTCTATATGGCCTAAAACAATCACCTCGCGTATGGTTTGGACGGTTTAGCTTGGCCATAAAAAAGTATGGTTTCTGTCAAAGTAACTCAGATCATACTCTTTTCTTGAAATGACGACAAGGGAAAGTAACTGCATTAATAATTTATGTGGATGACATGATTATCACAGGGGATGACTCGGAAGAGATCGCTAGACTGTAAAAGAGATTGGCAGCCGAGTTTGAAATGAAGAATCTTGGGGGTCTTAAGTATTTCTTAGGGATTGAAGTAGCCAGATCAAGGAAAGGTATATTTCTTTCTCAAAGGAAATATGTGCTAGATTTATTGTCTGGGGTGGGATTGCTAGATTGTAAACCAGTAGATACTCCAATTATTCAGAATCACAAACTTGGAGAGTATCCAGATCAGGTGCCGACTAATAAAGAGAGGTATCAAAGATTAGTGGGCAAATTAATCTATTTATCCCATACCCGTTCGGATATTGCTTATGCAGTGAGCATAGTCAGTCAGTTTATGCATTCACCTAGTGAAGAACATATGAATGTTGTGGTTTGGATTCTTTGTTACTTAAAGTCCGCTCCAGGGAAAGGGCTTTTATTCACAAAGAATAATCATCTTAACATTGAAGGTTACACAGATTCAGACTGGGCAGGAAGTGTCTCTGACAAGAAGTCTACAGCAGGCTACTTCACCTTTGTAGGAGGAAATCTCGTCACGTGGAGGAGCAAGAAGCAAAAGGTGGTGGCATTATCTAGTGCTGAAGCAGAGTTCAAAGGAATGGCCAAAGGACTATGTGAACTCCTTTGGCTTAAGAGGTTATTAATAGAGATTGGCTTTGCTCTGAAGTCCGAAATAAATTTGCATTGTGACAATAAGGCAGCCATAGATATTTCTCATAACCTAGTGCAACATGATCGGACTAAACATATTAAGGTAGATCGACATTTCATCAAACAAAATCTTAAAGCTAAGATAATTCTATTTTCATTTGTTAAATCTGAAGACCAGCTGGCAGATATACTTACAAAGGCAGTGTCTAGTAGGATTTTCTATAACTCACTTGACAAGTTGGGCATCGATGATATCTTTGCACCAACTTGAGGGGGAGTGTTGGCATGAGTTGTCAATTAAGAGAAACTATAGGAGTAATCTAAGCTGCTGATTTTGTAACCAGATTCTTAGCCTAAGATTATGTATAGCCTAGAATAGTTTTATGGTAGGTTGTTTCCTTTGTACATCTATATATAGGGTGTTGGTATTCATTCAGTATGTATGAAAAAGTGGAGAGAAAAAATTATATACTTTGTCCACAAAATATTTCTGGTGCCTCTGTCCAACACTTTGTTGTACCCAAGACAAAGAGAACTTTCATTACTTGACTTCACCTTAATAGGAAAGTAATTCTAACTGGAATAACGAAGATTATGTTGAGGAAACCGTGCACTGTTATCAACACTCAAAATATCCTTATACCCACAAGAAATACGCTCAATATTATAGAGAAATAATTTTTTGATTCTGGTGTGTTTAGGATAGAGGATTATCTCCCCTTTTATAGTGCAGCACGGAGGAAAATTATAAACAACCTGCCTAATTTTCTTTTCTTTCTCTGCCTAACTTGCCTAACTTTTCTCTTTCTCCGCCTAACTTTCTTTCTTTCTTTCTTTGTCTAACCTTCATTTCTTATTGGTTGAGGGTCAACATTTTGGAAGAAAAGAATTGCAGGAGAATTGAAAAGGTCTGTGCATGAAATGGTTCTGGAAAAGGAATTCAAACTAAAATGATAACATTCACTCCACTTTTATTCACATGCTAAAAATTATATATTATTATAAAAATATTACCATTTAAATTATAAAATTATACTATTATATTATCACATTATACTATTATAATGTAATATTATAATAATATATTTGAATGCATATTTTATCAAAAAAAATAATTGTGATTTCATAGAAAATATGTCAAACTTTCAACAAATGTTTCATGATAAAATTCCTCCATTTATATTAAAATTGAACAAATATTTATTTGTCATATTTATCCATAATTCTTATTCATCAATTATTTACAACTCTTCAATCCTTCAATAATTATTCCTAATTAATATTATAGAATCACAATATTGACAACCAGATCGTTCCCAGGAAAGATGGGGCTTTTCGATAAGGATTTTCTCTTATTGGCGCGTAATTAAATAACCTAACCCCTTTCCTCAACAGAACTTTCTAGACCTTGTCAATAATGCTATCTAAAAATATCATTTCAATAATATAGGTGACAATTATTGATTTAATAATGCGAAATACTATTCAGTTGTTACTGTGACAATTATTGATTCAATAATATAAAATACTATTCAATTATTGCATCAAACACTGAGTGACTTCTTACATAAACATCAATAATCAGAGATATTATGCAATACCGTGTGCTACTGTGCAACAACACGTATTACTGTACTTTTATCGCCGGGTGTTTCAATAGTTAACGGTAAAAGTTTTGTCGTTATTTTTTTATAAAAAGGTTATTTCTGTCGCTTTCTATATCCGACAGTATTCCGTTATATGGTCCACTAATGATTGCGTCGTCATACGAATATTCTCCGACCAAACGAATATTCCCCGACGCAACGAATATTTTATGACAACTTACTTACTTTGTAAAATTTTCACATATCACCCTTAACTTTAACCTTTTATCAATTTAACCATTTACTGAATAGAATAATAATTATAAGAAAAATTGAATACTTTTATTTCATAAAATTTGGGGTCTTACAATTTCTGCACCACTACACCAACCTTGCTCTGCATCTGTTCTTGATAATGCTAATGGTGAGAACTCTAACCCTACTTGTTCTTCTGATGATACTGACATTCTTATTGCTCTAAGAAAAGGATTTAGATCTTGTACTCAACATCTTATCTCTAATTTCTTAGCCTGTAATAAATTATCTGTTTCCTACCACTCTTTTGTTTCTTCCTTGTCTTCGATATCTGTTCCTCAGGGGTGGAGAGAATCAATCAGTAATGAGAATTGGAAACAAGCTATGATTGAGGAGATGAATGTCCTGAAAGAGAAATATACATGGGAACTAGTTACTTTTCCTTATGGAAAAATCCAGTTGGTTGCAAATGGGTATATACAGTCAAGCAGAAGCCAGATGGGATAGTTGAGAGACTCAAAGCCAGGCTAATTGCAAAAGGGTATACTCAAACTTATGGAATTGATTACCATGAGACATTTGCTCATGTGGCGAAGATGAACTCTATTCGTACCATAATCTTATATGCAATGAACTTTGGCTGGGCTATTCAACAATTAGATGTAAAAAATTCATTCCTTAATGGCGACTTAGAAGAAGAGGTATATATGGAAATATCCTCTGGTTTTGCTTCATCTGTCACTAAGGGTAAGGTTTGTAAACTGTGAATGGCTTTATATGCTCTGAACCAATCTCCCAGAGCCTGGTTTGGTAAATTCCACAAAGCAATGATAAGATTTGGGTACAAGCAGAGTCAAGTAGATCACACTCTATTTGTCAAACAGATAAATGGTAAGACTGACATTCTTATTGTTTATGTTGATGACATTGTAGTGACAGGGGATAATAAAGAAGAGATATCTAATCTCAAAGTGAGTTTGGCCAAACTATTTGAGATCAAAGATCTTGGTCTCTTGAAATATTTACTTGGTATTGAAGTTGCAAGATCTTCCAGTGAGATTTTTCTATCTCAACGGAAGTATGTCCTTGATCTTTTAACAGAAACTGGCATGTTAGGTTGTAAGCCTGTTAATTCTCCTATTGAAGTTAATTATCATCTAGAAGGAGGCACATGACCTACGGTTGATAGATAAAGATATCAACGTTTGGTGGGACGATTGATATACCTTTCTTATACTAGACCCGATATATCTTATGTTGTGAGTATAGTGAGCCAGTATATGCATGATCCTCAACATTGTCACTTGGAAATTGTCTACAAAATTCTAAGGTATCTCAAGTCTGCTTTTGAAAAAGGTTTATTGTTTACATCAAATGGTCATATGAGAGTCGAAACTTTTTTCGACTCAGATTGGGCTGACTCTATTGAGGATCGTCGTTCTACATCAAGCTACTGTTCATTTGTTGGAGGTAATCTTATTACTTGGCGTAGTAAGAAACAGTTTGGTGGCAAGATCTAGTACTGAGGCTGAATATCGAGTTATCGTCTTGGGTATATGTGAACTAATGTGGCTTCGCACTTTGCTAGAAGATTTGGGTGTTACAACTAAAGGGCCTATGCAGTTATTTTGTGATAATAAGGCAGCCATTAGTATTGCGAATGACCCAGTACAACATGATAGAACGAAGCACATTGAGATTGACAAACACTTCATCAAAGAAAAGTTAACTAGTGGTCTTATTTGCTTACCTTTTGTAAAAACAGATCATCAGCTAGCTGATATTCTGACTAAGGGTCTCAGTAGTAAGATGTTTCATCCATTGTGTTTCAAGTTGGGTATGCGAGATATCTATACACCAACTTGAGGGGGAGTGTTAATAGATGTTAACATAACATGGCAGATGTTAATGATGCCCTTACATTTCTCTGTTAGCAGATGTTAGTGGTGATGTCTTCACATTTTCCTCTGTTTTATCTCTTAGAGTTGAGCTAGTTTTTGTGTATAAATATAGCTACTTGTTATATGAAAATTTACAAAAAAAATAGGGATAAGTCTTGGATAGTCTCTAAATTATAATTGTTTTTTATATTTAGTCTTCAAATTAATTTTTTTTTCTCGTATTGTCTCTCTTTTTTTCCCATGCTAGTCACTAAAATATGGTAATTTTCACATGTAGTCCTCAAATTGTAGTTTATTTTAGGTTTACTCTTCAATTTATAGTTGTTTTATATTTAATATCGTTTAATTGTTCTATTTTTGTATTGTAAGGACTGAATTGAAATTACTGAAATTACTGAAATTATAAAATTTGAGGATGAAATACTAGATATTTTTGTAAGGTTGAATTGAGATTACAGAGATTACTGTTGTTCCGGTTCAATACACTTAAACATTCGAGGATGAGATTACCAAGATTATAATTTGGAGACTAATGAAGAGATTATCCATAACAAATATTTATGCATAACAATATTAAGACTGCTTGTTCTTGACGTTTTAATGGTGCTTAATAATTATATAATGTACCAAAATGAATAAGATCCATCATATGTCTTGATGAGTCTTAATGCCTGTTAATGAAGTTTTTGTTAAAAAAAATATTCTAATTCTTATTCCAATTTCATTTTATTACAGAAAATTGTGAAGGAAAAAAAGAGAGCATATATGTATTAAGATTTCATTCAAAGTCTAACTATCAAACTATTTAAGTTATCAAAAACTATTTAAGTCAACTACCATGTGTTAGGAACTAGTAAGGGTGAGCATGGTGCGGTTTGAAGTTGAAATCGTATTCAAAACCGTTTAGGTGCGGTTTGACAAATTCAAAACCGCACACGAAATCGCTTATAATTGGTGCGGTGTGGTTTTAAACTGTGCGGTGCGGTTTCAATTGGTGCGATTTCGGTTCCAAAACCAATTGAAACAACAAATAGGTCTAAGTCTTCAATAAAATTTAACACAGAGCAAGAAAATGAAAGTAACAAAATCCATATAGTTCCCAAAAATTAAAAGTATATATTCAATAACAAGCAAGAAAATTTATCTAGTTCCCAAAAATTAAAAGTATATAGTGGAGATATAATGAAATTTTATCTTATATATTGCAGGGAGGACTTATAGAATAAAATCCTAATTGTACCTAATTTGAAAAATAATCTATTAGACTATTACTACTATATCATAGACCTTAACCAATGCATTAAGTGCTCGAACCAATGAATTTGGCCCCTCAGCTATAAGCCCCTCTAGTAACGCATCAAACAAATCCGAAATTCCAAAACCCAAATGTTTAATTTTTGACTTTATAACCTCTAACCATCTTTTTTCAATTGGTGAAAAAATGAAAATGCAAGACTGGAGTTTTCTCTGAGCGTGTTCAAGTGAAAAGTAAGTTTAGAACTTACTAGAGATAATACATACATACATACACATGGTGCGGTTTCGATTTTATGTGTGCGGTTTTGGCTAGTAACCAAATCGGAACCGTAAATTTGATTATTCAACTCACTTAAAACCGCCACATACGTCGGAACCGTTGGTGCGATTTTAATTGGTGCGGTTCGTGCGATTTTTGGTACGATTTCGGTTCCAATTTAATTACTTGCTTAGCCCTAGGAACTAGGATTATTTTGGAGAAGGAAAAGATGAACATTTTTTTAGAAGAGGAGAGGGGGGGGGTGAACTAGGGCAACAAGGGAGGATATGTGATTAAGAAAAAGAAGAAATAACTGATATTTTTATGTATTTTTGATATTTTCACATGATCCTCCCTCATATGAACATACAGTGGGTCTCACCTTCATGTGAAAATGAGTTATATAAAAATATTAAAAATACATGTGAAAATAGTATTTTCCGAAAGAATATTCTCCTTGATAGACAGACAACAAAAAAGCTACAAACCGAAAAAGCAGTATTCCATGACACATAGGTCCAAACAATATAGAAGAAAAACAAACGCAACAAGGCCAAGAAAAATAGCCTCTAACTACAAATATATCAACTAGGTAAGTGCAAAGATCTATACCACTCATAAGGATAGGGATACCAAGTGCTGAAACTAACAACTCATGAGTACAATAACATGTACAAATAAATCCACATCAAGTATGGAGGTTGGGGATCGATTTATTTATTTAGAGTTCAAATTGAAGTGCTATAAATACTGTTAGGTGATGTTTGTTTACATCTTAACATCTTCACATTTGATTTGGTAGGAAGATAAAGTTGTTTGGTAAAATTTTGTTTGTCTCTTATCGTCTCTTAATCGGTAAGAGGAATATATAAATCTAAATCATTAAGAGCCGTCTCTTAATGAAAAATTTATACCTATGGAGCCTTTATAAATATTGTACTCCCTTCATTCCAAATTTTATGATCATTATTGAATTTTGAAAAGTTAATTTGAGATATTTTTAATTTTAAAATTAATATTTTTAAATTTAAAAGTCATTAAGATGTTTTATACTTTTTAATTACCAAATAACTATTTAAGTTCAGATATTATTTCACTCACATGATCTAATTATAATTTATTAAGATATATTAATTATTAAAATCTTGCTCAATTTATAGAACACCAGGTCCAAAATAAAAATCATAAGCTAAATTTTCTTGTTTTGATTTTTTTTATTTCTTGTTTTTTTTTGTGTATTCCTCTTATTTAGATCTTGAAAGTTTGCAACAAATATTATTTTTGAAATGAGAATGTACCCCAACAACTATATCGTTTATATAATCTTTAACATATTTATTTCACTTTTACTCGTAACATATTTATTTTACTTTTATTTATTTTTAATGTTGTGGTGTTACAAAAAAATGTTTGTGGTGTTGCACTATTTTCTTCATTAGGACACGCTTAAATCTCGTGCTCACCCTTTTCTGCATAATACAAATTTTTTGACTGGCTCCAAAATTCACCTTTTACACTGAAGGTGAATAATGATGTTGACATTTCACAGATCTGGTTATCATAAAGTTAACTTCATGGTAAGTTAATCAATTGACCAATACAATGCTGACACGCAAAGAGAAATCACACCTACGTATTGACACTGTATTAATCAATTGACCAAAGTTAACTTCATAGTAACCACTCTCTCATTTCACAAACATATACAAGAATGCTAGGGCATCAAAATAAGTGAACATCACTACAATAGGAAATTCATTCACTTTAAAATTGCAGTTTTTTTTCTCCTCTTCTATACACTATGCTTCTCTACCACAAACATGAAGGAATCGTGGACAGATTTCAGAACTACACAGATTTAAGAATGGCTGGGCCTAAAAGCAGCTGCTATACATGATAATTATACTCGAAATATACATGAATCTGGCCACACAGGCGATAGCTAAAGCCTCTGGCTAAAAATCAATACAATAACATAGTTAAAACAAAAAACAGAAAAAAGGACGATATGAGATGCAACGCAACTCCACGACAACCTGCATCATAACATAACACAGGGATTAGCCATTCGCTCCACGTGAGGAATGGTAACTTCAATATATAAACTATAAATTGAAAAGAATCTGTTATTTTTCATAGTATAGGCATTACATTTCACCATTAAAATTTAACTCCAGAAAGTCGTAGTGTTAAAGTAAAAGAATTGAAAATCAGAAATTCCAACGAAGAAGCATGCTGGTTTTCACAATTATTATTACACCCTCCCTCCTCAAAAGGATGGCTATAGTACAAATTTCACACAAATTAAGAAAATTGAAGGAGAGGAGTATAAAATAAGTACCACTTTTGCCCATAGTAGACCCTATGTAAGCACACTAATAAATCTTTGTCTCTTTTTAAACTTGGTAGACCCCACTTTAGTATACTTTTGATGGTAAACTAGTATTTAGACTTAATTTATATTTATTTTGTTTCATTTTCTTGATGTTTACTGCTATGGATTTTAATGAAGTCAAATCAAACTAAAAAGAAGGCAAGAAAAAACCACCAATAGAAAAGCTCAAATTTACAGTAGATATTCACCAGGATTTGACAAAGTCTCTGACGTTGGTAATGCAGGCAATGACATCTCTGCGAAATGTAGCAACAGTCATCAGTGTATGGATTTTATGCAACTGAAAATAATTAAATAAACAACGGGTGAAACCATCATTTGCAGAAATTAATAATTAGGTAGACATAGTTCTCTCTAACCCTTACCAGGAGCACAAAGAGATAAGGATGAGATTGAGGATGACAAAGGCCATGGAGCTTCAATATTGTCATTCAAGTCACATGTAAAGCTGAAGCCTGTTGAATTGTCGAATACTACGTCTGCCGGTAAGCTTCGAAGCAAACACCCTGTAATCAAATAGGAACAAAGATTGTAAGTGATCCAGCAATGGGAGTGAGGAAGATTTTGCTCATCACTTTGTGCATTCTGATGGAACATTCATGTTCTAGTTTTACGTACTGGCAGTGAAAGCAGGGCACTGAAACAATAAATCCTTACCAGAAACAACACTGTGATTCAACTCGCAATAGTTTTCCCTTCAACCCAACAACCTATTCAACACTGACTATTCCCCTTCCTTTTTCCTTAGGAAGTAATACAGTATATTGAATGAAACACAATAAATCAAAATTCTGCACTAGAACTAATGTATAGTACTGTGCACATGTCCAGCACTAATTTGCTAAACATAGAACTCTCAAAAACACTCCACGCACTGAAGCTTCACACATTGGTTTTCGCTAGAATGTAAGTCACTGAAACTTCTGTAAAGATAATAAGATACAAGGGATTTGATAGTAGAGAACCAGAGATATATTCTGACCATTCCAACTTGGGAGTCCACTTTTAAAAATCATGCACGCCAAGAAAACTTGTCAATTTCCAATTTAACATTCTATTTCTAACTCAATTTAAATTACAGTTGACACTTGAATAATATTTAAATTTAACCAATTTCCATTAAGGGTACATTTGGAATATTATGTCACTTATTTATCTAATTTTTAAAAGTCGACCACCTTTTGGGATGTACAAAAATGGAAAGATGATGGAGTTTCAATTTGGGTCAGGAGTGTAATATATTGGTACAAAACACAAGTGTAATTTAAGTTTAACCTATTTAATTCAAATTTTTCCCATGAACTGCTGGAAACTGTAAATTATAGTGGCAACTAAAGAACAGATGTAGCTGTGGTGCCTTGTTGCGTACTAATAGTCTAGTACTCACCGTGTAGCCAGATAATCTAGGAAACAGGGATTCTTCACTACCCCGACCAATTGTTGCATCCCCGCACTGGATACTCCAATTCTCGGGGGACTCTTAGGGATTCTCTCCTCTATAACTTATGTGTTTTGAATTATTTATGATTATTTTTGCTATTTTAACGATTTCATGTTTATAGAAATATTAAAGTTGTATTGTTTGTTGGATATATTTTGTTCTTCTCTTGTAGTTTTTTTTTTTTTAATACTTTAATTACATATTTAATAATATAATATATGTTGAATCCCCCACACCTGAATTCTCATTTAAGATTTGGCAAATCTTCGTATCCCCATATTAAGCACCCGTATCCGTGCCTCTTAGCAGATAATCATTTGCAACAAAAATAAAAAGACTACGAGGTGCACAGAATTACACAAAAATTGACCAATTAGCCGTGGCAGAATCAGTGAGACCACATATGAGGTATTTAATACTTCAAACTAAATAGGGGTATCAGGCAAGTATTATGCAAGAGAAATATTAGGGAGCAAAAAAACCCCACCACCACTATTCATACTACAACTACTTCCCACTAGAGCTGCAAACGAATCGAATCGAACTCTGTTAAACTCGAACCGAACTCGAACATGTTCGAGTAACTTGATCGAACCAACAGCTATGTACGAGTTCGGATTGTTTGGTGTTCGCGAACTGTTCGCGAACATAATCGAGTTTGCAAACAAGTCGAACATAAGCTTGTTCGCGAACACAAACTATGTTCGCGAACACAAACTATGTTCACGGACACCAAACTTGTTCACGAACACAAAACTTGTTCACGAACACAAACTTGTTCACGAACACAAACTTGTTCATGAACACAAACTTGGTCACGAACACAAACTTGTTCTAGAACACAAACTTAGAACTCTGAAGCAAAAAACAGTTAAATACCAAAAATGTCTTCTCTAAGAGTTTAAGTATTCGATAAAAAATTAGACCAAATATTGTAATCATCATTCATCCAAAAAGCCCAAAACCAAAAATGAATACTTAGAACTTAGAAGTTAGAACTTAAAAGTTAACAAGTACCTAGAAATTCTTGATTACAAATATCAACAATTAAATTTTAATATTGAAAAGTCTTTCAACTCTTCAAGATCCAACCACTTCAAGTAGAGTCTACAAACAAATGATTATCAAGAACTCCCAATTTAATATTAGTAATGTATTTCTTTTGTTATCATTTTTAATTAATATTTATTTTTTTTACAATTTTTAAATTTAATATCTACTTTTTATTTTCAATATTCAAATTTATGTATAGTTTTTTAAAGTTCCAAAATTATTCAGTAAATAATTCAATGATTATTACTCTATTACTGAAGTCTCGATACGTACATTGAAGACTTGATTTTTCTATTCTCTATCTCGATTTGACAATTTCAATAACTCATGTACATGTAAGCAACTGTATTGTATCATTCTTTAATTAATGTCAAATTGTCATTGCATGATGATTAATGACTTTATTTATGTGCTTTATGACATGAGTTATAATATATTTAATTATCAGGGATGTAAATTATAATAATCCAACCATCATTGTTCAAAATTTTATGAAAATATTAAAATTATTTTATTTAAATTAGAATTTAGAGGTGAAGAAGTAGACATTATTATTTAATAAAAAAGTTTACTTATAATAAATTATTAAAAAAACAAAAAGATGTTTAGGTAATAAAAAAATAACTACAAATTTAACAATTATTAATAAGACAAACTTTAGAATTTAATATGAAATAACCAATTATTTATATTTTGAATTTTAGAAACAATTTAAAAATGTAATTAAGAAATCGAACTATTCAAACCGATCTCAAACTTATCGAACCGAACTCGAACTGTTTGCGAACAAAGACGAACCGAACCACATGGTTCGCGAACATGTTCGATCGAGAGATCGAACGAAACACTATGTGCGAACTCGACTCGACTAGGCGAGCAAGTCGAACTCGAACCGAACCGGTTCACGAACAGTTCAGTTTGTTTGTAGCCCTACTTCCCACCTTAACTATCTCCAATGAAAAAATCATATCAAGACATCCAACCACCAAGTTGAATAAGAGAATTCAACAAGAATTTTCTAAAAGCATCGGCAATGATAACCCTAAAAAACCAAGAAAAATAAATGCAGAACAACAATGATTTGCAATTTAGCACATAGATAAGCAGAACTCTAGATACATAATGTCATAAGTACTGTAAAGTGTAAAATTAATTTCCAATGTCCTAAAAAACACTAGACGGACCTAGGGAGCAGAGGGAGCTTCGAGCGCCTAGGTCTTGTAGGCGCATCGCCTAGGCGGCGTTAATTTTATTTTATTTAAATTTTATTACTGAAAGTATATGGTGAAGTTTGAAACATACTAAACTTTAGGACTTTTAAGTATAATTAGGAAGTAACTTTGAGGGAAGTATTTGTAATATGGCATAATTTTAATGTTACATAAGAAAACTGAAGAGTTTAATGGCCACACATTCTTTTTTCCCTTTGGGCTTTGTTCTAAAGAAAGAGGTAGGCTTTGTTTTTTAAAAGAAAAAGAGTT
Source organism: Panax ginseng (assembly GCA_020205605.1). Taxonomy (NCBI): domain Eukaryota; kingdom Viridiplantae; phylum Streptophyta; class Magnoliopsida; order Apiales; family Araliaceae; genus Panax; species Panax ginseng. The sequence continues at coordinate 33,947,209 of CM035149.1, forward strand.
TGGGCTTTGTTTTTTTTAAAAAAGTTTTGGCATTGTTTTAAAAGAGTTTGGGCTTTGTTTAAAAAAAATGAGTGGACTTTGTTTTTAAAACAAAGGGTTTGGGCTTTGCTTAAAAAAATAAGGGTTTGGGCTTTGTTTGAAAAATAAGGGTTAGGATATTATTGAAACTGGAAGGTTGGGAGCCTTAGCCGCTGCGCCTCCTCCTCCTCATCATCATACGTTACTTTTAGATGGCAGCCAAAAAAGAGATCACGATCGGCCCCTCAGGTAAGTTTATCCCCTTCTTCTTCTATGATCTTCTCCTTCTTTCTTCTTTCCTTCTTTTTTGGTTTTGCGAACTGCGATATCGAGTCTAGCCGTTTTTATTTTCGCCTAGCCCTAATTTCCAAGGTTGGGCCGCCGCCGCCCAATCCCAGTTTTAGAACACTGTTAATTTCAACAAGTAAATGAAAACTTCTCTGCAGGAGATTTCATTCAAAAAGATAAAAACATATAAACATCTGGACTCTGAAGAATTAAAAGCAAGAAAGAAGAAAAAGAAATTAACCTTGTTGCCCGTATGCTGCTTCAAGCCAATGCCAAGATCCACAAGAAAAGAGAACACCAAATCAGTAAAACTGGCAATATAAACAGCAAGGTGAGCAACTACAACAACTAAATTTACCTTGCAGACTAAAATCTTTCAAGTCAACATCACAAAGTTCATAAACATCTGTTAGAACTCCGGCTTTCTTTAGCATGGAACCAAACACTGTTGCACACATTATGGCCTGTTTATTGGTGATCAGCATTTGTTTTTGTATTCCAGCAATATAAGTGTTTAATGAGCTACAGCAGGAAGGACTGGGAGCAGCAACATTACGGCATGCTTTAATCACTTCAGATGGCTGCTTAAAATCCAGAGGACAAACTAGATGTACCAACGGTAACCATTCAAAAATGTTCTCAAAAGATCCATTGAAGAATAAAATATGAAAGTGTACATTTACAGAAATACCACCATATGCCTTTTACCGAGAAATTTATCCAAGTTGCTTAATGGTAAAATATAATACATACAATGAGATTATTTACAAACTGATTTTAAATCTAATCATTAGAAAAAGTACATTCAGATGACACTTTCATATACTCTCAATAGTAAGCATACCAAAAACTGAAGCTTAGTAGGCAAATCAAAATTGTAAGGGATAGCAATGGCCCTTGAACTAGGTCATTAAAAGGACTGGAATTATTACCTTGATTTAGTAATCTTTTAAATGGGCGGTACATATTCCTTTAGAGTTTCTTTTTTATTCTAATTTTCTGATAATTCTTAAAAAAGCAGCATTATTATTTGACAAGATTAGCCGAATTTTCGGCCTTTCCTTCCTTTGCGCAATGTGTCAGGAAGATTATTCTCACTTACTCACTGAAAACCCTAACTTTGATAACACTAGTCTCTCTCTCTAGAACTATTATGACCACCACACTGAAGGTGTCTCACAGTGACCACGGTCGTTAACTCACTGCTGAGACATTCTGACCCACCATTGCTTTGCACGAAGTTCAATGCTTGTCTATAATAGTAGGATTTGACAAATAGCTAGTTTATTAAGCGAATCATGTTCGTACCAACAAATTTGAACTCGTTTCAATATAAGTCCAGATCAAGTGTTTAGTACCATCTTTACTCTTAAATCTATAATGCTTTGATTACATAGTCTGTTAATATTACTATTAGATGCTATAAAACAATAACTTTACCGATAATTCTTATATAATTTATTCTCCTTTATATTATCATCAAATAAATTAGACATTTTTAATGAAACTCTTTTCATGAAGCATCAAATTCTATTTGAACTAGCACCTGGTGACGCGTTGTGTGTATGAAATTAGGGTAAAAATAATTTTTTTATAAAATTTGGAGGACTAAATAGAAAGATGCAAAAAAGAAAATTAAAAAGAACCAAATAGTAATATAATTAAATTTGTAAGGGCAAAGGATGGAAAAAAATAGTGTGAATATAAGTAGCTAGCAGTATAAATTTTTAATACATAAAGAAAGAACATTCGATAGGCTGAGAGTAGAGATGTTATGAACAAACAGTAACTGGTGAACCTTGAATCTGCAGGAACAGGAAGACAAATAACATGAACATGCAAGAATACAGAATTTGAGCTCCTTAGATAAATTGAAATTCAACCCCAATGATTTGGCTCAATGGCATGTGCTCTACCATAATAAGGGAGAGGTCACAGGTCACATGATCAAACCTTGCCAACTCTAAGGGGAACCTACACAAGTTTATGCTTGGACTTGCCTGGTGCACAGCTCATGTGGGGGGAACGTGTACCCTTAGGAATAGTCGGGTTCTCTAAGAGTTTTGGATACCAATGATTGCTAAAAGATTTAAATAAATAAAAATATTTTTTTTTTTAAAAAAGGAGGGGATAACGTGAAATTCATAACAAGTTCCTACAAGGCTACAACACCAAAGGTGTCACTTTTTTATAATACAACATTAAATATGCCGAGAGCAGAGATGTTATGAACAAACAGTAACTAATAACCATTGAATCTGAAGGAAAATTAATTACATGAACATGCAGGAGTTTCAGCTCCTTAGAGAGCATGAAATCCGTAACAAGTTCACAATATAAATAGTAGAAAATTTGTACCTTTGTTAACTTTACAAGCAGATAATATTCGGTATGCAGAATTTGCAGCATCTGATGAGAGTTTCCTAGAAAGCCATGAATACACAACCCCTTTACAGTCATTAAGAGCATCAATGTGCATGGGCTCTCCAGCTCCAACCATATTCTTGTTATCATTGATCACAGAATTCGACGATGAGATCTGAAGTGCAGCCTCCATAATTGCAGGTTGGCACACTGGCCTGCAACATTCCTTAAGAGGATCAACTCTGCTGCAAGCCTCCAATAATTTGCTTGTATTCACTGTTTTTTCAAAAGTGGTTATGTCTTTCACTGGACATGTCCCACCAGTAAGATTTGATGACTTAATAGAGCAGATAGTAGCTATTGAACTATTAGCCCCTCTGCTAGCAAGTATATTAATAATATCTTTGAAACAATCATCAGCCACTGCATTTTGTAGCGCTAACCTATCAGAGCTTGTGCTGTAGTATCCCTGGAATATGTGAAGTAAACTACTCAACTGCGGACAACATATAACATTCCCTACAAGTGCTGCTAAAGGCTGAGAACAATCAGATGCTGTTTTATCCATGATACTCGAAATAGCAGAAAAATTAACAGGACATCTTCCAGTCAAGATCGGATCGTACGCCGGAAATGAAGGATACATCGGTGGCAAAGACTCTCCGGAAAGGGGTAATGGGGTAGAACGAGAAGGTGAAATTTCTATGGGTTCAAAAAGTCCACTACTAGGAGGAATGACAAGACCAGAGTTCGAAGAGATATGACTTGGCTTAGGAGGCATCTGCAGCGCCACCACATCTTCGGAACTCAGTAACCAAACCCCAAGTAATAGAAATTGTAGAAAGCACAAAGAACCTGCAATCAAATATGAACCTGCTTTCAGCATTCAAATGTAGTTCTTTGTATGTATAGAAAGTAATGTACAATTGTAACTTTGTAAGTGATGACGATATACATGACAACTAGTATCTTTGTTTGTATGAGAGCATAGGGGAGCAGCTGCATCTTAAATTATTTAACTCAAAGACCATAGTGTAAGGACAGCTCATAGAATTTTGAAAAACTAAACCAAACAATTTTAGGTGGTTTGGTGGTCTGGATAGGTATTTGAGGTTTTTATCAACTGCGAAAACCGAATTCAACCAACATAAATAAAACTGCCACAATTTCAATTTAGGTTTGTCCCAATATAAGTGCCCTATTTCCTTGTTGAAATGACTTTTGTCAAATGTTTCCAATACTACCCTTCAACTATATATTGTCCACCTCTAATAGGAGTATTGGGAAATAGCAAAGAGAATTTGAAAAATGATTAAATAAATGCACTACGTAGGAACAACTCATGGAATTAAAATATTTTGGATATATATATATATATATATATATATATATAAATATAAATTGAGAGAGAGAGAGAAGAGAGAAAGGATTAGGGGAAAGAAAGAATAATTCAGAGACCTTGAAGTGGACTATACACAGCTAAAACTATATAGGGAACAACTAACAGAATTAAAATTGACGAATATTGATAGATATATGGGAGAGAAAGATTGATTAGGAGAGAGAATATTTAAGAGAACTTGAAATTTGTTATACCTATGAAAAAGAGACACTTGTAATTAGTCAAATAATGACAATTAAAATACATAAGAGGGGACTTTGGGAACAATTTTTTTCCTTAATCAGCATGAAGAATATAATTCTGAATTGAAGTTTATATTGGATGAAAGGAATGTTAAATATGTACATATTTACGTTGTAGAAATGTTTCTATTTCAGTTTAGGTATAAAATTATAAATAGTTATGCAATTTGGGTTTTTTCATTTAACATTTGACTTCCCAATTCTCCCTCTTTCTCTCATGCGGTATTTTGGTACTATTGTTAGAGTAATTATATAGTTACTTGAACAGTTTTTTAATTATGCAATGCCTTAGGTGATTTTTGAACTGAATTTTCTAAACAATATTTATGTATTTAAGATGTTTTAGGAAGTACTTTGAATAATATTATTTGAAAAGTGTGTAATGGTTGATTGAAACAGGTTCTTTAAAGGTTTTTGTACTCAATTACTGATTTTGGGTTGAATTACTTAACACCATGTGATAAATTGGAGAATTCAGGTGGTTTGGTTTGGTTCAGACCTCACCTCATGAACCCCAAAATCATGTCAAAGTAGACCATGTGTACCACTAGATTTATACGAGACACCTCAGGTGATAAATCATCACTTCTAGAATAGTCAAAACCATCTACAATGACCTAAATTCTAGCCTTGTATCAAAATTCAAAAGTGTAGCTGTTAGCTTTAAAAAATAGCTCAGCCACAGTGACAATCTAAGCTTTCAAGAAACTCGCACATAGATTATGTCGGAACAAGTACATGTATAAACAATTACTGATTACTTTATATTATTTTACTTCTACAACATGGTCCCTGATCATTATAACAATTTTCTTACACTGAAAACGACTAAAAACAAATATATAATTAAACAAAGAGTCATCACGATGTTTGGAATTTGCTATCAATTCAAATTCAATAAGCACGCCATGAAGCTGAATGAAAGTGAGAAAATACACAATTAATGATGAGTGTCAAATGCACCAAAAAAGAAGAAAATAATATACATACGATATAAAACCGTGTACCAATCATGCATCGACACCTGGTAGCATCCCAAACACTAACCCTTCCCTATGGTCTTTTCTATATTCCTCAAACTAAAATGTAATACTCAATATTAAGTATTAACAATTGACTTATATATGCCCTTGACGCGAAATTGGTGGATTGAGAGCATTAAGGACACAATTCAAAGATGCTGATATATTAGAAGACAGATACCTAGCTCCAAGTTCAGGTTAAGCTTAGTTAGGTGGTAGAAGTAGAATCCTGGAAATACGGTGGAAGTCTTTAAGAGACATAAATGCGCTTAACACCTAGAACTAGGCAGAATAGTTAGTTATACACTAATCATAATAACTCATGTGAAGAACAAAACTACTTTAATGAACTAGAATCCAAATGCAAATCATCTTCAAAGTTCAAAGACAAGGAAGTAAACTAACTATTAACAATGTCAGGGAAAAAGCAATGACAACTTTAGCTCTGATGAAAATAGATAGCTTAGCACTAGTCTAAGTAAATTTGGAAAAAATGAGTGGAATTCCATGTAACGAATTATAAACCACATGCAAACCATCTCTAAACACAAAGCACCAATCTAACTTTAACAACATCCGGTAAAAGCACTTAAGCACATATACGTGAGTAACTGAGTATGTCTAGGCTAAAGAATATTTAGGCATTAGAAAGACTCGAATAATAAATTTCACAAATTCAGGATCATACCCTTAAGATGAGTAACAGTCTTTACATTACCCATATCTTCACTAACCCTCCGGCAACATGAAGACCTACAAAGAAACCCTAGGGTAGTAGATCATGCATCCAAAAGTAGTTCATTGCAACATTCCAACACCTGTAGCAAGTTCAACAGTCAACCTAATTACTAAGGGAATATATGAACACTATTAAGCAACAAATAAAATAAATGAAACTTTTTGCCCTTCAAAAAAAAGTCACTACAAGAAACTTATAGTTCAGCTCAAACAAAAAAAAAAAATTGTAGCCTAAAATTTCCTTTCGTTGCCAAAAAATTTTTGGTTACAGATCTACCTATGGCGTTTCATCGCTCCCCGAGACGTCGCATAAGGGTTATGGAAATAAACAACTTCGCATGTCCCTCTGTAAAAATGAAGGAAAATATTAAAAAGACAGAAGGAAAGTAGAAACAACGGAAATCAGAAACACAGAAGCATCGCATCAGAATGTCAAGCAAAAACACCAGCAACATTTTCAAATTTTCCGCTTCACTGCCTCATCACAGCTACTTGTAAGCAGTTCATGAAACACAATTCTTCAATTCTACTACAAGTTTAGACTACATGCATGATCAAAGTTGAAAATCAATTGATTAGATTATATAATTTCACAAAGTCAAAGTAAGCTCGATTCAAAATTTTAAGTCTTATAGTAGCACACAAGGAAGTCTTTTGCTCGTCATTGTAGCACAATGAATCCAGAGGTGTCACAACAAACATCATGAGAAGAAAAAAAAAACTCCCAAACTATTTAGTAAAATATAGTATATTATGCAACCATATAGCGATAAATTTGCATAAAAGAACTATGCAATTGTCAGAACGAACATTGTAGAAGTAATTTATACGGATGGGCTTTCAGTTGAAAGATTCCCAAACATAATATGAAATACATTCCATTGCCTCGACAAATATGGAGAAATCAAAAGAAACGACCTAATTAACTTAATTACGGTCTAAGAAGCACCATACAAAGTTATTTGTAAGAAAAACAGATATTTATGGAACACATTTTCCAATTATGAGATATCATAAGAAAATGACATAACCGTACGCTTATACATCTATATATATATTTTGGTGCATATAATATATAGACATGTATGCAACAATGAATAATCAAAGGGAGCCTCTTGCAATCATTGGATCACACAATTGATATAAATGGAATGGTTCATAAACTAATAATATTACATATCTATGAAACATTTCGTAGAACAACTAGTATACAAATTGGTAGACGACATCATGTCAGACATTAAAAACAGACCAAAGCCATGGTAACAAACTTAACCTAACTAAGATAAATCACTTAAAACATGAATTTAATTTCAATAAAAAGAAACAAACTTTTTCAATAAAAACACCAACCCTCAACAGACTTTCACCCTGATCCCATAGATTGAAAAAGTACTTCAAAATCATTTACCACAATTATTAAAAATAAAAAAAAATAAGAATAATTATTAGGTAGATAGTTAGATTACCAAAAAACAATTACTTGACATATGATCAGATCAATTCAACCAAATTCTACAAATCAGACTCAAATTCCACGAATAATCGAAACAAATCAGCACTTCAAAAAGATGGGTTAGGGTTTCGTAATACATAATTTATACATACAGAGAGAGAGTTGAAACACCTGATTGAAGTTGAGAGATACCATCGAAAAGCAGCAAGGAAGTAAGACTTGATAGAGAGAAAAGCAGACAATTGAGAGTGAGAGTGAGAGTGAGAGTGAGAGTGAGAGACTGAGACTGAGACTGAGAGCAGTGGAAGAAGAAGAAGAAGAAGAAGAGCACAGGCCACAACTGGACTGGAGTATATTTGGGCAAGCCCATACAACGACGCCGTTCCACGTATTCTCAGTTCTGCTCTTGTGCTCTTTTTTTTTTTCTTTTTTTTTTTTGTGGGGAGTTTCTTTTTACCAAAAATGAAATAAATGGACAAAAATATTGTCACTCATCTAGCCAAAGATTTATATGCAGACTAAAAAGTGAAAACAAAAACATATACCTTCATTCAAAATTATATAATCAATATTAATTTTAAAAAAAAAAAATTTAAATATTTTTAACTTAAAATTCACATGAATTTATTTAGTTTAAATATTATAAACTATATAAAAAGTAGTATTAATTATAAAATTAATTAGTTATTTTGAAAACTTAAATAAATCATGTCAATTTGAAATTTGAAAAATGTCATAAATGACTTTTAAAAAGTCAATATTAATCTTATAATTCAAATTGGAGAAAATATTTTTATAAGTTTTCTAGGAATGTTAGAGATTTTAAATTTTTAGTTTCAAATAATAGGACACTAAATATTTGAATGATAATTAATGACATAATCAATCACATAAAATTTATGCAATCAGGTAACACATTATTTAATGTACTTTTTAAGACCATTTTTTTTGCTCAATGCTCCTCATTTATCATCAGATTTGAGTACCCAATTGGAAATAGTCTATAATCTTTGAAATTAAGGGAAATTAAAAGTGCACATTTTTTTTTTTTCATTTTTGGATCTGTTGGTTGAAATTTGAAGCTGTCAAAGCTGGTGGCAAGAATTGATTGATTAATTTTACCTGATAAGAAAATGTATATAGATTTAGAGGTGTTCTAGATATGTATGTATGTATGTACTTGGTATTATGATGTTAAACTTATTTGCTTGTTAAGATCATTCCTTTCATATTAGTCATTTGAAATTTCTGTGTGAACTGAAGGTAGTGTGTGGGGGCTCTTCTTACTATTTTTTTCATTTAACTCAGGATTCGCCTTTTTATGATAGTGATCATTTTTTATTTTTTATTTCTTAATAGGTTACTTAAAGGTCGCAGCTTTCCCGGAAAGGTATTGATAACACGGAGATCAAACCCGCTAGATTTGTCAAGTTTACACTCTACAGGCATCGACAGGAGTCCATCAGACCATGATACTGGACCAAATGAAAGTATGGATGATTCCGTTCAGGTGGTGTCGATTATAAACCTCCAGTTATGGCTCACAGATGTATATATTATTTAATATAACATATAATTCGTATAAATAAGTGAAGTGGCACTCATTTTTTGTTTGTTTTGTGTTTTTCCCTTAAATGTGTAATTTAGAATGAAGATCGTAGAAGTATTCCAAGTACTAATTCAGCTCTGAACAAGTCGAAAGCATCGACTTCAAGCGCTGAAAATTCAAACGAGAGGTTCAGAAGTTCACCATGGGTGCCAGAGCTACGGATTCTGCTAGGCTAGTAAAGTTCACAAAAGAGTTATCTGGGCCGGCTGTCATCTTAGGTATTGTAAACTTTCTTTTCATCTTTTTCGTTTGTGCTATTATCGTGGGTGGTAATCTGGAAATCAGATAATCATGTGATTTATGTACTAAAGCATTGCAATTTTCATTAATAGGAGTATGTGTTTTTTATAAATAACACTTTAGGGTGCCTGTCACATCGTTGTCTCAAATTCAAGTATGAGTTTATCAGTCTCTGGCTTGCACACATTTGTCCACAAAAGGATTGTGATGAACGGATCAAATGCGTTGCACATCAATGCAGAGTCGCATCTAACAAGTAGGCACAGTCACTACATTAGTATCGTGTCATATCTTTATAAAAGGACCCAGTTACATAAAATTATGATAAATGACAGCAATCTCCTATTATAATCATTCATTTTTAGTCTATGTTCATCAGTTTTGAGTAATAATTTCTTATGTAATTATAATTTTCTATATCAAATAGAGAAGACTAATATATTCAATTTTCCATCCTGGCTGTGCTACTGAATCAAGTATATGTCGTTTGCTATATTATTCATAATTGGGATTAATTTTAAACAGCTTCCTGCATATGTTTCTTTTGAAGATAAGTTACGTGAGTTGGCCTGGAGTGGTGTCCCAACATATTTACGTCCTTCTATATGGAGACTTCTTTTGGTAAGCTTTCTATTATTTGTTTTATTCTTCCCTATTTGTCCATCAAGAGTTTTTTCTTTCTTTCTAAAGGTGTGTTATAATTCTGAACGTGCAGTTTCTTTATGCACAATTAGCGCCTTATTTTAGATGGATTATGTGATAGTGGACAGGTTGCACAAATATGACAAATATGTAAATGTATTTTGATAAAAGAGGTATTATAAAAAAGAAGGCGAGAGTACAAGGTGTCCTCCAAAAGGAAAAAAAAAGTGGAAAAACACAGAACCTTGCAAGTTATTAGCAACTAGGCTTGTGTTGCTCGGGTGGTCATATGACCAAAATTCCAAATGAGAGGTTGCGAGTTTGAATCTGTGGACAAACAGTTTTTTGGAAAAAATTTAAAAGACGCCACGTCAGCAGCGGACACATGTCAAATTACAATATTAAATACTACGTCAGACCTACCACGTGTGCCACGTAGGCGCCACGTGTACCACGTCATCAGGTCAACTCACATGTGGCACCTGGGGGTTCAAAGTCCAAATTTTTGAATAGAAGTTTGTGTTGACCAGAAGAAAGGGGCTCAATACCCAAAAACCACTAAAGTTCAGTGGTTGACTTTGCATTTAACCTGTCCCATCTGTAATTAGACGCATGCTAGACGTGAGAACATATCCAAATAATATAGACCACCAACTGCACTACCACTGCCTATCTTCTGCCCGTCACCAAGTCCTGAAAAATACAATGAGTTGGTAAAAGGTGACTGAGCAATGTAAAGATTCAGTAAGCGTAAAGATTCGGTAAGGCGTTGGACAAATAATAAATTTGCGGTAAATAAAGGGATATGAAGAACAAATGATAATGTTAATGAAGGAGTACAAATTACTGAACCATTCACAGAAATAGGAGATAAAGAACCATCAGCTACTCAAACCTTTCCAGAACAAGGCGTGTATGAGGTAAAGAGATTGGAGGACCCAATCATATGCTCTGAAGCACCTGTGTCAATGATCCAACTAGGGCAAGTAGATGAGACATTAAGAGCACAATAATTTTTACCTGATTGTGCACAATGAGAAATAGTACCTGCACTATTTCGAATCAACTATCCTTTATTTGTTTCAGTAGTACCTACACTATTAATGGAACTAGATTCTGCCATGATGAGGTGATAGGAGCAACAAGAATATCCAAGGAAATATCAACAAGTATAATATAAAGACTCAAAAAATGGCAGAGAGTAATTCTAGTAAACCAAAGTAGTGTAATTAATTGTACTACACTTTATACCCACTCTTATATTAGCCACTTCAATTAGCAGCAAGGGAGCTTATATGTCAAAGAGTGAAGAAAACCAATACAGAAGCTTTGAAGAACTAACAGTAAGCACCACAAGGCTACACGAACTAACAGTAAGTTCAACACCAAGCAAACCTTAATTTCACTCTATAAGACCACTGTAGATGGCAAGAGTAGAGAGAAACGATCACCCTGGAAGAAACCACGCCGAAAAAAGTCTCACGCGCCGGCCAATGATGGCGGGTGGCGTCGGCAGCAGGCGCGTGGGTAAATGGGTTGTCAGGTTTGTATATAGCGTGATCATGCAATCAAATTACATAAAAGGTGCGGAAGCGCGATAAAACAGATTTTAAAACTTTTCATACAAACCATCACCATGATCATACTTTGTGCATAATTATCAATCAATAGAAAGGAGATGGAGATCAGATTCATACCCTTATAGAAACTAGATTCCTCAGGTACGAGTTCACCTCCAATTCTTTTTCACGTTCAACTTAATCCACCGGGTTTGATTTCTTCCTTTGATCAACGTTAGTCACCCAAGTGTTTGACTTCTAGAGGTGATCCACCAAGGAAGAACAAGTATTCAAGAAGATGGGTGTTTGACAAAATCTTAGATTCTATCTCAATCGAATTATGTGTACTCTCCCAACTCTTGGAATTGTCAACAACCCAAATCAAAATAAGACTCCTCTTATTTATAGATGTGGGCAACCCTCCTAAACAAATTAGGAATTGAGTTTTATTTTAATTAATTAAACTCCTTTAATTAATTAGGTTCCTAATCTTATTATGATTAATTAATTAGCCTCCTAATCTTATTAGGAATATATGAGAGCCTAATCTTATTACTATTATTAATTAATTCCCAAACTCCTTTAGGAATTAAATAATAATAATTTGGGAATTAATTAATAATAATAATAAGACTCCTCTTATTAATTTATATTTAATATTTTCAAAATATTAAATAATAAATATTAAGCTATTTAATTTATTCTATCACCATAGATTAAATTAAATATACTTAACTTATTATTACGATTATGTCATTTACTTCTTTAATAAATATTTTTCCGGTGTGACCCTTTAGGTTCTCCATATTAAACCGGTTGTGAATAAATCAATTAGAACAATTCTAATCTTATTTAAATAAATAAATTAATCTATTAATTCATTTAAAATAAATAACATTTATTCTACAATACGGATAAGTCTCCTTAGCGATCAACTACTTTCCAGATAATATAGATTTCAATATTAATCATAAAAGAACCCTTTTGTAAACAGTTACCGTACAATTCAATCTTTCAACCATATAATGTCCCAATTAAATATAAGACTTGGAATTACTGTCAAGTCTTATTTTATTTAATTATATGTATTTCGATTCTTAAATGCACAACTCCAAATAATGCAGATTTGAAACTCTTCTAATTTCATTCTGCTTTGGCCAAGGACTACTGGGTTGTCATTTATCGAATTATATAGGACATTCTCTTCTTTTACTAGAAGCGGTAGATTTTTTGTTGATCATTCATTATCTCCATGTACAACTTATTACACCCAGGCATACCCTTTGATATACCCGAAGGGTCTTAAGGGACATGTCAATGTATAACTCATCATACACAAGATACTATAATGATCTCAAGTCTAATGATCACTTGTACTACTATCACTACAAGAATTCTTATTGACAGGCAAATAAAACTCAATTAGGTATTCCTTAGCGAGCCACGTTCAGTTAACTTATTCTCCAATAAGCACCTACATATTTGCTTTAGTGTCTCCACACAAATGATCATGAGATCAATCCTCCTCATCCAATGAGTAAGCAACGTATGTACCAATCTATCCGGATTCACTAATCCCCTTTTTAGTGATCCAACGATTGGGAACAATTTTAGTTTGTGAGCAATATAAGAATTTAGATCTCATTATCATGATCATCATCATGATTCTAAAAGTATTGCTCAAAACTATGGTTTTATCACATATTATAAAACATCACCATATATGTAGATAAATTAAAAACCTTTAATTAAACAATTCTTTTATTAATAAATGAATAAGATTGTTACAAAATATATGTTTTATCATCAAATATGATTGGCTTGTGTGCATACTATTTTCATGGGTGCCGGAGAATTTTTTCTGGTGGTGGTCGCCTGGCAATGTAGAGCCTTAATATGACCTCAATTTCTCAATAGCAACTGATCTTGCTTGGTTTATTAAGAACAATACGAGTAGCGAGATAGTTTCTGTTAATGGAACATAGCTTCTGTTAATGAGCAGCAACGAGATAGCTTTGTTAATGGAACATAGCTCTGATACCATGTAGAAAGCAATACTCAGAGTTTGGGTTTATAATTGCTTGATTATTTCATCTTGATTACATTGATGTATATACATAAGTATATTTATGGTAATCCCTAATTACAGCTATGTATACACAATAATTATGGGATATGACTAACTATAATTATGGAAACCATATCATATCTCCTAACTAGAATATTTGGGATATGACCAACTATAATTATGGAAACCATATCATATTTTCTAACACATTAAAATTAAAACTAATTTCTAGAAATCAGATTGCCGAATGAAACAAGTCATTATCTGTTTGGACTTAGAAATCCGTTAACTGCTAGGAATTTAAATTGCCGTGTGAACGTGAAGTTTCTTGTAATTTCTTTGCCGCGTGAATGAGTAGTTTGCTGCATGAATAGCGAATCCGTGTGATTTAGCAAGTAGGCCCACATGATATTTAAAGAGCATTCCTTTACAAGTTGGATGATAACCCACATGAATTAATAATTTAGATGGCCCACGATTTGCATGGTTGCTGAAATCAACTAGGAATTGAATTGTGTGTGAAGGTTGATGATGATGTAATGCTTGATGGAATTAGCCCACATGTTAGGAACAAATAAGTGAATCCGTGGTTACTTGGATTGAAAAACCCACACAATCAGATTGTATACAGGCTGCCCATAATGTATTCCTTCGCATGTCCTTAATCCGTGGCTCAAAATCCATATGCTGAATATGCTAATATGCGAAGTAGAAAAAAAAGGATTGCATAGCAGGCCCACATGCGTTAACTTAATTGCTAGGATCCGTGCATGTTGCTGAATATATTAGGAAATCAACAAGGTTTCTAAATATGTTAAGTACACAAGTAGGCCCACATCCTATCCCATACTTTAGTTGTTCATGAACGCTGCCCAATTTGACCTGCATGTAAGACTTCCATAATATGTAGGCCCATGTTTGAGAGGCTTGATGATTTTGAATATTTTTCACCCCAATCACTTAAAACCACTTGATGAACCCTGGAACTTGAGTTGAGTGATTAATGTTTGATGCAAGCCCGATTAGGATCGTATCTCCAACTTTCATTTCTTGTCTAGCTTAGAGTGTGAGTCGTGTCAATTTAGGAAGCATCATTGGGTGCCTTACCCACCCACAATCAATAAGCGGTGTGCGAATCCAGTTGATTTAGTTCATTATGATGTTTGGGGTCCTTGTCCTGTAACATCTCAGTTAAGATTTAAGTATTTTGTTACTTTTGCGGATGATTATTCGAGGGTTACTTGACTTTATCTAATGAAAAATCGTTCCGAGTTATTCTCTATTTTCACTAATTTTGTTTGTGAAGTTGTCACTCAGTTTGGTATTCCAATTCGTGTTTTAAGAAGTGACAATGCATTTGAGTATTTTTTTTTCTCCATTCACTACATTTATGGCACAACATGGTATGGTTCATCAATCCTCTTGTATTGATACACCACAACAAAATGGTGTAGCTGAACGAAAAAATCGACATCTTATGGAAGTTGCCCGTGCATTATTGTTTTAGATGCATGTTCCTAAAGGTTTCTGGGCAAATGTGGTTCTTACAGCATGTTATTTAATTAACCGCATGCCTTCATCTATTCTAAATGGGAATATTCCTCATTCAGTTCTTTTTTCCTCTCAGTTACTTTTTTCATTACCACCAAAGGTATTTGGATGTGTCTTTTTTGTTCGGGATCATCGTCCTCATGTGTCAAAATTGGATCCCAAAGCCCTAAAGTGTATGTTTGTTGGATATTCTCGGACTCAAAATGGCTATAGATATTACTCTCCTGAACTCGAGCGGTATTTTGTTAGCACAGATGTCACCTTCTTTGAGACCACACCTTTTACCTTTGAGTCCGAGTCACGTACATATTTAGATAAGGACATCCCTACATATGTCATCCATGTTCCACCTTCCGTGTCTTTACCGCGTCCTACTCAAGACATTCTGTATGTATATTCTCGCTCACCTCGAACAGATATAGTCCCTCCTACCATGCCGATTGATGCTACCATCACTCCATCTTCTTCATCTCAAGATTCTGTGATGCCTTCTGAGGAATCTGACTTAGATAAGCCTATTTCGAAGGTAAGCGTACTTGTACTCAACATCCAATTTCAGCTTCCTTGTCCTATTCTGGCGTATCTTCTTCCTATCTTACTTGTTTATCTACTATTTCATCTCATCTTATTCCTAAGACTGTTTCAAAAGCATTATCTAATCCTGGTTGGAAGGCGGCAATGGTGGAAGGAATGATGGCTTTGTTCAGATGTGGTTCTCCCTTCTTTCTTTGTTCACAGTATGGTTTTTCTTATATTCCTTAAAAAGAATGCATATAGTAGTGATCTCAAGGGTAGTTCTATTGCCAAAATTTGTAAGCTCTTGCAAAAACAAATGCTGCGCATTAGTCAGTTTTGCTCTTGTGATGGTTCCAACCTTGATAGAATAGTCTTATAAGCAAAATATTATTGCTAGCTTGAAATTTAAATATGAACTGACAACAGGGATATGCACCCCCTAATTCAGATAGAAGGGAGGGAGTTCTGAGACAAAAGCGCCTCGAGTATCTTGATTGTGTTGCTCAGTATTATGATGTTTCAGATACTGAACGTACAGATGAGGAGATTAAAATGCTTCTTCAGGTATTATGTTTGATGAGTACTATAGTGACTTTTTCCTGCCCAATGCTCACGCTGCACATCTAACCAGTTTTATGTCTTGCACTCTTGCTTTGTATGTCCATGTCAGATTGCTGTTGATTGTCCTAGAACTGTACCTGATGTCACTTTGTTTCATCATATGGAAGTTCAAAAATCTTTGGAGCGGATACTTTATACATGGTTAGATACTCTTTCTTCCTATTCTTCCTCTACTCAATTCCTTAGTTATGTACATCTTTTTGATATGTTGTGCTCCCACAGAGGGAATTTAGATGAGTCTACAGATTTGGAGGATTATATAAATGATTTAATAGGGTATCAATTAAGTTGTATAAATTGATAAATTTTCTGCATTTTTGTTTTGTTTTTGATTTTGTTATTTTTTTTAAATTTAAAAAGCTTGTGGCAGGCTGTTGACAAAATGCATGGCTACATCTTCATATGTTAAGAGTAGTTATCACCCTACCATCAACCATGTGAAGGAAGTACCTGTATTTAACTTTGGCACTTTGCTTAGTTGTTGCTTTACTAATACTCTTATTTTTAATTCATATACTGTTTACATGACTACATACTGCTACTTCATTTGCAGCTTGCATCTTTGCAACTGATAATAGTTTGGATCAAAGAATAATTTTCAAAATAATAAAAGAAATACTCCCTCTGTCCCATTTCATGTCATTGTTTTGATGTCTTTTTTTTCCTACTCAGGGCTATTCGGCATCCTGCAAGTGGATATGTTCAGGGAATAAATGATCTTGTTACACCATTTTTAGTTGTTTTCTTGTTGGAGTACTTAGAAGGGAGTTTGGATAACTGGTCAATTGTTGATCTGTCAACGGACGAAATTTCCAACATAGAAGCTGATTGCTATTGGTGCCTATCAAAGTTGCTTGATGGTATGCAAGATCATTATACCTTTGCTCAACCTGGAATTCAGAGACTAGTGTTTAAGCTGAAGGAATTGGTTAGGCGCATTGACGGTATGCCCCTTTCTTTGCTCTCTCCTATTTATGATTATTCCCCTTTTACTAACTTTTTCTATCTGCTGTAAGCTTAAATCTATATTTGATTGTTTCCCACTTGTATTATATCTGCACATTTTCTATTTGTACACGAATATGTACTATATATCTTATATATATGTGCAATGGTGCTGAACTGCTGATAGAAAGCAAATTGACTAAAAATTGTTTCAGCACAATCCTTTATGTGCTTGACATGGTGGCTACAATAGTTGGACAATGTTACTTTGTTCCCAAGCTTTTGTCATAGACTCGTTGTACAGTTCTGCTAGAAATCAAAATATTTTTTATTTTTTTATTTTTTTCTATTGAAAAGAACGATTTTGACAGTGTAGAGAGAAAATTGCATTTCAACTTTCCACTGAACTTTTAACTTGAGTTTGATATGGAAGCTTGAGCTATTAAAAGTATAAAACAGTTATCCTGTTACTTCTCTTTAAGAGGTGTGTTACTTCTCTTTGAAGTTTGAACTATGACAAGATTTTTAAAGAGGGTTTGGAAAAGATTATTTATAACCAACTAGTATGTGTTTCTTCTGAGGATAGATTCTGGATGCAGCTAATCGGTAGATTTGTTAAAAACCTTACATAGAACTCTCATTTCAAGGCGTCAGGAGATACCACTTAAAGCTAACCGGTGGCGAGGATCCGTTTCTTTGTTTTTTTGTGTTATTATTTTTAATTAATTTGAAAAAAATCTGATGCTGTTTAAAACTTTTCCTTTGAATGCTATTGTGGTAAATAAATTATTATTCCATGGTTCTTTCAAAGGCTCTAAGTAACTCAAACTTCTTGTGTATTATTGACACAGATTATTTCATCCACTTAAATCTCTCCACTCAAGCTATTGTATTGGATAAGGACTGACTCTATCCACGATTGTAACATATCTAAGGTTGTAACTAATATTTGAATTAGAAAGATTAGGATTGGTTTGAGTTTTGAATTTGATGTCATGTAAATCATGTAACAAATTTCTATATATAACAGAGGCGAGAGGCCAACAAGTGTAATAGAGGAAATTAATGAGAATTTGATTTCCGTCTTGTTATACTTCTCAATTTGGTATCAGAGCTCTAAATCGACATTATGTCGTCTTCTTCCTCCTTGAATGCCTCAAGCTCAAATCGGTAATGACTAATGGTTGCGAAACACTCTAACCTCACCGCTGAATCTCTCAAACCCAACACAGATGTTGGTGATGAAACTCAATCCCGGAAATTATTTATCTTGGAAGGCTCAATTAATGTCACTGCTTCGTGGTAATAATCTCATTCGTTTCGTTGATGGAAGCAAAAAGAGACCTCCGACCAAGTTGCACGAACCATCTGCGAACACCCCGTTGGATAACCACGATTATCACATCCGGTACCAACAGGACGAGAACTTCATCGAAGTCTTCTTATCTCTCTCTCTTCGTGAGGATATTATTCCACTTATTATTGATGCCAAAAACATCTCGAGAGGCATGGGCCATGCTCGAGACAGCCTATGCCTCGCCCTCCAGCACAAGAATGTTGAACCTCCTTTTAAGTTTACAGGATCTGAAACAAAATGATGACTCCATAACTGATTATTTATACAAAGCTAAAACAATCAGTGATCAACTTACTTCATCATGGACGGACCGCAGATCTGCTTTGGTGACTCAATCGCATCATTTTTAAGGGACTAAGACATGAATTCCATACTATCATTCCAACACTTACGCCAACAAAACTCAATTTCATTCATGGATCTTCTCGGCGCTTTATTGAATCATGAAATGCTAGTACACAATTTCTCACGATTCTTCTATATAAAGTAGAAGTTGATGTTCTTAGAAATCCCACGTCGTCGCAAATCTTGCCTGACAAAAAGGCAGAGCTCTCGCATATAATGCAGGTATTCAACGGTAGAAATTATAATAATAGAAACAACTCTAGTCCATCCAACACTCGACAATTTGTATAATTACGGGCCACGTCGAAACAATTATAACAATAACAACAATCGATTCATCTCAAATCGATGCATTCGATTGCGGATCATCATCGATTTAATCACACCGCAGACACGGTTATCGTTAACGTTATAATCATGCCCATCCGCCCGGTCTGTAAATCTGACTTCATTTTACCGAATAATTTCTCGGATGCTTGGTTCCCGATTCTTTGATGCGACGCACCATGCTACTCTCGCACCTTGATCCCTCGATCACTTTACTTCTTATCTTTGGATCAGACACCCTAAGGGTTGGTAATGGTAAAGGCTTAAAATTAGTCACATTGGTTCAAATTTGTTTTTCGTTCCAATAAATCTTCTTTCGATCAAATAATATTCTCCATGTTCTGCGCTCTCACAAAGTCATTATTATCGTGAATAAATTTACTTCGATAATGATGTTTATTTTGAAGTTTCACCCAACTTATTTTTCTCGTGAAGGATCGATAATTGAATAATTTGTTCTTTGTGGGACCGAGTGATCAGGGCCTCTATTCTCTTTCCCAGTCTTCTTTTCCAACGAATAAAGGACCTGTTGCTTGTGTTGCAACCAAAGTCTCCTCTATCTGTTGGCATAATAGATTAGGATATCCTCATTTAAAAATTCTTCATAAAATTATTTCCAGTAATGATTTGCCTGTATCTGGTAATGATTTCTCCTTTTGTCATGCTTTCGCGATTAAGCAAATCTTCGCGACTTCCTTTGCCTATTACTAATCACCACGCGTCTTCGTACTTGATTTAATATCTGAGTGATGTGGGGTCCATCTCCCTCTCTTTCCTGTGATGGCCATAAGTACTTTGTTATTTTTGTTGATGCTTTTTCTAAATACATCTGGTTTTATCCTATGCAAGCCAAGTCTGAGGTGTATGCTTTATTTCTTAAATTTCAATTATTTGTTGAAAGACAATTTAATTCAAAAATAAAAGCGATTCGGGATCGATTGGAGTAGTGAATATTGCTCACTAAATAAATTTTTTGCATCCATTGGTATTAATCACGCTTGCATGTCCTCACACTCATGAACAAAATGGTATGGTTGAAAGGCGCAATCGTCACATTGTTGAAACCGGTCTAACTTTGTTAGCCAACTCTCACACTCCATTTTGTTATTGGCATTTTTCATTTAAAACAGCTGTCTACCTCATTAATCGTATGCCATCATTCGTTTCTAAAAATAAAACCCCCTATGACTGTATTTTTCTTCATCCTCCAGACTATTCATTTTTACGTACTTTTGGGTGTATATGTTATCCTTTTCTTCGGCCATATAATTCCCACAAAATGGATTATAGATCAGTTCCATGCGTTTTTCTAGGTTATAGTTCTAATCATTTGGGATATCGCTGTTTGGATCTCCATCATCAGAAATTTTATATAGCCCGTCATGTGTGCTTTAATGAAAATTGTTTTCCATTTTCTCAACAGGCCAACACGTCAGTTTCCTCGTTCCAATCCACCCTTCCATGGGCCACCACCTCAATAGTTCCCTTCAAAGCTCCCCACTTCTCAAATGTATCCCTTGAATCCACTCCTTCCATGCCATTATCTCAGCACTCTTCATTGTCCCCTGTGTCGCCACCATCACACCTTCATTCCACAGACATGAGCTCCAATACTCCACCAAAATTTCGCTCTATACAGTCTTTATATAATCCGTCTACCTCATCCTCTTTGGCTGTTCCGAAACTTCATGCATCTCCATCTCCTGTGTTTTCTAGGGATTCTTCTTCATCGCCACCTCCACAAATCATGTCCCCCGGTCTTCCATCCATAGTTGGTTCGATTCTCTCGCCGTGCGACAACATGATCCCCACAATACTACCTCCATCCGGCGTCATGACTAGAGCCATGCTTAGAAAATACAATCAGTTACATGCCCAAGCTCTTGTGGCGCTTTCTACACCCAGTGCTGAACCTACATGTCATACTCGGGCTGTTCGCTTCAAGGAGTGGCGTGATGCAATGGATTCTGAAATCAATGCCCTCATTTCTCAAGGTACATGGGAATTAGTTCCCAAATTGCCTCATATGAATGTGGTAGGTTGTAAATGGGTCTTTCGCATTAAGCGAAAAGCAGATGGCTCTATTGAACGTTACAAGGCGCGATTGGTTGCCAAGGGTTTCAATCAAGAAGAAGGGGTAGATTGCCATGAGACTTTTAGTCCGGTAGTAAAACCGGTCACAGTTCGTAGTGTTTTATCCATAGCTGTTGCCCAATCTTGGCATATTCATCAATTAGATGTGAATAATGCCTTCTTAAATGGTAATCTTGATGAAACTGTTTTTATGTCGGTAAATGTCTCGCTTTGAGGATAAGGCTCATCCGCACCATGTTTGTCTTCTAAGGAAATCTTTGTATGGCCTCAAACAGCTCCTCGGCGTGGTATCAACGTTTGTCGGATTTTCTTCAACAATTGGGGTTCACTATTTCTAAATCTGACACATCCTTATTTTTGCTTTACTTCTTTGGTCATATTCGATTATTTATATTGGTTTATGTTGATGATATCATTATCACGGAAATTCTTCTACTGACTATAAGCGGACTTAATAACCGCACTTGGTCGAGAGTTTGCTCTAAAAGATCTTGGACCACTTCATTTTTTCTTGGGATTGAAGTTTACCGGAGTTCTCTTGGGCTTGTGCTTTCACAAAGAAAATACATATGTGACATTATCCGACGTGCGAATATAGTGGATCGCAAAACCGGTCGCACTCCTTCCATGCATTGTCGACCTACTACGCCTCGATCCGTTGTTTTCGGATCCATCCTTTTCGGACAAATAGTGGGTGCTTTGCAATACTACCTTAACACGCCGAGATCTTTCTTTTTTTTTCATTAACAAGGTGTACCAATCAATGCATAATCCTCTGAGAATCTAATTGGGTTGCGATTAAACGCATTGTTCGTTATTTACAAGCCACATCTACGCTTATGGTTTGTCTCTTGTTCATTTGACCGATCCATTTAAGATCTGAAGCCTTACGTGACTCGATGTTGGCGAGTTCTCCTCCGGACGAGAAAATCAATCACTTTGGTTATGCTATTTATATGGGGACGAACTTAATTTCGTGGTGCTCACGCATAAGCAAAAAAGCTGTGGCAAGATCTTCCATGAGAGGTTGAGTATAAATCTCTAGCGAATCTGTTTGTAGAATTGACTTGGATACAATCTTTACTTTGTGAATTGGGTGTTTTTCTGAAGCAGCCTCCCATACTTTGGTGTGACAACATAGGGGCAACTTACTTGGCTGCGAATCCAGTGTTCCATGCTCGTACTAAACACATTGAAATTGACTTTCACTTTGTGCGCGAAAAGGTGGCTCGAAAAGATTTGTTTGTTCGCTTCATCTCCACAAATGATCAAATTGCCGACATTTTCACTAAGCCCTTAGGTACTGCGAAATTCGAGTTTTTCCGTAACAAGCTGACAGTGCTTCCACCCCCATCAGCTTGACGGGGGGTATTGACACATATTATCTCATCCACTTAAATCTTTCCACTCAAGCTATTGTATTGGATAAGGACCGACTCTATCCACGATTGTAACATATCTAAGGCTGTAACTAATATTTGAATTAGAAAGATTAGGATTGGTTTGAGTTTTGAATTTGATGTCATGTAAATCATGTAACAGATTTCCATATATAACAGAGGCGAGAGGCCAACAAGTGTAATAGAGGAAATTAATGAGAATCTGATTTCCATCTTGTTATACTTCTCAATTTGTATGATATTAATTTATATTTTTTAACTTTCTTCAAGTTATACTATATAGAATTAAAAATTTAAAGTAGTTGCTATCACCTCTTTTGTTTTCGATGTTATGTGCTGTTGGCATGACCTTGTGTTCCTCGTGATCCAATGTATTTTTACATTCATTGATTTCCTTTCAAATTCTGATATGATCATATGAACTATTGATGAGTCGGTTCTTAAAAATTCACCAGAACCTGTTTTGAGACACATGGAGGAGCAAGGCCTTGAATTTCTTCAATTTGCTTTTCGCTGGTTCAATTGTGTTCCAATACGCGAGGTTGGTTTTGTTGCACGCACCACAAAAACAGTTCCATTTACAAAATTTGCAAATTGTAAAGATATATTTTTCTTCCATGTTTATCGCTAAATATAACGAGTGTGTAATTTAGTAGTCGTGGAATGGTAGTGAAATTGTGTTGTTATACTTGAGGACACTATGTCATTATATACTATCGTCAATAAAAATAGGACTATTTTTTTTAAACAATTTTGTTTTTCAATTGACTTTTTGTGGAACGGGGGAGTATTAAAGGTATGAAAGTCGTAAAGGATGTCTCTATAAGATATGCCCTTAACCATGAATTCTATATCACTTTTGATGGAAAAACTATTGAACATATATGATCTTCTGTAGATCTCTTTCCATCTTGTTACTCGCTTGTGGGACACATATCTTGCGGAAGGAGATGCATTGCCAGATTTCCTTGTGTACATATTTGCCAGTTTTCTGTTGACGGTAAGAAAATCATTTGGTCAAGTACATACTCAGTTATATCACGACAAGTGTTAGCCAAGTGTGGCTTCAAATCAGTCTAAAAGTGATATTTTTTTAACATTTTCTTTCAAATCCAACTGTAGAGAGGATGGAAGAATGAAAAAGTAAAGAGGGTTTATCAATTTTCATGTAATTCTATGAAGTGAAACCCACTTGAGTTGAGCTATGAATTAAAATTTCAGTAGAATTTCAATGGCATAGAATTACATTTTTATTTTATTTTAAATAAGATGGCCTACACTACAAAAGCTCATATAAAACGACATATATTGTTTCTTATTTTTTCATGTTTTCATCATCTATACAGTTGGATTTGAAAGAAAACATTAAAAAATGTCGTTTTAGAGGGCATTCTCTTTTTGTTGCATCCTTTATGGTCTCCGTAATTACATTTTGGGCATTTTTTAAATTTTATACTTTTTATTATATTTGCTGCATAACATTGCAGGGAATTTCTCTTTGCCGCTATTGCATGCTGTTCTTTCCTTTACTTATTTACTTTTGAGTAAAATGAATGTCATTGCTCAGTGAATTACTCATGAACACGTCCGCCTTGTGTACCTAATCTGACAAAACATACTTATTAGTCTCTGGTCATGGAAGGGAAATAAATCAAAGAGCCTTTCTATTTGATGGTTTTTCCATGATTTCAGGAATGATTAAACACAACTTACTAATAATGTCTTGCACGAATTTCGCATAAAATACAAAAAATGTCTTGTACAATAATTAATGCACGAGTTCCTTACGCATTAACTTGGCCTTATATATACTTGCAGTGGTCAGATAAGCTCCTAAAGCTTGATTTCCAAGAGATGGTGATGTTCCTTCAGCATCTCCTAACACATAACTGGACTCATCTTGAGCTCGAGATGGTGCTTTCGAGAGCATACATGTGGCACACCATGTTTAATTGTTCCCCCAGTCATCTAGCTAGCTGAAAGGTTAATTGCATTTCTACCACTTAAGGGAACGTTGATCGACTAGGTTTGCGAAATGATGATGATGATAGCTGCCTATGCAAAATACACAAGTCATTTAGTTATCGTATCACAATCGTTACCCGATAAGCAAAATGCCATGCAATAAGCATGGCAAATGTCGTGATCTTTGGGCTTCTCTCTTTTTCCTGTCTGAATTTTGTTTCTTAACTTTGGCATCATTGGCAAAACCAATCAATTGTTCAGGTTGTATAAATGCTTGTAATCGATGTAATTTTCTTGATCTTTTCTTAATCTATTTGTAGACCATAGGAGAGAGATACCGATTGATTCAATATATGTTTGCTGAATTTCATGGAATCTCGTGCAAATGTGGAGGCGTAGAGAAAAAGTGGTCCTGCTCGTTCAATTATACTGCACTTTATTACTTGGTTTACAGTGTCATTCTGGCCCTTTTAGCTGAGAGCATATTCTCTATCCTCATTTTCTCTGTCCCCCAACTTAAATTTTGACATCTAACCTCTTATTTAATTTTAGAGTTAATTGGCCTTAACTAAGAGGCTAGGTGTCAAACAAGTGGGAAACACAAGGGGATAGAGAAAATGGGTACAAAAGATCCGCTCTCCTTTTTAGCTATTTGAGCTGCTGTGAGAGGTTCGCTTTCGGACGAAAGGTAATCAAGCCTGGCAAGAAAGAAGCTGACCTCCCCTACTAAGTACAGGACCAATCCGTCCCTTGCTTCGGTTCTCTCGGCGTCGACCAAATCACTCAATTGGGTCGATAATAGTATATAGCACACAGAATTTCATTGAATAATTGGCTAGTCTACATTTAATATATTTTTCTTGTTTCTTTTAAAACGTTGAAATATATTACAATTCACGAAAAGATTACGACCAACAAAAGAACACAAGAATAATTCCTTCAAGTAGTAACAGATCATGTCAATTTGATTAATTCTTCAATACGAAAATCCGAAGAACACAAACAAATCTTCCACAAGGATAAAAACAATCCCACATAATTGTGAATGAAGCAGTAAACAAACATTGCCTCTTTTAAACCATCCCCCTCCTTGATCCTTGCAATTTGCAAACAAATAGCCTCATTTAAACTTGGCATTTCCTAACGCTATGTTTCTGAGTTTAAAAAATTTAAATTTTCTTTTTAATTCTTATGTTTTTGAGTTTTTTAATAAACGAAAAAAAAAAAAAATAGATAGAAAACTAAAACACTTTTCCTACTATCACGTGGCATATAACTGCTCAAATTCGATTTATTTTCGCAAAGATTATAATTTATAACTAAACAAAAAATTTTCACCAAATTAAAATAAAACCCTTTTTCTTAGATCTGCTGGCTTATGATCCATCCCCATCGAATTCGAAACATTATACGAGTTATCCAAACCCGAATTCGACCCAACTGGCTTATGATCCAACTGAGATTGACTTGGATAAACCATCTGCTGCTGCTGCTGTTGTTGCTGAGGATTAAGCACCTCTGGTTCATGCTTCATTGAAGCCACAAATTGTGCTTGAACTGGCTCATTTACCAAAGAATTTCTCCCAATTTCACATAAATTTGGGGAATTTGATTCTTCAGAACCACAACTAGACATAAATCTTGAAAAAAATCGATCAGATTCTGGACTTGAAGACCTAGGGTTCAAAAACTCATCACAATCATCTCCTCCATACCCAGTACTATTAATTAAATTTGCAAAATATGAACTCGGTGCGGATCGGTAATACTGTTCATCACTAATACTAACTAAATAACAATTTGAGCTCGGTTGTACATATATGTATGTAAGTGATTTATGATGGTGAAGCTCAATCACTCGAGCAGCGAGGATAATATTAAAAAATAACCACTAAAACAGAGAATATATATATACGGGAAGGATCAAGAGCATAATCTTTAAATAGCATAACGCCTTAAATAGCATAATTTTATCAAAGCAGCGTAGTTTTTGGAGGGACATGATGGCATTTTTGTAAATACAATGTCACCAGCGTATTTATAAAAAATCACCGCGTCCTCCCAAAAGCAGCGTAGTTTTCATAAAGAATATCGGTGAGATCAAGAAGATTCTTAAATAGCATTCCGCTTAAATAACATTCTTTTATGAAAACTACGTCGTTTTTTGGAGGACGCGATGACATTTTTGTAAATGGCGGTGACATTGTATTTACAAAATGCCACCGCATCCTCCAAAACAACGTAGTTTTAATAAAAGAATGTTATTTAAACTTAAATCTTATTAAAAAGAATCTTCTTAATCCTTACCTATATATATATATATATATATATATATATATATATATATATATATATATATCACAAGAACAGAACAAAGAGCAAAAAAGTTCTCTTTTTTTCTCTCTATATGTGTATACGTACATGTATATATTTGAACTATTTTTCTCTCTCTCTCCCTAGGAATTTGTTTGTTTCTTCTCTTCTGTTCTCTTGTGTGGGGGGAAACGTGCAGGACAAAAGAGTGGAGGGGAAGTGGTTAAGGAGAGATAAAATGGGGGTAGTGAATTTTTTTTACTATTTTTAGATCTGCTGGCTTATGAGACTTGGCAGATCTAACAAAAGGGATTTTATTTTAATTTGGAAGAAATTTTTTGTTGAATTATAAATCATAATCCTTATAAAAATAAAACAGTTAACCTGTGGTGCTCATGTGGTCATTGGGTTGAAATTTCGAGTCGACGTTTGGAGATTAAATCTGAGCTAATATTTTTATAATTTTCATATTATCCTCAACTTTTAATATAATAAATTTTAAATTAAATTTTCTATTTTTTTTTATTAAAAATTCAGAAACAACACAAACGAAAATTTCAAATTTTTTTTTCTTTTCTTTTCTGTTTTAATTTAAATTTTTTATTTTTTTTTTCTGTTCAAAAATCAAAAATAGAATTTAAAAATATAAGTATAAAAGAATAGTCTTAGGCGATAAGCTGAAAAATTTATTCACCAAGTCAATACAAAATACCAAGTGTAATTTTTGAAAAGTTACGACATAAAATTGAAATGCGCAGAATATCAACCAATAATAGATCCTTTAAATTCAGAGAGAGAGAGATTATACTCTATTTCATTCGTCAAAATATTTATCCGGTTAATTTTTTTGTGATAATGAGAGTCAAATTAAAATCCACGCAATCAAATGAGAGTGTTGTGTAGTGTGATTACCCCACCAAAAGTCGATCCACTGTTTTCAGGTGCTTACATTTCTATTCTCTACCTATGAAAAAAGAGCTCTTCTGTTTATGTTTGAATGAAAAATATGATGCTCAAAGTTTACCGCATGCCTCCTTTTTTCACACTCATGCTCACCAAAGCTGATGGGTGTAATCAGGCTCTGTGATAATTGAAACAACTAGGAGAATATATCACACAATAATTCCTATTTCTGAATATATGTAATCCAAATTCCCAAATGTGGAGAGCTTTCTACAAGCTGATAAAACCTACTAAAAAGTCCTACAGCAGCTATCACTGTGCTTGTTTATTTCGGAGTTTCAGGACCATTACCAGCTTAAACAATACAAGCCAGGTATTTGGAAATTTTGATCATAATAACAGTTCTATACACCATTTAAGCCATACATTACAGGAATGCACATACACTAAGGATTTACGAGCTGGGTTTTCAGTCCACACCCATATTATGAAGTTTTATTTTCTTGGGTTTATATCCCTGTGGAACAAGCTTCTTAATCTGTATTGCAAATGTGGGCAGTTTCATGTTGCGGGCCAGTTGTTTGATATAATGCCTGAGAGAAATGTTGTTTCATTTAATACCATGATTTTGACTTGTATTCGAAGTGGGTATGGCCTTAGAGCTGTCTCTCTTTATTGTGAGATGATTAATGCAGAGAATTATAAGCCCAATCATATAACTTTAGCTGGGTTGATTGGGGCTAGTGATGGTTGTTTAGGAGGTATGCAATTGAGAGAAGTATTGCATGCTCAAGCAATTCAATATGGGTTTAGTTCAAATGAATTTGTAGGGAGCTCTTTGATTGATGTATATGCCAAGGGAAATAGGTTAGAAGATGCAATTAAAGCGTTTAGTGAGATTGCTGAACTAGATTTGGTCTCATGGAATATTATGATTGACGGGTGTGTGCAAAACAATAGTAAAGAGCATGCCTTTGGGATATTCTGTCAGATGTTACAAGAGAATGTGGCGTATGACGGGTTTACCTTGACAAGCATTGTAAAGACTTGTTCAGAAGTTGGGGATTTAGACTCTGGGATGTTGGTCCATGGTTGTGCTTTGAAGGTTGGATTGGCCAGCGAAATCCCAATAAGCAATGCCCTTATTACTATGTACTCGAAATGTGAAAAAGGAATGTCATCTGCCTTGAAAATTTTTAACAGAGTTTTAAAACCTAATATCATATCTTGGACCGCAGTGATTGCTGGATTCATGCAAAATGGGCTGAACAATGAAGCGATTGGGTTATACCGCAACATGCTCAGGCTAGACATAAAAGAGAACGATTTCACCTTTGCTAGCATTCTTCCAGCATACAGTAATTTGGCAAACCTTGAGGAAGGCAAGCAAATTCATGCTAGGATTATCAAATCATGGTTTGGGTTTGACCTTTCCGTGAATAATGCTCTTATAGATTTGTACTCCAAGTGCGGTAGTTTAGATGAGGCTAAGTTGGTGTTCAGGACAATGGGGAATCGTGATAAGATCTCTTTCACAACAATGATTACAGGTCTTGGACAGCATGGTATGGGGAAAAAAGCTCTTGAGGTTCTTGAAGAAATGGTAGCTGAAGGAATAATCCCGGATGACATTACATTTCTCGGGTGCCTCTATGCATGTAGCCATGGGGGTCATGTGAATGATGGGATATATGTATTTAAGGCTATGATTGATGTTTATAATGTCAAGCCAAGAAGAGAACATCTTTCTTGTGTTGTTGACATGTTGGGTCGTGCTGGTAGATTAAAAGAGGCCGAGTTATTCATCGAGGAAATGGGGATTGGATCAGATGTTTTTACATGGGAATCACTGCTTGGTGCTTGTAAACTACATGGAGAAATATCACTAGGAGAGAAGTCTGCGAAAAGAATAATTGAACTACATCCAGAGAGACATAGTCCTTATGTGTTGTTGGGGAATATATATGCTGAAAAGGAACTTTGGGAAGACAAGGGAGTCGTGAGGGAAAACTTGATTATGAACGGGTTGAGAAAGGACGCCGGATGCAGCCAAGTATCATAGCAGAGGTTATAAAGGTTTATTTGTTGAAACGAGTGGGTTTTGGTCAGTGTTCTGATGTATACCTTGTCCTCGTAATCCCCCTTTTTCTTTCACTAATTTTCTTATCTTTCCTCTGATTCTTGCGGGTTATCAGATATCATCTACACATAAGAAAAAGAAAAAGTATTATCTAATTTTCAGTAAAGTATGAGTGAGAAGGACATGAAAGTTTTCAGCCCGGTGATCTTGGAAAACAACATCATATCAAGTATCTGAGCTAGTTCTGGATAATAAGTGACTGAAAATTAACAATAGGTGAAGTAAAAGCATAAAGATCTACGCAAATGTATGAGGATGCATCAAATCACTAGAAAAGCATAGACATACACAGATGGCTACTCTGTGTTAGTAAAACTGAATGGACAAGGGATATATATATGTATACTAGTAATGTCCGTGCTTGAAGGCACGGCGTAACAAAAAATAAATTAAAATTTAAAAAATATTACATTACCTAAAGACATATACCACCGCAACAATAAATACATAATCAATCATCAACACATCCAACCACCAAAACATCAAGCTAGTCAATACTAATTTCAAGAAATTTCGACAGAACTTCCTTTACAAATAGATATCAAGAAAATTCTAAACCCGTCTACAAAACTTACAATTATCAATACATATTCAAACCACCAAAAAAACCATCATTCCATACCCAAAAATCATCATAACCATGTATAATTAATTAACTTTACAAAAGACGGAACACAAAAAATATAAACATGCAGAAAATAGAGAAACAACATGTTTGAGCATAAGACCCATTGCCGAAAATATTACATTACCTAAAGACATATACCACCACAACAATTAATACATACTCAATATCAACACATATCCAACCACCAAAAGTATAAATATAAAAGAATAGTCTTAGGCGTTTGTACAACTTCCTCCTTCAGAGATTTCAAAGGCATTGACATACATTTGTTATAAATTGAATTTTCTCAACATCTGTCACAAACAACTAGTTCTTAACGTGATGAATGGATGCAGCAGTCCAAAGACACCACCACCTTTTGAAGTATTTACCACCATCAAATCTAATAATATCAAACCAAAGAAGAAAGTAGAAATAATTTGACAGCAAGAGTTCTCCAATAAAATCATCTTCTTTCGAGAGAAGCAAGATGTTGTATATGGCCAAATCCACAGCTTATACCTCCTGCATAAGTTATATTTGGTCTAGAAGTTGATTCAGCTCCGGCAATTTCCTTTTGTATTCAAGATGACATGCCATAGAATGAAGTACTTGAAGTTGGTGATAAATGCACAAGTAGTTGTCAAACAAGGTTGAGTGACCTCCGCTTTGGCTGTAAGCAAGAGCAAGAATTCAAGTGAATACCAAAAATTAACAAAAATAGAGTTCGGACTAACCATTAATATGAGAGGTTTACTTGACAATTAACATGAATGAGCATGTTTTCCTAATTGTGCTCATTGCGTAATCTTTATATGAACCAAGATACAATAGCAAGACAGGTTGAGGTAACTTGATATATTCCGATTAATCATCATATCTAAAGTGTGAAACCACATGGTCAAATCCCCAAAAAAATATGAAAAAATATTGAACGAGGGCGTAGGAGTAATGTGAGCACGAAAGGATATATTAGACTACTTTATGTATAACCATATGGTGAGAAAACCCAAATCATCTGCTCTCTTTATACAAGTGGTTCCTTGTATACTCTCACCCAGACCTACTTGAACTAAGATTTCCTTGTGCATTGAAATAGTAGCCGTATGCATCACATTATTTCTAATAAAATAAAGGACAATGGTAAAAAAGTTGACCAAATTCTTAAGATTTTGAAACCTGGTACGCAGGTCATCACAAGCAGGGAAGTTCACATAAAGAAGACGAATAAGAAGAAAATTGGACTGGTCCAATTTTATATAGAGAGTGCATGTCACAATTTGCTCTGTAAGCTTGGAAGCATATGTAGAAGCAACAAAAATACTGACTTAACTGAAAAGTCTGTGTAGAGAGAAACAGCTTACTCACAAATTTCCTTTCAACTTCTTTGAGAAATTTCTTGGGGTAATCCAAATATTCAGAACAATCTTTCTTTACTGAAGCTGCAAGCTCTTCTTCTCCAGCACTTTCGAGGTTCCTTATCAAAATCGTTAAGGTTAACTTATCTGGGGCGCAACCTGATGTCTTCATGGATTCATATGTCTCCATTGCCTTTTCTATCATATCCACTTGAAGATATGCTCCAATCAGCTCTGTATAGGCCCTGGTATCCGGCTCTAACCCTTCTTTCTTAAGTTCAGAGAACAGCTCCTCAACCATACTAATCAATTTGTTCTTCCCAAACATCAAAATCATGTCACTAAACAGAGATTGATCTGGTTCATACCACACTTCCTTCCTCAAAAACTCAAATACCTGGCACCTAATTACATTTCAGATGAAATGCACACTTGAAACTTTGAAATCATATTAGACATAGATAAAGGAAATGATATAAAATGGACTACAGAAAAAAGTCACACACTTGACGCCAAAAAAGAAACAACATAATTTTCATAATCATAGTCAGAAATTCTAAAAGTAGACCAAACTGGACAAGTTTACTAGCTGATAAGTGAAGAAGTCCTTCTCTTACAAGTTTCCAAACTATATATATATATATATATATATATATATATATATATATATATATATATATATATTCCTTTGTTTTATCCACAAGGTTTTTACTAATATTCACAGACACCCACACTTATAGATATTAAAATTATCGCTTTTGGATTGTAAAA
Organism: Panax ginseng; assembly: GCA_020205605.1. NCBI lineage: Eukaryota > Viridiplantae > Streptophyta > Magnoliopsida > Apiales > Araliaceae > Panax > Panax ginseng. The sequence goes on from CM035149.1 coordinate 33,980,070, forward strand.
AGTGACAGTGTTTTCATCATTAAGTTAGAAAATTCTCAAATGCTTACATTCATTTAAAGTTCATTTGGATGTCCCTTGAATGGAATCATTTACATGCTGTAGAGTTTTTTGATATGTAAACTCCTCATTGTGAATTAACTCATTTAGAAAAGTAGGAGATTACACCACTTAGTTCCTTGTTGGTCATCTTTCGATTTTACAGGGTATTTCTAAACAAGTTCTTTAAAATTTGGAGTTTACGTATCAAAATAATATACAAAATTTAAATGTACCATTAGGGACACCCAAATGAGCTCTTAAATAAGCGGTCAAGCTCAACTGTTAAAACTAGAAGTTCCACTGGTCTGACCATGTCTCCAGCTTTATTACCCAGAAGTGTCCCGTATTTTTTGTGTTAACCTATCCACAAAAAAAACAGAGGATTCACTCATATATGTATTATTTAATCCTAAAAGGAAAAAGAATGGAAAAAATACTTCTGATTTTCCACTAAGCAAACCAAAAAGATGAATTCTGGCCTACTTACAGTATCAGGAGTCTCCACAAGTTAATTTAAGCTCCAATTTTGAGATGTTCCTAAATTCTATTTCCATTACCCTACATTTTTCCAACCCTGTTGGTGCAATTTCTATTTCCATTACCCTGAATTTGTCCGACCCTGCACTGCAACAAGTACTAGTACTTCTACCTAATAATGTCAAATTTTCATCCTTTCTCTTTTGCTTGCATGAGCACGTAGCATTGTAGGAAGCATAAACCTAGATTAGTCATGAATATTATCATTTAGGAAACTGGTACTTCTACATGTTAAAATAATATTTTCACATGAGTATCTCTCACATGGAGATGGAGGTGGGACCCACTCACTATTCATGTGATCGGTATCGTGTAAATATCAATTTTTTATGTAGAAATATCATGTCCCTATCATTTACTATAATTGTCAAAGTAGTATAACCATTATAAAGTTAATATATTACTTAAAAATCAACAAGCTAACTCAAAAAAATAAAAATCATAAACACAAAGTGGACTTATTGGGATTAACTTGCAGTTGTAGAAGTTCCATGTTTATAATCCGATCCAAATTCCAACATACAATATAAAAGAAAACCCAATAATTATCTAAAAGGAACAAACAAACCCACCGAAAAATATTTACAAGCACAGAGAAGGAAAAAAAGAAAGAAAGAAGAAATCACCTTGAGTGCCAAGTCCAGTTCATTCTGCCTTTTCAACTCAGTCAACGTATCCAACAAATCAGCCTTCAAGAGCCTGCTGATCCTGCTACTGAAGACTTGTTCCAGTTTATCTGGGGATTTTGCTAATTTTAGAGACTGAACAGCTTGTATTGCTTCAGTGGATAAAACCCTTGACCTCCACATGGGTTTTCTGTTTACATTTCTCAACCCACAGGTTATCATTAATGTAGATACAGGGGGCAAACTGAATTGGGGTTTGCAAATTTGGGAGTTTTGGAGGAAACCCATTTGAGATGAAAGAAATCTAAGCGAACCCATCAAATTATATTGAAGGAGAGAGGGAAGAAGGAAGAGGAGGTTTTGTTAAGGGTTTAAGCCAAGTAACGGGGGCTTAGGGTAAGTTATGTGTGTCAATGGAAAATTATCTGTTTACAAGTTAAAGTCATGCAAATACATTGTGAAACTTAATTTTTTAAATTATAATCGTGACGTATGGGTATATAAAAAAAATAGAGGTGGTTAATATTAAGTTTATTTTTAGATAAATTGGTCAATTGATCAATAGAGTGCTAACACGCAGACGAAATTCTATGTGTGTCAGCATTCTATTGGTCAATTGACCAACTTATCAAAAAATAGACTTCATGCTAATCAGATCAAAAAAAAATTAAGAAATAACCTACATTAATTTATGGGAAATTATTTGTTTACTAGTTAAGTTCCGTAATACATTACAAAATTATAATTTTTAACCGAATTATAATTGTGATGTATGTGTATATATGAGATAAGTATGAATTAAAAATGGTTCTATTTTAATTTATTATATCTTATCGCACACACTTTTACATTGGTATCAATCTAACTTCGTCAAATATTTATCAACGTGTATATCATTTTCCTTTCAAGTTTATATATTGATTTTTAAATTGTCGAATAATTATTAATGACAATTTTTTTAATTAATTATGTAATATAATGAGTTAATTTTATAATTTAATCAATCTCATGTATATTGTACGCTGTAATTATAATTTGATAGAAAATTTACACAATACATAACATAACTCTTAATTTATTAAATTAAAGTTTAAAAGTATATTTTTATTTTTGTCTAACTAATGTAACGACATCACATTATTTAAAACAAAAATTTGTAAACTCTTATATAATCCTAATTTATTTAGTCTTATCCCTTAGAGTTTCAATATTTAACTTGGTTACGAGATTTGTCGATAAATAAATAATAATTTTTCTATTAGTAGTGATATGCTCACTCCTTTGCTTTTAAATTGAGATTTACGAAAAAAGGTTCAAATTAAAAATATAATTATATTATAATTTAATTAATTAAATAAAATAAATTTTTAACTTTATCTTTTTAAAATTTATTAAAAATATGAAAGATAAATAATATTTGAAATTTATGAATAATATAAAAAACTAAGTAATTATCAACACAGACGTTGTTAGAAGGCATCAGCATGCCATTTCCTTCAATCATGTCTCTTAAATTTGACTGGTTGAGCTACAAATCAATCGATCAAAGCAAGATTTTGCACCGTCCGTTCTAGTATAGTGAGTTAAAACTAAATAATTTTCAGGGTGGATTCTGAGTTTTTAATGGCATAAAGTAAAAATAAAAAAATTTAGACTTATTTCATTTGGTAAATTTTTTGTAATTCTTTAAATTTAAACTGACGTAGGCTGATCTCTTTTATTTGGGTATATATATACATAATACAAATACCTTTTGGGCCCTAAAAATTTATCAATTTTTGTGGGCCTAAAGTCCATGCACCTTGGGCTTTAGCCCAGAGCCGGTGCTGATAATTTTATATTTATTCGGGTGTGATCTGCCGACCTCTATATGGACTGAAGGCCTTGTCTATGAAGGATCTGTTGAGTTCAATGGGCCAGAGCCAGTAAAGGGATTGGTGGTGTTTGGGGTCGGGCGGCCGAATTCTTTGGATCGGGGTCTAGATTTGATTGGTGGTGCTCGGGGTTGGGCGACCGAGTCCTTTTGTGACGCCCCCAAAATAGGTCTAATTCACCCAACCCATTTTGAGTCGTCAAATACATGGTACAGAAAATAACTACAACTTCATTATCACAATTGTCGTGCAAAATACAACAACACATATGTTGTGAGTTTTGATACAAATATATACCAACTGTAACTCTCATCCCAACTGTGGATAACACGTCACAAAGGCACCTTACATAAAGGTACAGTTAATAACTGTTTTAGAAATTAAAATCTTTGGGAAGTGCTCAAGGAAACCTTCGTACATGGGAGGCCATGCGTCAGGTTATGATAGATATCATATGTCAATGTAATTATCCTTGGTCAATCCGATAGACTAAACGAAAAAAGAGAAGATTACTATCATATTCTTTCCAATGGTGAGTCTTCTCTTGACATATAACTATCTCCACTGTCTGCAATTAAAAATTATATTTTAACTAAACTCCAAGATTATATAGGTAGTGCTCGTAGATATACTCAGCAAGTGGATGTGCACAACCCTGTCTTATGATAACACGAAGTTGTATGTCATTAGACATCTTGTATGATAGTGGCAAAACACCCTTCCAAAGTTGGGTTCACCTCACCCTACTGTTGTTCACCAAAATCAATTATTAAGTGACGTATAATATACGACACACACATCTTAGGTCCTCAATACAATTATATATTGTATGTCATGCCATTTTATAATGTGTTGAGAAACTTTGACAGTCTTGGACCATCACATTATTCCCCTGATATCCTCACTCGACCCAGCTACACTCTTTTTACCTAAAAAAAATTGTGAAGCAAAAGGGTGAGCACAAATAACCCAGTAAAGAATATCATGACTAGAGATAATTAAATTATCAATAGCCTCCGTCAGTAATAAATCAGAGATTTAAAACATATGGTAGATGATAAAACTTTTCAACCATAGTTGCAGCGGAATGAGCAATCCATTAGAAGAGTCAAATAGACCATAAAGTCTATTATCTTCTCCATGTTAAAAGTCCACCAACAATATTTTATCCTTGTAACATCAGTCAACAGTTCCTGTCCACAATCATGTGAATAACTCATATTCATATTTGTGGTTCTAAATTCCTCTTCTCATTCAGGACGAAGATAATTTTCATCACATATCTTTACCTGAAACATCAAAGATTATGGTTATACCAAATCACAGTTCCTGTTCATAATCATACTAATAGGTTCATCTTTGCACTACGGGCCAAAGATATTCATTAACAGTTCATCTTTGCACTTACAGGCCAAAGATATTCAACAACAGGTTATCTTTGCACTACGAGCCAAAGATATTCAACAACAGTTCATCTTTGCACTACGAGCCAAAGATATTCAATAACAGGTCATCTTTGCACTACAGGCCAAAGATTTTCAACAACATGTCATATTTGTACTACGGGCCAAAGATATTCATCAATAATTCATATTTGCACTACAGGCCAAAGATATTAATATCTCAAAGCAATACATAATCATTTCAGAATTTATATAAATCATAATTATAACCATGTTGATCAATTCACCTTTGCACTTAAGCTAAAAATATTCAATTGTAAATTCAATGGTCATGATCATACCAGTCAACGATTCAACTTTGCACTATTGGCCAAAGAGAACCCATAGTCACGATCATACCAATAATCTACCCATCTTTACACTCAAGTCAAAGAGAAATTTCTTCACCAGGATTATAAAAATGTTATATATGAAAATAAAAACAATATGATCAAAACATGGATTTAATTAAAAGAATAAGATTCATAAATCAACGATAATTTGGTTAGAAAAAGAAACCAATTTTTGTCGTAAATAGTAACTCGTATTCGTACATAGTATCGTATATGTAAATAGTATCGTATACCTAAATAGTGTCATATACATGAATAGTGTCGTATATGTGAATAGTACCGTATACGTGAATAGTAACCCCGACATGAAAAGATAAAGTTTCACAATAAAAACCATATCAATATTTATAACACCTTAATCCAAATATTATAAATCACTTAAAATCTCATAATCTAATATTATTAATATTACAACAATATTTTAATCATTTCTTAAACTTATAAATAATTTATTTTAATTGTTTACACTTTATTAATTAATGTATTTAATCATCCTAAAATGTCAAACTCATAAGATTTCATCACCAATAACCAAAACTCTCATCAAAAATCTGCATATACCTCATATAGGATTCTCAAGCCATAAAACCATATTTTTCAATTTTCTTACATATTTAATTCATTTACTCATAACTAGTCTATTTTCATGAAAAATACCAAATCAGTCCCAGAAAATTTTCTTTTCTGGGATTTAGCAGATGATAGTCCCATATTGAACATATATTTTTCTCAGAATTTTTAAAATTCATTTACTATTTTTCATATGGCCAAAATTGTCGAATATTTAGACATTTATCATAAACTGTACTTTTGTCCAAAAATTCCAAAATTTACAGAGTATACTTCTGTTATATACATGTACTCCCAATAAAAATTTCATCAATTTTGGAGTTAAGCACAAGGAGTTATAAGGGTTTATTTTTAAAATAGTCTTTTCCCATAAAATTCATAACTCCTAATCTATACATCCAAAAATTGTCATTTTTGGACACAATCTAGAAAACTCATCAAATTATCACTTTAAATTTTTTTAGAATTTTTAAGGGTCAGAAAAATTACGAAACTGAAAAACATAATAACCCTTACAATCCCGTTCCTCAAAAGAGCAGTATTTCTGACTGGAATATCGGATGTAAAGCCGAAGAAAACTTGCAGTAAATAGCAACTCTTAAAGTATCTAAATACTCACAAAAATACGCTCGATAATATAGAGAGAGAAAACTTATATTTCTGGTGTGATTTTCAATTCTAACTTAAGCACCTATTTATAGAAAAATGCTAGAACGCCAAAGGAGACTAAAATAATATTATAATTTTTCTACGCATGCATGCTTTGAACAAAACTCAGCCACCTCTAGTGGGGCCCACCAATTCAGCACATGTTTTCTACACCAACCAAAAGTGGGTCTCACCTAATTTTAATAAAAATTATTTTATTTTCTGAAACTTCAGTAATTCATAATAAATAGCCCTTTTATCAGAAAAATATAAATTTATGTCCATTCCACATGAAATTGAATTCTCTACAACTTTGTAGCTTTAAGTTTTTCTAAATTTCAGAAAAAAATATCCGAAATCCACAAACGGATGATTTTCAACACCTCTTAAAATTCATAACAAATCATACGTTAATTTTTAACGGTTCAAAATTTGTGGACATATACTCAACTTATATATGTATAACATATCCAAAAATCACAACGATCCAACGGTCGGATTAAAATTATAACTCACGTAATAGAGCTTTAAGAACACTGATTTGATTTTTAATGGCTCCATTCCGACAAAATATTGAAAAAAACACCTCAACATAAATTCCTTCATTTATAACCACATAAATAAATCCATCATTTATATCCACATCAAATAAATATTTCCTTATCATATAAATTAATAATTAATTATTCACAAATAATATTACAAAATCACAATAATGACAACCAGGTAGTTCACAGGAAAGAGGGGGCTTTCCGATAAAGATTTCTCCTTACTGGCGCACAATTAGATGACCTATGTGACGCCCCCAAAATAGGTATACATCACCCATCTTGGGTCGCCAGAAAATACACTACTGATAACTTCATTTATACAACTGTTGTATACAAAATAATACAAGATATCTTTGTGAGTTTTAATACAAATGTATGTAACTCTCATAGTGCCTCGACCATAACCTTACAATGGTACGTTACATAAAAGTATAGTCAAAAATTGTTTTAGAAATTAAAATCTTTGGGAAGTGCTCAAGGAAACCTTCGTACATAGGAGGCCATGAATCTAAGTTATGATAGATATCATATGTCCAGAGAATTATCCTTGGTTAACCCAATAGTCCCCAAAGAAAAATGAGAAGATTACTATCATGTTCCTTCCAATGGTGAGTCTTCTCTTGACATATAACTATCTCCACTGTCTCTAAGTGAAAATTATATTTCAAATAAACTCCAAGATCATATAGGTGGTGCTCGTAGATATACTCAACAAGTGGATGTGTACAACCCTGTCTTATGATAACACGAGGTTGTATGTCATTAAACATCTTGTATGATAGTGGTAAAACACCCTTCTAAAGTTAGGTTCACCTCACCCTATTCGGTTCACCAAAATTAAATATCAAATGACGTATACAATACGACACACTTATCTAAAGTTCTCACTAAAATTATTTCCATACTATTTAGGAGAACCTCAATGATTATAGACCACCGATTCTATTCCCTGTTATCCTCATCCCGCTCGACTCAAAGAACACTCTTATTACACGAAAGGGATTGTGAAGCAAAAGGGTGAGCACAACTAGCCCAGTAAAGAATATCATAACTAAAGATAATTAAATTATCAATAGCTTTCGTCAATAATAAATTAGAGATTTAGAACATATTGTAGATGATAAAACTTTTCAACCATAGTTGCAGCGGAACGAGAAGTCCATTAAAAGAGTCAAATAGACCATCATGTCTATTATTTTCTCCATGTTAAAAGTCCACCAATAATGTTTTATCCCTGTAACATCAATCAACAATTCCTGTCCACAATCATATGAATAACTCATAATCATAATTGTGATTCTGAATTCCTTTTCGCACCCAGGTGTTGGGTAAAATCTATATACGCACAACACACAAGTATACGTGGTCAACAAGTAATAAAGTGATAAGTAGAGTATCGTTCCCACATAGAATTATTTAATAAAAATCACCATGTACTAACCCGTAACCAACTCAATCTTATTTAAACGAATGAATTTCAAATTATATAAATTAAACTACTATTAAATTCAACTAATTAAATTAAGACTATGGAGATTTAAGATCACAACTTCACTTATTGCTTCATTTAAGTTAACACACTTCTCATCAATTATTCTCTATCCCGAATTGTTAATCAAGAACACTAAAGTAGTATTAACCACCTCTCGATGCACTAATATCGTATTAACGTCAATCCACAATTAAGATAGAAATCCGTTAAACACCTTAATCAACTAACCCACTATATCTCTATGTGAATTACAATTGAAGAAGGTTGAAGAATAAGTTCTCTATCCGATTACATGCGATGTCAAGCATATCTCTACCTTAACACTCATCAAGTTTAAGCTATTAACAAAATCCTGAACACATGCTATCATGATTAGATCTAAATCAATACTTCATCTCTTGAGTTCATATAGATTATCATGGTAATTGATGGCCAATCAATTAAACAATTAAGTCCAAATCACAATAGACAATCCTCACAATAGAACATAATAATTGATAACGAAGCATATTAAAATAAACTACACAATAAGATTCATTATAATCTCAAACAAAGAATTAGCTCATGATTATTGAATTAAAACTAAGAATCCACAATTGAATACACATTAAAAGACAAAGATAGAAGAATATAAGAAGATAGAATCTATTGTCTGTAGATTTGATGCTCTCTCCTTGCTCCTACTTTGAAACTTCAATGGTCTCCAAGTTGCTTCAATTTCCAAAACTCATAATAACTAGGGTTTTTTTTCCAATATACTCTAATCTAATCTACTGGAATTCTTCCTCTAATCCCTGCAAATCTCCTCCTTTTATATGTCTCTTTATATGTATTTAAGTCCTCTTGGAAGTCCTTGAATCAAACAACTCGAAACAATCCTTATCGGACTCAAATTCGGACAAAAACTACTCATTCTGCGCATAGGCAAGCCTCGGCTTGCCTTTTTCCTTGTAAATAACAAGCCCCGGCTTGGTAGTGGCCTGCTATTCCGCCCAGACCCCCAGCCCCGGCTGGATCCTAAGGCACAAAAGAGCAAGCCCCGACTTGCCCCCAATCTGCCAAATATTTTTCTACCGGAACCTCCTCTGCTAAAACTGCCATAACTTTTAAACCGGGAGGAATTACGGGGCGTGCCACCTATCGAATCGAAGCTATCGACGAGATCTAAAACTTTCATTCTTTGAGTTTTGAGAAATAATGAACGGATGAAGGTCGAAATTGGCTGGAAGTGACTGCTATGCAAATGACCACCCAAAACAGCGAAATTCAACATCCGTTGGTACAAATGTAATAACTCTTGCATCCGAACTCCAATTGGAATGATTCAAGATGTTCCGGAAAGCTAAGAAGAAGCTCTACAATATAGTCTAAGTTCTAAGCTAAGAACATGAAAGCCCAAATGATGTCTGGATTGCTTTTCTTTGCATTTTCCGTGTTTTTCCTTACCAATAGTCGCTCACACCGCTTCCAAACGTATAACCTACAAAATGAAAACAAAATGCATGAAAAGTAATTAAGACACATGAATATAAGCAACTAATTCAAGTAAAAGATACCAGATAAGTAGGTATAAAACCTACTTATCACCAGGACGAAGATAATTTTCATCACCTATCTTCACCTGAAACATCAAAAATTATGGTTATACCAAATCACAATTCCTGCTCATAATCATACTAATAAATTCATCTTTGCACTACGGCCAAAGATATACAACTGTATAACCAATAATGCTGAGACTCAGCTTAAGAGTATCACGACCACGAATTATCCATGCACTACAGGCCAAGGATATTCGTGTTTTCCATTACGGTCATGATTATACCGAATAATCCCTGGTCATAATCATACCAAGTCCATCTATGCACTACGGGCCAAAGATGACTTTTACCATATCATTTATAATATTACGGTCATGATTATACCGAATAATCCCTGGTCATAATCATACTAAGTCCATCTATGCACTACAGGCCACAGATGACTTTCAACACAACACAAGTATGAGAATGATGACAATGATATAAGCATTGATCAAAAGAAAACAAGGATAAATATTAAAGACTTTAAATTTATCCAAATATTATCAATCACTTAATAAACTCATAATCTAATATTATTAATATTATAACAATATTTTAATCACTTCTTAAACTTATAAATAATTTATTTCAATTATTTACACTTTACCAAATAATGCATTTAATCATTCAAAATGCTATACTCATAAGATTTCATCACCAATGATCAAATCCTCATAAAAATCAAGATATACCTTATATAGGATTTCCAAGCCATAAAATCCTATTTTCCAACTTTGTTATTTCACATAACATATTTAACTCATTTACTCATAACTAGATTATTTTCATGAAAAATATCAAATCAGTCCCAAAAATATTTCTTTTCTGGGATTTAGCAGAATATAGTCTCATATTGAACATATATTTTTCTCAAAATTTTTAAAATTCATTTACTATTTTTCATAAATCAATTTCTAATTAATTCCTTAAGAAATTAGCTACCTCAAGTTTAACTCCAAAAATTCCCAAATCTTGGCAGGATCTTACACATGTTAACATGATCTTCCAGTTTAAATTTCATGGTCATCGGAGTTATAGAACTCCGGTTATAGCATTTTTCGTTGAAAAAACCTAAATATTGAAATGGTCATAACTTGCTCATTTTAAGTCGGAATGAGCTCATTTTTGGACAGGAGGTACTTTATACCATATATTTTCTTGTCCCAAAAGGCCGAAATTTTTCTCACAAATTAAGTGGTTGAAATAGCCCTTTTAAACTTTTGGGCAGTAGCCTTTTTTGGTGTTTTATAGTTTTTGACTCCTTTGCTAAAATCAGTCCACACGAAAATCTACAACACCTTTTCCAGTGATTCCACTTGGATAAGTTAGAAAACTCATAGATCTAACTCTGGAACTTGACCACACTCAAAAATTCAAAATATAATAGGAGATATGGTCAATTGAATTTCATATTCCATTTTCACCAAAATCTGATTTTCAACCCTTTGTGATTTCTAAGAAACTTTCATGTTTTCACATAATAACCAACATAACTTATCATAACACTTACTAATACTACATATACCCATGATTTTCATCAGTCCAATGCTTTTATTATGACTTTCATCATAATCCACGTAAACAGATCATTTCCACAATTTAATAAGGAATGAATACAAAGGATCATTCACCATGCATGTGGTAATCCACATAGACAGGTTATTCTAATAGAATAATAAAGAATAGAATAACTGAAGAATTCACCATGCATGCGATAGATCGCACAGACAGGTTATTCTCAACATAATAATAAAGAACGGAACCAGGTCAGGCGTAATTCGCACCGACAGGATATTCCAACAGAATAATAAATAATGGAACTAAGTCATGCATAAATGCACAGACATGATATTCTGACAGAATAATAAAGAATGGAATAATAGAAGAATTTCACCATATATGCAGTACTTTGCATAGATAGATTATTCCAACATAATAATAAGGAATGGAATAATAGAAGAATTTCACCATGTATAGAGTAGTTCGCGTATACAGGTTATTCCAACAGAATAATAAAGAATGGAATAAAAGAAGTTCTCTTCATGAATACGAAAGAAATAATACCCCTTACAAGTACAACAAATAATATCCCTTACCTTAGAAAAAACTGGATATAGGAGTAGTGAAGTAGCAGAATACTTTTCTTCTTTCTCTCTATAGTTTTTCTCTCTAGAGTTTCAGTGAATTCGTAAGAAATAATGAAGGAATGAGCTTCATTTATAGAAGAATGGGTGAATAGTAACTAATTCTGAGCGGTCCAGATTGATTTACTTTTAAGCGAGACGGTCAGTATTGGTTTACTATAAAATATTCTAATAAAAGCGAAATCTTTTAAATAAAATATAATATATTCTATTTATAATTTAATAAAACGAATAACTTTATAAAAGTATTACATTTTATATAAAAAGATTTTTTTACTATGCAAAACACTATGCAGAGCCTTATGCAAATACTATGCATAATAAAATATAATATATTCTAATTATTGTCTAATAAAACAAATATCTTTATAAAAATATTTTGTTTTATATAAAAAGATTTTACTATGCAAAACACTATGCATAATAGAATATAATATATTCTATTTATAGTCTAATAAAAGCGAATAACTTTATAAAAGTATTACATTTTTTATATAAAAGCTTTTCTATTTTATTCCATTAATAATACTAATAAAATAAAACTTCATCATCATTATTATAATTCACACTATTAATCGATTGTGTCGCTCCCAAGAAAGAGGGGCTTTCAATAAAGATTTCTCCCTATCATGTATGATTAGATGACCAAACCTCTCATTGGCGAGAACTTCTAGACATCGTTAATATTGCAAATAATAATATTAATAACTTTGTTATCTCAATTATTGATTTAATAATATATAAAATATCGACAATAATTGAATCAAATGAATAACTTCTCACGTAAGCATTAATAATCAATACTGGTATGCTCTTATGCAACCACGCCGTATTTTACCAACCGATTATTTTATAATAACTTGCTTACTTTGAAAAATTTTCAAATGTCACCCTTAACTTTAAACTTTTATCAATTTAACTATTCACCAAAATAAAAAAAAATTAAATACTTTTATTTCATAAAATTCGGGGTCTCACAATCTCACCTCCTTATGAAATTTCGCCCTCGAAACTTACGTACGTACCTGGTATTTTGAAGAGATGAGAATACCTTGCTTTCTTTTTGGATTGTACCTTCCCGGTTATTTACTCTGTATCATGATTTTCCCATTGCTCATCTCTTGTGTTTCAGATATCATTCTAGAATATACTTCAAAAAATAAGGTTAATTGACATATCATAATTTGTCAACTTATCAAGTAAACAATTTCAGCTTAGGTAAGTCACACACTAGCGAAGTATATTACTCGTCTCTCCCCTCCTAGTTCTAGACTCATATCTCCGCCAGCGACTATATCCCTAAGCTCTGATACCAAATGTGACATTCCCAAAATAGGTATACATCACCCATCTTGGATCGCCAGAAAATACACTCTCGACAACTTCATTTATACAACTGTCGTGCAAAAATCTGACGACAAGTATATCTTGTGAGTTTTAATACAAATGTATGTAACTCTCATGGTGCTTCGACCACAACCTTACAATGGTACGTTACATAAAAATACAGTCAAAAGCTGCTTTTAGAAATTAAAATCTTTGGGAAGTGCTCAAGAAACCTTCATTACATGGGAGGCCATGCGTGCAGGTTATGATAGATATCATATGTCCATGAAGTATCCTTGGTTGACCCAATAGACCCCAAAGAAAAACGAGAAGATTACTATCATGTTCTTTCTAATGGTGAGTCTTCTTTTGACATATAACGATCTCCACTGTTTGCAATTGAAAATTTTATTTTTACCAGACTCTAAGATCATATAGGTAGTGCTTGTAGATATACTCAGAAAGTGGATGTGCACAACCCTGTCTTATGATAATACGAGGTTGTATGTCATTGATATCTTGTATGATAGTGGCAAAACACCCTTCCAAAGTTGGGTTCACCTCACCCTATTTGGTTCACCAAAATTAAATATCAAATGACGTATACAATACGACACAATTATCTAAAGTTCTCAATAAAATTATTTCTATACTATTTAGGGAGAACCTCAATGCCTATAGACCATCGATTCTATTCTTACATTACCCCTATTAAACCCACTACACTCTTATTATTCGAAGGAATTGTGAAGCAAAAAGGGTGAAGCACAACTAGCCCGATAAAGAATATCATGACTAAAGATAATTTACATCATCAATAGCCTTCATCAGTAATAAATCAGAGATTTAGAACATATGGTAGATGATAAAACTTTTCAACCATAGTTGCAGCGGAACTAGCAATCCATTAAAAGAGTCAAATAGACCATCAGGTCTATTATCTTCTCCATGTTAAAAGTCCACCAATAATGTTTATCCCTGTAACATCAATCAACAATTCTTGTCCACAATTATATGAATAATTCATAATCAAAATTGTGATTCTAAATTCCTCTTCGCACCTAGGACGAAGATAATTTTCATCACCTATCTTCACCTGAAACATCAAAAATCATTGTTATACCAAATCACAATTCCTGCTCATAATCATACTAATAAATTCATCTTTGCACTACGATTCAAAGATATTCATTAAAAATTCATCTTTGCACTACTGGGCCAAAGACATATCTGTTTGTATTTTAGAAGAGTCAAGTAGAGCATGATATCTACTATCTTTTACGAATTAAAAGTGTATAATCAATATTTTATCACTGAGACTCAGCTTAATAAATAATCCACATCATCGAATCATCCCTGCACTACGACCAAGGATATTCATGTAATCATCAATGGTCATGATTATACCGAATAATCCATGGTTAAAATCACACCAATAACTGTCCATCAATGCACTACGGGCCAATGAGGACTTTTACCACATCATCTATAACATTACGGGTCATGATTATACCAAATGATCCCTGGTCATAATCATACCAATAAACAGTTCATCTATGCACATAAGTCAAATATACTAATCAATCAATAGTTCATCTTTGCACGTAAGCCAAAGATATACAACTGTAAAACCAATAATCAACAATCCATCTTTGCACGTAAGCCAAAGATATACAACTATAAAACCAATAATCAACAGTCCATCCTTGCACGTAAGCCAAAGATATACAACTATACAACCAATAATCAACAGTCCATCTTTGAACGTAAGCCAAAGATGATTTTTATCATAATATAAGCATGAGGATGATGACAATGATGTAAGCATTAATCAAACGAAATCAAGGATAAATATTACAGACTTTAAATTTTAAAAATATCCAAATTGTCAACATGATACTGCTTTGTGGAGTAAAATTCAATAATAATATTCATGTACCAAAAAATAATTTGGACATAAAAGAAATATATTTTTTTGGGTAAATAGTACTGTAACGCCCCGAAATCCGGTTTATCTTCACACCCGAATTCCGTACGTCACGATCCCATATTCTTCCAAACATACATCATTATATACTAAAATATAACAATATACATTCTAAATTCCCAGGTTCTAAAATCTTATAACTCCTTTCATTACAAATAACCATAATTACATTATCCTTTACATCTTACACGAGTGACTTTCATCTGCCACTAAGGATACATAACAGTTCATTAAACTAATCTAAAGTTCATTTAACTTATTTTATATTACAAGTCTTCGCTCGATCTTCTCGCTCATCAACATTCTGAATGGCACTTCATATGGATACCGTCAACTTGATCATTTAAAGCAAGTGTGAGCATTCAATTGCCCAGCAAGTCATAACAGTTGAACAAACATCTTCAAGAATTCAAATATTCTTTTAAGACTTCAATAACCGAACAAAGGTTATGAAGCAGCTTGAATAATAAGAATAATCTCGATTCCTATCATTTTAAAACAATATTCACTTTCATTTTAAAATACTTTCATTCTTCTACCTTTTTCATACACATTCTGTCTGGCTAGAATCATTAGCACAAACTTAACAATAACGAATCATGTATGAACAGAGCATTCTCTTATTGAACAGTTAAATCATAGAATAATTCATCTCATAAAAACACTGAAGTGTTCACATTGTGGCACAAGGCCTCATACGTTCTACCACCTTGTACAAATATCACACATTAGCACATAGATAAAACTTCTCACGTTCAACATCTGAGAAGTTTAAGAAACTAGCATTCATTTCAAATATGAATGAAGTTAGGAAACTTGCCTTATGCATGCACTCTGACTTATTTGAATCGCTCATTCCAGTTCCTATGTAGCACATAAGAAAAATAACACATACACTAATTAGTCATGTATATTTAACTTTACTTCTTAGGGTTCGTGTTCTTGTAACCTAAGTTTACGTGACCACTTTCATTATCGTTCTACGGCTTCATGACATACGGAGATGTCTTGCTTTTACGTTCATTATCTTTGATGTTTTACATTCCTATCTTCTTCTTATAACTTTTCTAGGACTCAGCACACCTCGCTTCTCTGCTAGTAGTCCATATGGTACTCTGAGTGGTTTCCCACAAACAACCAACAAACAAGTTTTCGTCTCGTCTACACTTCCATCACAGTGAGTTAGATCGGTTGCCAGTTTTGTATATACCTTCGCTCTCTGAAGGAATTGTTTAGCCCAGCTCCCATATGTCAACCATCAAAGGTTACAATTGCACCACAACCTAACTTATCTTAACTTATCCGAACTATTAAATTATAATCTTCGTTAAGTTAATTTCTCATTCCTTATGGCTTCCTGGAAAATAAATGCCACACCTCAGTTAGGGGTGACCATTCGGATAATAACCGAACCGAATAAACATTTTGGTTATAACCAAAAACCGAAATTGCCCTATTTTGAATATCCTAACAACTATCCGAAATACATAATAACCGAATAACCGAATAACCGAAATTAAAAGGCTCAGGACCAAAACAATTAAAAGTTGATCCAAAATTGGACAAACTTGGATACCATCAAATATCTAATATATTCCCCAATATTCCAGGACCCAACTCCACTGATAGGGGCTGTAACATAAATGAAGAAGTTAAGATCTTGTGCATGCAATTGAGGTCCAGTCCACAGGCCAATGCTAAAAAATAATACCTTGGATTTTAGCAGAATCTCCTTCCAATCGAATAATTTCCCCATTAAGATTGCCATGCCCAACATGAACCAATTCATACATAGCAGCCCCTCCCATTCCATCTGCAACAAGTCAACAACAACTGGTTCATCACCGCTGGGCACCGTCGGGTCGGGTGTGGAGTCAGGCTCGAAGATCGGGCACCACTCACCAGGATCCTAGGTCGAGCTCGTCATCGGGGGAGAGGGAATCGGCCGGCGGTGGGTCCTTAAGGTCGTCCTGGGAGAGGACGAGGATGAATGGAACAAAGAGAGAGTACTTTTGGACAGTGAAGAAGAAGAAAAGGAACAGAGAGAGAGATTTGGTAGGCTACTGCTTGTCTATAAAAGTTAATTGGGGTAGTGGGGGAGCCGGGAAGGGTTAGATTATAGAGGTGGATGAAGAATGGTGGGGTCCACGATTATGAAGTGAGATCAATTTCTTGGACAGTACTAGTACTACTAGTATATATATACTTTTTATTCTATCTCTATGTCTATAGTCTATGCAGGAAAAGTGTTTAAAAAAAGTGACAGTGTTATTTGGTTATTCGGTTAAACCGAATAACCCAAAAGTAATACCCGTAAAAACTAACCGAAAACCGTAAAAAAATTCGGATATAACCGAATTATTAAAAATAATCAAATTATCAAAAAAATTCGGTTAAATTATTTTGGTTCGGTTCGATAATTCGGTTATACTCATTTTTTGCTTAGTCCTAACCTCAGTATTCACTCTTTATCGTCTAAGTCATACAGTCTTTTGTATACTCAGAGCGATCATTCAAGTTAATCATTACTCAGCTTAGTTATGCTAACGTCATTGTCTTAAATTCAGTCTTTTACCATTCATGGTTTAATCATTGATCTTTATTATCTTACGGTCAAACCATACACGGGGTGTAGGTTCTATCCGCTTAATATTCACATACACTCAACTTTCACATTGGTTAAAATGTTCCATACTTACAATTCATTATATCATTTTCTATTCGAATTACGATCGGCTTTCATTAATCTTATTACCGTTCGTTACGGATTTCTTGTTACCATTTTTATCTTACTTAATACTTTCGTTATACATTACTGAACCCCATGTTCATTACTCTTTCTTAATGTCGGTTTATCTTGTTTCGTTGTATCTTAAGATCGCTTATAAACCGCGTTACGTTTACGTTTATTCCCTTCTTAATCTTTTAATCTCTTTCGATCATTTCGCTCAACCTATACTAAAGGTCTAATTCACTTGTTTAAGTGTTACATTAGTTGAACATTATGTTCTTTATCTTCCCATACGTTTCCCCCCAAGAGTTGAGCAGTTAAAAGCTCTTCTCCTTTTTTTTCCTACCTTGTATTGCCGCCACCTCTCTTCTTTATCTCTCGCTACGTGTAACGCGAGTTTGCGATACCGAGCTTCACAGTGCAGTGTTGCGGCGCCACCTTTCAAGGAATGGCTGGCGTCGTGGCACCAAGCCCTAACCCTAGAAAATTTCTTTAAGTGTTAAATCCAATTTGAGACGCTTACTTCCGCTTCCATAACTTATTCGTTATAACTTGGAATGAGGTCATTCCAAAGCCATTATCTTCCTTATCTTACATACTTCAATACCCTCAGATAGAACTTCATTCCAAATCCGTTAATGTGCCATTCGATTGGCTTGATCTTCACCCTTCATTCGTTTTACGTTTTTAACGCTCTTCGTTCGTTCGTCCGTAATTCAGTCATTCGAACTCGGAATTTGTTCGTTCTTGAGTCCATAATTCATGTTTTCTATGTTCTCTTACACTCATATGAAAACCTACACGTTCGGGTTCATTTACTAACTTTCTAATTATCGTTTGTCTTTTACGAAATTTTCGCCATAACTTCATTATAGCTAAGTTTTAATCCGTTCTTCATGAACGTTTCTACCATTCCTAACCAAGAAATATGCATCTAACTTATACGCGATGGTTTTAAACTTGTCCATCAACAACAATTATCCTATGATGGTTTTAAATTTGTCCATCAACAACGTTCTTCGCGTTTTTCGCATGTTCTTCGTTTTAATTAAAATTTTGGATTATGGTTTCGCTTTTTATTGGAATTTGATGATATAGAACATCATTCCTTAATTATTTCACCTACTTATTTATATAATCCACTCGGATCGTTCTAATTCATTACGAATCTTATACTTCATTAAGAAATTTATAAACTAAACTTTTAATTCTTATTTCATTATTTTCTTACGATTTCAACCATATGAAATCATTCCTAACATCATTTACTTCTTATTCTTATTAATACCTTTCCTCTTTATTACCAACATCATAGGAGTTAGGGTCTAATACATTTCCTCTTTATTTTTCTTCCGCTAGACAAAACCGGCGATTTGCTAGCTTTTCTATTTCACGAACACTTTTGATCCGATCAATCATGCTCATGCTCTTCCTTCTCCCTCTCCATCCGAACCCTGTCTCTCTCTAGTTGTAGGATTTTCAAAATCTCATTTAAATGAATGTTAGCTTCCTATTTATAGAAAATCCAAAGCTAGGGCAAAATAGTCATTTCACCCCCTAACCTCCTTACTATTCACACCTCCATACTATTCATGACTTAAGTGTTAAGTTAACTTAGCCCTAAAGTCTACTTAGCCTTTAAGTTTTGTGGTTCCGTCTTTTGGGTTTCGTGCGACAGTTTTAAAAACTGCGATTCTCGGAATCCAAATATTTTTGGATATTTCGTCTTTCCTTTACCGATTAACTTTTACGTATTCTTCGAATTTCTAAAAAGCTAAAAAACACTTTTTGGTGTTAAGCGTTTTTCTTCACATTTTCCCATAATGTAGCTAAACGAATGAAAAGTACATAACAGTACTTTTTGTCGTTTTTATTTTGTTCGATTTCTACACGTTTTTTGAGAAAAACTTTTATCGGCTTACTTAACTTTTCAAGATATATTATCGTCAAATCTTTTGACGGGATGTCATTTCGACATACCAAACTCTCGGAAAGGCTTAGGTTATTCAAAACCTAACCCTTAGGTTTCGTCGAGTGAATAGTGCCTATTTCGTCTTTTTTTCTAGAAATATTTTTGTTCCCGAAAAATTTTCATTTTCGTCTTGAAAATTCTTAATCGCTTAGTCTAGCTCGTAGCCAGAATCCTCCCGATTTGTAATCATCCTAGGTTCTACAATGATTAATAAACACATAGCACATAATATTATTAATAAAAATTCATTTTATTAATAACTACTTCTTTAAACTTAAATTCTGGACGATCCGAATTTCCGGGTCGTTACAAGTACCCCATGAATAGTACTCTGTGAATAGTACTTCGGGAATAGTACCTTGTGAATAGTACCCCGACATGAAAAGTATCCCAAATACCTGAGTGAATGATACTAGAGTGATAGTAATCGGGTGAATAGTAACCCATGAATAGTAACTCGTAAATTGTATTTCAGCACGAAAAGTGTCCCGAATACCCAAGTGAATAATACTAGAGTGAATAGTAACTGGGTGAATAGTAACCCGTGAATAGTAACTCGTAAAAAAAATACCAAAGAAAATGATATTCCATGGCGAGTACAAAAGAAATGATATCTCATACGAGTATAATAGAATATCTAAATCGCAAATGGATTTTCACCGCCATGCAGTAATCCACGAGAGCGAGATCATTTCCACAATTTAATAAAGAATGAATACGAAGGATCATTCACCATGCATCTGAGAATCCACATAGGCGAGTTATTCCAGCAGTAATAATAAAGAATGGAATAATGAAGAATTCACCAGCATCACGATAGACCACACAGATAGGTTATTCCAACAGAATAATAAATAATGGAACCAGGTCATGCGTAATACGCAAAGACAGGATATTCCAACAGAATAATAAAGAATGAAATCAGGTCATGCGTAATCCGTACAGACAAGATATTCCAACAAAATAATAAAGAATTGAATAACAGAAGAATTTCACCATGTATGCGGTACTTCGCATAGACAGGTTATTCCAATATAATAATAAAGAATGGAATAACAAAAGCTCTCTTCATGAATACGAAAGAAATAATACCCCTTACTATAATAATAATATCCATTACCTCGGAAGAAGACTGGATACTGGAATAGTGAAGTAGCAGACTTCGCTTCTTCTTTCTCTCTATAGCTTCTCTCTCTATAATTTCTCTATAATAATTGCTTTATAGCTTTAGTGAATTAGTGAAAAATAATGAAGGAATGAGCTTTTATTTATAGGAAAATATAGTTTCAATAATTGCACATTTTGGGGCTTAAAATATTACAGTATAATACCTTCCTCTTTTTCTTCTTTTTTAATTTAGTCCTGCAAGTATTATCAAACTTGCATCACCTCCCCTAATAGTAAATCATGTGAATCAATAGTAAATCATGTGAATCAATAGTTCTAGACATGTGAAAATATGAATTACAGTATAGTACCTCTATCTATACCTCCATTTTTAACTTAGTCATGCAAGTATTATCAGGCTTGCACCAACTCCCATAATAGTAAATGAATATGAATCAATAGTACACACATGTGAACAAATAGTTATAATCATGTGAATTAATAGCAATTAACTGCTCATTTATCCGATTAATTACCCGATTGGTCAATATAACCTCCAGACATCAATTATTATCAAAATAGATGTCGATTTCGACTATCACTAATAATTTCCACACAATGGAACTATCAATTTCATCTTTAATTAACACGAACTTATTCATCATTAATATTATAACTCACCATATTTAATAACCAGGTCGTTCCCAGGAAATAGGGTTCTTTCCGATAAGGATTTCTCCTTATTGGCGCGAAATTAGGTGACCAAACCTCTCCTTGATAGAACTTGTAGACATTGTCAATATTGCAATTAATAATATGAATAACTTTATCGTCTTAATTATTGATTTAACAATATATCATATTATGCAGATGATACTGTGACAATAATTGAATTAACAATATGAGAGATATGATGCAGTAATTACTGTAGCAATAATTGAGTATAACTGAATGACTTCTTATGTAAGCATCAATAATCAATATCAGATGCTACTACGCAACCACGCCATTCATCGTACTTTTACTCTTTGGGTAGTTCAACGGTTTAATTCAGTAACACTTTTCGTAGTTATTTTCATAAAAAGATAATTTCATCGTTTTCTTTTACGACAATAATACTTCTATGTGGGGTCCACCAATGATTGTGCCATCGCATGAGATATTCCCGACAAAAAAAGAATATTCCCCGACCAAATGAATATTTTATAACAACTTGCATACTTTGCAAAATTTTCACATATCACCCTTAACTTTAACCTTTTCTCAATTTAACCATTTACTAAACATAATAATTATAAGAAATTTGAATACTTTTATTTCATAATTTTGGGATCTCACAATCTCCCCTCCTTATGAAATTTCACCCTCAAAATTTACGTACGTACCTGATATTCGAAGAGATGAGAATACCTTGCTTTCTTTTCGAATTGTACCTTCCCGGTTATATCCTCTGTATCATGATTTTTCCATTGCTCATCTCTTGTATTTCAGATATCATTCTAGAATATATCTTCAAAACAAAGGACAATTGACATATCATAAATTGTCAACTTATGAAGTAAAAATTTCGGCTTAGGTAAGTCACACACTAGCGAAGTATATTACTCGTCTCTCCCCTCCTAGTTCTAGACTCATATCTCCACCAGCGACCATATTCCTAAGCTCTGATACCATTTATGACTCCCCCAAAATAGGTCCACACGACCCATTATGAGTCGCCAAATATCATACTATAAAAATTAAATACAAACTTCATTTATACAACTGTTGAACTATCATTCAGAATACGACCATAGTTAAACTGTGAGTTTTAATACAAATGTATGTAATTCTCATGGTGCCTCGACCACAACCTTACAATGGTACTTTACATAAAAGTACAGTCAAAAACTGTTTTAGAAATTAAAATCTTTGGGAAGTGCTCAAGGAAACCTTCGTACATGGGAGGCCATGCGTCTAGGTTATGATAGATATCATATGTCCATAAAATTATCCTTGGTTGACCAAATAGACCCCAAAGAAAAATGAGAAGATTACTATCATATTCTTTCTAATGGTGAGTCTTCTTTTAACATATAACTATCTCCACTGTCTGTAATTGAAAATTATATTTCAACCAAACTCCAAGATCATATAGGTAGTGCTCGTAGATATACTCAGCAAGTGGATGTGAACAACCCTGTCTTATGATAACACGAGGTTGTATGTCATTAGACATCTTGTATGATAGTGGCAAAACACCCTTCCAAAGTTGGGTTCACCTCACCCTATTTGGTTCACCAAAATTAAATATCAAATGACGTATACAATACGACACAATTATCTAAAGTTCTCAATAAAATTATTTCCATACTATTTAGGAGAACCTCAGCATTTATAGACCACCGATTCTATTCTCCTCATTACCCCTACGACCCAGCTACACTCTTATTACCTGAAAGGAATTGTGAAGCAAAAAAGGTGAGCACAACTAGCCCAGTAAAGAATATCATGACTAAAGATAATTTACATCATCAATAGCCTTCATCAATAATAAATCAGAGATTTAGTGTGAGACCCCAAATTTTATGAATAAAGATTTAAATTTCTCTAAATATTTTTTTGAATATTATGATGTGGATTTGATATAATGTTATAGTTGTGGGTAATATTTATAAATTTTGCAAAGTAAGCAAGTTGTTATATAATATTCGATTGGTCGGGGAATATTCATTTTAATAGGGAATATTCGTACGACGGCACAATCGTTGGTGGACCCCACAACGGATGTATTATCGTAGTAAGAAAACGACAGAATTTTCTTTTTATAACGGCGAAAGTGTTACCGTTAAAACTGTTAAACTACCCGGTAGTAAAAGTACAGTAATACGCGTGGTTGCATAGTAGCACATGGTATTGATTATTGATGCTTACATTTGAAATCACTCAGTTATACCCAATTATTGCTACAGTAATTGCTGCGTCATATCTCTCATATTATTGATTCAATTATTGTCACAGTATCATCTGCATAATATGTTATATTATTAAATCAATAATTGAGACGGCAAAGTTATTCATATTATTATTTGCAATATTGACAATATCCAGAAGTTCTGTCAAGGAGAGGTCTGGTCACTTAATTGCGCGCCAATAAGGAGAAATCCTTATCGGAAAGCCCCCTCTTCCTGGGAACGACCTGAATTTTAAATATTGTGAATTATAATAATGATGAATAAGTTCGTGTTGATTAAAGATGAAATTGATAGTTCCATTGTGTTGGAATTATTAGTGTTAATGAAAATCAACATTTATTTCGATAATAATTGATGTCTGGAGGTTATATTGACCAATCGGGTAATTAACCGGATAAATGAGCAATTAATTGCTATTGATTCACATGATTATAACTATTTATTCACATGTGTGTACTATTGATTCACATGATTAACTATTAGGGGAGTTGGTGCAAGATTGATAATACTTGCATGACTAAGTTAAAAATAGAGGTATAGATGGAGGTACTATACTGTAATTCATATTTTCACATATCTAGAACTATTGAGTCACATGATTTACTATTGATTCACATGATTTACTATTAGGGGAGGTGGTGCAAGTTTGATAAAACTTGCTAGACTAAATTAAAAATAAAAAAAGAGGGAGGTATTATACTGTAATATTTTGAGCCCCAAAACGTGCAATTATCGAAACTATATTTTTTTTATAAATAGAAGCTCATTCTTCCTTCATTTCTAACCAATTCACTAAAGCTATAGAGCAATTATTATAGAGAGAAATTATAAAGAGAAAGAAGAAGAGAAGTCTGCTACCTCTCTATTCTAGTATCCAATTTTATTCTAAGGTAAGGGGTATTATTTCTTTCGTATTCATGAAGAGAGCTATTGTTATTCCATTCCTTATTATTATGTTAGAATAACCTGTCTATGCGAAGTACTACATACATGGTGAAATTCTTCTATCCATTCTTTATTATTCTGTTGGAATATCCTGTCTGTGCAGATTACGCATGACCTGGTTCCAATATTTATTATTCTGTTGGAATAACCTGTCTGTGCGGTTTATCGCATGCCCGATGAATTCTGTTGTTATTCCATTCTTTACTATTCTGTTAGAATATCCTGTCTGTGCGGATTACGCATGACCTGGTTCCATTGTTTATTATTACATTGGGAATAACTCATCATTGCGGCCTATCGCATGCTCGGTGAATTCTTCTGTTATTCCATTCTTTATTATTCTGTTGGAATAACCTGTCTATGTGGATTACCGCATGCATGGTGAATGACCTTTCGTATTCATTCTTTATTAAATTGTGGAAATGATCTGTCTACGTGGATTACCGCATGACGGGTGAAAATCCATTTACAGTTTTGTATATTCTATTATACTCGTATGAGATATCATTTCTTTTGTACTTGTATGATAAGTCATTCAGTTATACTCAATTATTGCTATAGTAATTGCTGCATTATATCTCTCATATTATTGATTCGATTATTGTCACAGTATCATCTGCATTATATGGTATATTATTAAATCAATAATTGAGATAACAAAGTTATTCATATTATTAAATTACAATATTTACAATGTCCAGAAGTTCTGTCAAGGAGAAGTTTGGTCACCTAATTGCGCGCCAATAGGGAGAAATCCTTATTGGAAATCCCCCTCTTTCCTGGGAATAACCTGGTTGTTAAATATTGTGAGTTATGATATTAATGATGAATAAGTTCGTGTTGATTAAAGATGAATTTGATAGTTCCATTGTGTTGGGTTTATTTGTGTTAGTAGAAATCGACATTTATTTCGATAATAATTGATGTCCGGAGATTATATTGTTCAATCGAAGTATTCGGGGCACTTTTCGTGGTTTGAAAGTACTATTCATGAGTTACTATTCACGAGTTACTATTGAGTCACATTCACTTACTATTAGGGGAGTTGGTGCAAGATTGATGATACTTGCATGACTAAGTTAAAAATAGAGGTATAGATGGAGGTACTATACTGTAATTAATTTTTTCACATGTTTAGAGCTATTGAGTCACATGATTTACTATTAGGGGAGGTGGTGCAAGTTTGATAATACTTGGATGACTAAAATAAAAATGAATGAAAAGTTGGAGGTATTGTACTGTAATATTTCAAGCCCCAAAACGTGCAATTATCAAAACTATATTTTCCTATAAATAGAAGCTTATTCTTTCTTCATTTCTCACCAATTCACTAAAGCTATAGAGCATTTATTATAGAGAGAAATTATAAAGAGAAAGAAGAAGAGAAGGCTGCTACCTCACTATTCCAGTATCCAGTCTTCTTTTGAGGTAAGGGATATTATTTGTTGTACTCGTAAGGGGTATTATTTCTTTTATTCATGAAGAGAACTTCTGTTATTCCATTCTTTATTATTCTGTTGGAATAACCTGTTATGCGAAGTACCACATACTTGGTAAAATTCTTTTGTTATTCCATTCTTTATTATTATGTTGGAATAACCTGTTTATGCGAAGTACCGCATACATGGTGAAATTCTTCTATTATTCCGTTCTTTATTATTCTGTTGGAATATCCACATGCATGCATTTTCACGGACTGGTTCCATTATTTATTATTCGCCGTAATATCCCGTCTCAGCACGCGTTTACGCGGGACCTGATTCCATTATTTATTATTCTGTTGGAATATCCTGTCGGTGCGAATTTCACCTGACCTGGTTCCGTTCTTTATTATTCTATTGGAATATCCTGTCGGTGCGGATTACGCCTGACCTGGTTCCGTTCTTTATTATTCTGTTAGGAATAACCCTATCGCATGCATGGTGAATCCTTCTATTATTCCATTCTTTATTATTCTGTTGGAATAACATGTCTATGTTGATTACTACATGCATAGTGATTGATCCTTTGTATTCAATTCTTATTAAATTGTGGAAATGATCTGTTTACGTGGATTATGAAGAAAGTCATAATAAAAGCAATGGATTGATGAAAACCATGAGTATATGTAGTATTAGTAAGTGTTATGATAAGTTATGTTGGTTAATATGTGAAAACATGAAAGTTTCTTAGAAATCACAAAGGGTTGAAAAATCAGATTTTGGTGAAAATGGAACATGAAATTCAATTGACCATATTTCCTATTATATTTTGAATTTTTGAGTGTGGTCAAGTTCTAGAGTTAGATCTATGAGTTTTATAACTTATCCAAGTGGAATCACTGGAAAAGGTGTTGTAGATTTTTGTGTGGACTGATTTTAGCAAAGCACAAAAAAGTGAAAAAGGGGAAAAAGCTACTGTCCAGAATTTTTAAAAGGGCATTTTTGGCCACTTAATTTGTGAGAAAATTTCGGTCTTTTGGGACATGAAAGTATATGGTATAAAGATCATCCTGTCCAAAAATGAGCTCATTTCGACTTAAAATGAGCAAGTTATGACCATTTCAATATTTAGGTTTATTGGACGAAAAATGTCATAACCGGAGTTCTATAACTCCGATGACCATGAAATTTAAACTGGAAGCTCACATTAACATGTGTAAGATCTTGCCAAGATTTGGGAATTTCTGGAGTTAAACTTGAGGTAGCTAATTTCTTAAGGAATTAATTAAAAATTAATTTTTTGAAAAATAGTAAATGAATTTTTAAAAATTCCGAGAAAAATATATGTTCATTATGGGACTATATTCTGCTAAATCTCAGAAAAGAAATATTTTTGGGACTGATTTGGTATTTTTCATAAAAATAGTTTAGTTACGAATATATGAGTTAAATATGTTATGTGAAGTAACAAAGTTGGAAAATAGGATTTTATGGCTTGGAAATCCTATATAAGGTATATGTAGATTTTTTTTATAAGGGATTTGATCATTGGTGATAAAATCTTATGAGTATGACATTTTTGAATGATTAAATGCATTATTTGGTAAAGTGTAAACAATTGAAATAAATTATTTATAAGCTTAAGAAGTGATTAAAATATTGTTATGATATTAATAATATTAGATTATGAGTGGTTGATAATATTTGGATAAATTTAAAGTCTTTAATATTTATCCTTGTTTTAGTTTGATTAATTCTTATATCATTGTCATCATCCTCATGCTTATATGGTGATGAAAGTTATCTTTGACTTACGAGCAAAGATGAATTGTTGTTTATTGAATTATATATCTTTGGCTTAAGTGCAAAGATGGATTTTTGATTATTGGTTTTATTGTTGTATATCTTTGGCTTACGTGCAGAGATGGACTTGGTATGATTATGACTAGGGATTATTCGGTATAGTCATGACCATTGATTATTAATGAATATCCTTGGCCCGTAGTGCAGGGATGATTCGATGATGTGGTTTATTTATTAAGCTGAGTCTCAGCGATAAAAATTGATGAAAACTTTTTAAATCATAAAAGATAGTAGATTTTATTCTCTACTTAACTCTTTTAATGGATTGCTTGTTCCGCTGCAGTTAAACTTGATGTCTATTGTATTTTATCAGTTTAACCTTGTTAAAGACTAATGATAATTTATTCTGCATTATCTTAGTCATAATATTTCTTACTAGGCTAGATGAGCTCACCCTTTCTTTCACTATTCTCTTCAGGAAATGAGAACGTAGCCGGGACTAGTCGGGGAATGGAGTGACGGTCCAAATGATAGCATTAGTAGTCCTCACTATTCTGTTAAATAGTGTGATAATAAATGTAATGAGGACTCCATTGAGTGTGGATATTGTTTAGATGACAATATTCTTATTAAAACTCTCAGTTTATGTTTTGTCGTATACTACACGACAGTTGTATTATTAAGTTTTTATATGTCTTTTGTACCATGTATTTGGCGACTCAAGATGGGTGATGTATACCTATTTTGGGGGCATCACAGTTGGTATCAAAGCTTAGGGATATGATCCCTGACTGAGATGTGAGATTAGAACTAGGAGGGGATAGACGAGGAATTCCTTCGCTAGTATAACCTACCTAAGTTTATTTGATATTTAATTGGTCGGTCAGAGTATAGGGATAATATGTGATATGTTAATTAACCCTTGTTTTGTGACAGTATTTGAAAATGGCATCCGAAAATGTTGAGATAAACAATGAAGCACGTGAGACTGTTGAGTCACCAATGATCAATGCCCAGGGTAATGTGCAACAGGAAGACAATAATCCTCATGAGAATAATAACACCGATGAAATGGTGAACGATGAGATGATCAGAGGCTTTATGAAATTCATGCAATATCAGGCGAAGGCGGCTCCTATCCAAAATGCAGGTGGAAACACTGACAACTCACGGTCGGTCACCGCTTAGCAGTTCAAGGAGCTGGGACCACCGGAGTTTTTTGGCGAGCCAAAACCACTTAAGGCGAAGATGTGGATAAAGCAGATCAACAAGATATTTGATGTCTTTGGATGCCCCGAGGAGCAAAAGGTTCCCTTTGCCACCTTCATGTTGCGTGCAAGAGAGGTGATTCTTGGTGGGAATCAGAAGCGTACTCAACTCCGCCTTTGATCAAGATGTCTTGGGAGAAGTTCCAAGAGCTATTCAACGACAAGTAATTTCCTGAAAGTATTCGTCACATGAAGGAGGTAGAGTTCATCAAGCTTGAGAAAAACAATATGACCATGGCACAGTAAGAAGCTAAGTTTGCCTAGTTATCTCGGTTTGCGTCCCACTTGGTTGATAATGAAGAGAGAATGACGCTGATGTTTCTAAGAGGTTTGAAACCCGAGATACGTCAATACCATATCTCTCATAAATTGTGTTTGTATTCAGATGTTGTGAATAGGGCTCAGTTATTGGAGCACGATAATGAGTCAAACCAACCACAAGAGAGCAGCCGACAAGTCGATAATACCAGTGGTAGCAGTCATCAAAGCAGTGACAACAAACGTGGAGGGAATAACCATGCCAGAAATGATAACCACTTTGGTGGTAATCATGGCTAAGACAATAAGAGTGGAAAGTTCAAGAAGAGAAGGTTCAACAAGGATGGAAGAGATGTAAACACCAAAAGACTGTTGTTAAGAAGAAGAGAAACGACCGTAGGTCAGTATGTTACAAATGTGGAGGGGAAGGACACATAAGTCCAAACTGCACGATGCAGTCCAAAACATGTTATAATTATGGAAAAGAAGGCCACCTAGCCCGATTTTGTCGTGCACCAAAGTCAAGTCCAGCTGGGATGGAGGCATCAAAGGGTGTCCCAGACAAGACAAAACTGGTAGTTCTAGGGTGAGTGTTTGTCGTAACCTCCCAAAAAGCGAGGAATTCGAATAAGGTAATCACGGGTAAGTAAATCATAAACGCTTGCGAAGTCTATACCTTATTCGATACCGGTTCTACCTATTCTTTTATCTCTCTTGCTTGCGTTCAACGTTTAAATTTGACTCCGAAGAAGTTATACTTTGACTTATTAATTGAAACTTCGTTAGGAGAAACCTTCATTACATGTGTTATCCAAGTCTTGGATGAGAGTCACAGTTTTGAATGATATTTCTATCGTTAATAAATTTCCTGGCGTATTTTTGAAGAACTTCCTAGCCTATCATAGAATTTTGTATTGACCTTAGTTCATAAACCCATTTCTTAAACCCTCAAATATTTCTTTAACCAAAATAAACGTATCATGTGCCAAAGATGTTGGATCAAGCTGTTGAAGATTACGATCATACCATTCAATACCATCGTGGAAAAATGAACGTGGTAGCTGACGCGTTGAGTAGAAGATCATATGCGAATATACGAACCGACGTGAAGGTAACGAATATACGACTAGAATCGACTTTAATCGATAAAGTTAAAGCTACTCAAGCTAAATACTCAAAGCTGATGAATGTGAAGAAGAAGGTTCAAGAAGGCGTTATTCTAGAAACAAAAATTGACGAAGAGAGGAAATCTCAACCCTCGATTTAATTGGCCCATTTGAAATCCTCGATCGAGTAGGAACTATGGCTTATAGACTCGTTTTACCGCCAAGTATGTCGCGTGATTATAACGTCTATCACGTACTGATGTGACGTAAATATGTGGATGACCCAAACCACATTATTGATTTAGAACCGGACGAGATAGCGGATAATTTAACGTATGAGGAGATACATGTTAAAATCTTGGATAAGAAGGATCGTATTCAACACTCAAAGATTATACCTCAAGAGTTAGAATCTGAAATGAAGTCAAGGTATCCTCATTTCTTCGGCATACCAAGTACGTACGTAAATTTCGAGGGCGAAATTTCATAAGGAGGGGAGATTGTGAGACCCCAAATTTTATGAATAAAGATTTAAATTTCTCAAAATATTTTTTTTTGAATATTATGGTATGGATTTGATATAATGTTATAGTTGTGGGTAGTATTTATAAATTTTACAAAGTATGCAAGTTGTTATAAAATATTCATTTGGTTGGGGAATATTTTTTTGTCGGGAATATCCGTACGACGGCATAATCATTGGTGAACCCACAACGGAAGTATTATTGTAGTAATAAAACGACAGAATTATTTTTATGAAAATAACAGCGGAAGTTTACGGTTAAAAGTGTTGAATTACTCGGTAGTAAAAGTACAGTAATACGCGTGGTTGCATAGTAGCACACGGTATTGGTTATTGATGCTTACGTGATAAGTCATTCAGTTATACTCAATTATCGCTATAGTAATTGCTGCATCATATCTCTCATATTATTGATTTGATTATTGTCACAGTATCATCTACGTTATATGGTATATTATTAAATCAATAATTGAGACAACAAAGTTATTCATATTATTAAATTGCAATATTTACAATGTCTAGAAGTTCTGCCAAGGAGAGGTTTGGACACCTAATTGCACGCCAATAGGGAGAAATACTTATTGGAAAGCCCCCTCTTTCCTGGGAACGACCTGGTTGTTAAATATTGTGAGTTATGATATTAATAATGAATAAGTTTGTGTTGATTAAAGATGAATTTGATAGTTCCATTGTGTTGGAATTATTTGTGTTAGTAGAAATCGATATTTATTTCGATAATAATTGATGTCTGGAGATTATATTGTTCAATCGGGTATTCAGGACACTTTTCGTGTCGGAGTACTATTCATGAGTTACTATTCACGAGTTACTATTCATGAGTTACTATTCACGAGTTACTATTGAGTCACATTCACTTACTATTAGGGGAGTTGGTGCAAGATTGATGATACTTGCATGACTAAGTTAAAAATGGAGGTATAGATGGAGGTACTATACTGTAATTAATTTTTTCACGTTTAGAACTATTGAGTCACATGATTTACTATTGATTCACATGATTT
This sequence comes from Panax ginseng, assembly GCA_020205605.1. Lineage (NCBI taxonomy): Eukaryota > Viridiplantae > Streptophyta > Magnoliopsida > Apiales > Araliaceae > Panax > Panax ginseng. Next base: position 34,012,352 of record CM035149.1, read on the forward strand.
ACTATTAGGGGAGGTGGTGCAAGTTTGATATTACTTGGATGACTAAATTAAAAATGAAAGAAAAGTTGGAGGTATTGTACTGTAATATTTCGAGTCCTAAAACGTGCAATTATCGAAACTATATTTTCCTATAAATAGAAGCTCATTCTTCCTTCATTTCTCACTAATTCACTAAAGCTATAGAGCATTTATTATAGAGAGAAATTATAGAGAGAAAGAAGAAGAGAAGGCTGCTACCTCACTATTCTAGTATCCAGTCTTCTTTTGAGGTAAGGGATATTATTTGTTGTACTCATAAGGGGTATTATTTCTTTCTTATTCATGAAGAAGAACTTCGTTATTCCATTCTTTATTATTCGTTGGAATAACCCTGTTATGTGAAGTACCGCATACATGGTGAAATTCTTCTGTTATTCCATTCTTTATTATTATGTTGGAATAACTTTGTTTATAATGGTAACGCATATACACGGTGAAATTCTTCTATTATTCCGTTCTTTATTATTTCGCGGAATATCCCATGCATGCATTTTCGCGGACTGATTCCATTATTTATTATTCGCCGTAGGAATATCCTATCTCATGCGTTACGCGGGACACGGTTCCATTATTTATTATTCTCGTTGGAATATCCATCGGTCTGTAATTTTCGCCGACCTAGTTCCGCTTCTTTATTATTCTCTGTTGGAATATCCCGCTCGGTCGGATTACGCTTCGACGGGTTCCGATTTTTTATTATTACGTTAGGAATAACTCGTTGTCAGACGGTCTCTATCACATGCATGGTGAATCCTTCTGTTATTCCATTCTTTATTATTCTGTTGGAATAAACTGTCTATGTGGATTACCACATGCATGGTGATTGATCCTTTGTATTCATTCCTTATTAAATTGTGGAAATTATCTGTTTACGTGAATTATGAAGAAAGTCATAATAAAAGCAATGGATTGATGAAAACCATGAGTATATGTAGTATTAGTAAGTTTTATGATAAGTTATGTTGGTTAATATGTGAAAACATGAAAGTTTCTTAGAAATCACAAAGGGTTGAAAAATCAGATTTTGGTGAAAATGGAACATGAAATTCAATCGACCATATCTCCTATTATATTTCGAATTTTTGAGTATGGTCAAGTTCTAGAGTTAGATCTATGAGTCTTATAACTTATCCAAGTGGAATCACTGGAAAAGGTGTTGTAAATTTTCATGTGGACTGATTTTAGCAAAGCACGAAAAAGTGAAAAATGGGAAAAAGCTACTGTCCAGAATTTTTAAAAGAGAATTTTTGGCCACTTAATTTGTGAGAAAAGTTCCGGTCTTTTGAGACATGAAAGTATATGGTATAAAGATCATTCTTTCCAAAAATGAGCTCATTCCGACTTAAAATGAGCAAGTTATGACCATTTCAATATTTAGATTTTTCTTACGAAAAACACCATAACCGGAGTTCTATAACTCCGATGACCATGAAATTTAAACTGGAAGCTCACATTAACATGTGTAAGATCTTTCCAAGATTTGGGAATTTCTGGAGTTAAACTTGAGGTAGCTAATTTCTGAAGGAATTAATTAGAAATTAATTTTTTGAAAAATAGTAAATGAATTTTTAAAAATTCCGAGAAAAATATATGTTCATTATGGGACTATATTGTGCTAAATCCCAGAAAAGAAATATTCTTGGGACTAATTTGGTATTTTTCATGAAAATAGTTTAGTTACGAACATATGAGTTAAATATGTTATGTGAAGTAACAAAGTTGAAAAATAGGATTTTATTGCTTGGAAATCCTATATAAGGTATATGCAGATTTTTTTTATAAGGGATTTGATCATTGGTGATGAAATCTTATGAGTATGGCATTTTTGAATGATTAAATGCATTATTTGGTAAAGTGTAAACAATTGAAATAAATTGTTTATAAGTTTAAGAAGTGATTAAAATATTGTTATGATATTAATAATATTAGATTATGAGTGGTTGATAATATTTGGATAAATTTAAAGTCTTTAATATTTATCCTTGTTTTAGTTTGATTAATGCTTATATCATTGTCATCACCCTCATGCTTATATGGTGATGAAAGTTATCTTTGGCTTACGTGCGAAGATGGACTGTTGTTTATTGAATTATATATCTTTGGCTTACGTACAAAGATGGATTGTTGATTATTGGTTTTATTGTTGTATATCTTTGGCTTACGTGTAGAGATGGACTTGGTATGATTATGACCAGGGATTATTCGGTATAGTAATGACCATTGATGATTAATGAATATCCTTGGCCCGTAGTGCAGGGATGATTCGATGATGTGGTTTATTTATTAAGCTGAGTCTCAGCGATAAAAATTGATGAAAACTTTTTAAATCATAAAAGATAGTAGATTTTATTCTCTACTTAACTCTTTTAATGGATTGCTTGTTCCGCTGCAGTTAAACTTGATGTCTATTATATTTTATCGGTTTAACATTGTTGAAGACTAATGATAATTTATTCTCGCATTATCTTTGTCATAATATTTTCTTCTTGGGCTAGTTGAGCTCACCTTTCTTTCTTTCACCGTTCTCTTCGTGAAATGAGAATATATTTGGGACGAGTCTGGGAGCGGAGTGATGGTCCAGATGATAGCATTAGTAGTCTTCACTATTCTGTTAAATAGTGTGACAATAAATGTAATGAGGACTCCATTGAGTGTGGATATTGTCTAGATGACAATATTCTTATTAAAACTCTCAGTTTATGTTTTGTCGTATATTACACGACAGTTGTATTATTAAGTTTTTATATGTATTTTGTATCATGTATTTGGCGACTGAAGATGGGTGATGTATACCTGTTTTGGGGGGCGTCACATATTTGGTATTTAATTGGTCGGTCAGAGTATAGGGATAATATGTGATATGTTAATTAACCCTTGTTTTGTGACAGTGTTTGAAAATGGCATCTGAAAATGTTGAGATCAACAATGAAGCACATGAGACCGTTGAGTCACCAACGTTCAATACCCAGGATAATGTGCAACAGGAAGACAATAATCCTCAAGAAAATAACAACACCGATCAAATGATGAACGATGGGATGTTCAGAGGCTTTATACAATTCATGCAACATCGGGTAAGAGAGACTCCTGTTCAAAATATAGGTGGAAATAATGGCAACCCACGGTCGGTCACCGCTAAGCAGTTCAAGGAGCTGGGACCACCAGAGTTTTTTAGAAAGCCAGAACCACTTAAGGCGGAGACGTGGTTAAATCAGATCACCAAGATATTTGATGTCTTGGGATACTCCAAGGAGCAAAAGGTTCCCTTTTCCACCTTTATATTGCATAAAGAGGCAGATTACTAGTGGGAATCTGTAAAACGTACCCAGCCTGACGCACTCAAGATGTCTTGGGAGAATTTCCAAGAGTTGTTCAATGACAAGTACTTTACCGAAAGTATTCATCATATGAAGGAGGTGAAGTTTATCAAGTTGGAGCAAAACAATATAACCGTGTCGCAATACAAGGCTTAATTTGCGGAGTTATCCCGGTTTGCATCCCATTTGGTTGATAATGAGAAGCGAATGACGCGAATATTTCTAAGAGGTTTAAAACCCGATATACGTCAATACCTCATTTATCACAAACTTTGTTTATATTTAGATGTTGTAAATAGGGCTCAATTATTGGAGCGCGACAATGAGTCAGCACAACCAAAAGGCAACGACCAACAACACGATAATAACCGTACCGGTGGCAACGACCATCGGAACAATGATAACCATCGTAGAGGAAATTATCATGCCAAGAATGGTAACCACTTCGGTGGTAATCATGGCCAAGATAATAGAAGTGGAAAATTCAAGAAGAGAAGATTTAACGATGATGGAAAGACGTCGGCAGCAGCAACAAATTCTAGGGGAGGAGAACGACAGCCAGTTAGATGCTATAAATGCGGAGAGGAGGGACACATAAGACCAAACTGTCCACATCCTTCTAAGGTATGTTTTAGTTGTGGAAAAGACGGTCACATAGCTCAATTTTGTCCTATAGCGAAATCAAGTCCAGCTGGGACGGTGGCACCAAAGGTGGATACGGACAAACAAAGTCGGTGGTTTCAGGACGAGCGTTTTTCGCGACTTCTCAAAAAGCGAGTAACCCGAACCAAGTTAGCACGGGTTAGTTAATTATAAATTCTTGCGAAGTCTATACCTTATTAGATACCAGTTCTATCCATTCTTTTATCTCTCTTACTTACGCTCAACATTTAAATTTGACCCCAGAGAAGTTAGACTTTGACTTATTGGTTGAAACTTCGTTAGTAGAAAATACTTTATAAATCTTGTTGATTTAATGTTACTTATCAATCTTATCTCTTTGAAAATACTTGCCTTTGATGTGATTTTAGGAATCGATTGGTTAACTACTCATCATGCTTTTCGTAAGGTTGTTAGCTTTCATATTCCTAACCAACCTATTATGCGAATTCAAGCAACCAAACCACTAAAAGTCAATCATTGTTATATCAAGCCATAAGTAAAGAAGACCCCAACTTTTATGAATAAAGAATAATTTTTCTAAATATATTTTTGAATATTATGGTGTGGATTTGATATAATGTTATAGTTGTGGGTAATATTTACAAATTTTGCAAAGTAAGCAAGTGGTTATATAATATTCGATTGGTCGGGGAATATTCGTTTTAACAGGAATATTCGTACGACGACACAATCATTGGTGGACCCCACAACAGAAGTATTGTCGTAGTTAGAAAATGACATAATTATCTTTTTATAAAAATAACGGCGGAAGTTTTACCGTTAAACTGTTGAACTACCCGGTAGTAAAAGTACAGTAATACGCGTGGTTGCATAGTAGCACACGGTATTGATTATTGATGCTTACGTGAGAAGTCACTCGCTTATACTCAATTATTGCTATAGTAATTGTCGCATCATATCTCTCATATTATTGATTCGATTATTGTCACAAGATCATCTCGTCATAATATGATATATTATTAAATCAATAATTGAGACGACAAAGTTATTCATATTATTAAATTGCAATATTTACAATGTCTAGAAGTTTTGTCAAGGAGAGGTTTGGTCATCTAATTGTGCGCCAATAAGGAGAAATCCTTATCGAAAAGCCCCCTCTTTCCTGGGAACGACCTGGTTGTTAAATATTGTGAGTTATAATATTAATGATGAATAAGTTCGTGTTGATTAAAGATGAAATTGATAGTTCCATTGTGTTGGAATTATTAGTGTTAGTGGAAATCGACATTTATTTCGATATTAATTGATGTCTGGAAGTTATACTGACCAGCCGGGTAATTAATCGGATAAATGAGCAATTAATTGCTATTAATTCACATGATTATAACTATTTGTTCACATGTGTGTACTATTGATTCACATTCTTGTACTATTAGGGGAGTTGGTGCAAGATTGATAATACTTGCATGACTAAGTTAAAAATGGAGGTATAGATGGAGGTACTATACTGTAATTTGTATTTTCACATGATTATAACTATTGATTCACATGATTGAACTATTGATTCACATTATTTACTATTAGGGAGGTGGTGCAAGTTTGATAATACTTGCAGGACTAAATTAAAAATGAAAGAAAAGTTGAAGGTATTGTACTGTAATATTTTGAGCCCCAAAACGTGCAATTATCGAAACTATTATTTCCTATAAATAAGAAGCTCATTCTTCCTTCATTTCTCACCAATTCACTAAAGCTATAGAGCAATTATTATAGAGAGAAATTATAGAGAGAAAGAAGAAAGAAGTCTCGCTACCTCTCTACTCCAAAGATCCAGCTTTTTTCTAAGGTAAGGGGTATTATTTTTCAGATTCATTCAAGAGAGAGTTGTTATTCCATTCTTTATTATTATGTTGAATAACTCCTCATGCTAAGTACCGCATACATGGTGAAATTTCTTTGGAATTCGTTATTCCATTCTTTATTATTCCATTCTTGAATATCCCATCCTCGCTATGGATTACGCTAGACTCGTTGGTTCCATTCTTTATTATTCTCGTTGAATAACCTCGTCTGTGGCGGCCTATCGCATGCATGGTGAATTCTTTTGTTATTCCATTCTTTATTATTCTCGTTGAATATCCCGTCTGCATGGGATTACGCTAGACCGGTTCCATTCTTTTTATTATTTGTTTGAATAACTCGTCGTAAGGCTATCATATCGCATGCATGGTGAATTCTTATGTTATTCCATTCTTTATTATTCGTTGAATATCTCGTCTGCAAGGATTACGCATGACGGGTTCCATTCTTTATTATTCGTTGAATAACTCGCCTATGTGGATTATCACATGCATGGTGAATGATCCTTCGATTCATTCCTTATTAAATTGTGGAAATGATCTCGTTCACGTGGATTACCGCATGGCGTGTGAAAATCCATTTGCAGCTTCATATATTCTATGATACTCATTTGGTTAAAGTTTTGGCTTTTATACTCCATGAAATTAGTAGAATATCCCGGATATTTGCGCTTCATCCAAAGATCTTTTCATGGAAATATTCTTCCGAGCATTCTTGAATTTTACTCCACAAAGCAAAGATCATGTCGATAATTTGACGTAATTGATTTCAAGATAAATTAACTTATAAATCTTTAAAATTTATTCTTGAACTTGTTTTATTGAATTATTATGTCATTGTCATCATCCTCATGCTTATATTGTGATGAAAGTCATCTTTGGCTTACGTGCATAGATGGACTTGGTATGATTATGACCAAGGATTATTTGGTATAATCATGACCTGTAATGTTATAAATGATGTGGTAAAAGTCCTCAGTAGCCTGTAGTGCATTGATGGACAGTTTTTGGTATGATTATGACTGTGGATTATTCTAAGATAGTCATGACCATTGATGATTTAATGAATATCCTTGGCCAGTAGTGTGTGGATGACTCGATGATGTGGTTTATTTATTGTCGAGTCTCAACGATAAAAATTGATGAAAATATTTTAAATCATAGAAGATAGTAGATATCATGCTCTACTTGACTCTTCTAATGGATTGCTTATTCCGCTGCAGTTAAACTTGATGTCTATTGTATTTTATCGCTTTAACATTGTTGAAGACTAATGATAATTTATTCTCGCATTATCTTAGTCATAATATTTTTTATCGGGCTAGTTGAGCTCACCCTTTTTCTTTCACGTTTCTCTTCAGAAATGAGAACGTAGTCGGGACTAGTCTGGGGAATGGAGAGATGGTCCAGATGATAGCATTAGTAGTCCTCACTATTCTCGTTAAATAGTGTGACAATAAATGTAATGAGGACTCCATTGAGTGTGGATATTGTCTAGATGACAATATTCTTATTAAAACTCTTAGATTATGTTTTGTCGTATTTTACATTTAATCGTTGTATAATTAAGTTGTATTTGAATTTTGTACCATGTATTTGGCGACTCAAGATGGGTGATGTATACCTATTTTGGGGGGCGCCACAGCTTGGTATCAAAGCTTAGGATATGATCCCCGGCCGAGATGTGAGACAAGAACTAGAGGGGAGAGACGGGAATTCCTTCGCTAGTATGACCTACCTAAGTTTATTTGGTATTTAATTATTCACGTAGAGTATAGGATAATATGTGATATGTTAATTAACCCTTGTTTTGTGGCAAGATTTGAAAAATGGCATCCCAAAATGTTGAGATAAACAATGAAGCACATGAGACCGCTGAGTCACCACAGATTAATGCCCTGTGATAATGTGCAACAGAAGACAATAATCCTCATGTAAAAATAATAACACCGATGAAATGGTGAACGATGGATGTTCAGAGGTTTTATGCAATTCATGCAACATCAAAGAAAAAGCGGCTCCTCATCCAAAATGCAGTGGAAACACCGACAACTCTCTGACGGTCACCGCTAAGCAGCTTCAAGGAGCCGGGACCACCGGAGTTTTTTGAGAGCCAAAACCACTTAAGGCGTGAGACGTGGATAAAAGCAGATCAACAAGATATTTGATGTCTTGGGATGCTCCGAGGAGCAAAAGGTTCCCTTTGCCACCTTCTTCATGTCATGAAAGCAGAGGCAGACATCGGTGGGAATCAGAAAAGCGACTCAACCCGCCCGACTCAAAAATGTCTTGGGAGAAGTTCCAAGAGTCGTTTCAATGACAAGTACTTTTCCCGAAAGTATTATTCACATGAAGGAGGTAGAGTTCATCAAGCTTGAGCAAAACAATATGACCGTGGCGCAAAGACGAAGTTAAGTTTGCGAAGTTATCTCTGGCCACGCCCCACTTGGTTGATAATGAGGAGAGAATGACGCGGATGTTTCTAAGAGGTTTGAAACCCGAGATACGTCAATACCTAATTTCTCACAAACTGTGTTTGTATTCAGATGTTGTGAATAGGGCTCAGTTATTGGAGTGCGATAATGAGTCAACCCAACCAAGAGAGAGCAACCGACAAGTCGATAATACCAGTGGTAGCAGTCATCGAAGCAGTGACAACAAACGTGGAGGGAATCAACATGCCAGAAATGATAATCACTTCGGTGGTAATCATGGCCATGACAATAAGAGTGGACATTTCAAGAAGAGGAGATTCAACAAGGATGGAAAGACGCCAAGACCAAAGACTGTTGTTAATGAAGGAGAACGACCACCCATCAGAGATGTTACAAATGTGGAGGGAAGGACACATAAGTCCAAACCGCACGATGCAACCCAAAGCATGTTATAATTGTGGAAAAGAAGGTCACCTAGCCCGATTTTGTCGTGGCACCAAAGTCAAGTCCAAATTGGATGGAGGCATCAAAGGGTGTCCTGCATAAGACAAAACCGGTAGTTCAAGGGAGAGCGTTTGTCGTAATCCTCCCAAAAAGCGAGGAATCCGAACGAGGTGATCACGGTAAGCTAATCATAAACTCTAAATAAGTTTATACTTTATTTGATACCGGTTCTACCCATTCCTTTATTTCTCCTACTTGCGCCAACGCTTAAATTTGACTCCGAGAGAAATTAGACTTTGACTTATCTCGTTGAAACTCCGCTGGGAGAAACCTTCATTACATCCACGGTTTATAAGTCTTGTTTGATTCAAATCCAGAATCGCGACGTTACCGTCGATCTTATTTCTTTGAAAATACTTGCATTTGATGTGATTTTAGGGTTGATTGGTTAACTACTCATCATGCTAAAATCGATTATTTTCGTAAGGTTGTTAGCTTTCATATTCCTAACCAACCTATTATGCTAATTCAAGCAACCAAACCACTAAAATCAATCATCATCATATCAAGTCATAAAGCTATTCGCTTATTGAAAAATGGATGTCAAGCTTTCTTAGCCCATGTCACTTGATTTAAATAAAGATACGCCGATTTGAATGATATTTCTATTGTTAATAAATTTTCCGACGATTCCCTCAAGAACTTCCCGCCTACCTCAGAGCGTGAAATTGAATTTTGTATCGACTTTGAATCCCAGACAAAACCCATTTCCAAAGCCCCATATCGAATGGCTCCTATTGAACTTCGTGAGTTAAAACCCAACTATGTGAATTGTTAGACATCATTTCATTCATCCTAAGACGCCTCCTTGGGGTGCTCCTGTTCTATTCGTGAAGAAGAAAGATGGAAGTATGCGATTTTGTATTGATTATCTGGAGTTGAATCATGTCACCATCAAAAAAATAGGTACCCGTTGCCTCGCATTGATGACCTGTTTGACCAGCTTGCAAGGAGCCAAATTTTTTCAAAGATTGATTCGCTTCGGATATCATCGCTGAAGATTAAAACCGATGACATTCCAAAGATCGCCGTAACTCCCCAGACGGCATTATGAATTCTTAGTCATGTCTTTTGATTGACTAATGCTCCCGCCGCCTTCATGGATATGATGAACCGAGTATTCAAGGAATATTTGGATCACTTTGTGGTCAGTCTTTATTGATGACATCCTCATATACTCCAAAACCCGTGAAGACCATGAGCAACACTTGAGGTCGACACTCCAAAAGCTTCGTGAAAACAAGCTTTATGCCAAGTTGAAGAAATGTGAGTTCGCTTGAGGAAGTTGCATTCCTTGGGCACGTGATATCAAATCATGGAATATCCGCTGACCCAACAAAGATTGAAGCAATTCAAAGTCGGGAGCAACCTAAGTCGCTGATCAAGTACGTAGCTTTTCTGGCTTAATCGGGTTATTATCTGAGATTCGTAGAAGGGTTTTTTCTAATCGCTACTCCATTAACTCAAATTGACTCAAAAAGATACAAAATTTTATTGAGCGAGGAATGTGAAAAGAGTTTTCAAGAACTCAAGAGGAGACTCATTTCAAAGACTGCTCGACAATACCATCCGCCTTGAGGGATTTTGTCATCTACAAAGTGATGCTTCGTGCAAAGGGTTAGGATGTGTTCTCATGCAACATGGGAAAGTCATAGCCTATGCCTCTCGATAACTCAAAGAATATGAGAGGAATTATCCTACTCATGATCTAGAGTCAAAAGCAGTAATTTTTTGCGCTTAAGATTTGGAGGCATTACCGATGGAGAGAAGGTGGAGATCTATACGGATCATAAAAGCCTCAAATATTTCTTCACTCAAAAGGAACTCAACATGCAAGCAACGACGATGGCTTGAGTTGTTGAAAGATTATGATCATACCATCCAATACCATCCCGAAAAGTTTAACGTAAAGTAGTCGACGATCGAGTAGTAAGATCATACGCGGCACGAAAGTGCAATATTGTCAACGCAAAGACCCATTTTGTATGACTTGGAAAGGATGGAAATAGAGTTAAAGACCTGTGGACCCATGTGATGATGAATAATATACGAAAGTGGAACCGATTTTAATCGATAAAGTTAAAGTCGCTTCAAACTACGCACCGGAGCCGATGCGTATGAAGAAGAAAAGTGCAAGAAGGTGCTATTCGAAGCAAGAATCGATGAAGAAGGAATACTTTGAGTCAACTCTGCACTTTGTGTTCCTAACGATTCTCGACTTGAAGTATAAAATCATGATGGAGGCGCACAACACACCGCTTGTAATCCATCGGGAGTACCAAATGTATCGTGATCTTCTACATACATTTTGGTGGAGCAATATGAAGAGAGAGATAGCGGGTTTATCTCAAGGTGTCTAACTTGTCAACGAGTCAAGGAGCATCAAGTGCCAAAAGGTCCATTGCAGAACCACTTGAAATTCCGTAATGGAAGTGGGAGCACATTACCATGGATTTTGTTATCGGTCTTCCCAAGGTTTCTCAAGGCATAGATGCGATTTGGGTCATTGTTGATAGATTGACCAAGTCGCGCTCATTTTTACCGATACGAGAAACTTATACACTTGAACGCCTTGCTAGTATGTATATAAACGAGATTGTAAGATTGCATGGTATGCCAAGATCCATAGTTTCGATCGAGACCCAAGATTCACTTCAAGATTTTGGGTTAGTTTGCAAAAAGCTATGGGCACGGATTTACGATTTAGTTTCGCATATCATCCTCAAACGGATGGGCAAATGAAAGGACTATTCAAACTCTTGAAGATTTATTAAGACTCGTGGTCCTCGACTTCAAGGGAAGTTGGGACAAGTTCTTACCATTGGTGGAGTTTTCCTACAACAATAGTTATCAAGCAAGTATTGGCATGGCTCCATTTGAGGCGCCAGATGGAAGAAAGTGTCATTTTCCAAAGATGTCGGGATGAGGTGGGTGAAGCAACGTTGTTGGGACCGGATTTGGTACGTATGACTACGGAAAAGATTCAAACGATCCCGACAACGATAAAAAAAACCTCACAAGATCGATAAAAGAGTTATGCCGATCTTCATCGAAAAAGACGTGGAATTCAATATCGAGATCATGTGTTGTTACGTGTTGCTCCATGGAAAGGAGTTACAAGATTTGGAAAGAGAGGAAAGCTCAATCCTCGATTTCATGGCCCATTTTTAATCCTCGATCGAGTAGGAACTCGTGGGCCTATAGACTCGCCTTTACCGCCAAGTATGTCTCGTGTTCATAACGCTTTTTCACATATCTATGTTACGTAAATATGTGAAAGACCCCAACCATATTATTGAATTAGAACCAGACGAGATAGAGGAAGATTTACGTATGAAGAGTTACCGTTAAAATCTTGGATAAGAAGGATCATATTCTACGCCTAAAGTTATACCTCAAGTCAAAGTTTTGTGGAGAAACCACACGATGTGGAGGAAATGACCGGGAGTTAGAATCGAGATGAAATCAAGGTATCCTCACCTCTTCGATATACTGTGTACGCACCCTAATTTCGAGGATGAAATTTCATAAGAAGGGGAGGTTGTAAGACCCCAACTTTTATGAATAAAGAATAATTTTCTCAAAAAATATATTTTTGAATATTATGGTGTGGATTTGATATAATGTTATAGTTGTGGGTAATATTTACAAATTTTGCAAAAGTAAGCAAGTGGTTATATAATATTCGATTGGTTGGGGAATATTCATTTTAACAGGAATATTCGCGACGACAACACAATCATGGTGGACCCCACAATAAGTAAGTATTGTCGTAGTTAGTTAAAAATGACATAATTATCTTTTATAAAAATAATGGCGGAAGTTTTACCGTTAAAACCGTTGAACTACCCTAAGTAGTAAAAGTACAAAGAATACGCGTGTGGTTGCATAGAGCACAATACCAGATTGATTATTGATGCTTACGTGAGAAGTCACCGCTTATACTCAATTATTGCTATAAAGAATTGTCGTGATCATATCTCTCATATTATTGATTCGATTATTGTCACAAAGATCATCCGCATAATATGATATATTATTAAATCAATAATTGAGACGACAAAGTTATTCATATTATTAAATTGCAATATTTACAATGTCTAGAAGTTCTCACAAGGAGAGGTTTGGTCATCTAATCATGCTACCAATAAGGAGAAATCCTTATCTGAAAAGCCCCCTCTTTCCGGGAACGAATTCGTTGTTAAATATTGTGAGTTATAATATTAATGATGAATAAGTTCGTGTTGATTAAAGATGAAATTGATAGTTCCATTGTGTTGGAATTATTAGTGTTAGTGGAAATCGACACATTTATTTCGATATTAATTGATGTCCTGGAAGTTATATCGACCAATCGGGTAATTAATCTGATAAATGAGCAATTAATTGCTATTAATTCACATGATTATAACTATTTGTTCACATGTGTGTACTATTGATTCACATTCTTGTACTATTAGGGGAGTTGGTGCAAGATTGATAATACTTGTAAATGACTAAGTTAAAAATGGAGGTATAGATGGAGGTACTATACGTAATTGAGATTTTCACATGATTATAACTATTGATTCACATGATTGAACTATTGATTCACATTATTTACTATTAGGGGAGGTGGTGCAAGTTTGATAATACTTGCAAGACTAAATTAAAAAATGAAAGAAAAGTGAAGGTATTGTATCGTAATATTTTGAGCCCCAAAACGTGCAATTATCGAAACTATATTTTCCTATAAATAGAAGCTCATTCTTCCTTCATTTCTCACCAATTCACTAAAGCTATAGAGCAATTATTATAGAGAGAAATTATAGAGAGAAAGAAGAAGAGAAGTCTCGCTACCTCACTATTCAAAGATCCAGCTTTTTTCTAAGGTAAGGGTATTATTTTTCAGATTCAGTTAAGAGAGATAGTTGTTATTCCATTCTTTATTATTATGTTGAATAACTCGTCTATGCTAAGCACCGCATACATGGTGAAATTCTTCCGTTATTCCATTCTTTATTATTTCGTTTGAATATCCCGTCTGCGCGTAAGGATTACGCCTGGTGAAATTCTTCGTTATTCCATTCTTTATTATTCTGTTGAATAACCTCGTCTGCGTGCGGATTATTTATGATCGGTTCCATTCTTTATTATCATTGAATATTATTCGTTGGAATATCTATCGAATGAATTCGTTGTTATTCCATTCTTTATTATTCTGTTGAATATCCTCGTTTGCGGGATACGCATGATGGTTGAATTCTTTTTATTATTCCATTTGATTCTGTATATATCGATGGTGAATTCTTCGTTATTCCATTCTTTATTACGATGAATATCGTGGTTCCTTATCGATTATTGAATTCTTCGTTATTCCATTCTTTATTATTCGTTGAATAACTCGCCTATGTGGATTATCACATGCATGGTGAATGATCCTTCATATTCATTCCTTATTAAATTGTGGAAATGATCTGTTCACGTGGATTACCGCATGGCGGGTGAAAATCCATTTGCAGCTTTCATATATTCTATGATACTCATTTGGTTAAAGTTTTGGCTTCTATACTCCATGAAATTAGTAGAATATCCGGATATTTGCGCTTCATCCAAAGATCTTTTCATGGAAATATTCTTTCGAGCATTCTTGAATTTTACTCCACAAAGCAAAGATCATGTTGACAATTTGACGTAATTGATTTCAAGATAAATTAACTTATAAATCTTTAAAATTTATTCTTGAACTTGTTTTATTGAATTATTATGTCATTGTCATCATCCTCATGCTTATATTGTGATGAAAGTCATCTTTGGCTTACGTGCATAGATGGACTTGGTATGATTATGACCGTGGATTATCTAATATAATCATGACCCGTAATGTTATAAATGATGTGGTAAAAGTCCTCAAGAGTTCTGTAGTGCATTGATGGACGCTTTTTGGTATGATTATGACCAGTGGATTATTCTAAGATAGTCATGACCATTGATGATTTAATGAATATCCTCGCCCGTAGTGTGTGGATGACTCGATGATGTGGTTTATTTATTGTCGAGTCTCAAATGATAAAAATTGATGAAAATATTTTAAATCATAGAAGATAGTAGATATCATGCTCTACTTGACTCTTCTAATGGATTGCTTATTCACCGCAGCTTAAACTTGATGTCTATTGTATTTTATCGCTTTAACATTGTTGAAGACTAATGATAATTTATTCTCGCATTATCTTAGTCATAATATTTCATCGGGCTAGTTGAGCTCACCCTTTCTTTCACTGTTCTCTTGAAATGAGAACGTAGCCAATGGACTAGTCTGGGAACTGAGGAGATGAGTATCCCGATATGATAGCATTAAGTAGTCCCTCACTATTCTTATTAAAAATAGTGTGACAATAAATGTAATGAGGACTCCATTGAGTGTGGATATTGTCTAGATGACAATATTCTTATTAAAACTCTTAGATTATGTTTTGTCGATATTTTACACAAAAATCGTTGTATAATTAAGTTGTATTTGAATTTTGTACCATGTATTTCATGCAAACTCAAGATGGGTGATGTATACCTATTTTGGGGGCAAAAGATTTAAGCATGAGGAGATACGTGTTAAAATCTTGGATAAGAATGATCATATTCGACACTCAAAGGTTATACCTCAAGAGTTAGAATCTGAAATGAAGTCAAGGTATCCTCATCAAACCAGGTACGTACGTAAATTTTGAGGGCGAAATTTCATAAGGAGGGGAGATTGTGAGACCCTAAAATTTATGAATAAAGATTTAAATTTCTCGAAATATTTTTTTGAATATTATGGTGTGGATTTGATATAATGTTATAGTTGTGGGTAATATTAATAAATTTTGCAAAGTATGCAAGTTGTTATAAAATATTCGATTGGTCGAGGAATATTCATTTTAACAGGGAATATTCGTACGACGGAACAATCATTGGTGGACCCCACAACGGAAGTATTGTCGTAGTAAGAAAACGACATAATTATCTTTTTATAAAAATAACGGCTAAAGTGTTCCGTTAAAAGCATTTGAACTACTCGGTAGTAAAAGTGCGATGTCTGGCGTGGTTGCATAAATAGCAGCACGGTATTGATTATTGATGCTTACGTAAGAAGTCACTCGGTTATACTCAATTATTGCTACATTAATTCTTGCGCATTATATCTCTCATATTATTGATTCAATTATTGTCATAAGTATCATCGTATAATATGTTATATTATTAAATCAATAATTGAGGCGACAAAGTTATTCATATTATTATTTACAATATTGACAATGTCTAGAAGTTACATTAAGGAGAGGTTTGGTCACTAATTGCGGCTACCAATAAGGAGAAATCCTTATCGGAAAGCCCCTCTTTCTGGGAATGACACGTCATTAAATATTGTGAATTATAATATTAATGATGAATAAGTTCGTGTTGATTAAAGATGAAATTGATAGTTCCATTGTGTTGGAATTATTAGTGTTAGTGAAAATCGACATTTATTTCAAAAGTAATTGATGTCTGGAGGTTATATTGACAAATTGGGTAATTAACCGGATAAATGAGAAATTAATTGCTATTGATTCACATGATTATAACTATGTGTTCACATGTGTGTACTATTGATTCACATGATTTACTATTAGGGGAGTTGGTGCAAGATTGATAATACTTGCATGACTAAATTAAAAATGGAGGTATAGATGAAGGTATTATACTGTAATTAGTTTTTTTTACATGATTATACTATTGAGTCACATGATTTTACTATTGATTCATATGATTTACTATTAGGGGAGGTGGTGCAAGTTTGATAATACTTGCAGGACTAAATTAAAAAGGAAGAAAAAGGGAAAGGTATTATACTGTAATATTTCGAGCCCCAAATTGTGCAATTATTGAAAATATATTTTTCTATAAATAGAAGCTCATTCTTCCTTCATTTCTCACCAATTCAGTAAAGCTATAGAGCAATTATTATAGAGAGAAATTATAGAGAGAAAGAAGAAGAGAAGTCTGCTACCTCACTGTTCCAGTATCCAGTTTTCTTCTGAGGTAAGGGGTATTATTCTTTCGTATTCATGAAGAGAGTTATTTTCTTTCAATACTCGTAAGGGTTGTTATTCCATTCTTTATTATTATGTTGGAATAACTCGCCTACATCAAGTACCGCATATATAGTGAAATTCTTTTGTTATTCCATTCTTTATTATTCATTGGAATAACTTTTGTCATGTGCGGTCTATCGCATGCCCGGTGAATTATGTTGTTATTCAATTCTTTATTATTACATTGGAATATCACATGCCGTGAGGATTACGCATGACTGGTTCCATTCTTTATTATTACGTTGGAATATCCTATATCGTGTGGATTACGCATGACTGGTTCCATTCTTTATTATTACATTGGGAATAACTTTCATGCATGCGGTCTATCGCATGCCTGGTGAATTCTTACATTATTCCATTCTTTATTATTACCGTTGGAATAACTTTGTCTATGTGGATTACCGCATGCATGGTGAATGACCTTTCGTATTCATTCTTTATTAAATTATGAAAATGATGCATACTATGTGGATTCTGCATGGCGGGTGAAAATCAATTTGCGAGCCAGATATATTCTATTATACTCGTATCGGATATCATTTCTTTTGTACTCGTCATGGAATATCATTTTCTTTGGTATTTTTCTTTTACGAGTTATTATTCACGGGTTACTATTCACTCGGTTACTATTCACTCTAGTATTATTCACTCGGGTATTCGGGTCACTTTTCGTGCCGGAGTATTATTCACGAGTTACTATTCACCTAATTACTATTCACACTAGTATCATTCCCTCGGGTATTTGAGGCACTTTTTTCGTGTCGGGGTACTATTCACCCAAAAAATATATTTATTTTTTGTCCAAATTATTTTTGGTACATGAATATTATTCTTGAATTTTACTCCACAAAGCAGCATCATGTTGACAATTTGGACGTTATTGATTTCTGGATAAATTAAATTATAAATCTTTAAAATTTATCCTTGAACTTATTTTATTGAATTATTATGTCATTGTCATCATCCTCATGCTTATATTGTGATGAAAGTCATCTTTGACTTACGTGCATAGATGGACTTGGTATGGTTATGACCAGGAATTATTCGGTATAATCATGACCGTAATGTGATGAATGATGTGGTGAAAGTCCTCAGTGGCCTGTAGTTGTGACGCCCCCAAAACAAATATACATCACCCATCTTGAGTCGCCAAATACATGGTACATAAATTTAAATACAACTTAATTATACAACAGTCGTGTAAAATATGACAAAACATAGCTGAGAGTTTAAACAAGAATATTGTCATCTAGACAATATCCACACTCAATGGAGTCCTCATTACAATTATTAGCACACTATTCCATAGAATAGTGATGACTACTAATGCTATCATCTGGACCGTCAATCCATTCCCCGACTCGTCCCAACTATATACTCATTTCCTGAAGAGAACAGTGAAAGAAAAGGTGAGCTCAACTAGCCCAGTAAGAAATATTATGACTAAGATAATGCAGAATAAATTATCCTTAGCTTTCAACAGTATAACAACTGATAGAATACAATAGACAACAAGTTTTAAATCAATAACTGCAGCGGAAATAAGCAATCCATTAGAAGAGTCAAGTAGAGCATAATATCTACTATCTTCTATGATTTAAAAAGTTTTTCATCAACTTTATCGCTGAGACTCAGCTTAATAAATAAACCACATCATCGAATAATCCCTACACCACGACCAAGGATATTCATGTAATCATCAATGGTCATGATTATACCGAATAATCCTTGGTCATAATCATACCAACAACTGTCCATCAATGCACTACGGGCCAATGAGGACTTTTATTACACCATTCGTCACATTACGGTCATGATTATACCGAATAATCCCTGGTCATAATCATACCAAGTCCATCTATGCACGTAAGCCAAAGATGACTTTCATCACAATATAAGCATGAGAATGATGACAATATTATAAGCATTAATCAAACGAAAACAAGGATAAATATTAAAGACTTTAAATTTATCCAAATATTATCAATCACTTTATAAACTCATAATCTAATATTGTTAATATTATAACAATATTTTAATCACTTGTTAAACTTATAAACAATTTAATTTAATTGTTTACACTTTACCAAATAATAGATTTAATCATTCAAAAATTCCATACTCATAAGATTTTATCCCCAATGATCAAATCCCTCATCAAAAATCTGCATATACCTTATATAGGATTTCAAAGCCATAAAATCCTATTTACCAATTTTCAACTTCACATAACGTATTTAACTCATATGTTTGTAACTAAACCATTTTCATGAAAAATTACCAAATCAACTTATTATTTTTCTATCCTTTGTCCAAACATATATACATATATTTCATACACAACAAGTATTTTTTTTATAATTTTTCAACTACCTTAAGTATTTTTCAAAAATTAATTTCTAATTAATTCCTTAAGAAATTAGCTACCTCAAGTTTAACTCCAGAAATTCCCAAATCTTGGCAGGATCTTACACATGTTAACGTGAGCTTCCAGTTTAAATTTCATGTTCATCAGAGTTATAGAACTCCGGTTATAGCATTTTTAATCGGAAAAACCTAAATATTGAAATAGTCATAACTTGCTCATTTTAAGTCGGAATGAGCTCATTTTTGGACAGGAGGTACTTTATACCATATATTTCCATGTACCAAAAGGCCAAAATTTTTCTCACAAATTAAGTGGCCGAAACATTCCTTATAAAATTGTGGGCAGTAGCTTTTTTTCTTTTTTTCACTTTTTCATGCCTTGTTAAAAATAGTCCATACAAAAATCTACAACTCCTCTTTTAGTGATTCCACTTGGATATGTTAGAAAACTTATCATAATATTCTCCCAAATTTTTCCAGAATTTTTGAATGTCCGAAAAATTATGAAACTGCAACTGGATTTTAACCCGCCATGCGGTAATCCACATAATCAGATCATTTTCACAATTTAATAAGGAATGCATACGAATGATCATTCACCATGCATGTGGTAATCCACATAGATAGGTTATTCCAACAGAATAATAAATAATGGAACCAGGTTAGGCGTAATACGCACCGACATGATATTCCAACAGAATAATAAAGAATGAAATAACAACAGAAATCACCACGCATGCGATATATCGCACAGACAGGTTGTTCTAACAGAATAATAAATAATAGAACCAGGTCAGACGTAATACGCACCGACAGGATATTCCAACAGAATAATAAAGAATGGAATAACAACAGAAATCTCCATGCATGCGATAGATCCGCATGCAGACAAAGTTATTCCAATGAGAATAATAATTAATGGAACTGTGTCAAAGCGAATCATGCCAAGATGAGATATTCAACATAATAATAAAGTATGGAATAATGAAGAAGAATTTCAAGATGTATGCGTACTTAGATGTATGAGTTATTCCAACGAGAATAATAAGGAATGAAATAACAATATCTCTCTTCATGAATACGAAAGAAACAATACCCCTTACCTTAGAAGAAACTGGATATTGGAATAGTGAGGTAGCAGACTTCTCTTCTTCTTTCTTTCTATAATTTCTCTCTATAATAATTGCTCTATAGCTTGAGTGAATTGGTGAAGAATAATGAAGAAATGAGCTTCTATTTATAAGAAAATATAGTTTTGATAATTGCACGTTTTGGGGCTCGAAAAATTACAGTACAATACCTCCAACTTTTCTTTTATTTTTAATTTAGTCCTGCAAATATTATTAAACTTGCACCACCACCTCTAATAGTAAATAATGTGAATCAATAGTTCAATCATGTGAATAAATAGTTATAATCATGTGAAAATATGAATTATAGTATAATACCTCCATCTATACCTCTATTTTTAACTTAGTCATGCAAGTATTATCAATCTTGCACCAACTCCCCTAATAGTACAAGAATGTGATTCAATAGTATACACATGTGAACAAATAGTTATAATCATGTGAATTAATAGCAATTAATTGCTCATTTATCCGGTTAATTACCCGACTGGTCAGTATAACTTCCAGACATCAATTAATATCGAAATAAATGTCGATTTCCACTAACACTAATAATCCCAACAGAATGGAACTATCAAATTCATCTTTAATCAACACGAACTTATTCATCATTAATATTATAACTCACAATATTTAACAACCAGGTCGTTCCCAAGAAAGAGGGGGCTTTCCGATAAGGATTTCTCCTTAATGGCGCGCAATTAGATGACCAAACCTCTCCTTGACAGAACTTCTAGGCATTGTAAATATTATAATTTAATAATATGAATAACTTTGCCGTCTCAATTATTGATTTAATAATATATAAAATATTATGCAGATGATACTGTGACAATAATAGAATTAATAATATGAGAGATATGATGTAGCAATTACTGTAGGAATAATGGAGTATAACTGAGTGACTCCTTACGTGGCAACAAAGAATAATCAATAACTGTGCTCTTATGCAATCACGCCAGACATCGTATTTCTTTTACTACTACCGGTTAGTTCAACAGTTTTAACGGTAACACTTTCGCCGTTATTTTTATAAAAAGACAATTCTGTCGTTTTCTAACTACGACAATACTTCTGTTGTGGGGTCCACCAATGATTGTGTCGTCGTATGAATATTCCCTGTTAAAACGAATATTCCCCGACCAATCGAATATTATATAACAACTTGCTTACTTTGTAAAATTTATAAATATTACCCACAACTATAACATTATATCAAATCTACAGCATAATATTCAAAAAAATATTTTGAGAAATTTAAATCTTTATTCATAAAATTTGGGGTCTCACAGTAGTGCATTGATAGACAGTTTTTGGTATGATTATGACAAGGGATTATTCGGTATAGTCATGACTATTGATGATTTATTGAATATCCTTGTCCCGTAGTGCAGGGAAGAATCGATGATATGGTTTATTTATTAAGCTGAGTCTCATCGATAAAGTTGATGAAAAACTTTTTAAATCATAGAAGATAGTAGATTTTATGCTTTACTTGACTCTTCTAATGGATTGCTTATTTCCGCTGCAGTTGTTGATCTAAAACTTGTTGTCTATTGTATTTTATCAGTTGTTATACTATTGAAGGCTAAGGATAATTTATTCTGGATTATCTTAGTCATAATATTTCTTACTGGGCTAGTTGAGCTCATCCTTTCTTTCATTTTTCTCTTCAGGAAATGAGAATATAGCTGAGATGAGTCGGAGAATGGAGTGATGGTCCAGGATAAATGGCTTTAGTTGTCCTCACTATTCTACGGAATAATGTGATAATAATTGTAATGAGGACACCATTAAGTGTGGATATTGTCTTGATGACAATATTCTTGTTTAAATTCTCAGCTATGTTTTGTCGTATTTTACATGACTGTTGTATAATTAAGTTGTATTTGAATTTATGTACCATGTATTTGGCGACTCAAGATGGGTGATGTATACTTGTTTTGGGGGAGACACATCCATTGTTAAACCTTGTTCAGTCTGTACTCATTCTCACACCGGAGTTATCACCCAGCGACCCAAGCCGTCAAGCTTCCAATGTGATTTCGTTACTGTGCAAGTTTAAGCGTGTGAATTTGGTGATTGGACGCGCAAGTGAAACTTGGCATTAACAATATTAATTTTGAAATTTAAGATTTCAGGAATTGACTACAGAAACTCAATGTATGTCTAATCTGGGAATGAAAGTATATTTAGCCTTTAGGTAAGTTACCTTTCTGTAGAATGATTTTGTTATGATCATTTGGTAAGTTCCCCTATATTTTAACAATCTCTCCTACTGTATATATTTATTTTATTTATACTACTTATGGTTATTAAATTATCAGTCTGGGCGCTAGGCGATCCTCTACCGTCTCGATTTGGTTGGACACATAGGTCTCCATCTATGCAGAATTAGACCTCTATTTTAAAGTTGTACAATACTTAAAATGAATTTGTAAAGCTTGAAAGATTGATTTTTTGGTAATGTTTCATGTAATATTTAAAAAAATTATATCAACTATATGCTTTGTATAGTATAACATGTATATACAATAAAATAAATAAATAAAACCGCTTAATAAACTCCTAATCTGTGACGCCCCCAAAATAGGTATACATCACCCATTATAAGTCGCCAAATCCATGGTACAAAATTCAAATACAACTGTCGTGTAAATACGACCAAACATATGCTGAGAGTTTTAACATGAATATTGTCTTCTAGACAATATCCAAACTCAAATTCAATCTTATTACAATTATTATTACACTATTTCATAGAATAGTGAGGACTACTAACATAACCATCTGG
The DNA here is from genome assembly GCA_020205605.1 of Panax ginseng. Classification (NCBI taxonomy): domain Eukaryota; kingdom Viridiplantae; phylum Streptophyta; class Magnoliopsida; order Apiales; family Araliaceae; genus Panax; species Panax ginseng. Next base: position 34,035,520 of record CM035149.1, read on the forward strand.
ACCATCACTCCATTCCCCGACTAGTCCCGACTATATTCTCATTTCTTGAAGAGAACAATGAAAGTAAAGGGTGAGCTCAACTAGCCCAGTAAAGAATATTATGACTAAGATAATGCAGAATAAATTATCGTTAGTCTTCAACAATGTTAAACTGATAGAATATAATAGATAACAAGTTTAACTACAGCGAAACAAACAATCCATTAGAAGAGTCAAGTAGAGCATGATATCTACTATCTTCTATGATTTAAAAGTTTATCATCGATTTTATCACTGAGACTCAGCTCAATAAATAAGCCACATCACTGAATCATTCATGCACTACGGGCCAAGGATATTCATTATTATCAACAATGGTCATGATCATGCCAACAACTGTCCATCAATGCACTACGGGCCAATGAGGACTTTTACCACACTATTTATAACATTACAGGTCATTATTATACCGAATAATCCTTGGTCATAATCATACCAATCAACAGTCCATATATGCATTACGGGCCAAAGATGACTTTCATCACAATATAAACATGAGGATGATGACAATGATATAAGAATTCAATTAAACAAAAACAAAGGATACATTTTAAAGATTTATAATTTAATTTATCCATAATTCAATAGTGTCCAAATTGTCAACATGATACTGTTTTGTGGAGTAAAATTCAAGAATAATATTGTATCAAAAATGTTTTAGACCAAAAAGAAATCAATTTTTATCATGAATAGTACTTCGGGTGAATAGTACCCCATTGAATAGTACCCCATGAATAGTACTTCGGGAATAGTATCACGTGAATAGTACCCCGGCATGAAAAGATTAAAATTTAACAAGAATGTTCAGAAAAATATTTCTGTGAAACGATACTAGATGAAGCACAAATTTCAAGGATATTATACTAATTTCAGGAATTATAGAAGCAATACTTACCATAGTAAGTTTAAATTTAAGAATATGAAATGAAATAATATCCATTCCATAATATGGATTATGAAAGAAAATAATATTTCTTACGAGTATTGAAATAAAATAATATCTTTTACCTTAGTAGAAACTGAATTTGATTGGAATATCGGATATTATTCTAAGAAAATCTTGCACAAAAAGCTACTCTCAAAGTATCCTTATACTCAAGAAAAATACTCACAATACTATAGAATAAGAATTTCTGATATTGAAGGTGTGTTTTAGGAAGGAGGGGTTACCCCCTATTTATAGCAACGGATGAGGAAAAAAAACAAAGTATTCTGCCTACTTTTGCCTAACTCATCTCATTTTCCATATGGGTGGGGGCCACCCTTAGAAAACCAAAGATTTGCAGGCAGCATTTATCACCAAACAATTGGCCTATCAAATCATTTTCCTGCCTAACCACTCATTTCTTCCTTATAGGTGAGGGTTCACATGGAAAACATCATGCCACTTTGCTGACATTAATTCATTCAAGCCACCAACAAAGAATACAAAACATTCACATATTCGTCCCTTTTATCACATGTATATATATTATAATATTATTATTTAAACCATTATAAAATATTATAATAATATATTTAAATAAATATTTTATCGAAGAAGATAATTTTGATTTCATAGAAAAATATGCCAAACTTTCAACAAATATTTCATGCTAAAATCCTTCATTTATATCAAAATTGAACCAATATCCACCACATAATAATTATTCATAATTAATATTATAAGTTTATAATATTAACAACCAGATCATTTTCAGAAAAGAGGGGGCTTTCTGATAAGGATTTATCCTTATTGGCGTGTAATTAGATAACCTAACCCCTTTTCTCGACAGAATTTTCTAGACATTGCCAATAATGCTAACTAATAATATGAATAATTGTGTCGTGTCAATTATTGATTTAATAATATAAAATATTGTGCAGATGATATTGTGATAATAATTGAATCAATAATAATATGAGATACTGTGCAACAACTACTGTGGCAATTATTGAATAAAACTGAGTGACTTCTCACGTAAGCATCAATAATCTAAGATACCGTGTGCTACTATGCAACCACGCGTATTACTGTACTTTTATCGATGGGTATTTCAACAGTTAACGGTAAAACTTTCGCCATTATTTTTATAAAAAGATATTTCTGTCGTTTTCTAATTTCGTCAATAATTCTGCTGTGGGGTCCACCAATGATTGTGCCGTCGTACGAATATTTCCTGATAAAACAAATATTCTCCGACCAATCAAATATTTTTTAACAACTTGCTTACTTTGTAAAATTTATAAATATTACCCACAACTATAACATTATATCAAATTCACACCATAAATTCAAAAATATATTTCGAGAAAAATTAATCTTTATTTATGAAAGTTGGGGTCTTACAACCTCCCCTTCTTATGAAATTTTGTCCTCAAAATTAGGGTACATACCTGGTATATCGAAGAGGTGAGGATACCTTGATTTTATTTCTGATTCTAACTCTCAGGTCATTTCCACAACATCGTGGTTTCTCCACAAAACTTTGACTTGAGGTATAACCTTGGAGCGTAGAATATGTTCCTTCTTATCCAAGATTTTAATAGGTGCCCCTTCATACGTTAAATCTTCCGCTATCTTGTCTGGTTCTAACTCAATAATGTGGTTCGGGTCTTCCACATATTTACGTAACATGGATATGTGAAAAACGTTATGAACACGAGACATACTTGGCGGTAAGGCGAGTTTATAAGCCACAGTTCCTACTCGATTAAGGATTTCAAATGGGCTAATGAATCGAGGATTGAGCTTTCTTCTCTTTCTAAATCTTATAACTCCTTTCCATGGAGCAACACATAACAACACATGTTTTCCAACATTGAATTCCACGTCCTTTCGATGAAGATCAGCATAACTCCTTTGTCGATCTTGTGAGGTCTTTATATGTTACCGGATTATTTGAATCTTTTCCGTAGTCATACGTACCAATTCTGGTCCTAACAACGTTGCTTCATCCACTTCGTCCCAACATACTGGAGAATGACAATTGCGTCCATACAACACCTCAAATGGAGCCATGCCGATAATTGCTAGATAACTGTTGTTGTAGGAGAATTCCACTAATGGTAAGAACTTGTCCCAACTTTCTTTGAAGTCAAGGACACAGAGTCTTAATAGATCATCCAGAGTTTGAATAGTCCTCTCTGACTACCCGTCCGTTTGAGGATGATATGTCGAACTGAATCGCAAATTCGTGCCCATAGCTTTCTACAAACTGACCCAAAACCGTGAAGTGAATCTTGGATCTCGATCAGAAACTATGGATACTGGTATACCATGTAGTCTTACAATCTCATTTATGTACATACGAGCAAGATGTTCAAGTGAATAAGTTTCTCGTATAAGTAAGAAATGAGCAGACTTGGTCAATCTATCAACAATGACCCAAACTGCATCTATGCCTTGAGAAACCTTGGGAAGACCGATAACGAAATCCATGGTAATGTGCTCCCACTTCCATTTTGGAATTTTAAGTGGTTGTAATGGACCTTTTGGCACTTGATGCTCCACCTTGACTCATTAACAAGTTAGACACCTTGAGATAAACTCCGCGATCTCTCTTTTCATATTGCTCCACCAAAATGTATATCGAAGATCACGATACATTTTGGTACTCCCAGGATGGATTACAAACAGTGTATTGTGCGCCTCCATCATGATCTTATACTTCAAATCAGAGTCGTTAGGAATACAAAGTCTGGAGTTGACTCTAAGTATTCCTTCTTCATCGATTCTTTCTTCCAGAATAACACCTTTTTACACTTTCTTCTTCATACGCATCAGGTCCAGGTCTGTAGTTTGAGAAACTTTAACTTTATCGATTAAAGTCGGTTCTACTCGTATATTTGACATCAGCACGTGGGTCCCTGGAGTCTTTAACTCTATCTCCATCCTTTGTAATCATACAAAATGGGCCTTTGCATTGACAATATCGCACTCGTACCCGCATATGATCTTCTACTCAATGCATTAGCTACCACGTTCTCTTTTCCAGGATGGTATTGAATGGTGTGATCGTAATCTTTTAACAGTTCGAGCCAGCATCGTTGCCTCATGTTGAGTTCCTTTTGAGTGAACAAATATTTGAGGCTTTTCTGATCCGTATAGATCTCCATTTTCTCCCCATACAGGTAATGCCTCTAGATCTTTAGTGCAAAAACGACTTCTGCCAACTCTAGATCATGAGTAGAATAATTCCTCTCATATTCTTTGAGTTGTCGTGAGGCATAGGCTATGACTTTTCCATGTTGCATGAGAACACATCCTAAACCTTTGCCTGAAGCATCGCTGTGTATGACAAATCCCTCCGAACCAGATGGTATTGCTAGAACAGGTGTTGAAATGAGTCTCCTCTTGAGTTCTTGAAAACTCTTCTCATATTCCTCGCTCCAACCGAATTTTGTATCTTTTTGAGTCAGCTGAGTTAATGGAGTAGTAATTCAAGAAAATCTTTTCACGAATCTCATTTAATAACCAGCTAAGCCCAGAAAGCTACGTACCTCAGTCATTGACTTAGGTTGCTCCCAGCTTTGTATTGCTTTAATCTTTGCCGGGTCCATAGATATTCCATGATTTGATATCACGTGCCCAAGGAATGCTACTTCCTCAAGCCAGAACTCGCATTTCTTCAACTTAGCATATAACTTGTTTTCACGGAGCTTTTGGAGTATCAGCTTCAAGTGATGCTCATGATCTTCACGGCTTTTGGAGTATATGAGGATGTCATCAATAAAGACAACCATAAAATGATCCAAATATTCCTTGAATACTCGGTTCATCATGTCCATGAAGGCAACAAGAGCATTAGTCAATCCAAAAGACATGACTAGGAATTCGTAATGCCCGTACCGAGTTTTGAAAGCAGTCTTTGGAATGTCATCAGTTTTAATTTTTAACTGATGATATCCGGAATGAAGATCAATCTTTGAAAAGAATTTAGCACCTTGCAACTGGTCAAACAGGTCATCAATATGAGGTAACGGGTACCTATTTTTGATGGTGACATGATTGAACTCCCGATAGTCAATGCAAAGTCGCATACTCCTATCTTTCTTCTTTACGAATAGAACAGAAACACCCCAAGGAGACGTACTAGGATGAATGAAATCAATGTCTAATAACTCCTGCAGTTGGGTTTTTAGCTCCTAAAGTTCAATAGGAGTCATTCGATATGGGGCTTTGGAAATGAGTTTTGTACTGGGTTCAAGGTCGATACAAAATTCAATTTCATACTCTGGGGGTAGGCCAATAAGTTCTTTAGGTAATATGTCAATTAATTTATTAACAATAGTAATATCATTCAAATCTGACGTATTTTTGTTTAAATCTGTGACATGGGCTGAGAAAGCTTGACATCCATTTTTCAATAAACGAATGACTTTATGGCTTGATATGACAGTGACTGATGTGTCCCTCCCCTCCACATTTGTAGCATACGACCGGTGGTCGTTCTCCTTCCTTGAAAACGGTTACTGGTGCTGACGTCTTTCCATCATTATTGAAGCTCCTCTTCTTGAAATTTCCACTCCTATTGTCTTAGCCAGAATTACCACCAAAGTGGTTACCATTTTTGTCATGTTGATTTCCTCCATGTTTGTTGTCATCGCTTCGATGACTGCTACCACTGATATTATCGTTTCACCTGCTGCTCTCTCTTGGTTGGGTTGACTCATTATCGCGCTCCAATAACTGAGCCCTATTTACAACATCTGAATACAAACACAATTTATGAGAAATGAGGTATTGACATATTTCGGGTTTCAAACCTCGCAGAAACATTCACGTCATTCTCTCTTCATTATTAACCAAATGGGATGCAAACCGGGCCAACTCGGTAAACTTAGCCTCGTACTGCGACACGACCATATTATTTTGCTCTAGCTTGATGAACTCCACCTCCTTCAGGTGACGAATACTTTCGGGAAAGTACTTATCGTTGAACAGTTCTTGGAACTTCTCCCAAAATATTTTGAGTGCGGCAGGCTGAGTACGTTTTACTGATTCCCACCAGTAATCTGCCTCTCCTCTAAACATGAATGTGGCAAAGGGAACTTTTTGCTCCTCTGAGCATCCCAAGACATCAAATATCTTGGTGATCTGCTTTATCCACGTCTCTGCCTTGAGTGGTTCTGGCTTTCCCCAAAACTCTAGTGGTCCCAGCTTCTTGAACTGCTTAGCAGTGACTAACTGTGAGTTGCCAGTGTTTCCACCTGCATTTTGGACATGAGTCTCTCTTGCCTGATTTTGCATGAATTGCAGGAAGCCTCTGAACATTCCATCGTTCATCATTGGTCGGTGTTGTTGTTCACCTGAGGATTATTGCCTTCCTGATGCACATTATCTTGGTTATTGATCTATGGTGACTCAACGGTGTCCTGTACTCTATTGCTTATCTCAATATTCTCAGATTCCATTTTTAAATACTGTCACAAAACAAGGGTTAATTAACATACCACATAATACCCATATATCCTGACTGACCAATCAAATAACAAATAAGCTTAGGTAGGTCATACTGGCGTTGGAATTACCCGTCTCTCCCCTCCTAGTTCTAGTCTCACATCTCAGCCAGGGATCATATCCCTAAGCTTTGATACCAACTGTGATGCCCCCAAAATAGGTATACATCACCCATTCTGAGTCTCCAAATCCATGGTACAAAATTCAAATACAACTTAATTAATACAACTGTCGTGTAAATACGACAAAACATATGCTGAGAGTTTTAACACGAATATTGTCTTCTAGACAATATCCAAACTCAATTTTAATCTTATTACAATTATTATTACACTATTTCATAGAATAGTGAGGACTACTAAAACAACCATCTGGACCGTCATTCCGTTCCTCGACTAGTCCCGGCTATATTCTCATCTCCTGAAGAGAACAATGAAAGCAAATGGTGAGCTCAACTAACCCAGAAAAGAATATTATGGCTAAGATAATGCAGAACAAATTATCGTTAGCCTTCAACAGTGTTAAACTGATAGAATATAATAGACAACAAGTTTAACTACAACGAAACAAATAATCCATTAGAAGAGTCAAGTAGAGCATGATATCAACTATCTTCTATGATTTAAAAGTTTATCATCAATTTTATCGCTGAGACTCAGCTCAATAAATAATCCACATCACTGAATCATCCATGCACTATGGGCCAAGGATATTCATTATTATCACCAATGGTCATGATCATGCCAGCACCTATCCATCAATGCACTACGGGCCAATGAGTACATTTACCACATCATTTATAACATTACAGGTCATTATTATACCGAATAATCCCTGGTCATAATCATACCAATCAACAGTCCATCTATGCACTACGGGCCAAAAATGACTTTCATCACAATATAAGCATGAGGAAGATAACAATGATATAAGAATTCAATTAAACGAAAGCAAAAGATAAATTTTAAAGATTTATAATTCATTTTATCCAGAATTCAATAATGTCCAAATTGTCAACATGACACTGCTTTGTGGAGTAAAATTCAAGAATAATATTGTATCAAAAATGTTTTAGACCGAAAAGAAATTAATTTTTTATCATGAATAGTACCTTGGGTGAATAGTACCCGAGTGAATAGTACCCCGTAAATATTACCCCCGGCATGAAAAGATTAAAATTTAACAAGAATATTCAGAAAAATATTTCTGTGAAATGATACTAGATGAAATGCAAATTTCAAGGATATTCTACTAATTTCAGGAATTATAGAAGTAATACTTACCATAGTAAGTTTAAATTTAGGAATATGAAATGAAATAATATCCCTTCTATAATATGGAGTATGAAAGAAAATAATATTTCTTACGAGTATTGAAATAAAATAATATCCTTTACGTTAGTATAAACTGGATTTGATTGGAATATCAGATATTATTCTGAAAAAATCTTGCACAAAAAGCTACTCTCAAAGTATCCTTATACTCAAGAAAAATACTCACAATACTATAGAATAAGAATTTCTGATATTGAAGGTGTGTTTTAGGAAGGAGGGGTTACCCCCTATTTATAGCAACAGAGGAGGAAAAAAAACAAAGTATTCTGCCTACTTTTGCCTAACTCATCTCATTTTCCATATGGGTGGGGGCCACCCTTAGAAAACCAAGGATTTGCAAGCAACATTTATCACCAAACAATTGGCCTAACAAATCATTTTCCTACCTAACCACTCATTTCTTCCTTATAGGTGAGGGTCCACACATGGAAAACATCATGCCACTTTGCTGACATTAATTCATTCAAGCCACCAACAAAGAATACAAAACATTCACATATCCGTCCCTTTTATCATATGTATATATATTATAATATTATAATATTATTATTTAAACCATTATAAAATATTATAATAATATATTTAAATAAATATTTTATCGAAGAAGATAATTTTGATTTCATAGAAAAATATGTCAAACTTTTAACAAATATTTCATGTTAAAATCCTTCATTTATATCAAAATTGAACCAATATCCATCACATAATAATTATTCATAATTAATATTATAGGTTTACAATATTAACAACCAGATCATTTTCAGGAAAGAGGGGGCTTTCCGATAAGAATTTATCCTTATTGGCGCACAATTAGATAATCTTACCCCTTTCCTCGACAGAATTTTCTAGACATTGCCAATAATGCTAACTAATAATATGAATAGTTGTGTCGTGTTAATTATTGATTTAATAATATAAAATATTGTGTAGATGATACTGTGACAATAATTAAATCAATAATAATATGAGCTACTGTGCAACAACTACTGTGGCAATTATTGAATAAAACTGAGTGACTTCTCACGTAAGAATTAATAATCAAAGATACTGTACAATACCGTGTGCTACTATGCAACCACGCGTATTACTGTACTTTTATCAGCGGGTATTTCAATAGTTAATGATAAAACTTTTGCCATTATTTTTATAAAAAGATATTTCTGTCGTTTTCTAACTCCGACAATAATTCCGTTGTGGGGTACACCAATGATTGTGCCATCGTACGAATATTCCCTGATAAAATGAATATTCCTCGACCAATTAAATATTTTATAACAACTTGCTTACTTTTCAAAATTTATAAATATTACCCATAACTATAACATTATATCAAATTCACACCATAATATTCAAAAATATATTTCGAGAAAAATTAATCTTTATTTATGAAAGTTGGGGTCTTACATAATCCGCCTAGGCGACCAAGTTTTATATCACATTTTATCAAATCAACTTATAAGTTATTTTCTACTTAGTGTTTGGTATCAACTTATTTTTGGACTTATAAGTCATTATTAACAATTTCTAGCTTATTTAATAATGACTTATAAGTTATTCATAATAAGCAACTTTGACCAAATGTAAAGACAACTTTACCCTCTCAAATTTTTATGTGCTTGTGAAGAAGGGTTTAGTTCCAAAATGAATACTAGTTTCATAAGCCATTCTGGAGAAAATTTGTTCAAAAATTTTCACCTTTCACAAATATTTCTATTGCCCTTTAGATTATATATGATACAAAACCTCAGCCCTTTGACCCACCTTGAAAACTAGCCACTCAAGGGGAGAGACTAAGGCCTAAATCAACCCACATCAGACTACTCCTTCCTTACGCATCAATACACCCTGATGAGGATTGACCCGACGCTTTTTTGCACCTATCAAGTAGGCCTCTCAATGAAAACAACAATGATACAAACCTTATCACTTTGACCTACCTTGAAAAGCAAGCTTGTGACGCCCCCAAAATAGGTATACATCACCCATCTTGAGTCGCCAGATACATGGTACATAACTCAACTACAAACTTAATTATACAATTATCGTGCAAAATACGACAAAACATAGCTGAGAGTGTAAACACGAATATTGCCTTCTAGACAATATCCACACTCAATGGAGTCCTCATTACAATTATTATCACACTATTTTATAAAAATAGTGAGGACTACTATAGCCACCATCTCGGACCATCAATCCATTCCCGAACCTGGGTCCAACTATATTCTCATTTCTCAAGAGAACATGAAAAAAAGGGTGAGCTTAACTAGCCCAAGAAGAATTATTATGACTAAGATAATGCGGAATAAATTATCCTCGACCTTCAACAAGATAACAACCGATGGAATATAATAGACAAGAAGTTTTAGATCAACAATCTGTAAACAATAATAAGCAATCCATTAGAAGAGTCAAGTAGAACATAATGTCTACTATCTCTTCTAGATTAAAAGTCCATCGTTAATATTTCATTCCTGTAATACTTAACAACAGATCTTTGTTATACCCAAGACAAAAAGAACTATCATCACCTATCTTCACCTAAACCACCAAAGATTATAGTTAAATCCACAATTCATATATATAATCATATAACTCAACAGTTTCTCCTTGCCACAAAGGCTTAATAGAATGTTTACTCAATATCCTTACCCCAAAGGCTAAAGATATTCAAATGTAATAACAATGATTATACCAATCAGTTGTCTACCTTTGCACTACGGGCCAAAGATATTCAATTATAAAACCAATGGTCATGATCATACCAATCAATTGTGCATCAAATTTGCACTACGGCCAAAGACATTCAACTGTTAACTAATGGACATGATCCTGCCAATCACATCATCGAATTATCCATGCACTACGGGCCAAGGATATTCGTTATTATCACCAGTGGTTATGATCATGTCATACACCTGTCTATCTTTGCACGTAAGCCAATGATATACAACTATAAAACCAATAATCAACAGTCCATCTTTGCACGTAAGTCAAAAAATATACAACTGTAAAATCAATAATCAACAATCCATTTATGCACGTAAGCCACAGATGACTTTCATCACAATATAAGCATGAGGATGATGACAATTATATAGGCATTAATCAAACAAAATCAAGGATAAATATTAAAGACTTTAAATTTATCCAGAGTTTAAAAATATCCAAATTGTCAACATGATACTGCTTTGTGGAGTAAAATTCAAGAATAATATTCATGTACCAAAAATAATTTGGACAAAAAAGAAATATATTTTTCGGGTAAATAGTACCCCATGAATAGTAACTCGTGAATAGTATCTCATGAATAGTAATTCGTGAATAGTAACTCATGAATAGTACTCTGTATTTGTACAAAGTACCGTATACATAAATAATATCATATACACAAATAGTGCCATATACATGAATAGTGCCGTATACGTGAATAGTAACCTCGACACAAAAAGATAAAGGTTCACAATAAAATCCATATCAATATTTATAACACCTTAATCCAAATGTTATAAATCACTTAATAATCTCATAATCTAATATTATTAATATTACCACAATATTTTAATCATTTCTTAAACTTATAAATAATTTATTTAATTGTTTACACTTTACTAATTAATGCATTTAATCATCCTAAAATGAAAAACTCATAAGATTTCATCACCAATAACCAAAACTCTCATAAAAAATCTGCACATACCTTATATAGGATTCTCAAGCCATAAAATCCTATTTTCTAATTTTCTTACTTCACATAACATATTTAATTCATTTACTCATAACTAGTCCATTTTCATGAAAAATACCAAATCAGTACAAACAAATTTTCTTTTCTGAGATTTAGCAGAATATAGTCCCATATTGAACATATATTTTTCTCAGAATTTTTAAAATTCATTTACTATTTTTCATATGGCTAAAACTGCCGAATATTTAGACATTTATCAAAAACTGTACTTTTGTCCAAAAATTCCAAAATTTACAGGGTATACTTCTGTTATATAGATGTACTGTCAATAAAAATTTCACCAATTTTGGAGTTAACCACAAGGAGTTATAAGGGTTTACTTTGAAAATAGTTTTTTCCCATAAAATTCATAACTCCTAATCTATACATCCAAAAATAGCCATTTTTGGACACAATCTAGAAAACTCATCAAATTATCATTTCAAATTTTTCCAGAATTTTTGAGGATCGGAAAAATTACAAAACTGCCCCTGGCAGAAACCCCTTACTTACAACGGTTGAACGAAAATAATATTCCTTACGAATATTGAACAGAGATAATATTCCTTACGAATATTAAACGAATATAATGAATATTGAATGATAATAATATTCACACGAATACGAAAAATAATATATCTTCATAATATAAAAAAAATAACCCTTACCTCAGAAGAAGACTGGATACTAGAGTAGTGAAGTAGCAGACTACTCTTCTTCTTTCTCTATATAGCTTCTCTCTCTATAATTGCTCTTGTGAGTCTTAGTGAATTGGTGAGAAATGAAGGAAGAATTAACTTCTATTTATAGGAAAATATAGTTTCAATAATTGCACATTTTGGGGCTCAAAATATTACAGTATAATACCTTCCTCTTTTTCTTCATTTTTAATTTAGTCCTGCAAGTATTATCAAACTTGCACCACCTCCCCTAATAGTAAATCATGTGAATCAATAGTAAATTATGTGACTCAATATTTCTAAACATGTGAAAAAATTAATTATAGTATAGTACCTTCATCTATTCCTCCATTTTTAATTTAGTCATGCAAGTATTATCAATCTTGCACCAACTCCCCTAATAGTAAATCATGTGAATCAATAGTACACACATGTGAACACATAGTTATAAGCATGTGAATTAATAGTAATTAATTGCTCATTTATCTGATTAATTACCCGATTGGTCATAATAACTTCCAAACATCAATTATTATCGAAATAAATGTCAATTTTCACTAACACTAATAATCTCAACACAATGGAACAATCAATTTCATCTTTAATTAACACAAACTTATTCATCATTAATATTATAACTCACAATATTTAACAACCAGGTCGTTCCTAGGAAAGAGGGGGCTTTCCGATAAGGATTTCTCCTTATTGGGGCGCAATTAGGTGACCAAACCTCTCCTTGACAGAACTTCTAGACATTATCAATATTGCAAATAATAATATGAATAACTTTGCCGTCTCAATTATTGATTTAATAATATAACATATTATGCATATGATACTGTGACAATAATTGAATCAATAATATGAGAGATATGATGCAGCAATTACTGTAGCAATAATTGAATATAACTGAGTGAGTTCTTATGTAAGCATCAATAATCAATACCGTGTGCTACTATGCAACCACGCGTATTACTGTACTTTTATCACCGATTATTTTATGATAACTTGCTTACTTTAAAAAAAGTTTCACATATCACCCTTAACTTTAACTTTTTTATCAATTTAACCATTTACTAAATAGAATAATTATAAGAAAATTTAATACTTTCATTTCATAATGGGGTCTCACAAAGCTACTCAAGGGGAGAGGTTAAGGCCTATATTAACCCACATCAAGTTGCATTTGCAACCGATGTGGAACTATTCCTTACGGTTTAGTATGAAGTTCGCATTAGTGCCTTAATTTGCTAATATTTAAAAAATAAATAATTAATAAAGACAAAATAGAATAAAAACGTCAGTCATTCACAACTTGAGTCTCTAGTTGATCAATCAATGATAATCCACAACTACATAAGAAATAAATCTAGCTCGGACAACGCATTTCAAGTTGTTCAGAAGCAGGGATATCATTCAAAAGATATTATTGGTGGAAATAATGACAATGTTGTACACTAAGGTGGATCTACTCTAACTAGTAGTGGTTTAATTATGAAAGAAATGATAGATACTACTGCATTAAGAACCTCTGACTTGGAATAAGATTGTAGTTATGTTCAGAATTTTTTTTTATTATTTTATTTAATAAAATTATGGATGATTGTTATGATATTGAATCAATATATCATTTTATTAATGTTTGGTAATCTTTATATTTAATTTTAACATATAAGTCATTAGGAGTTGTGGGTAAGGAAATCGCACCTTGCTAGTTAGGGTTTCGTGTTGGCTGAGGAGGAGAGAAATCCACGAAGAGCACGGAATTGGTTGATTGATTGAAGAGAGGAGAAGAACAGGTGGGCGATTACTCCAACGACACGTGGCAGAACTCCTAGAATCTGGGAACCATGTTAGGGTTATTGGGATTCCAAGAGCCTTCTTCTTGAGTCCTTTGAGTTGAGAGAGAGTGTCCAAACCCTTTAGTGCTTTTAGGTAGAATATCCAAGCCTTAAGTCAACAAAAGAGTTCCCCCTCTTCCTAGAATGGAAGGGGGTATTTATAGAGTTTCCTAGAATTAAGTAGTCACATGTTAGGCACATATTTTTCAGGGAAATTCCAAAAATACCCTTTAGTCATTAGAATAATGCTCATATTGCCCTGTCCTTCTAGCCACCAATCAAATCCCTCAATTAATTCTCAAAATGAGCCGCCTCCACGAGTCTTCTGCCTTTGGACACGTGGAGGCTTCTCCCGGGTCTAGCACATTTATTTTTGATTTTTCCATCTTCATTCAATTAGGTTATGTGAACCCTAATTTGCACATTTAATGAGGTCGTGGAACCTTAATTGTGCATTTAATTCAATTAGGTCATGTGAACCCTAATTTTGCACTTGGGCCCACATTTCTCCCTGTGCGAGAGTCGTATTCCCAAATAGACGATCGTGCAAGAATACTTCACTTTGAACGATTTTACGGGACTTCACTTTACAGGTCTTGAAGACAATGGTCCTAGTAGAGGGAACCCTTAGGGAGCCAAACCCTTAGGGTTAAACCCTACTGAGGCAAATCCTAGCAGGGCTCTTCCTTGCACATATTGGGAAATCCTCCTAAAATCTTTCCATAATTTGCCCAGGATTTGTTTCCTTTTTCTGAATGCTCTGCAGAACCAAGAACTACCTAGGAGTCCCCATTCCTATCGCATTCCCCGCATATGCATAGAAAAGCAAGGATGCCCTTTCAGTCATCTTTGCTTCCTGTCTGATTCATCTGGTCGCCTTTAAGGATGTATAGAGAAGAGAAAATGCTTAATCATGAAAGAACACTTGAGTAAATAGTTACCGTATAATTCAATCCTTCCACCATACATTGTCCCAATTAAATATAAGACATGAAATTATTGTCAAGTCTTATTTTATTTAATTATATGTATTTCAATAAATGCACAACTTCAAATAATATAAATTAGAAACTCCTTTATAATTTTATTGTGCCTTGACCAAGGACTACTATGTTGTCATTTATTGAATCACATATGACATTCTCTTCTTTTACTAGAAGTGGTAGATTCTTTATTAATCATTCATTATCTCCATATACAACTTATTACACCCAAGCATGGTGTAAAATTCAATTACGCACAACACACAAGTATACGTGGTCAACAAGTAATAAAGTGTAAGTAGAGTATCGTTCCCACGAGGAATTATTAATAAAAATTATCAAATACTAACTCTTAACCAAACTAATTTTATTTAAACAATAAATTAAAGGTTATGAATTAAATTATTTAATTAAACTAATTATAATTACCACTAGTAAAAATAAGATTATGTAGATTAAAGATCACAACTTCACTTATTACTTCACTCAAATTAATACACTTCTTATCAATTATGCTCACTATTCTAAATTGTTAATCAAGAATACATAAGTAAATATAACCATCTCTCAATGCATCATACTCAAATCAACTTAAATCCACATATGATAGAATTAAGAAGAACACTCTAATTAACTAATTCACTATATCTCTATGTGAATTACAATCAAAGAGGATTTTAAGCACAAGTTCTCTATCAGATTACATGCGATGTATATCTCTATCCTAGACATAAATTATGAATTCCAATGCCATGCAAAAAACATAATCACATGCTATTACGATTCGATCTAAATCTATAATCCATCTCTCGAGTTCATATAGATTATCACGGTAATTGTTAGCTAGGCAATTAATCATTAAACACAAACCATAATAGACAATATAAGAATAATTAACAATAATTAATAGAGAAGCATACTAAAAGAAACTACGCAACAAACTCCATTGTAATCTTAAACAAGAATTTAGTTCATTATTATTGAATTAAAACTAAGAATCCACAATTGAGTAAACATTAAAAGACAAAGATAGAAGTAGAGAAGAAGATATAATCTGTTGTCTGCAGATTTGATGCTCCTTTCGTGCTCCTGCTTTGAATCTTCAATGGTCTCCAAGTTGCTTCAATCTCCAAATCTAATAAGAACTAGGGTTTTGTCCTAATCTACTATACTCTAATCTAATGGAATCCTGTAAGACCCCAAATTATATGAAATAAAAGTATCTAATTTTCTTATAATTATTAGTCTATTTAATAAATGGTTTAATTAATAAAAGGTTAAAGTTAAGGGTGATATTTAAAAATTTTGCAAAGTAAGCAAGTTGATATAAAATATTCGTTTGGTCGGGGAATATTCTTTTTGTCAGGGAATATCCGTACGACGACACCATCATTGGTGGACCCCATAACGAAATACTGTCGGAGTTAGAAAATGACAAAAATAACTTTTTATAAAAATAACGGCGAAAGTTTTATCGTTAACTGTTGAAATACCCAGTGGTAAAAATACAGTAATACACGTGGTTGCATAGTAGCACACGATATTGATGCTTACGTAAGAAGTCACTCAGTTTACTCAATTATTGCTATAGTAATTATTGCATAGTATCTCACGTTATTTGATTCAATTATTGTCAGAGTAATATCTGTATAATATTTTATATTATTAAATTAATAATTAAGTTGACAAAGTTATTCATACTATTATTTGCAATATTGACGATGTCTAGAAAATTCTGTCGAGGAAAGGGGTTTTTATCACCTAATTGCGCGCCAATAGAGAGAAATCCTTATCGGAAAGCCCCCTCTTTCCTGGGAATGATCTGGTTGTTAAATATTGTGAGTTATAATATTAATGATGAATAATTGTTAATAGATTAAAAATGTGTTTATTAAAGATAAATGATTTGTGGTAAATATGTATTCAATTTTTAATATAAATATAGGAATTTGTTATGAGGCGTTTGTTGTAAGTTTGACTTAGTATTCCATGGGAATATTTACTAATTTTATGGACCGTCGATGATGGTTTTAATAGTTAACCAATTTGGACCATTGATGGTGGTTTTAATAGTTAATCAATCTGGACCATTGATGGTGGTTGTAATAGTAAATCAATTTAGACCATTGATGGTGGTTTTAATATTAAATCAATCTGAACAGTCGGTGGTGGTTTTAAAAGTAAATCAATCTGGACCATCGGTGGTGGTTTTAAAAGTAAATCAATCTTTACCGTCGGTTATGGTTTTAATAGTAATCAATATGGACCGTTCGTGAATCAGTTACTATATAGTCCATTCTCCTATAAATAGAAGCTGAATTCTTCTTTCATTCTCTCCAATTCATTGAGATTCACAAGAGACACTATAGAGAGAGAAACTATAGAGAGCAAGAAGAAGAGTATTCTGCTACTTCACTATTGCAGTATCCAGTCTTCTACTAAGGTAAGTGGTATTATTTATTTTGTATTCATAAGGAATACTATTTTTTTATTCATCCTTTAATATATTGAAATAACCTGTCTACGCGGATTACGTACCGCATGACAAGTGAAAATCTATTGTATTTTCGTATATTATTTCATGTCATAATCTTAAATCTAAACTTACTATAGTAAGTACTGCTTCTATAATCCCTGAAATTAGTGGAATATCCTTGAGTTTTGAGCTTCATCCAGTATCGTTTCATTGGAATATTAATCAGAACTTTTTTTTATTAAATATCAATATTTTTCCCGGGGTACTATTCATGGGTTACTATTCATGAGTTACTATTCACTCTAGTATTATTCACTCAGGGATTCAGGGTACTTTTCATGTCGGGGTACTATTCATGAGTTACTATTCACCCAGGTACTATCTACTCTAGTATTATTCACTCGGGGATTCGGGGTACTATTCACGAAGTACTATTCACCCAAAAATTTTATTTCTTTTCTGTCCAAATTATTTTTGATACATAAATATTTTTCTTGAATTTTACTCCACAAAGCAGTATCATGTTGACAATTTGGACATTATTAAATTCTGGATAAATTAAATTATAAATCTTTAAATTTTATCCTTTGCTTTTTATTTAATTGAATTCTTATATCATTGTCATCATCCTCATGCTTATATTGTGATGAAAGTCATCTCTGGCCCGTAGTGCATAGATGGACTATTAATTGGTATGATTATGACCAGGAATAATTGTGACGCTCCCAAAATAGGTATACATCACCCATCTTGAGTCGCCAAATACATGGTACAAAATTTAAATACAACTTAATTACACAACCGTCGTGTGAAATACGACAAAACATAATCTAAGAGTTTTAATAAGAATATTGTCATCTAGACAATATCCACACTCAATGGAGTCCTCATTATATTTATTGTCACACTATTTAACAGAATAGTGAGGACTACTAATGCTATTATCTGGACTGTCACTCCGTTCCTCGACTAGTCCCTGCTACGTTCTCATTTCCTGAAGAGAATAGTGAAAGAAAAGGTGAGCTCATCTAGCCCAGTAAGAAATATTATGACTAAGATAATGCAGAATAAATTATCATTAGTCTTCAACAATGTTAAACTGATAAAATACAATAGACATCAAGTTTAACTGTAGCGGAATAAGCAATCCATTAGAAGAATCAAGTAGAGCATGATATCTACTATCTTCTATGATTTAAAATATTTTCATCAATTTTTATCGCAGAGACTCAACTTAATAAATAAACCACATCATTGAGTCATCCCTGCACTACGGGCCAAGGATATTCATTAAATCATCAATAGTCATGACTATATCGAATAATCCCTGGTCATAATCATACCAAAAACTGTCCATTAATGCACTACAGGCTACTGAGGACTTTTACCACATCATTTATAACATTATAGGTCATGATTATACCGAATAATCCCTGTTCATAATCATACCAAGTCCATCTATGCACGTAAGCCAAAGATGACTTTCATCACAATATAAGCATGAGGATGATGACAATGACATAATAATTCAATAAAACAAGTTCAAGAATAAATTTTAAATATTTATAAGTTAATTTATCTTGAAATCAATTACATCCAAATTGTCAACATGATACTGCTTTGTGGAGTAAAATTCAAGAATGCTCAGAAGAATATTTCCATAAAAGATCTGGGATGAAGCGCAAATATCTAGGATATTCTACTAATTTCATGGAGTATAGAAGCCAAAACTTTAACCAAATGAGTATCATAGAATATATGAAGCGCAAATGGATTTTCACCGCCATGCGGTAATCCACGTAGACGGATCATTTCCACAATTTAATAAGGAATGAATACGAAGGATCATTCATCATGCATGTGATAATCCCACGTGACAAAGTTATTCTAATGAATAATAAAGAATGGAACGGTCATGCGTAAATCCGCATGCATGGATATTCCAACAAAATAATAAAGAATGGAATAATGGAAGAATTCACCATGCATGCGATGAACCGCATGCATACGAGTTATTCCAACAGAATAATAAAGAATGGAACCGAGTCAAAGCGTAATCCGCATGCATGTGATATTCCAATAGAATAATAAAGAATGGAATAACAAAGAATTCAAAGATGCATGCGATAGACCCGCAGACAAAGGTTATGTAGGTTTCACACGCGAAACGCATAGGAAATAAACTAATTTAAAGCAATTCAAACCCAAAACAGATCCATGCGAAAATGTAAATTAATTCAGGTGGTTTAGATATTATACCGATTATGAAAGATTTCAAAGCGGCTTCGAATCCTTTACTTAATCCAATCGTAACCCGCGCCTACTACGGTATCCACATGAACGTCGCATCGAACAGTCGAACGATTCTCGCAATAAAGGGACTATGTACTAGCCACCAAAGTAATGAGGATTTTGGAACCTGTTTTCTCTCTAGTCTCTCTAAGAAGCGGCTAGGGTTTTTCAAAAAATAATGTAACCCTAAGTTGTTGCTTATATATCATATATATAGTAGTTAAAAGGAATTAATCAAATCAAAACCTAATTTCATAAAATCCAAATATATATATATATATATATATATATCTTAATTAAGTCTTAATTAATATACATATATATAAATTATCCTTTTAATTTAAATTCATGATTTAAATACTATTAATCATATTAATATATTTAAATCCTTAAAAATTTAAATTTATTCCCTTTTAAATTACGTTCTATGTGTGTGACCCTATAGGTTATTATTACGTTGGCAATAATTTAAATATATTATAAAATTATAAACAGTGAGCGGCATCTAGTAATGCATCACTGCTACCCAAGTAATAATAAGATCGATGATTCGATGCAACATTTTCGTGACCAATGTTTCAATGTAATTTAATCCTTTTAACCTTAATATCCTAGATTAAACTCGAGTCATGGAATGTGTCATACTCTTCATAATTTAATCTGAGTTTTCTTGATCAATGAGTAGACTATAAGAAACAAATCACTATTTGAGCATGGCCATGCATTTCATAGTCCTACTCAATCAAGAGGCCTATGGATATCACCCCTAATATATAGGAGGGTTAAATTCCATCTAGATCACTCATATTCCTCACACGATTAATGATGTACCCAATAATCATCTTTATAGTCCACCCTATTAAAGGTGACATTTGATGATATCAAAGTACATAAATTCCCGTGTAGTAATATAGTAATTTTAGGTCGGAGGACCATTACATCATTGTCACTATGAGAATCACTAATGACACTTTGCATAATGTTCCACGTAGAATTCTCATGGTGGGTCTGTCTAGTACATCGTTCTCTAACATATACCTATGCATTGACTTAATATCTCATATATTTATGACCAATGAGATTTGGTCATCAGTCAATCCACATACTAGTCTCAATGCATCATTGTTGTCCCATCAACAATGATACTCGACTAGGGACATTTAAGAACAATGATACTAATTGTAATTATATAATCTCATGTTCAAGTCACATACTTGAAACTATATAATTTGTATCACTATTCTAAGGAATTTTATTATGTTAACATTTATATAACGCAGTAAATAAATCCATAATAAAATCATTCATTTATTCAATCAAATATAATATCAAAATGTTAAGCAATTATATCAAATAATTGGCCTCTTGGGCACAAACTCTAACAGGTTATTCCAACAGAATAATAAAGAATGGAACCAGGTCTAGCTAAATTTGCACAGACAAGATATTCCAACACAATAATAAAGAATAGAATAACAAAGAATTCACCATGCATGCGATAGACCACACAAACAGGTTATTCCAACAGAATAATAAAGAATGGAACCAGGTCTAGAGTAATCCGCACAGACAGGATATTCCAACAGAATAATAAAAAATGGAATAACAGAAGCTCTCTTTATGAATACGAAAGAAATAATACCCCTTACCTTAGAAGGAATTGGATATTGGAATAGTGAGGTAGCAGACTTCTCTTCTTCTTTCTCTCTATAATTTCTGTCTATAATAATTGTTCTAAAGCTTTAGTGAATTAGTGAGAAATGAAGGAAGAATGAGCTTCTATTTATAGGAAAATATAGTTTCGATAATTGCACATTTTGGGGCTCAAAATATTACAGTACAATACCTCCAACTTTTCTTTCATTTTTAATTTAGTCCTGTAAGTATTATCAAACTTGCACCACCTCCCCTAATAGTAAATAATGTGATTCAATAGTTCAATCATGTGAATTAATAGTTATAATCATGTGAAAATACGAATTATAGTATAGTACCTCCAATATACCTCCATTTTTAACTTAGTCATGCAAGTATTATCAATCTTGCACCAACTCCCCTAATAGTACATGAATGTGATTCAATAGTACACATATGTGAACAAATAGTTATATAAGCATGTGAATTAGTAGCAATTAATTGCTCATTTATCCGATTAATTACCCGATTTATCAATATAACCCCAAATATATTTATCATCGGAATAGATGTCGATTTTCACTAATACTAATAATTCCAACACAATGGAACTATCAATTTCATCTTTAATCAACACGAACTTATTCGTCATTAATATTATAACTCACAATATCTAAAAATCAGATCGTTCCCAGGAAAGAGGGGGCTTTCCGATAAGGATTTCTCCTTATTGGCGCGCAATTAGATGACCAAACCTCTCCTTGACAGAACTTCTAGACATTGTAAATATTGCAATTTAATAATATAAATAACTTTGTCGTCTCAATTATTGATTTAATAATATAACATATTATGCAGATGATACTGTGACAATAATTGAATCAATAATATAGAGAGATATGACGGCAATTCATCGTAGTAATAATTGAGTATAAGCGAGTGACTTCTCACGTAAGCATCAATAACCAATATCGTGTGCTACTATGCAACCACGCGTATTATTGTACTTTTTACTAGGGTAGTTCAACGGTTTAACAGTAAAACTTCCGCCGTTATTTTTATAAAAAGATAATTCGCATCATTTTCTAACTATTTATAATACTTTCGTTGTAGGGGTCCACTAATGATTGTGCCGTCGCATTTAATATTTCTGTTAAAAGCGAATATTGAATTTAACCAATCGAATATTATATAACCACTTGCTTACTTTGCAAAATTTATAAATATTACCCACAACTATAACATTATATTATATCCACACCATAATATTCAAAAATATATTTCGAGAGAAATTAATCTTTATTCATAAAAGTTGGGGGTCTTACAATCTCCCCTTCTTATGAAATTTCGTCCTCAAAATTAGGGTACATACTTGGTATATTGAAGAGTTGAGGATATCTTGACTTCATCTCAGATTCTAACTCCCAGGTCATTTCTTCCACATCGCGGTTTTTCCACAAAACTTTGACTTGAGGTATAACCTTGGAGCGTAGAATATGATCCTTCTTATCCAAGATTTTAACAGGTAACTCTCCATACGTTAAATCTTCCTCTATCTCGTCTAGTTCTAATTCAATAATGTGGTTTGGGTCTTTCACATATTTACGTAACATAAATATGTGGAAAACTTTATGAACACGAGACATACTTGGCGGTAAGGCGAGTCTATAGGCCACAGTTCCTACTTGTTCGAGGATTATAAATGGACCAATGAATCGAGGATTGAGCTTTCCTCTTTTTCCAAATCTCGTAACTCCTTTCCATGGAGCAACACGTAACAACACATGATCTCTAATATTGAATTCCACGTCTTTTCGATGAAGATCAACATAACTCTTTTGTCGATCTTGTGTGGTTTTTATACGTTGTCGGATCGTTTGAATCTTTCCGTAGTCATACGCATCAACTCGGTCCCAACAACGTTGCTTCACCCACCTCATCCCAAAGATCTTGGAGAATGACACTTTCTTCCATACAACGCCTCAAATGGAGCCATGCCAATACTTGCTTGATAAGCGTTGTTGTAGGAAAACTCCACCAATGGTAAGAACTTGTCCCAACTTCCCTTGAAGTCAAGAACACGAGTCTTAATAAATCTTCAAGAGTTTGAATAGTCCTTTTCGATCGCTTGCCCATCCGTTTGAGGATGATATGCCGAACTAAATCGTAAATCCGTGCCCATAGCTTCTTGCAAACTAACCCAAAATCTTGAAGTGAATCTTGGGTCTCGATCAGAAACTATGGATACTGGCATACCATGCAATCTTACAATCTCGTTTATATACATACTAGCAAGACGTTCAAGTGTATAAGTTTCTCGTATCGGTAAGAAATGAGCAGACTTGGTCAATCTATCAACAATGACCCAAATCACATCTATGCCTTGAGAAACCTTGGGAAGACCAGTAACGAAATCTATGGTAATGTGCTCCCACTTTCATTCTGGAATTTCAAGTGGTTGCAATGGACCTTTTGGCACTTGATGCTCCGCCTTGACTCATTGACAAGTTAGACACCTTGAGATAAACCCTGCTATCTCTCTCTTTATATTGCTCCACCAAAATGTATGTCGAAGATCACGATACATTTTGGTACTCCCAGGATGGATTGCAAACGGTGTGTTGTGCGCCTCCATCATGATTTTATACTTCAAGTCAGAATCGTTAGGAACACAAAGTCTGGAGTTGACTCGAAGTATTCCTTCTTCATCGATTCTTGCTTCCGGAATAGCACCTTCTTACACTTTCTTCTTCATACTCATCAGCTCCAGGTCTGTAGTTTGAGTAGCTTTAACTTTATCGATTAAAGTCGGTTCCACTCGTATATTTGCCATCATCACATGGGTCCCTAGAGTCTTTAACTCTATTTCCATCCTTTCCAAGTCATACAAAATGGGCCTTTGTGTTGACAATATTGTACTCGTGCCCGCATATGATCTTCTACTCAATGCATCAGCTACTACGTTCGCTTTTCCTGGATGGTATTGGATGGTATGATCATAATCTTTCAATAACTCAAGCCATCGTCGTTGTCGCATGTTGAGTTCCTTTTGAGTGAAGAAATATTTGAGGCTTTTATGATCCGTATAGATCTCCACCTTCTCTCCATACAGGTAATGCCTCCAAATCTTAAGCGCAAAAACGACTGCTGCCAACTCTAGATCATGAGTAGGATAATTCCTCTCATATTCTTTGAGTTATCGTGAGGCATAGGCTATAAATTTCCCATATTGCATGAGAACACATCCTAACCCTTTGCCTGAAGCATCACTGTAAATGACAAATCCCAAAGAGCGGATGGTATTGTCGAGCAGGTCTTTGAAATGAGTCTCCTCTTGAGTTCTTGAGAACTCTTCTCACATTCCTCGCTCTAACCGAATTTTGTATCTTTTCGAGTCAGCTGAGTTAATGGAGTAGCGATTCGAGAAAATTCTTCTACGAATCTCCTATAATAACCAGCTAAGCCGAGAAAGCTACGTACTTCGATCACTGACTTAGGCTGCTCCCAGCTTTGAATTGCTTCAATCTTTGCCGGGTCAACAGATATTCCATGATTTGATATCACGTGCCCAAGGAATGCAACTTCCTCAAGCCAGAACTCACATTTCTTTAACTTAGCATAAAGCTTGTTCTCACGAAGCTTTTGAAGTATTAGCCTCAAGTGTTGCTCATGGTCTTCACGGGTTTTGGAGTATATGAGGATGTCATCAATAAAGACGACCACAAAGTGTGACGCCCCCAAATCTGGGTTACCTGACCCCCGAGTTTGGTGTTCACGATCCACAATATAATAACATCTAACTACCCATTCCATATGTGAATAGTAATACATACCACATTAATATATGTTGTTAATACATTAATCACAGGTCTGCTAACCTTAACATTACAAACATACCCTCTTAAATATACAAAAAGGGTTTACATTACAACCATATAATTAATATTATTCATAAAACTAATTTATTACGATGCCTTTGCTTTTATTCTTCTTTGCAGCACCGTCTGCAACTTCGTCCCTAGCTGAAAAGTTTTATTTATAGCAAGGGTGAGCAACAAGTTTGCTCCGCAAGTTAAGACATACGATAAAGATATAAAAATCAAAATCAAACCTTCTCACATTCTACGCAACAATGATTCGATAATGAAAGAGTACAACGCTTTCAAAGAATTCTACCATATTCAAGTGAATAATCAAGAATTATTTCTACGATATAGCAAAGTGGAATGTTTTCCAGATTTATGCTGAGTGATCCATTGGATCTTGAACTTTTCTTCTCGAGTAACTATCAAAGTTAAACTTTGATATACCCAGGTGTATCAGATAACCATAAAGATTAAATCATACCACTCTACAAGTATATAAAGTGATCAGTTTTAGTATACCCTATATTATGCATAATACTTAAGTCGTGCGCAAGGATCGAATATACGATCATAAATGTTCCCTTTGTATAAAAGGTTGTTCTTCTCAGTCTCAGAATCAAGATTTTGATTTAACAACGAAATATTGTGATTTCAAATTCTATTTACTTCTCGATCTAGCCGAAATAATTGGCATCGATCTATCAATAATAATTGAATTCTCTTTTCGAACCTATCAAGTTCAAACAAATGATCGTCTAGCCAGAATAATTAGCTAAGATATTTCTCAACATAATTCGACAATAAACAGATATTATCATCAGATCATCGATATTAGCTTCTCTGAGATATGAATATCCAACAACAGTAATTCTACAAATATATATTTTCAAAATTAATAATTCAATTTCAACAATAAATCCCTGGACGTGGTATAATTAGCAATAGTATCCACCAATAATAATTAAATGGAAAATAACTCAAGGTTGAGTTAGGGAACTTGCCTCTTCCGCTGATTACAGCTACACAATATAATTTACTGTGTTCGTAAGACCTATAATCAACAATGTCGGTCTCACAATTAGCACAGTCATTTATAACCCACATCACTGTAGTTTACAGTCAAACTTATCCTAAACACATTACCACATAGCCACATCAGTGTTTATAACCTAGATAAACACTTATCAAGTCTAACTATTTCGGTCTGGTTGGACTTGGTCCATTCTCGATTGTTACGGTCACCCTATCCAGATAATTAATGATCGTCATTGTCAAGCAAAATCGGTTTCTAAGCTTCAATATTATTTTAGATAAGTCGAATATCAATTATAATATTTTTCAGAAACTTTTAAATAATTATCAAACAATTATTATAATTTATAATAATTTTTCAAACATCAGAATCATTTTTAAATAATTTAATTATTAAATAATCTTATCATTATTAATATTTAATAATATCAAAATATTAATAACATATCTGTCAAAATATTAAAGTTATTTTTAATAACTTAAAATATTTTAAATCATCAATATTCTACTTAAATGATTTTTAAAGTAATTAAAAATTATTTGTAAATTATCACCATTAATATTTAAATATTAATGAAATTATTATCCAAATATTAAAAGTCATTAATTATAACTTAAAATATTTTTAAATCATTTTTTCATTTTTAAATGATTTTAAATCAATAAAATCATTTTTAATTCATTTATTTAATATAACAATTAAATAAATCTATCATCATTAATATTATTTTATTAATGAGAATTCTCCAAAAATATTTATATTTTATAATTTAAAATATTTTCTAACACTTTATTCTTATTTAAAATATTTTTTATAATAATCATTTTCTCTAATTTATTTAATACACTAATTAAATAAAATAAATATCATTTTATTCAAATAATTATAAATATTAATGAAAAATATTTCAATTGGTCAAAAATTATTTTTCATAATTTAAATTAATTTTTAAAATTAATTTTGGTAATTTTAGAATTTATTTCTATTTTTAATCATTTTCGTAAAAAGCAGATAATAAAATAAATAGAAACGTCATTTAAAGCCTTTAGCGACACAAATCTGTTGCCTTTTGGTGTTCTTGGCTCAAGAACAACGACAAAATCGATGTTCAAGACCCCTTACTTTGATCGAATTTTAATCACAGTTTAAAGTCGTTTCTTGGCTAAATTAAAGTTCCAAATCGTAGTACACATGTAATACTACTACACATATCAATCAACCATTTGGTCATAACACTACATTAAATAACGATCTGGGTTTGTCAAAGAAGCTGTCAGACCAAATCTGGGTTTCTCCAGAAACCCAGAAACTCGACCAGTCAGTTTCAAGCTCATTTATCTAAGTGTTCGGTTAATTATTTTGGTTGTTTCTTGGTTCAACAACGTAGTATACTTGACAGATAATAACAACATAACAAGATCTGAGTCCAATAACAACAGATTCACAAGATAAGCTTCGGTCAAAACCCTGTTAGAACAATGTTCATATCGTTTCTGGGTTTATCCAGAAACTGCTATCGTGATCAAATGGGTCACTTTGACCACTTTCTCTAATCGATCTGTTAACTTTTTATGACAACAAGAAGAATGGATCTATAGTATAACTAACAGGCTACAAGATGTATGAAATAATAACATCAAAGCTCGTAAACACTGACAGATCCGGACACTACAAAATCTTGTCAGAAGCTGATTCATATGTTCTGGGCTGCCCAGATTTTTGAGCAGTCAACGTCGGTCAACGATGTTTGACCTTAAATAAAACAAAATCTAGTTATTCAATTCATTGTGCTACCACTTGCGGATGAAAGACAACATACCAGGCTACATATTAAAGCTTTAAAAATCCAAAAACAACAAACGAACAAGAATCTGTGGCTCCTGACATTAGCTTGTCTGACCACAAATTTTGTTCTTGGACAGATTTTTAAAAACACTAATTTAAAGTCATTTGATGCTATGGATCCATCATGGATCAATATAGATCAACTAAAAACATCTTATAACATTAATATAAACACTTAAACACAAAAAGTTTCTAAGCAACAAAGATCAAAAATCAAATTTTGATTTATACCTTTCTAGCCCAAATCTTGATCTATACTCTCCAAGTTGTTATTGGTTGATCTAGAAATTTGAAAATATGGTGGTCTACTTCTAATTTTCGTAGGTTTGAGAGAGAATGAGAGTTGGTGAGAGCTTTCAAGTAAAATGGCTAAATTATCAACTTTCTATCTCTCCAATCTAATATATAATCACATGGGACATTGAATTTTACTTGCATAGCTGATAATGTAGGCTGAGTTGTTGAAGTTTTTGAGTCACCAATTCAAATAAGTAGTTTACCAACTAAAGTTGCTAGAAAATTTTACAAGTTACATAATAAAATATAATAAAAGGGCATTTTGATCATTATCTAAATATTTTTAAGGGCATACAAGACATTCTCCAAACCCTTAGGGTTTAACCTTAAGATTTTAGCACTTAGGTTTTAAAATAATAGCTTCCACAATTTTCAAATTAGGGTTTACAAATTAGAAAATTAAAATGTTTAAAACTAAAATTAGGGTTTCCTAATTTAATTAGGTTTTCCTAATCATATTAGTGTTTAGTTAACACATTATGCTTGCCAGTTGAGATTAGGGCTTCCTAATTAGGGTTTAGGAATTCTGGATTTTAAATTTTAAACCTTATCCAGTCAATCATTTGTCAACATTCCTATACAGTACAAACTCGTATTCATTAGTACAATTATTTTAATCATATTTTCTATCGAATCCCTATCTAAAAATTAGGGTTAGAGTTTTTAGAGCTTTTAAGCACAACTCTACTCTAATTTCTCAGTCAAAACACATATTGACTAAATCTCGAGACTTGTCTCACAAATTCTCAGTACAATATTAACAGTCAATGTCAATATTAAATAAAAAAAAAATTATTCGTATAATTTTGATTATTTGAAATCCCGGGTTATCACACAAAGTGATCCAAATATTCCTTGAATACTTGGTTCATCATGTCCATGAAGGCAGCAGGAGCATTAGTCAATCCAAAAGACATGACTAGGAATTCATAATGCCCGTCTGCAAGTTAAAGCGATCTTTGGAATGTCATCGGTTTTAATCTTCAATCGATGATATCAAGAACTAAGATCAATCTTTGAAAAGAATTTTGCTCCTTGCAGAATCGGGTCAAACAGGTCATCAATGCGAGGCAACGGGTACCTATTTTTGATGGTGACATGATTCAACTCCCGATAATCAATACAAAGTCGCATACTTCCATTTTTCTTCTTCACGAATAGAACAAGAGCACCCCAAGGAGACGTACTAGGATGAATGAAACTGATGTCTAACAATTCCTATAGTTGGGTTTTTAACTCCTGAAGTTCAATAGGAGCCATTAGATATGGGGCTTTGGAAATGGGTTTTGTACCGGATTCAAGGTCGATACAAAATTTCATTTCAAGCTCTGGGGGTAGGCCAGGAAGTTCTTTAGGGAATACGTCAGGAAATTTATTAACAATAGAAATATCATTCAAATCTGACGTATTTTTATTTAAATCCGTGACATGGGCTAAGAAAGCTTGACATCCGTTTTTTAATAAACGAATAGCTTTATGGCTTGATATGACAGTGATTGATTTTAGTGGTTTAGTTGCTTGAATTCGTATAATAGGTTGGTTAGGAATATGAAAGCTAACAACCTTACAAAAACAATCGATTTTAGCATGATGAGTAGTTAACCAATCAATCCCTAAAATCACATCAAATGCAAGTATTTTCAAAGAAATAAGATCGACAGGTAACGTGCGGTTACCGATTTGAATCAAACAAGACTTATAAACCTTGGATGTAATGAAGGTTTCTCCCAACGAAGTTTCAACCGATAAGTCAAAGTCTAATTTCTCCAGAGTCAAATTTAAACGTTAAGCGCAAGTAGGAGAAATAAAAGAATGGGTAGAACCGGTATCAAATAAAGTATAAACTTCGCTAGAGTTTATGATTAGCTTAGCCGTGATCACCTCGTTCGGATTCCTCGCTTTTTGGGAGGTTACGAAAAACGCTCTCCCTTGAACTACCAATTTTGTCTTTCTGGGACACCCTTTAATGCCTCCATCCCAGCTGGACTTGACTTTGGTGCATGACAAAATCGGGCTAGGTGACCTTCTTTTCCATAATTATAACATGCTTTAGACTGCATCGTGCAGTTTGGATTGATGTGTCCTTCCCCTCCACATTTGTGACATACGACCGGCGGTCGTTCTCCTTCCTTAACAACAGGTGCTGGTGCTGACGTCTTTCCATCATTGTTAAATCTCCTCTTCTTGGAATGTCCACTCTTATTGTTATGGTCATGATTACCACCGAAGTGATTACCATTTCTGGCATGTTGATTCCCTCCACGTTTGTTGTCACCGCTTCGATGACTGCTCCCACCGGTATTATCGACATGCCGGCTGCTCTCTCTTGGTTGGGTTGACTCATTATCGCGCTCCAATAATTGAGCCCTATTCACAATATCTGAATACAAACACAGTTTATGAGAGATAAGGTATTGACGTATCTCGGGTTTCAAACCTCTTAGAAATATCCGCGTCATTCTCTCCTCATTATCAACCAAGTGGGACGTAAACCGAGATAACTCGGCAAACTTAGCTTCGTACTGCGCCACGGTTATATTGTTTTGCTCAAGCTTGATGAACTCTACCTCCTTCATGTGACAAATACTTTCAGGAAAGTACTTGTCATTGAACAACTCTTGGAACTTCTCTCAAGACATTTTGAGTGCGGCAGGTTGAGTATGCTTTATAGATTCCCACCAGTAATCTGCCTCTGCTCTCAACATGAAGGTGGAAAAGGGAACCTTTTGCTCCTCGGAGCATCCCAAGACATCAAATATCTTATTGATTTGCTTTATCCACGTCTCCGCCTTAAGTGGTTTTGGCTCTCAAAAACTACTCGTGGTCCCAGCTCCTTGAAGCGCTTAGCGGTGACCGGTCCGAGAGTTGTCAGTGTTTCCACCTGCATTTTGGACAGGAGCCGCTTTCGACTGATGTTGCATGAATTGCATAAATCCTGTGAACATCCCATCGTTCACCATTTCATCGGTGTTATTGTTTACATGAGGATTATTGTCTTCCTGTTGAACATTATCCTAGACATTAATCTGTGGTGACTCAACAGTCTCATGTGCTTCATTGCTTATCTCAACATTTTCGGATGGCATTTTCAAATACTGCCACAAAACAAGGGTTAATTAACATATCACATATTATCCCTATACTCTGACCGACCAATTAAATACCAAATAAACTTAGGTAGGTCATACTAGCGAAGGAATTCTCCATCTCTCCCCTCCTAGTTCTTGTCTCATATCTCAGCCAGGGATCATATCCCTAAGCTTTGATACCAACTGTGACACCCCCAAAATAGGTATACACCACCCATCTTGAGTCGTCAAATACATGGTACAAAATTTAAAAACAACTTAATTATACAACAGTCGTGTGAAATACGACAAAACATAATCTAACAGTTTTAATAAGAATATTGTCATCTAAACAATATCCACACTCAATGGAGTCCTCATTACATTTATTGTCACACTATTTAACAGACTAGTGAGGACTACTAATGCTATAATCTGGACCGTCACTCCGTTCCCCGACTAGTCCTGGCTACGTTCTCATTTCCTGAAGAGAACAGTGAAAGAAAGGGTGAGTTCAACTAGCCCAGTAAGAAATATTATGACTAAGATAATGTAGAATAATTTATCATTAGTCTTCAACAATGTTAAACTGATAAAATACAATAGACATCAAGTTTAACTGCAGCGGAATAAACAATCCATTAGAAGAGTCAAGTAGAGCATG
This sequence comes from Panax ginseng, assembly GCA_020205605.1. NCBI lineage: Eukaryota > Viridiplantae > Streptophyta > Magnoliopsida > Apiales > Araliaceae > Panax > Panax ginseng. Next base: position 34,067,742 of record CM035149.1, read on the forward strand.
ATATCTACTATCTTCTATGATTTAAAATGTTTTGATCAATTTTTATCGTTAAGACTCAGCTTAATAAATAAACCACATCATCGAGTCATCCCTGCACTACGGGCCAAGGATATTCATTAAATCATCAATGGTCATGACTATACCGAATAATCCCTGGTCATAATCATACCAAAAACTGTCCATTAATGCACTACTGGCTACTGAGGACTTTTACCACATCATTTATAACATTATAGGTCATGATTATACCGAATAATCCCTGGTCATAATCATACCAAGTCCATCTATGCACGTAAGCCAAAGATGACTTTCATCAAAATATAAGCATGAGGATGATGGCAATGACATAATAATTCAGTAAAACAAGTTCAAGACTAAATTTTAAAGATTTATAAGTTAATTTATCTTGAAATCAATTACGTCCAAATTGTCAACATGATACTACTTTGTGGAGTAAAATTCAAGAATACTCAAAAGAATATTTCCATGAAAAGATACCGGATGAAGCGCAAATATCTAGGATATTCTACTAATTTCATGGAGTATAGAAGCCAAAACTTTAACCAAATGAGTATCATAGAATATATGAAACTATAAATGGATTTTCACCCGCCATGCGGTAATCCACGTAGACAGATCATTTCCACAATTTAATAAGGAATGAATACGAAGGATCATTCATCATGCATGTGATAATCCACGTAGACAGGTTATTCTAACTGAATAATAAAGAATGGAACGAAGTCATGCGTAATCCGCATGCATGAGGATATTCCAACAAAATAATAAAGAATGGAATAATGGAAGAATTCACCATGCATGCGATAGACCCGCATGCATGAGTTATTCCAATGTAATAATAAAGAATGGAACCGTGTCTAAGCGTAATCCTTGCATGCACGGGATATTCCAACAGAATAATAAAGAATGGAATAACAAAGAATTCACCATGCATGTGATAGACCGCAAAGACAAGTTATTCCAACAAAATAATAAAGAATGGAACCAGGTCTAGCGTAATCCGCACAGACAGGATATTCTAACAGAATAATAAAGAATAGAATAACAAAGAATTCACCATGCATGCGATAGATCGCATTGCATGAGTTATTCCAATGTAATAATAAAGAATGGAACCAGGTCTAGCGTAATCCGCACAGACAGGATATTCAAACAGAATAATAAAGAATGGAATAATAGAATCTCTCTTTATGAATACGAAAGAAATAATACCCATTACCTTAGAAGGAACTGGATATTGGAATAATGAGGTAGCAGACTTCTCTTCTTCTTTCTCTCTATAATTTCTCTCTATAATAATTGCTCTAAAGCTTTAGTGAATTGGTGAGAAATGAAGCAAGAATGAGCTTCTATTTATAGAAAAATATAGTTTCGATAATTGCACGTTTTGGGGCTCGAAATATTACAGTACAATACCTCCAACTTTTCTTTTATTTTTAATTTAGTCCCGCAAGTATTATCAAAAACTTGCACCACCTCCCTAATAGTAAATAATGTGATTCAATAGTTCAATCATGTGAATCAATAGTTATAATCTTGTGAAAATCTAATTACATGTATAGTACCTCCATCTATACCTCCATTTTAACTTAGTCATGCAAGTATTATCAATCTTGCACCAACTCCCCTAATAGTACATGAATGTGATTCAATAGTACACACATGTGAACAAATAGTTATATAAGCATGTGAATTAGTAGCAATTAATTGCTCATTTATCCGATTAATTACCCGATTTATCAATATAACCCCCAAACATCAATTATCATTGGAATAGATGTCGATTTCCACTAACACTAATAATCCCAACACAATGGAACTATCAATTTCATCTTTAATCAACACGAACTTATTCGTCATTAATATTATAACTCACAATATTTAACAACCATGTCGTTCCCAAGAAAGAGGGCTTTCCGATAAGGATTTCTCCATATTGGCGCGCAATTAGATGACCAAACCTCTCCTTGACAGAACTTCTAGACATTATAAATATTGCAATTTAATAATATAAATAACTTTGTCGTCTCAATTATTGATTTAATAATATAACATATTATGCAGATGATACTGTGACAATAATTGAATCAATAATATGAGAGATATGATGCAGAATTACTGTAGCAATAATTGAGTATAACTGAGTGACTTCTCACGTAAGCATCAATAACCAATACCGTGTGCTACTATGCAACCACGCGTATTACTGTACTTTTACTACCGGGTAGTTCAACAATTTAACGGTAAAACTTCCGCCGTTATTTTTATAAAAATATAATTCTGTAGTTTTCTAACTACGACAATACTTCTGTTGTGAGGTCCACCAATGATTGTGCCATTGTACAAATATTCCCTATTAAAATGAATATTCTCCGACCAATTGAATATTATATAACCACTTACTTACTTTGCAAAATTTGTAAATATTACCCACAACTATAACATTATATTATATCCACACCATAATATTCAAAAATATATTTCGAGAGAAATTAATCTTTATTCATAAAAAGTTGGGGTCTTACAACAATTCGGTGTAATCATGACCTGTAATGTTACAAATGATAAAAGTCCTCATTGACCCGTAGTGCATTGATGTACAGTTGTTGGCATGATCATGACCATCGATGATTACACGAAAATCCTTGGCCCGTAGTGCATGGATAATTCATGGACATGATTCTAATGAATATTCTTGGCCCATAGTGCAGGGATGATTCGATAATGTGATTTATTTATTAAGCTGAGTCCCAACGATAAAATTGATGATAAACTTTTTAAATCATAGAAGATAGTAGATATCATGCTCTACTTAACTCTTCTAATGAATTGCTTGTTCCGCTGCAGTTAAACTTGATGTCTATTGTATTTTATTAGTTTAACAATGTTAAAGGCTAACGATAATTTATTATGCATTATCTTAGTCATAATATTTCTTACTGGGCTAGTTGAGCTCACCCTTTTGCTTTTATTATTCTCTTCAGGAAATGAGAACGTAGCCGGGACTAGTCGGGGAACGGAGTGATGGTCCGAGATGGTTGTTTTAGTAGTCCTCACTATTTAGTGTGATAATAAATGTAATAAGGATTGAATTTGAGTTTGGATATTGTCTATGAGATAATATTCGTGTAAAAACTCTCAGCTCATGTTGTATAATTAAGTTTGTATTTGTATTAAGTACCATGTATTTGGCGACCCAAGATGGGTGATGTATACCTATTTTGGGGGAGTCACAGTTGGTATCAAAGCTTAGGGATACGATTCCTGGCTGAGATTTGAGACTAGAACTAGGAGGGAAGAGACGGGTAATTCATTTGCTAGTATGACCTACCTAAGTTTATTTGGTATTTAATTGGTCGGTCAGAGTATACGGATATTATGTGTTATGTCAATTAACCCTTATTTTGTGGCAGTATTTGAAAATGGCATCAGAAAATGTTAAGATCAACAATGAAGCACATGAGACCGTGGAGACACCAACGATCAATACCCAGGATATTGTGCATCAGGAAGACAATAATCCTCACGTAAACAACAACACCGACCAAATGATGAACGTTGGGATGTTCACAGGCTTTATGCAATTCATGCAACATCTGGCGAGAGTGGCTCCTGTTCAGAATACAGGTGGAAACATTAAAAACTCACGGATGGTCACCGCTAACAGTTCAAGGAGTTGGGACCACTGGAGTTTTGGGGAAAGCCAAAACCACTTAAGGCAGAGACATGGATAAAGCAGATCACCAAGATAATTGATGTGACGCCCCCAAAATAGGTATACATCACCCATTTTGGGTCGCCAAATACATGGTACTAAATACAATACAAACTTAATTATACAACATGAGCTGAGAGTTTTTACACGAATATTGTCTTCTAGAAAATATCCAAACTCAAATGGATTCCTCATTACATTTGTTGTCACACTATTTTATAGAATAGTGAGGACTACTATAACATCATCTCGGACCATCATTCCGTTTCCCGACTAGTTCCAGCTACATTCTCATTTCCTGAAGATAATAATGGAAGTAAAAGGGTGAGCTCAACTAGCCCAGTAAGAAATATTATGACTAAGATAATGCAGAATAAGTTGTCATTAGCGTTCAATAATGTTAAACTGATAGAATATAATAGACAACAAGTTTAACTTCAGCGGAACAAGCAATCCATTAGAAGAGTCAAGTAGAGCATGATATCTACTATCTTCTATGATTTAAAAATTTTATCATTAACTTTATCGTTGGGACTCAACTTAATAAATAAATCACATCATCGAATCATCCCTGCACTACGGGCCAAGGATATTCATTAGTATCACGTCCACAAATTATTCCTGCACTACGGGCCAAGAATATTCGTGTAATCATCAATGGTTATGATCATACCGAATTATCCCTGGTCATAATCATACCAATCAACAGTCCATCTATGCACATAAGCCAAAGATGACTTTCATCACAATATAAGCATGAGGATGATGACAATGATATAAGAATTCAATTAAAAGAAAGCAAAGGATAAATTTTTAAAGATTTATAATTTAATTTATCCATAATTCAATAATGTCCAAATTGTCAACATGATACTACTTTATGGAGTAAAATTCAAGAATAATATCCATGTATCAAAAATAATTTGGACAGAAAAGAAATAAATTTTTTGGTGAATAGTACCCCGTGAATAGTACTTTGGGAATAGTACCCCGACATGAAAAGTGCTCTAAATATCCGAGTGAACAATATTTGAGAGAATAATAACCGGGTGAATAGTAACTCGTGAATAGTACCCCGACATGAAAAGTGTCCCGAATACCCAAGTGAATAATATTATAATGAATAGTAACCCGTGAATAGTACCCCGGTGAAAATATTGATATTTAAAAAGAAAGTTCATATCAATATTCCAATAAAATGATATTGGATGAAGCGCAAAACTCAAGGATATTCCACTAATTTCAAGGATTATAGAAGCAATACTTACCATAGTAAGTTTAGATTTAAGAATATGAAAAGAAATAACATACGAAACTGCAAATGAATTTTCACCTGTCATATTATACGTAATCCACGTTGACAGGTTATTCCGACATATTAAAGGATGAATACGAAAAATAGTATTTCTTATGAATACAAAAGAAATAATACCCCTTACATTAGTAAAAAGGTGATATCGCAATAGTGAAGAAGTGAGAATATACTCTTTTTCTTGCTTCTATAGTTTCTCTCTCTATAGTGTCTCTTGTGAATCTCAGTGAATTGGTGAGAATGAAAAAAGATTTAAGCATCTATTTATAGGAGAATGGACTAAATAGTAACTGATTCATGAATGATCCAGATTGATTTACTATTAGAACGGACGGTTCATATTGATTACTATTAAAACCACAATCGACTGTGACAACCGAGATTTTGTAATTTAATTTTAATATTTATTGGATTAAATAAATATTTTTTTTCATGAATTAATTATTAGATTAAATAATTAATTGATGAAGTTGTGGTATATTTAATTTAATTATATGTGTTATATTTATTAAATTAATGTGGAGAATTTTATTATTTAAAGTATATATGTAATATGTGAGCCTATTGAATTAAAAGGAATATTTAATAAGCCTAATATTATTTTAATTCATTTAATAATTAATTAGGGATTTAATAATTTGACATAATTAATAAATGAGAAAATTAATTATATGACTATGTGAATTAACGAGAAATTATTATATGTTATTTAAACTAAATTAAATAAGAAATTTGATTTATTGTGCAATTGGGTGTGACATGATTTAAACTATAGTATAAGAGAATTATTAAATTAAATGGTTTTAAACCTATTATTGCCAGCCAAACGAGGCCCTAAGAGGAGTTAATAGCAGTTAACCCATGATGGGTAACTGAACTCCACAACGCGTCAGTTCCTTTATTATATACGTCTTCCTTCTTTATTCTCTAAGTCTGGAAATAAGAAAAACACTTTATAGAGAGAAATTTAGAAAATTGTTGAGGGAGATTGTGAGTGAGTGATTGAAGAAGCACTTGAGAAAGTTTTCCTTACTAATCTACACTCTACGCTTTGGGTAATCTCTTCAACCCAATTTCTATTTCACGTCATTTAAGTTTCATGAATATGGCTCTCAAATTTTTTGTAAAATCTCTGTAGTTGGAAATTGTATTGTCTATGTGGATGTATATGTGATAAATGTTAGCATAGCATGTTTTTACTATATATTATAGATTTCCATATCATCAATTTCATAAAAATATGCAGTATATTGTTATAGAGTATAGAATATGGCCATATGGCTCTTTTTCGTAAATTTAATATGTCAAACATAGATTGTCTCATAAATTTCATACTCGTATATAATTAAGTATGTTAAAACGAAGAAAACAAACTTCGAATGGACGGATTTGGTGTTATAACGAACCCGTGATGTTAAATTGTATGTTTTATGTTAAAAACCTTCAAGAACATCAAAAAAAATGAATTTACATGTTTGATTCTGTAATTAGGTGTTTTAATTCGTTAAAAACACTCTATAAAGGTTGGGTAATGATTATGTATGAATTCTAGTATGTGGATAAGTTTAATTTAATGAATTCAATGACCATGTAATGATAATTTCGCATGATTCTGTGTTCTTCGCGAACTAGAATTCAAAAACTGGAGTTTCGCGCCACGGAGCCAACTCCATGCCTAAAACTCTCGACCGCAGTTGCCACCGCATCGCCAGTAAATTGAGAACAAAGCCTAATGGTGGTACCAAGAACGCCACTTAGCAGATTGTCCAAAAATGAAATTTTTTTAAGTGTCCAAGTCTAGAAATGTGATAGTAACACAATCTAAGGAACATAAATTATGTTAGACGTATAACGAGATGTTAAGATAAATTCTTAACATATTAATAACACAATTATATGTGAATTGAATTATTGAACACATAGTTAGCTTATTGTTCATAAAGTGTAAATTGTGTGTCAATGAATGTAGTAATTTGACTAAGTATGGTCATAATCAAAGTTAGACAAAGAGAATGAACTTGTGATGACTAGTTACGTGATAATTGACTGTATTGTGAATGTAAATGGTATATAGGATTAAATCAAGAAACGTGTATAAATTAACGTGTAATCTACGTACGAGGGAAGTTTCCTTACCCTACTCGTTATCATTATATGAGTTTATAACTTTATCTCTTTACATCGAGCAAATTCTCGTTATTATTGATCAAGTCCATTTTGTTATATTAAAGTATATTAATCTTTCAAAGTATGATTCTATTATACAATATTTATTCTATTGTATACCTCTTGAGATTTCTATTCGATTTAAATTAGCAGTTACTGTTGAACTTTGTTAGACTAGCGAACCCTTAATGATTCGACTAGTCCATAGTTGATGAGCGTTCTAAATTTCAAAACCCTTGACGAATTATCCAAACCAAACTTCCTTTGGGGGCGGACTCTAATTTCAAACTGAGATGAATAACCCTGTATAGGGGATTACTTATGCGTTAGCGTTAAGATATTGTGCATGATGATGGTACTAAGGTGATCCCCCAAGTACGGAGAAGAAGAGTCCATAGTCTTATGACTGTTAAAGGTTTCAAGTATAAACACTAGACAACCTAGGACATAGTTCAAGGTCTTATGACCCTCAGAAGTTCTTTTGTTTCTTGTTATTCATTCTTGATTCCAAAAGCTGAGTTTTCCTATTTCAGAAGTCTTTGATTTATTCGAATGTTATTATTTCATTGTTATATTGTTATACTTGTGGGTAATCGTGCTCACTCTTGCATAATAATAACATTGAAGTTAAGAACGAAAGATCTGACGAGCCTTCCACTAGTAAAGGCAAGGGCAAGGTTAACAAATAAAGAAGACTTGTTGTTATTATGTATTTATGTTCAGACTTGATGTTGTTTAAGACTTGTTATTTGTTTATGTTTCCGCGCAGATGTTTAATGTTAGAGTGACCTGGGGTTGTATTTTTATGCAGATGATGTAACCCCATAAGGGGAAGATTTATTTATTTATTTCTATCTATTGTGTGGTTTGCATTTATTTATGGGTAGATAGATAAATGATATTTGTACAGTGAACACCAAATCCTGCGAAAATGGAAGTACCCGGATTTGGGGGTGTCACAGGTTGGTATCAAAGCTGTAGGTTATGAACCTTAGGTGGGGGAAAACAACCTTAGGTACTAGCCTTATAGGAGATCGAGAACATAGTGATGATAAACTCTTATCGAGTTCTAAGAAATGAATTTCTTAATTCATTGAAGATAATAAAGGACTTTATGTGCTTATGTGTTAAATTATGTGCTCGCTAGTACGGATTAGTAACTAAAACTTAAAATTTTATTGTCAGGATGTCGGATGTTGGAGGAGCTAGTCGAGCTAGGGAGGAGGAACCCCGAGTACCTACGGAGGAGGATCCCTGACATTTATGTCGTCAGGGAGCAGTTGGTACAGAGAGAGCCATCTCCGTTGATCACTGTTGTTGGTCAGGAGCATGAGCCTGAGACTGATCCAGAGGAGGATTCTGAGGAAGAAGAGGAGGAAGAGGAGTTCCCACCGAACTCCATCGATGCTGAGATGTATGATGCGCTTTATGATCATAACATAGAGTTACGAGACACTGTTCAAGAGCTGAAGGAGAAGACTATTATTCAGCAGAGTACCATCGAGCAGAAGGATAGGGAAATTGTGACTCTTCACACACGTTAGGAAACGTGGAGTGGGATTTAGTTCACGAGAAGGGTCAAACCGAGGAGAAGTCCGAAGAAATAGAAAAGTTGAAGAAGGATCTGAAAGAGAGCTTAGAAAGGCTGTCCATAGCAGAGGAGGGCTGGGTAAGAGAGTCACGTCGTGCTGATCTTGCAGAAGAGGATTGTCGTGCGAAGAACGCTAAGCTTGGAGAGACGTACTCTACACTTCAAGATGCAATGGATAAGGCTCAGGATTGAGTTATGAGATACCCAATTCAGTTCGAAGGACTACCATCGAATATGCTAGACCGCAGGAAGATGTCCCGTATCATGGAAGAGGAACGTGGCAAGGCTATTCAGCGCCTTAACAGGCAGTGATAGGATTAGTTTAATTATGTGAAAACTATCTGGTAGTTTAAGATGTAAATTCAGATGTGTTTATAAACAAAGGAATATTTTAATGTTCTAAATCCTGTAGATTCTTTATCTCGGGATATTTGATGTAAATAGTAGTGATGTTATCGTATGATGTTAAAACTTGTGATTTGAATAAAATGTCAGAGTTTATTCGAGATAAAGTGAATTATGATTAAATGTTTTAGTTAAGCCTTAAATGTTTAAGGGATTGAATAAAGACCTAATAAGCGTGTATTCTTAACAGAAACATGCCGCCTAGAAGAAGACAAAACCGTCAACAAGCTCAAGGAGAACCGATGAATAACAACAATGACGCCAATGCTAATCCCGTTCAGCAATTGGTGAACCTATTAGCCAGAGCAATTAACAATCAACCATAAGCTCCACCGAATACATCATTCAAGGATTTAAAGGCGGTGGGACCACTAGAGTTTAAGGGCTCCATAAACCCGATCGAAGCTCAAACCTGGGTTATAAAGATGGAGAAGGTGTTTGACGTTGCCAGAGTAAGAGAAGACCAGAAAACCGCATACGCAACATTCATATTGAAATCCGAAGCCATTTATTGGTGGCAGGCAAACAAAGTACGGGGAGGTGAAGGTGTGATAACCTGGGAGAGATTCAAGGAGATGTTCTTCGAGATGTACTTTCCGACCAACTCGCAGAACCAAATGGAGGTTCAGTTTCTGGAGTTGAAACATGGGAATATGTCCGTAGCAGATTATGCGACAAGGTTCAACTAGTTGGCTAGGTTCGCCACATACCAAATGCATACTGATGAGAGAAAGGCAAGAAGTTTCAAGCAGGGACTGAAGCCTTAGTTGTATAGCAAGGTGTCAATATTCCAATTGAACACTTTTGCTGGAGTGTTAGAGAAGGGCATACTGGCTGACGGTGGAAGAGATGCGGTAACTAAATATAATCAGGATCAGAAGAAGAAAAAGAGTGAAAATGAAGGAACTAACAAGACTGGTGGAAGTAGCATGAGAGGTAGTAATAATCAAAAGAGAAAGTGGTCCGACAACTCGTCAGCTGGAAGTCAACAAGGAGGGCAGAAGAAGAAGATTGAAGCGTGCCCAACCTGCAGGAAAACTCATCTGGGAGTTTTCATGAAGGGAAAATGAGTGTGTTACAATTGTGGTCAGGAAGGCCACATAGCACCTAACTGTCCTTGTGACGCCCCCAAAATAGGTATACATCACCTATCTTGGGTCGCCACTTACAAGGTACTGAAATACAAATACAACTTAATAATACAACTGTCGTGTAAAATACGACAAAACATAACTGAGAGTTTTAAAAAGAATATTGTCATCTAGACAATATCCACTCTCAAATAGAGTCCTCATTACATTTATTATCACACTATTTAACAGAATAGTGAGGACTACTAATGCTATCATCTGGACCGTCACTCCGTTCCCCGACTCGTCCCAGCTATATTCTCATTTCCTGAAGAGAACAGTGAAGGAAAGGGCGAGCTCAACTAGCTCAGTAAGAAATATTATGACTAAGATAATACAGAATAAATTATCATTAGTCTTCAACAATGTTAAACTGATAAAATATAATAGACATTAGGTTTAACTGCAGCGGAACAAACAATCCATTAGAAGAGTCAAGTAGAGAATAAAATCTACTATCTTCTATGATTTAAAATATTTTCATCAATTTTTATCGCTGAGACTCAGCTAAATAAATAAACCACATCATCGAATCATCCCTAAACTACGGGACAAGGATATTCTTTAAATCATCAATGGTCATGACTATACCGAATAATCCCTGGTCATAATCATACCAAGTCCATCTCTGCACGTAAGCCAAAGATATACAATCATAAAACCAATAATCAACAATCCATCTTTGTACTTAAGCCAAAGATATATAATTCAATAAACAACAGTCCATCTTCGCACGTAAGCCAAAGATAACTTTCATCACCATATAAGCATGAGGATGATGACAATGATATAAACATTAATCAAACTAAAACAAGGATAAATATTAAAGACTTTAATTTTATCCAAATATTATCCATCACTTAAATAACTCATAATCTAATATTATTAATATTATAACAATATTTTAATCACCTATAACTTATAAACAATTTATTTCAATTATTTACACTTTACCAAACAATGCATTTAATCATTCAAAGAATGCCATACTCAGAAGATTTCATCACCAATGATCAAATTCCTCATCAAAAATCTGCATATACCCTATATATGATTTCCAAACCATAAAATCCTATTTTCCAACTTTGTTACTTCGCATAACATATTTAACTTATATGTTCGTAACTAAACCATTTTCATGAAAAATACCAAATCAGTTCCAAAAATTTTTCTTTTTTGGGATTTAGTAGAATATAGTCCCATAATGAATATATATTTTTCTCAGAATTTTTAAAATTCATTTACTATTTTTCAAAAATTAATTTCTAATTAATTCCTTAAGAAATTAGCTACCACAAGTTTAACTCCAGAAATTTTCAAATCTTGGCCAAATCTTACACATGTTAACGTGATCTTCCAGTTTAAATTTCATGGTCATCGGAGTTATAGAACTCCAGTTATAGTGTTTTTCGTCAGAAAAATCAAAATAGTGAAATGGTCACAACTTGCTCATTTTAAGTCGGAATGAGCTCATTTTTTGGACAGGAGGTACCTTATACTGTATACTTTAATGTCCCAAAAGGCCAGAATTTTTTTCACAAATTAAGTAGCCGAAACAGCCCTTACAAAATTATGGACAGTAGCTTTTTGCTATTTTCCAGCTTTTGACTCCTTTGCTAAAAACAGTCCACACGAAAATCTACAACACCGTTTCAAGTGATTCTACTTGGATAAGTTAGTAACTCATAGATCTAACTCTAGGACTTGACCACACTCAAAAAATAGAAATAGAATAGGAGATATGGTCAATTGAATTTTATGTTCCATTTTCACCAAAATCTAATTTTCAACTCTTTGTGATTTCTAACAAACTTTCATGTTTTCTCATAATAACCAACATAACTCATCATAACACTTACTAATACTTCATATACCCATGATTTTTATCTGTCCCATGCTTTTATTATGACTCTCATCATAATCAATATAAACAGATCATTTCCACAATTTAATAAGGAATGAATACAAAAGATCATTCACCATGCATGTGGTAATCCACACAGGCAGGTTATTCCAATAAAATAATAAAGAATGAAATAATGAAGGATTCACCATAAATGCGATAGATCGCATGCACATGTTATTCCCAATGTAATAATAAATAATGGAACTGTGTACAGAAGGCGTAAGCGCACGCACGACGTGGATAAAACGTAATAATAAAGAATGGAATAACAATGAAATCACCATGCATGCGATGTAATCGCATGATAAGTTATTCCAACAAGTATAATAAAAAAATGGAACCAGTCAAGAAGTAAGCCGCACGAGCGTGATATTCCAAACGTAATAATAAAGAACGGAATAATAGAAGAATTTCACCATGTATGCAGAGATCAGATAAACAAAAGTTATTCTAACGTAATAATAACAAAGAATGGAATAATAGAAGAATTTCACCATGTATGCGGTACTTCTCATAAACAGGTTATTCCAACATAATAATAAAGAATGGAATAATAACTCTTACGAGTATTGAAAGAAATAATTCTCTTCATGAATACGAAAGAATAATACCCCTTACAGGTACAACAAATAATATCACTTACCTCAAAAGAAGACTAGATACTAGAATAGTGAGGTAGTAGACTTGTCTTCTTCTTTCTCTCTATAATTTATCTCTATAATAATGGCTCTAAAGCTTTAGTGAATTGGTGAGAAATGAAGGAAGAATGAGCTTCTATTTATAGGAAAACATAGTTTTGATAATTGTACATTTTGGGGCTCGAAAAATTACAGTACAATACCTCCAACTTTTCTTTCATTTATAATTCAGTCATCCAAGTATTATCAAACTTGCACCACCTCCCCTAATAGTAAATCATGTGAATCAATAGTAAATCATGTGACTCAATAGTTCTAAACATGTGAAAAAATTAATTACATTGTAGTACCTCCATCTATACCTCTATTTTTAACTTAGTCATGCAAGTATTATCAATCTTGCACCAACTCCTCTAATAGTAAGTGAATGTGACTCAATAGTACACACATGTGAACAAATAGTTATATAAGCATGTGAATTAGTAGCAATTAATTGCTCATTTATCCGATAAATTACCCGATTTATCAATATAACCCCAAATATAATTATCATCAGAATAGATGTCGATTTCCACTAACACTAATAATCCCAACACAATGGAACTATCAAATTCATCTTTAATCAACACGAACATATTCATCATTAATATCATAACTCACAATATTTAACAACCAGGTCGTTCCCAGGAAAGAGGGGGCTTTCCAATAAGGATTTCTCCTTATTGGCGCGCAATTAGGTGACCAAACCTCTCCTTGATAGAAGTTCTTGACATTGTAAATATTGCAATTTAATAATATGAATAACTTTGTCGTCTCAATTATTGATTTAATATATATATATATTATGTATGATACCGTGACAATAAGCGAATCAATAATATGAGTGATATGATGCAACAATTACTGTAGCAATAATTGAGTATAACTGAGTGACTTATCACGTAAGCATCAATAACCAATACCGTGTGCTACTATACAACCACGCGTATTACTGTACTTTTACTACCGAGTAGTTCAATAGTTTTAATGGTAACACTTCCGCCGTTATTTTTATAAAAATATTTATGTCGTTTTCTCATTCCGACAATAATTCCGTTGTGAGTTCACCAATGATTGTGCCATCGTACGGATATTCCCGACAAAAAGAATATTCCCCAACCAAACAAATATTATATAACAACTTGCATACTTTGCAAAATTTATAAATACTACCCACAACTATAATACTATCTCAAATTCACACCATAATATTCAAATGAATATTTCGAGAAAAATTAAATCTTTATTCATAAAATTTGGGGTCTCACAATCTCCCCTCCTTATGAAATTTTGCCCTCGAAATTTACGTACGTACCTGGTATGCCGAAGAGATGAGGATACCTTGACTTCATTTCAAATTCTAACTCAAGAGGTATAACCTTGAGTGTTGAATGTGATCCTTCTTATCAAAGATTTTAACACGTATCTCCTCATGCATTAAATCTTCTGCTATCTCGTCTAGTTCTAATTCAATAATGTGGTTCAGGTCGTCCACATATTTACGTAATATCAAAACGTGAAAATATTATGAACACGCGACATACTTGGCGGTAAAGAGAGTTTATAGGCCACAGTTCCTACTCGATCGAGGATTTCAAATGGGCCAATAAAATCGAGGGTTGAGATAACGCCTTCTTGAACCTTCTTATTCATATTCATCAGCTCCGGGTCTATAGCTTGAGCAGCTTTAACTTTATCTATTAAAGTCGATTCTACTCGTATATTCGTTATCTTAATGTGGGTCCCTAGAGTCTTTAACTCTATCTTCATCATTTGTAAATTATACGAAATGAGTCTTTGTGTTAACAACATCGCACTCGTAAACGCATACGATCTTCTACTCAACATGTCAGCTACCACGTTCGCTCTTCCACGATGATATTGAATGGTACGATTGTAATCTTCAACAGCTCGAGCCAACGTCTTTGGCTCATGTTACGTTCGTTTTGGTTGAAGAAATATTTAAGGGTTTTAGAAATGAGGTTTTGTATTGGGGTTAGTAAAAAATTCAATTTTACGCTCTGGGGTAAGCCAAGAAGTCTTCAGAAAATACGTCAGGAAATTTATTAACAACAGAAATATCATTCAAAACTATGACTCTCATCCAAGACTTGAATAGCTCATGTAATGAAGGTTTCTCCTAATGGAGCTTCAACCGATAAGTCAAAGTCTAACTTTTTTGGGGTGAAATTTAAACGTTGAACGCAAGAAAGAGAGATAAAATAATGGGTAGAACCGGTATCTAATAAGGTATAGACTTTGCAAGAATTTATAATTAACTAACCCGTGCTAACTTCGTTCGGGTTACTCTCTTTTTGAGAAGTCATGAAAAACGCTCATCTTGAAACCACCGACTTTGTTTTGTCCGTATCCGCCTTTGGTGCCACCGTCCCAGCTGGACTTGACTTCACTATACGACAAAATCGAGCTAAATGACCTTCTCTTCTTGAAATTTCCACTTCTATTATCTTGGTCATGATTACCACCGAAGTGGTTACCATTCTTGGCATGATAATTTCCCCCATGATGGTCATCATTGTTCCGATGGCCGTTGCCACCGGTACGATTATTATCGTGTTGTTTGTCGTTACCTTTTGGTTGTGGTAACTCATTATCGCGCTCCAATAACTGAGCCATAGTCACAACATCTGAATATAAACAAAGTTTATGAGAAATGAGGTATTGACGTATATCGGGTTTCAAACCTCTTAGAAACATTCGCGTCAATCGCTCCTCATTATCGACCAAATGGGATGCAAACCGGGATAACTCCGCAAAATTAGCCTCATACTGTGATACGGTCAGATTATTTTGCTTCATTGTTTATCTCAACATTTTCAGATGCCATTTTCAAACACTGTCACAAAACAAGGGTTAATTAACATATCGCATATTATCCCTATACTCTGACCAACCAATTAAATACCAAATAAACTTAGGGAGGTCATACTAGCGAAGGAATTCCCCGTCTCTCCCCTCCTAGTTCTTGTCTCACATCTCAGCCAGGGATCATATCCCTAAGCTTTGATACCAACTGTGACGCCCCCAAAATAGGTATACATCACCCATCTTGGGTCGCCACTTACAAGGTACTGAAATACAAATACAACTTAATAATACAACTGTCGTGTAAAATACGACAAAACATAACTGAGAGTTTTAATAAGAATATTGTCATCTAGACAATATCCACTCTCAAATAGAGTCCTCATTACATTTATTATCACACTATTTAATAGAATAGTGAGGACTAATGCTATCATCTGGACCGTCACTCCGTTCCCCGACTCATCCCAACTATATTCTCATTTCCTAAAGAGAACAGTGAAGGAAATGGTGAGCTCAACTAGCCCAGTAAGAAATATTATGACTAAGATGATGCAGAATAAATTATCATTAGTCTTCAACAATGTTAAACTGATAAAATATAATAGACATCAAGTTTAACTGCAGCGGAACAAACAATCCATTAGAAGAGTCAAGTAGAGAATAAAATCTACTATCTTCTATGATTTAAAATGTTTTCATCAATTTTTATCGCTGAGACTCAGCTTAATAAATAAACCACATCATCGAATCATCCCTGCACTACGGGCCAAGGATATTCTTTAAATCATCAATGGTCACGACTATCCCGAATAATCCCTAGTCATAATCATACAAAGTCCATCTCTGCACGTAAGCCAAAGATATACGACCATAAAACCAATAATCAACAATCCATCTTTGTACGTAAGCCAAAGATATATAATTCAATAAACAACAGTCCATCTTCGCACGTAAGCCAAAGTTAACTTTCATCACCATATAAGCATGAGGATGATGACAATGATATAAGCATTAATCAAACTAAAATAAGGATAAATATTAAAGACTTTAATTTTATCCAAATATTATCCATCACTTAAATAACTCATAATCTAATACTATTAATATTATAACAATATTTTAATCACCTCTAAACTTATAAACAATTTATTTCAATTGTTTACACTTTACCAAACAATGCATTTAATCATTCAAAGAATGCCATACTCATAAGATTTCATCACCAATGATCAAATCCCTCATAAAAAATCTGTATATACCCTATATATGATTCCCAAGCCATAAAATCCTATTTTCCAACTTTGTTACTTCGTATAACATATTTAACTCATATGTTCGTAACTAACCTATTTTCATGAAAAAAAAAACCAAATCAGTCCCAAAAATATTTCTTTTCTGGGATTTAGCAGAATATAGTCCCATAATGAACATATATTTTTCTCGGAACTTTTAAAATTCATTTACTATTTTTCAAAAATCAATTTCTAATTAATTCCTTAAGAAATTAGCTACCACAAGTTTAACTCCAGAAATTTCCAAATCTTGCTCAAATCTTACACATGTTAACGTGATCTTTCAAATTAAATTTCATGGTCATCGGAGTTATAGAACTCTGGTTATAGTGAAATGGTCATAACTTGCTCATTTTAAGTCGGAATGAGCTCATTTTTTGGACAGGAGGTACCTTATATTGTATACTTTCATGTCCCAAAAGGCCAGAATTTTTCTCACAAATTAAGTGACCGAAACAGCCCTTACAAAATTATGGGCAGTAGCTTTTTGCTATTTTCCAGCTTTTGACTCCTTTGCTAAAAACAATCCACACGAAAATCTACAACACTGTTTCAAGTGATTCCACTTGGATAATTTAGTAAACTCATAGATCTAACTCTAGGACTTGACCACACTCAAAAATTAGAAATATAATAGGAGATATGGTCAATTGAATTTCATGTTCCATTTTCACCAAAATCTGATTTTCAACTCTTTGTGATTTCTAACAAACTTTCATGTTTTCTCATAATAACCAACATAACTCATCATAACACTTACTAATACTTCATATACCCATGATTTTTATCTGTCCCATGCTTTTATTATGACTCTCATCATAATCAATGTAAACAGATCATTTCCACAATTTAATAAGGAATGAATACAAAGGATCATTCACCATGCATGTGGAAATCCCACACAGAGCAAGTTATTCCAATAGAATAATAAAAATGGAATAATGTATGATTCACCATGTGTACGATAGACCAATGCATAAAAGTTATTCCCAACATAATAATAAATAATGGAACCAGTCCGCGTAAGAACATACAAACAGGATATTCCGATAGAATAATAAAGAATGGAATAACAACAAAAATCACCATGCATGCGATAGATCGCATGCAGAAAAGTTATTCTAACGAGAATAATAAATAATGGAACCAGTCTAAGCGTAAACGCATATATGTGATATTTCGACTGTAATAATAAAGAATGGAATAACAAATGTAATTCACCACGCATCCGATACCGCGATAAAAGTTAGTCCAATGTAATAATAAATAATGGAACCAGTCCCAGGCGTAGAAATGCACGTATGTGATATTTCGACAGAATAATAAAGAACGGAATAATAGAAGAGTTTCACAATGTATGCGGTACTTCGCATAAACAGGTTATTCCAATAGAATAACAAAGAATGGAATAATAGAAGAATTTCACCATGTATGCGGTACTTCGCATAAACAGGTTATTTCAATATAATAATAATGAATGGAATAACAAATCTTACGAGTATTGAAAGAAATAAATCTCTTCATGAATACGAAAGAATAATACCCCTTACAGGTACAACAAATAATATCCCTTACCTCAAAAGAAGACTAGATACTAGAATAGTGAGGTAGTAGACTTCTCTTCTTCTTTCTCTCTATAATTTCTCTCTATAATAATGGCTCTAAAGCTTTAGTGAATTGGTGAGAAATGAAGGAAGAATGAGCTTCTATTTATAGGAAAAAATAGTTTCGATAATTGCACATCTTGGGGCTCAAAAAATTACAGTACAATACCTCCAACTTTTCTTTCATTTATAATTCAGTCATCCAAGTATTATCAAACTTGCACCACATCCCCTAATAGTAAATCATGTGAATCAATAGTAAATCACGTGACTCAATAGTTCTAAACATGTGAAAAAATTAATTACAGTATAGTACCTCCATCCATACCTCTATTTTTAACTTAGTCATGCAAGTATTATAAATCTTGCACCAACTCCTCTAATAGTACACACATGTGAACAAATAGTTATATAAGCATGTGAATTAGTAGCAATTAATTGCTCATTTATCTGATAAATTACCCGATTTATCAATATAACCCCAAATATAATTATCATCGGAATAGATGTCGATTTCCACTAACACTAATAATCCCAACACAATGGAACTATCAAATTCATCTTTAATCAACACGAACATATTCATCATTAATATCATAACTCACAATATTTAACAACCAGGTCGTTCGCAGGAAAGAGGGGGCTTTCCAATAAGGATTTCTCCTTATTGGCGCGCAATTAGGTGACCAAACCTCTCCTTGACAGAACTTCTAGACATTGTAAATATTGCAATTTAATAATATGAATAACTTTATATCATCTCAATTATTGATTTAATAATATATAATATATGTGCGTATGATAATCGTGACAATAATCGAATCAATAATATAGAGAGATATGATGCAGCAATTACTGTAGCAATAATTGAGTATAACTGAGTGACTTATCACGTAAGCATCAATAACCAATACCGTGTGCTACTATGTAACCACGCGTATTACTGTACTTTTACTACCGAGTAGTTCAATAGTTTTAACGGTAACACTTCCGCCGTTATTTTTATAAAAATATTTATGTTGTTTTCTCATCCTGACAATAATTCCATTGTGAGTTCACCAATGATTGTGCCATCGTATGGATATTCCCGACAAAAAGAATATTCCCCGACCAAATAAATATTTTTTAACAACTTGCATACTTTGCAAAATTTATAAATACTACCCACAACTATAATATTATCTCAAATTCACACCATAATATTCAAATAAATATTTCGAGAAAAATTAAATCTTTATTCATAAAATTTGGGATCTCACAAGCTCCCCTCCTTATGAAATTTTGCCCTCAAAATTTACGTACGTACCTGGTATGCCGAAGAGATGAGGATACCTTGACTTCATTTCAAATTCTAACTCAAGAGGTATAACCTTGAGTGTTGAATGTGATCCTTCTTATCAAAGATTTTAACACGTATCTCCTCATACATTAAATCTTCTGCTATCTCGTCTAGTTCTAATTTAATAATGTGGTTCAGGTCGTCCACATATTTACGTAATATCAAAACGTGAAAATGTTATGAACACGCGACATACTTGGCGGTAAAGAGAGTTTATAGGCCACAGTTCCTACTCGATCGAGGATTTCAAATGGGCCAATAAAATCGAGGGTTGAGATAACACCTTCTTGAACCTTCTTCTTCATATTCATCAGCTCCGGGTCTATAGCTTGAGCAGCTTTAACTTTATCGATTAAAGTCGATAATACTCGTATATTCGTTATCTTCATGTGGGTCCCTAGAGTCTTTAACTCTATCTTCATCATTTGTAAATTATACGAAATGAGTCTTTGTGTTAACAACATCGCACTCGTAAACGCATACGATCTTCTACTCAACATGTCAACTACCATGTTCGCTCTTCCACGATGATATTGAATGGTACGATCGTAATCTTCAACAGCTCGAGCCAACGTCTTTGGCGCATGTTACGTTCGTTTTGGTTGAAGAAATATTTAAGGGTTTTAGAAATGAGGTTTTGTATTGGGGTCAGTAAAAAATTCGATTTTACGCTCTGGGGTAAGCCAAGAAGTCTTCAGAAAATACGTCAGGAAATTTATTAACAACAGAAATATCATTCAAAACTATGACTCTCATCCAAGACTTGAATAGCTCATGTAATGAAGGTTTCTCCTAATGGAGCTTCAACAGATAAGTCAAAGTCTAACTTTTTGGGGTGAAATTTAAGCGTTGAACCTAAAGCAAGAGAGATAAAATAATGGGTAGAACCCAGATTCTAATAAGGTATAGACTTTGCAAGAATTTATAATTAACTAACCCGTGCTAACTTCGTTCGGGTTACTCTTTTGAGAAGTCATGAAAACGCTCATCTTGAAACCACCGACTTTTGTTTTGTCCCAGTATCCTTTGGTGCCACCGTCCCCAAATTGGACTTGACTTCACTATACGACAAAATCGAGCTAAATGACCTCTCTTCTTGAAATTTCCACTTCTATTATCTTGGTCATGATTACCAATCAAGTGGTTACCATTCTTGGCATGATAATTTCCCCATGATGGTCATCATTGTTCGATGGCCGTTGCCACACCGCAGACGATTATTATTATCG
The DNA here is from genome assembly GCA_020205605.1 of Panax ginseng. Classification (NCBI taxonomy): domain Eukaryota; kingdom Viridiplantae; phylum Streptophyta; class Magnoliopsida; order Apiales; family Araliaceae; genus Panax; species Panax ginseng. The sequence continues at coordinate 34,088,958 of CM035149.1, forward strand.
TGTTGTTTGTCGTTACCTTTTGGTTGTGGTAACTCATTATCGCGCCCAATAATCGAGTCATATTCACAACATCCGAATATAAACAAAGTTTATGAGAAATGAGGTATCGACGATATCGGGTTTCAAACCTCTTAGAAACATTCGCGTCAATCGCTCCTCATTATCGACCAAATGGGATGCAAACCGGGATAACTCCGCAAACTTAGCCTCATACTGCGATATGGTCAGATTATTTTGCTTCATTGTTTATCTCAACATTTTCAGATGCCATTTTCAAACACTGTCACAAAACAAGGGTTAATTAACATATCGCATATTATCCCTATACTCTGACCAACCAATTAAATACCAAATAAACTTAGGGAGGTCATACTAGCGAAGGAATTCCCCGTCTCTCCCCTCCTAGTTCTTGTCTCACATCTCACCTGTGGATCATATCCTAAGCTTTGATACCAACTGTGACACCCCCAAAATAGGTATACATCACCCATCTTGGGTCGCCACTTACAAGGTACTGAAATACAAATACAACTTAATAATACAACTGTCGTGTAAAATACGACAAAACATAACTGAGAGTTTTAATAAGAATATTTTCATCTAGACAATATCCACTCTCAAATAGAGTCCTCATTATATTTATTATCACACTATTTAATAGTAATAGTGAGGACTACTAATGCTATCATCGGACCTCATCACCGCTCCCCGACTCGTCCCAAACTATATTCTCATTTCCTAAAAGAAAAAAGTGAAGGAAATGGTGAGCTCAACTAGCCCAAAGAAGAAATATTATGACTAAGATGATGCGTAATAAATTATCATTAGTCTTCAACAATGTTAAACTGATAAAATATAATAGACATCAAGTTTAACTGCAGCGGAACAAACAATCCATTAGAAGAGTCAAGTAGAGAATAAAATCTACTATCTTTTATGATTTAAAATGTTTTCATCAATTTTTATCGCTGAGACTTAGTTTAATAAATAAACCACATCATCGAATCATCCCTACACTACGGGCCAAGGATATTCTTTAAATCATCAATGGTCATGACTATTCCGAATAATCCCTAGTCATAATCATACCAAGTCCATCGCTGCACGTAAGCCAAAGATATACAACCATAAAACCAATAATCAACAATCCATCTTTGTACGTAAGCCAAAGATATATAATTCAATAAACAACAGTCCATCTTCGCACGTAAGCCAAAGATAACTTTCATCACCATATAAGCATGAGGATGATGATAATGATATAAGCATTAATCAAACTAAAATAAGGATAAATATTAAAGACTTTAATTTTATCCAAATATTATCCATCACTTAAATAACTTATAATCTAATATTCTTAATATTATAACAATATTTTAATCACCTCTAAACTTATAAACAATTTATTTCAATTGTTTACACTTTACCAAACAATGCATTTAATCATTCAAAGAATGCCATACTCGTAAGATTTCATCACCAATGATCAAATCCCTCATCAAAAATCTGCATATACCCTATATAGGATTCCCAAGCCATAAAATCCTATTTTCCAACTTTGTTACTTCGCATAACATATTTAACTCATATGTTCGTAACTAAACCATTTTCATGAAAAATACCAAATCAGTCCCAAAAATATTTCTTTTCTGGGATTTAGCAGAATATAGTCCGATAATGAACATATATTTTTCTCAGAATTTTTAAAATTCATTTACTATTTTTCAAAAATCAATTTCTAATTAATTCCTTAAGAAATTAGCTACCACAAGTTTAACTCCAGAAATTTCCACATCTTGGCCAAATCTTACACATGTTAACGTGATCTTCCAGTTTAAATTTCATGGTCATCGAAGTTATAGAACTCCAGTTATAGCATTTTTCATCAGAAAAACCTAAATATTGAAATGGTCATAACTTGCTCATTTTAAGTGGGAATGAGCTCATTTTTTGGACATGAGGTACCTTATAATCATATACTTTCATGTCCCAAAAGGTCAAATTTTTCTCACAAATTAAGTGGTAAACAAAATTTTTTACAAAATTATGGTATTTAGTTTTTGCTATTTTCCAGCTTTTGACTCCTTTGCTAAAAATAGTCCACACGAAAATCTACAACACTGTTTCAAGTGATTCCACTTGGATATGTTAGTAAACTCATAGATCTAACTATAAGACTTGACCACACTCAAAAATTCGAAATATAATAGGAGATATGATCAATTGAATTTCATGTTCCATTGTCACCAAAATCTGATTTTCAACTCTTTGTGATTTCTAAGAAACTTTCATGTTTTCTCATAATAACCAAGTTAACGCATCATAACACTTACTAATACTTCATATACCCATGATTTTCATCTGTCCCATGCTTTTATTATGACTCTCATCATAATCAATGTAAACAGATCATTTCCATAATTTAATAAGGACTGGATACAAAGGATCATTCACCATGCATCTGGTAATCCACACAGGCAGGTTATTCCAACAGAATAATAAAGAATGGAATAACAGAAGGTTTCACCATGTAATGCGATAGACCGCATGCATGTGTTATTCCCAAATGTAATAATAAATAATGGAACCCAGTCCCACAGAACGCACAAAAAAGCAGGATATTCCGATAATAATAATAAAGAATGGAATAACAACAAAAATCACCATGCATGCGATAGACCGCATGCATAAAAGTTATTCTAATGTAATAATAAATAATGGAACCAGTCAGCGTAAACGCATGCATGAGGATATTCGATGTAATAATAAAGAATGGAATAACAACAGTAATTCACCGTGCATGCGATGATCCATGCAGACAGTTATTCCAATGTAATAATAAATAATGGAACCAGTCCCGTAAAGAAATGCACATGTGATATTTTAACAAAATAATAAAGAACGGAATAATAGAAGAGTTTCACAATGTATACAAGTTATTAAGATAAACAAAGTTATTCCAATGTAATAACAAAGAATGGAATAATAGAAGAATTTCACCATGTATGCGGTACTTCGCATAAACAGGTTATTCCAATATAATAATAATGAATGGAATAACAACTCTTACGAGTATTGAAAGAAATAATTCTCTTCATGAATACGAAAGAATAATACCCCTTATAGGTACAACAAATAATATCCCTTACCTCAAAAGAAGACTGGATACTAGAATAGTGAGGTAGTAGACTTCTCTTCTTCTTTCTCTCTATAATTTCTCTCTATAATAATGGCTCTAAAGCTTTAGTGAATTGGTGAGAAATAAAGGAAGAATGAGCTTCTATTTATAGGAAAAAATAGTCTCAATAATTGCACATCTTGGGGCTCGAAAAATTACAGTACAATACCTCCAAATTTTCTTTCATTTATAATTCAGTCATCCAAGTATTATCAAACTTACACCACCTCCCCTAATAGTAAATCATGTGAATCAATAGTAAATCATGTGACTCAATAGTTCTAAACATGTGAAAAAATTAATTACAGTATAGTACCTCCATCCATACCTCTATTTTTAACTTAGTCATGCAAGTATTATAAATCTTGCACCAACTCCCCTAATAGTAAGTGAATGTGACTCAATAGTACACACATGTGAACAAATAGTTATATAAGCATGTGAATTAGTAGCAATTAATTGCTCATTTATCCGATAAATTACCCGATTTATCAATATAACCCCAAATATAATTATCATCGAAATAGATGTCGATTTTCACTAACACTAATAATCCCAACACAATGGAACTATCAAATTCATCTTTAATCAACACGAACTTATTCATCATTAATATCATAACTCACAATATTTAACAACCAGGTCGTTCGCAGGAAAGAGGGGGCTTTCCAATAAGGATTTCTCCTTATTGACGCGCAATTAGGTGACCAAACCTCTCCTTGACAGAAGTTCTTGACATTGTAAATATTACAATTTAATAATATGAATAACTTTGTCGTCTCAATTATTGATTTTAATAATATAACATATTATATGGATGATATCGTGACAATAAAGCGAATCAATAATATGAGAGATATGATGTAGCAATTACTGTAGCAATAATTGAGTATAACTGAGTGACTTATCACGTAAGCATCAATAACCAATACCGTGTGCTACTATGCAACCACGAGTATTACTGTACTTTTACTACCGAGTAGTTCAATAGTTTTAATGGTAACACTTCCGCCGTTATTTTTATAAAAATATTTATGTCGTTTTCTCATTCCGACAATAATTCCGTTGTGAGTTCACCAATGATTGTGCCGTCGTACGGATATTCCCGACAAAAAGAATATTCCCCGACCAAACGAATATTTTGTAACAACTTGCATACTTTGCAAAATTTATAAATACTACCCACAACTATAACATTATATCAAATTCACACCATAATATTCAAAAAAATATTTTGAGAAAAATTAAATCTTTATTCATAAAATTTGGGGTCTCACAGTCCTAACCCAAAGAAAGGCGCCTGCTTTACTTGTGGTTCAAAGGATCAACTTGCAAGGGATTGTCCTAAGAAGGGATCTGGAGGGACGGGTTCATGAGGGAATAGAGGAAACAGCGGTGGAAGTGCTTTAACTATCACGGGACCAACCGCAACCAACCGACCTACCGCAAGAACATTCAACATGACAGTACAGGATGCAGTGCAGTCTCGTGATGTGGTGTCAGGTATCATTCCGATCAATAGAGTTAATGCGCATGTATTGTTTGATTAGGGTGCTACTTGTTCATTTATATCCGATGACTTTGCTAAGAACATAGAATTTCTTAAGGACGAGTTAGAATACCCCATGAACATAGAAATTGCGAATAAAGAAATAATCCCTGTTAAGTACGTGCATAAGAACTGTAGAGTGGATATTAAGGGTAATATCATGAACGTAGATCTTATCCCTATTCGACTTGGAGAATTCGACGTCATCTTGGGTATGGACTGGTTATCTAATTATGGGGCGGTAATTGACTGCCAGAAGAAGCGTATTAACCTTATGACTCCGTCAAAGGTTATGTTTTATGGTAGCAAGTCGCCTAGACTAGCGAGTTATCTGACGATGATACAAGCCAGGAGGTTGTTAAGACAAGGCTATGTAGGATATCTAGCTTACATAGTCGATAGTCGTAAAGTGAATTCGAAAATAGAAGAGATACCAGTAGTGAGGGATTTCGCAGACATATTTCCGGACAATTTGTCAGGACTTCCTCCAGATAGAGCAGTTGAATTCGTGATCAATTTGGCTCCAGGAACGGCTCCAATATCGAAGGCACCGGACCGAATGGCACCGGTAGAGATGACAGAACTGATGGTTCAACTACAAGAATTACTGGACAAGAAGTATATCCAACCAAGAGTATCGCCGTGGGGAGCGCCGGTTTTATTCGTGAAGAAGAAGGATGGGACAATGCGGCTCTGCATCGACTATACGGAACTGAATAAGGTCACAATTAAGAATAGATATCCATTATCGCGAATCGACGACCTGTTTGGTTAGTTAAAGGGAGCAAGTTACTTTTCAAAGATAGACTTGAGGAGTGGTTATCATCAACTGAAGGTGAGACCAGAGGATGTACCGAAGACTGCGTTCAGAACACGATATGGTCACTACAAATTTTTGGTAATGTTATTTGGTCTAACGAATGCTCCTATAGCATTTATGGGCTTAATGAATGGAGTGTTCAAGCCGTTTTTGGACAAATTCGTAGTGGTATTTATAGATAACATTTTGGTATATTCGAAAACCAAGGAAGAACATGAAGAACATTTGAGGGTGACATTAGAGACATTGAGAAGGGAGAAGTTGTATGCCAAGTTTTTGAAATGTGAATTCTAGATTGAAAGAGTACAATTTCTTGGACATGTGATCGATAGGGACGGAATTTCAGTGGATCCCTCCAAAGTCGAAGCTGTGATTAACTGGGATCAGCCGAAGACACCTTCAGAAGTAAGAAGTTTTCTTGGATTGGCAGGTTATTACAGAAGATTCATTCAAGATTATTTTAAGATCGTGACTCCGCTGACAAATTTGACTAGGAAATCGGTGAAATTTGTTTGGACGGAGAAGTGTGAGGAAGGCTTTCAAGAATTAAAGAAGAGGTTGAGTTCAGCACCTGTGTTATCTCTTCCGGATGATACAGGAAATTTTGTGGTTTATAGTGATGCATTGCATAAAGGACTTGGTTGTGTGCTTATGCAGAACGATAGAGTCATTGCGTATGCGTCACGATAATTGAAGGATTATGAGAAGGGATATCCGACCCACGACTTGGAGTTAGCTGCAGTGGTTTTTGCCTTAAAAATCTGGAGGCACTATCTCTATGGGGAGAAGTGTGAAATATATACAGACCACAAAAGTCTGAAATATATTTTTACACAAAAAAACTTGAACAAGCGCCAAAGAAGGTGGTTGGAGTTGATTAAGGACTACGATTGTGAGATTCTATACCATCCGGGTAAGACAAATGTGGTTGCCGACGCCTTAAGTAGAAAGAGTCGGGAGAAACTGATGATGTTGACCGATCAAGAGGAGTTAATTTCAGCAATGGAAAAGCTGGAATTGGAAGTGAAGTGTCCTATGAAGATTGATGAGAAGCTCTTTCAGATGCAATCTGGTACAACCCTACTAGATAAAGTTAAGAAGGCTCAACTTCAGGATAACGAATGTAAAATAGTGAAAAAGAAGATATCTGAAGGAACAGAATCAAGATTCAAAATGGATAAGGAAGGAATACAGAGATTTGAGAGCAGAATTTGGGTACCGCCAGTACCAGAGATTAAGGAAGAAATTTTGAGCAAGGCTCATAATTCACGGTATTCGATTCACCCTAGTAGTACCAAGATGTACCAAGATCTTTGACAACATTTCTGGTGGTCAAACTTGAAACGAGAGGTTGCAGAATGTGTTGCTAAGTGTCTAACATGTCAGAAAGTAAAGGCAGAACGTCAGAGGCCGAGTGGGTTACTACAACCTTTAGAGATTCCAAAATGGAAATGGGAACATATTACAATGGATTTCGTGGTTGGCCTACCGACAACTCAGAAAGGCTACGACGCAGTATGGGTTATTGTTGACCGATTGACGAAATCCGCACACTTCCTTCCGATCAAAATCAGATTCAACTTAGATCAGTTGGCAAGGTTATATGTGAAAGAGATTGTTTCAAGGCACGGAGTTCCGGTGTGAATTATTTCAGATAGAGATCCGCGCTTTACGTCAAACTTCTAGAAACGTCTACAAGAATGCATGGGTACACAGTTGAGAATGAGCACGTCATATCACCCTCAGACAGATGGACAGAGTGAAAGAACAATTCAGACATTAGAAGACATGTTAAGAGCTTGTATAATGGACCTTAAAGGAAATTGGGATGATCATCTACCGCTCGTAGAGTTTGGATACAACAACAGTTATCACGCTAGTATTGGCATGCTGCCTTATGAAGCGTTATACGGCAGGAAGTGCAGAACTCCGCTATACTGGGATGAAGTTGGGAAAAGACAATTACTAGGCCCATAATTGGTACAGCAGACAACAGAAATAGTCAAAGTGATCCGAACAAGATTGATAGTAGCTCAAGATAGACAGAAGAAATACGTCAATCCACACTGTAAAAATATTGAGTTTGAATCGGGTAGTTATGTGTTATTAAAGGTCTTTCCCTGGAAGGAAAAGATCAGGTTCGAAAAGAAAGGGAAATTAAGCCCAAGATTCATTAGACCCTTTGAGGTACTGCGAAGGATCGGAGAGGTTGCGTATAAGGTAGCCTTACCTCCAGCTCTAGAGAATGTCCACAACGTTTTCCATGTCTCAGTTCTACGACCCTACAAACCCAATTACAAGCACGTGATTGAATATGAACCCCTACATTTTTAAAAAGACTTATCTGACGAAGAAATTCCTGTTCAGATTGTCGACCGAAAAGAGCAAGTTCTAAGAAATAAAGTAATATCTTCTGTTAAGGTAATTTGGAGGAACCACAACGCTGAAGAAGCTACGTGGGAACTCGAAGAGAATATGATGAAGAATTATCCTCATTTATTTACTTAGATTATTATAAGCGATTTTGGGGACAAAATCTTTGTAAGGGGGGAGAATGTAATGGGACGAATTGTTGAATTGTGATTCTGAGGATAGAACCCTTTTAAGGGGGGAAAGATGTGACAACCGAGATTTTATAATTTAATTTTAATATTTATTGGATTAAATAAATATTTTTTTGATGAATTAATTATTAGATTAAATAATTAATTGATGAAGTTGTGGTAGATTTAATTTAATTATATGTGTTATATTTATTAAATTAATGTGGAGAATTTTTATTATTTGAAGTATGTAATTATGTGAGCTTATTGAATTAAAAGGAATATATAATAAGCCTAATATTATTTTAATTCATTTAATAATTAATTAGAGATTTAATAATTTGACATAATTAATAAATGAGAAAATTAATTATATGACTATGTGAATTAACGAGAAATCATTATATGTTATTTAAAATAAATTAAATAAAAAATTTGATTTATTGTGCAATTAGGTGTGACATGATTTAAACTATAGTATAAGAGAATCATTAAATTAAATGGTTTTAAAACCTATTATTGCCAGCCAAACGAGGCCCTAAGAGGAGTTAATAGCAGTTAACCCATGTTGGGTAACTGACCTCCACAACGCGTCAGTTCCTTTATTATATACGTCTTCCTTCTTTATTGTGACGCCCCCAAAATAGGTATATATCACGTATTCTGAGTCGCCAAATACATGGTACAGAATACAAATACAATCTTAAATATACAACAAGAGCTGTGAGTTTTAATAAAAATATTGTCTTCTAGACAATATCCACTCTCATAATAAGTCCTCATTACATTTATTATCACACTATTTTATAGAATAGTGAGGACTACTAAGACACCATCTCGGACCGTCACTCCGTTCCCCGACTAGTCCCGGCTACGTTCTCATTTCCTGAATAGAATAGTGAAAGAAAGGGTGAGCTCAACTAGCCCAGTAAGAAATATTATTAATAAGATAATGCAGAATAAATTATCATTAGTCTTCAACAATGTTAAACTGATAAAATATAATAGACATCAAGTTTAACTGCAGCGGAACAAGAAATCCATTAAAAGAGTCAAGTAGAGAATAAAATCTACTATCTTTTATGATTTAAAAGGTTTTTCATCACTTTTATCGCTGGGACTCAGCTTAATAAATAATCCATATCATCCCTACACTACGACTAAGGATATTCATTAGGATCACGACCACAAATTATTCATGCACTACGGGCCAAGGATATTCGTGTATTCATCAATGGTCATGATCATGCCTACAACTATCCATCAATGCACTACGGGCCAATGAGGACTTTTACCACATCATTTGTAACATTACGGTCATGATTACACCGAATAATCACTGGTCATAATCATACCAAGTCCATCTATGCACTACAGGCCACAGATGACTTTCAACAAAATATAAATATGAGGATGATGACAATGATATAAGAATTCAATAAAACAAGTTCAAGAATTAATTTATTCGAGGAACTAATAACGCCCAAATTGTCAACATGATACTTTTTGTAGAGTAAAATTCAAGAATGCTCGGAAGAATATTTTCACGAAAAGATCTTTGGATGAAGCGCAAATATCAAGAATATTCCACTAATTTCATGGAGTATAGAAGTCAAAACTTTAGCCAACTAAGTATAATAAAGAATGGAATAAAAAAGAAATCACCATGCATGCACGATTTTTGCATATACAAAGTTATTCCAACGAGAATAATAAATAACGTAAACCTGTCGTCAAAGCGTAAATTGCCTTGCACCAATGGGATGTTCCAACAGAATAATAAAGACGGAACGTGTCCAGAAAACGATAGATAGGATATTCAAATGTAATAATAAAGAGCGGAACTAGGTCTCCAAGCGTAAAATGCATGTATATGATATTCCAAATGAATAATAAAGAATGGAATAATGTAAGAATTTCACCAAGTATAGGGTAGTAGCACAGATCAAAAGTTATTCCAACGGAATAATAAAGAATGGAATAACTGAAGTTCTCTTCATGAATACAAAAGAAATAATTCCCCTTACCTTAGAAAGAAAAGTACTGGATATTGAAGTAGTGAAGTAGCAGAACACTTTTCTTCTTTCTCTCTATAGTTTTTCTCTCTAGAGTTTCAGTGAATTCGTAAGAAATAATGAAGGAATGAGCTTCTATTTATAGAAGAATGGACTGCATAATAACTAATTCATGAACGGTCCAGATTGGTTTACTTTTAAAATATTCTAATAAAATAAAATCTTTTAAATAAAATATTATATATATATATATAACCTGTGTAGACAAATATCACGGGTGAAAACCCCTTGAATTCAATTGATTTGTGCCAAGCTTTTCAATCTTGCATATATATAATAATGGGATAATACACCCCCATGTGATCACCAATTAAATATTCCACCCACTTTATAAAAATTCTCCCATCCCTTAACTAATTATCACCCCCATTCCTACGTAACACCCACTTTCCTCCCACCTCACTTTCATGATTATATATATATATATATATATATATATATATATATATATATATATATATATATATATATATATATTATCATATTCATAACACACACTATTTTGAAAAATGATTAGTCGGGGTTCCAAATAATACGTCAAACTTACAACAAATACTCCATAAAAATCTCCTCAATATTTTTAACAATATTTATCATCATTATTATAATTTACAATATTAATCGACCAGGTCGTTCCCAGGAAAGAGGGAGCTTTCTAATAAGGATTTCTCCCTATTGGCGCGCAATTAGGTGACCAAACCTCTCCTTGGCAGAACTTCTAGACATCGTTAATATTGCAAATAATAATATTAATAACTCTGTCATCTCAATTATTGATTTAATAATATAAAAAAAATATCGACAATAATTGAATAAAACTGAGTGACTTCTCACGTAAGCATCAATAATCAATACCGTGTGCTACTATGCAACCACGTGTATTCTTCGTATTTTTACTACTGAAAGTAGTTCAACAAGATAATAGTGGTAAAACTTCCGTCGTTATTTTCATAAAATATTTTTTGTCGTTTTCTCAATCCGACAATAATTCTATGGGGTCCAACAATGATTGTGCCGTAAATCATCACGAATATTCCTGTTAAAACGAATATTCCCCACCAATCGAATATTATAAACAACTTGCGTGACTTTGCAAAATTTCTAAATATTACCCACAACTATAACATTATATCAAATTCATTCCATAATATTTAAAAATGATAATTATAGAAAATTCATCTTTATTCATAAAAGTTGGGGTCTTACAATCTCCCCTTATTATGAAATTTCGGCCTCGAAATTAGGGTACGTACCTGGTATGTCGAAGAGGAAAGGATACCTTGATTTCATTTCAGATTCTAATTCCTAAGTCATTTCCTCAACATCGTGGTTCCTCCATAAAACTTTGACTTGAGGTATAACCTTAGAGCGTAGAATATGTTCCTTCTTATCCAAGATTTGAACATGAACCTCTTCATACGTTAAATCTTTCGCTATTTTGTCCGGTTCTAACTCAATAATGTGGTTCGGGTCTTTCACATATTTACGTAACATGGATATATGAAAAACGTTATGAACACGAGACATACTTGGCGGTAAAGCGAGTCTATAGGCTACAATCCCTACTCGATCGAGGATTAAAAATGGGCCAATGAATCGAGGATTGAGCTTTCCTCTCTTTCCAAATCTCATAACTCCTTTCCATGGAGCAACACGTAACTACACATGATCTCCAATATCGAATTCCACGTCCTTTCGATAAAGATCAACATAACCCTTTTGTCGGTCTTGTGAGGTTTTTATACTTTGTCGGATCGTTTGAATCTTTTCCGTAGTCATACGTACCAACTCCGGTTCCAACAATGTTGTTTCACTCACCTCATCCCAGCATACTGGAGAATGACACTTTCTTTCATACAACGCTTCGAATGGAGCCATGCCAATACTTGGTTGATAGCTGTTGTTGTAGGAAAACTCCACCAATGGCAAGAACTTGTCCCAACTTCCCTTGAAGTCAAGGATGCAGAGTCTTAATAAATCTTCAAGAGTTTGAATAGTCCTCTCTGATTGTCCGTCCGTCTGAGGATGATATACCGAACTAAATCGTAAATCCGTGCCCATAGCTTTTTGCAACTAACCCAAAATCGTGAAGTGAATCTTGGGTCTCGATCAGAAACTATGGATACTGGCATACCATGCAGTCATACAATCTCATTTATGTACATACGAGCAAGACGTTCAAGTGTATAAGCTTCTCATATTGGTAAGAAATTAGCAGACTTGGTCAATCTATCAACAATGACCCAAATTACATCTATGCCTTGAGAAACCTTGGGAAGACCAGTAACAAAATCCATGGTAATGTGCTCCCACTTCCATTTTGGAATTTCAAGTGGTTGCAATGGACCTTTTGGTACTTGATGCTCCGCCTTGACTCGTTGACAAGTTAGACACCTTGAGATAAACAGCGTTATCTCTCTCTTCATATTGCCCCAACAAAATTTATGTCGAAGATCATGATATATTTTGGTACTCCCAAGATGGATTACAAACGGTGTGTTGTGTGCCCCCATCATGATTTTATACTTTAAATCAGGGTCGTTAGGAACACAAAGTCTGGAGTTGACTCGAAGTATTCCTTCATCATCGATTCTTGCTTCCGGCATATCACCTTCTTGTACTTTCTTCCTCATATGCATCAGCTCCAGGTTTGTAGCTTGAGCAGCTTTAACTTTATCGATTAAAGTCGATTCTACTCGTATATTCGCCATCATCACGTGGGTCCCTGGAGTCTTTATCTCTATCTCCATCCTTTGCAAGTCATACAAAATGGACCTTTGCGTTGACAATATCGCACTCGTACCCGCATATGATCTTCTACTCAATGCGTCAGCTACCACGTTTGCTTTTCCAGGATGGTATGATCATAATCTTTCAACAGTTCAAGCCAATGTCACTATCGCATGTTGAGTTCCTTTTGAGTGAAGAAATATTTGAGGCTTTTATGATCTGTAAAGATCTCCACTTTCTCCCCATACAAGTAATGCCTCCAAATTTGAAGTGCGAAGACAACAACTGCCAACTCTAGATCATGAGTAGGATAATTCCTCTCATATTCTTTGAGTTGTCGAGAGGCATAGGCTATTACTTTCCCATGTTTCATGAGAACACATCCTAACCCTTTGCCTGAAGCATCACTGTAGATGAAAAATCCCTTCGAGTCAGATGGTATTGTCAGAACAGGTGCTGAAATGAGTCTTCTCTTGAGTTCTTGAAAACTCTTCTCACATTCCTCATTCCAACCAAATTTTATATCTTTTTGAGTCAGCTGAGTTAATGGAGTAGCGATTCGAGAAAACCCTTCTACGAATCTCCGATAATAACCAGCTAAGCCAAGAAAGCTACGTACTTCGGTCACTGATTTAGGTTGCTCCCAGCTTTGAATAGCTTCAATCTTTGCTGGATCAATAGATATTCCATGACTTGATACCACGTGCTCAAGGAATGCTACTTCCTCAAGCCAAAACTCGCATTTCTTCAACTTGGCATAAAGCTTATATTCACGAAGCTTTTGAAGTATCAGTCTCAAGTGTTGCTCATGATCCTCACGGATTTTGGAATAAATAAGGATGTCATAAATAAAGACGACCACAAAGTGATCCAAATATTCTTTGAATACTCGGTTCATCATATCCATGAAGGCAGCAGGAGCATTAGTCAATCCAAAAGACATGACTAGGAATTCATAATGCCCGTACCGAGTTCTGAAAGCCGTCTTTAGAATGTCATCGGTTCTAATCTTCAATTGGTGCTATCCGGAACGAAGATCAATCTTTGAAAAGAATTTAGCACCTTGCAACTGGTCAAACAGGTCATCAATACGTGGCAATGGGTACCTATTTTTGATGGTGACATGATTCAACTCCCGATAATCAATATAAAGTCGCATACTCCCATCTTTCTTCTTCACGAATAGAACAGGAGCACCCCAAGGAGAAGTACTAGGACGAATGAAACTGATGTCTAACAATTCCTGTTGTTGGGTCTTTAACTCCTGAAGTTCAATAGGAGCCATTCGATATGGGGCTTTGGAAATAGGTTTTGTATCAGGTTCAAGGTCGATACAAAATTTAATTTTATGCTCTGGGGGTAGGCCAGGAAGTTCTTCAGGGAATACGTCAGGAAATTCATTAATAATAGAAATATCATTCAAAACTGACGTATTTTTGTTTAGATCCGTGACATGAGCTAAGAAAGCTTGATATCCATTTTTCAATAAACGAATAGCTTTATGGCTTGAGATGATAGTGATTGATTTTAATGGTTTGGTTGCTTGAATTCGCATAATAGGTTGGTTAGGAATATGAAAGCTAACAACCTTACGAAAACAATCAATTTTTGCATGATGAGTAGTTAACCAATCAATCCCTAGAATTATGTCAAATGCAAGTATTTTCAATGAAATAAGATCGACAGGTAATGTGAGGGTACCGATTTGAACCAAATAAGACTTGTAAAACAGTGGATGTAATGAAGGTTTCTCCCAACGGAGTTTCAACAGATAAGTCAAAGTCTAATTTCTCCGGAGTCAAATTTAAACGTTGAGCGCAAGTAGGAGAAATAAAAGAATGGGTAGAACCGGTATCAAATAAGGTATATACTTCGCTAGAGTTTATGATAAGCTTACATGTGATGACCTCGTTTGGGTTCCATTCTTTCTAGGAAGTCACAACAAACGCTCTCCCTTGCACAACCGGCTTTGACTTTTTTGGGACGACCTTTGGTGCCTCCATCCTAGTTGAACTTGTCTTCAGTGAACGACAAAATCGGGCTAGGTGACCTTCTCTTCCACAATTATAACATGCTTTAAACCGCATCGTGCAGTTTGGACTGATGTGTCCCTCCCCTCCGCATTTGAAGCATATGATAGGTGGTCATTCTCCTTCCTTAACAACGAGTCTTTGGTCGACGCGTCTTTCCATCATTGTTGAATCTCTCTTCTTGAAATGTCCATTTTTATTGTTTTGTACGATTACCACCGGAAGTGGTTACCATTTTCGCTGTTGATTCCCTCCACGCTTGTTGTCACCGCCGATGATCGCTCTCATTGGTATTATCATTTTTGTCACCGCTCTTTTGGTTGCGTTGACTCATTATTGCGCCCAATAATCGAGCCCTATTAACAACATCCGAATACAAACACGGTTTATGAGAGATAAGATATTGGCGTATCTCGGGTTTCAAACCTCTTAGAAACATTCGCGTTATTCTCTTCATTATCAACCAAATGGGAATATAAACCGTGACAACTCGGCAAACTTGGCTTCGTACTGCGATACAATCATGTTGTTTTGTTCCAGTTTAATGAACTCTACCTCTTTCATGTGACGAATACTTTTGGGAAAGTACTTGTCGTTGAGCAGATTCTTGGAACTTCTCCCAAGACATCTTCGGTCTGGCGGCGAGTTGAGTACGCTTTCTGATTCCCACCAGATGTCAAGGCCTCGCCGCAACATGAAGGTGGAAAAGGAATCTTTGCTCCTCGGAGCATCCCAAGACATCAAATATCTTATTGATCTACTTTATCCACGTCTCGCCTTTTAAGTGGTTTTGGCTCTCCAAAAAACTCCGGTGGTCCCAGCTCCTTGAAGCTGCTTTGGCGGTGACCGTCCGAGAGTTTGCCAGTGGTTTCCACACGCATTTTGGATGAGAGCCGCTCTCTCGCGATGTTGCATGAATTGTATGAAGCCTCGGAACATTCCATCGTTCATCATTTAGTCAGTGTTGTTGTTTGCATTAGGATTGTCGCCTTCCTGATGAACATTATCCTGATTATTAATCTGTGGAGACTCAACGGTCTCCTGTGCTCCATTGCTATTTTCAATATTCTTGGATGCCATTTTTAAATACTGCCACAAAACAAGGGTTAATTAACATATCACATATTATCCCTATACTCTGACCGACAAATTAAATAGCAAACAAACTTAGGTAGGTCATACTAGCGAAGGAATTCCCCGTCTCTCCCCTCCTAGTTCTTGTCTCACATCTTATCCAAGGATCATATCCCTAAGCTTTGATACCAACTATGACGCCCCCAAAATAGGTATACATCACGTATTCTGAGTCGCCAAATACATGGTACATAATACAAATACAATCTTAAATATACAACAAGAGCTGTGAGTTTTAATAAAAATATTGTCTTCTAGACAATATCCACTCTTAGAATAAGTCCTCATTACATTTATTATCACACTATTTTATAGAATAGTGAGGACTACTAAGACACCATCTCGGGACCGCCACCCTGTTCCCCGACTAGTCCCGGCAACGTTCTCATTTCTGAATAGAGCGGTGAAAGAAAGGGTGAGCTCAACTAGCCCAAGAAGAAATATTATTAATAAGATAATGCGAGAATAAATTATCATTAGTCTTCAACAATGTTAAAGCGATAAAATATAATAGACATCAAGTTTAAGCTGCGGTGAACAAGAAATCCATTAAAAGAGTCAAGTAGAGAATAAAATCTACTATCTTTTATGATTTAAAGGTTTTTCATCACTTTTATCATTTGGGACTCAATTTTAATAAATAATCCATATCATCCCTACACTACTCGACTAAGGATATTCATTAGGATCACGACCACAAATTATTCATGCACTACGGGCTAAGGATATTCGTGTATTCATCAATGGTCATGATCATGCCAACAACTGTCCATCAATGCACTACGGGACAATGAGGACTTTTACCACATCATTTGTAATATTACGGTCATGATTACACCGAATAATCCCTAGTCATAATCATACCAAGTCCATCTATGCACTACAGTGCCATGTAGATGACTTTCAACAAAATATAAATATGAGGATGATGACAATGATATAAGAATTCAATAAAACAAGTTCAAGAATTAATTTATTAGGGAACTAATAACGTCAAATTGTCAACATGATACTTCTTTGTAGAGTAAAATTCAAGAATTCTCGGAAAAAATATTTCCACGAAAAGATCTTTGGATGAAGCGCAAATATCAAGGATATTCCACTAATTTCATGGAGTATAGAAGTCAAAACATTAACCAATTGAATATAATAAAGAATGGAATAACAAAAGAAATCACCATGCATGCGGTACTTAGATAGGCAAAGTTATTCCAACGAATAATAAATAACGAGAACCGTGTCAAAGCGAAATTACTTGCACAAGCGAGGATGTTCAACAGAATAATAAATACGGAACCCGGTCCAACAAAAACGCATGACAGGATATTCCAAATGTAATAAAAAAAGCGGAACCGGTCAGGGCGTAAAAGCGCATGTGAGCGAGGATATTCCAATGAGAATAATAAAAGGCGGAACCAAGTCCCGTACAGAAGCGATAGACATGATATTCCAACAGAATAATAAAGAATGGAATAACAGAAGTTCTCTTCATGAATACAAAAGAAATAATACCCCTTACCTTAGAAAGAAGAGTGCTGGATATAGAAGTAGTGAAGTAGCAGAACATTTTTCTTCTTTCTCTATAGTTTTTCTCTCTAGAGTTTCAGTGAATTCGTAAGAAATAATGAAGGAATGAGCTTCTATTTATAGAAGAATGGACTGGAACGGTCCAGATTGGTTTACTTTTAAAATATTCTAATAAAATAAAATCTTTTAAATAAAATATATTATATATATATATATTATATATATAACCTGTGTAGACAAATATCACGGGTGAAAACCCCGTGAATTCAATTGATTTCTTTTGCCAAGCTTTTTAATCTTGCATATATATAATAATGGGATAATACACCCCCATGTGATCACCAATTAAATATTCCACCCACTTGATAAAATTCTCCCATCCCTTAACTAAATATCACCCCCATTCCTACGTAACACCCATTTTCCTCCCACCCCACTTTCATGATTATATATATATATATATATATATATATATATATATATATATATTCATGACACGCACTATTTTGAAAAATGATTAGTGGGGGGGTCCAAATAATACGCCAAACTTACAACAAATACTCCATAAAAATCTCCTCAATATTTTTAACAACATTTATCATCATTATTATAATTCACAATATTAATCGACTGTGTCGTTCCCGGAAAGAGGGGCTTTCAATAAGGATTTCTCCCTATCAGTAGCGCAATTAGGTGACCAAACCTCTCCTTGACAGAACTTCTAGACATCATTAATATTACAAATAATAATATTAATAACTCTGTCATCTCAATTATTTATTTAATATTATAAAAAAAATATCGACAATAATTGAATCAAATAACGTGAGATACTATGCGCAATTCTTGTAGTAATAATTGAACAAAAGCTGGTGACTTCTCACGTAAGCATCAATAATCAATATCCGTGCTACTTATGCAACCACGCCAGACATCGTACTTTTACTACCGAGTAGTTCAACAGTATTAATGATAAAACTTCCGCCGTTATTTTCATAAAATATTTTTTTGTCGTTTTCTCAATTCGACAATAATTTCGTTGTGGGGTCCACCAATGATTGTGCCGTCGTACGAATATTCCCTGTTAAAACGAATATTCTCCGACCAATCGAATATTATAAACAACTTGCGTACTTTGCAAAATTTCTAAATATTACCCACAACTATAACATTATATCAAATTCATTCCATAATATTTAAAATGATAATTATAGAAAATTCATCTTTATTCATAAAAGTTGGGGTCTTACATTTATTCTCTAAGTCTGGAAATAAGAAAAACACTTTATAGAGAGAAATTTAGAAAATTATTGAGGGAGATTGTGAGTGAGTGATTGAAGAAGCACCTGATAAAGTTTTCCTTACTAATCTACACTCTACGCTTTGGGTAATCTCTTCAACCCAATTTCTATTTCACGTCATTTAAGTTTCATGAACATGGCTCTCAAATTTTCTATAAAATCTCTGTAGTTGGAAATTGTATTGTCTATGTGGATGTATATGTGATAAATGTTAGCATACCATGTTTTTACTATATATTATAGATTTCCATATCATCAGTTTCATAAAAATATGCAATATATTATTACAGAGTATAGAATATGGCTATATGGCCCTTTTTCGTAAATTAATATGTCAAACATAAATTGTCTCGTAAATTTCACACTCGTATATAATTAAGTATGTTAAAACGAAGAAAACAAACTTCGAATGGACGGATTTGGTGTTATAACGAACCCGTGATGTTAAATTGTATGTTTTATGTTCAAAACCTTCAAGAACATCAAGAACAATGAATTTACATGTTTGATTCTGTAATTAGGTGTTTTAATTCGTTAAAAACACTCTATAAAGGTTGGGTAATGATTATGTATGAATTCTAGTATGTGGGTAAGTTTAATTTAATGAATTCAATGACCATGTAATGATAATTTCGCATGATTCTATGTTCTTCGCGAACTAGAATTCAAAAACTGGAGTTTCGTGCCGTGGCGCCAACTCTCAATGCCTAAAACCCCCCTAACAAATAATTAAAGTCTAAGTCATAATACCACTGTGTCTTGCTTGTGTTGTGAACAAACTAATAAAGTGGCCGCCAATACCACTTAGCGTGATTGTCCAGAAATGAAATTTTTTTAAGTGTCCAAGTCTAGAAATGTGATAGTAACCAAATCTAAGGAACATAAAATTATTTTAGACGTATAACGAGACGTTAAGATAAATTCTTAACATATTAATAACACAATTATGTGTGAATTGAATTATTGAACACATAGTTAGCTTATTGTTCATAAAGTGTAAATTGTGTGTCAATGAATGTAGTAATTTAACTAAGTATGGTCATAATCAAAGTTAGACAAAGAGAATGAACTTGTGATGACTAGTTTCGTGATAATTGACTGTATTGTGAATGTAAATGGTATGTAGGATTAAATCAAGGAACGTGTATAAATTAACATGTAATCTACGCACGAGGCAAGTTTCTTAACCCTACTCGTTATCATTATATGAGTTTATAAGTTTATCTCTTTACATCGAGCTAATTTTCGTTATTATTGATCAAGTCCATTTTGTTATATTAAAGTATATTAATCTTTCAAAGTATGATTCTGTTATACAATATTTATTCTATTGTATACCTCTTGAGATTGCTATTCAATTTAAATTAGCAGTTACTGTTGAACTTTGTTAGACTAGGGAACCCTTAATGATTCGACTAGTCCATAGTTGATGAGCGTTCTAAATTTTAGAACCCTTGACGAATTATCCAAACCAAACTTCCTTTGGGGCGGACTCTAATTTGAAACTGAGATGAACAACCCTATATAGGGGATTACTTATGCGTTAGCGTTAAGATATTGTGCACAGTATGGTACTAAGGGTTGATCCCCCTAATTACGAGAAGAAGAGTCCATAGTCTTATGACTGTTAAAGGTTTCAAGTATAAACACTTGACAACCTAGGACATAGTTCAAGGTCTTATGACCCTTAGAAGTTCTTTTGTTTCTTGTTATTCATTCTTGATTCAAAAGCTTAGTTTTCCTATTTTAGAAGTCTTTGATTTATTCGCATGTTATTATTTCATTGTTATATTGTTATACTTGTGGGAAATCATGCTCACTATTGCGTAATAATAACATTGCAGTTAAGAACGAAAGATCTGACGAGCCTTCCACTAGTAAAGGTAAGGGCAAGGTTAACAAATGAAGAAGACTTGTTGTTATTATGTATTTATGTTCAGACTTGATGTTGTTAAAGACTTGTTATTTGTTTATGTTTTCACATAGATGTTTAAGGTTAGAGTGACCTGGGATTGTATGATGTAACCCCATAAGGGAAAGATTTATTTATTTATATCTATTGCATGGTTTGCATTTATTTATGGGTAGATAGATAGATGATATTTGTACAGTGAACACCAAATCCTGCGGAAATGGAAGTACCCGGATTTGGGGGTGTCACACCGATGGTCCAGATTGATTTACTTTTAAAACCACCACCGACGGTCCAGATTGATTTACTTTTAAAACCACCACCGACGGTCCAGATTGATTTACTATTAAAACCACCACCGACGGTCCAGATTGATTTACTATTAAAATCACCATCAATGGTCCAGATTGGTTATCTATTAAAACCGCCATCGATAGTCCATAAAATTAGCAAATCTTCCCATGGAATACTAAATCAAACTTACAACAAACGCCTCATAACAATCCCTATATTTATATCAAAAATTGAATAAATATTTACCACAAATTATTTATCTTTAAAAAAACAAATTTTTTAATCTATTAACAATTATTCATCATTAATATTATAAGTTACAACATTTAACAACCAGATTATTTCCAGGAAAGAGGGGGCTTTCCGATAAGAATTTTTCCCTATTGGCCCGCAATTAGGTGACCAAACCTCTCCTCGACCGAACATTCTAGACATTGTCAATATTCCAAATAATAATATGAATAACTTTGTCGTCTCAATTATTGATTTAATAATATAAAATATTAATACTGTGACAATAATTGAATCAAATAACGTGAGATACTATGCAGCAATTACTGTACCAATAATTGAGTATAACTGAGTGACTCCTCACGTAAGCATCAATAATCAATACTGTGTGCTACTACTTCAACCCACGTATTCATCGTACTTTACCACCGGGTAGTTCAACAGTTTAACGGTAAAACTTTCGTTGTTATTTTTATAAAAAGATATTTATGTCGTTTTCTAACTACGACAATACTTCCGTTTTGGGGTCCACCAATGATTGTGTCGTCGTACGAATATTCCTTGTTAAAACGAATATTTCCCGACCAATCGAATATTTTATATCAACTTGCTTACTTTACAAAATTTTTAAATATTACCCACAACTATAACATTATATCATATCGACATTATAATATTCAAAAATATATTTTGAGAAAAATATTATGTATTCAAAAAATTTGGGGTCTTACATTTGATGTCTTGGGATGCTCCGAGGAGCAAAAGGTTTCCTTTGCCACCTTCATGTTTAGAGGAGAGGCAGATTACTGGTGGTAATCAGTAAATCGTACTCAGCCTGCCACACTAAAAATGTCTTGGGAGAAGTTCCAAGAACTGTTCAATGACAAGTACTTTCCCGAAAGTATTTGTCACCTGAAAGAGGTAGAGTTCATCAAGCTAGAGCAAAATAATATGACCATGTCGCAGTATGAGGCTAAGTTTGCGGAATTGTCCCGGTTTGCATCCCATTTGGTTGATAATGAGAAGAGAATGACGCGAATGTTTCTGCGAGGTTTGAAACCAAAAATACGTCAATACCTCATTTCTCATAAACTATGTTTGTATTCAGATGTTGTAAATAGGGCTCAGTTATTGGAGCGCGATAATGAGTCAACCCAATCAAGAGAGAACAGCCGACAAAGCAATAATACCAGTGGTAGCAGTCATCAAAGCGGTGACAACAAACGTGGAGGAAATCAACAAGCAAGAAATGGTAACCACTTCGGTGGTAATAATGACCAAGACAATAGGAGTGGACATTTCAAGAAGAGGAGGTTCAATAATGATGGAAAGACGTCAGCACCAGCAACCATTGTTAAGGAAGGAGATCGACCACCGATAGTATGTTACAAATACGGAGGGGAGTGACACATCAGTACAAACTGTACATATCAGTCCAAAGCGTGTTATAATTATGGAAGAGAAGGTCACGTAGCCCGATTTTATTGTGCAGCGAAGTCAAGTCCAGCTGGGATGGAGGCACCAAAGGTCATCCCAGACAAGACAAAACCGGTAGTTTAAGGGAGAGCGTTTATCGTGACCTCCCAAAAAGCGAGGAACCCAAACGAATTCATTACGGGTAAGCTAATCATAAACTCTTGCGAAGTTTATACCTTATTTGATACCGGTTCTACCCATTCTTTTATTTCTCCTACTTGCGCTCAACATTTAAATCTGACTCCGGAGAAATTAGACTTTGACTTATCTGTTGAAACTCCGTTGGGGGAAACTTTTATTACATCCACTATTTATAAGTCTTGTTTGATTCAAATTGGCAACCGCATGTTACCTATCGATCTTATCTCTTGAAAATACTTGCATTCAATGTGATTTTAGGGATTAATTGGTTAACTACTCATCATGCAAAAATTGATTGTTTTCGTAAGGTTGTTAGCTTTCATATTCCTAACCAACCTATTATACGAATTCAAGCAACCAAACCATTAAAGTCAATCACTGTCATCTCAAGCCATAAAGCTATTCATTTATTAAAAAATAGATGTCAAGCTTTCTTAGCTCATGTCATGGATTTAAACAAAAATACGCTAGTCTTGAATGATATTTCTATTGTTAATAAATTTCCTGACATATTCCCTGAAGAACTTCCTGGCCTACCCCCAGAGCGTGAAATTAAATTTTGTATCGACCTTGAACCAGGTACAAAACTCATTTCCAAAGCCCCATATCGAATGGCTCCTATTGAACTTCAGGAGTTAAAGACCCAACTGCAGGAATTGTTAGACATCGGTTTCATTCGTCCTAGTACGTCTCCTTGGGGTGCTCATGTTCTCTTCGTAAAGAAGAAAGATGGAAGTATGCAATTTTGTATTGATTATCAGGAGTTGAATCATGTTACCATCAAAAATAGGTACCCGTTACCACGCATTGATGACCTATTTGACCAGTTGTAAGGCGCCAAATTCTTTTTAAAGATAGATCTTCGTTTCGGATATCATCAGTTAAAGATTAAAACCGATGACATCCCAAAGACTGCTTTCAGAACTCGGTACAGGCATTACGAATTCCTACTCATGTCTTTTGGATTGATTAATGCTCCTGCTGCCTTTATGGATATGATGAACTGAGTATTCAAAAAATATTTGGATCATTTTGTAGTTGTCTTTATTGATGACATTCTCATATACTCCAAAAGCCATGAAAATCATGAACAACACTTGAGGCTGATTCTCCAAAAGCTTCGTGAAAACAAGGTATATGCCAAGTTGAAGAAATGCGAGTTCTGGCTTGGGCATGTGATATCAAATCATGGAATATCTATTTACCCGACAAAGATTGAAGCAATTCAAAGCTGGGAGCAACCTAAGTCAGTGACCAAAGTACGTAGCTTTTTCAGCTTAGCTAGTTATTATCGGAGATTTGGAAAGGATTTTCTTAAATCAGTACTCCATTAACTCAGCTGACTAGAAAAGATACAAAATTCGGTTGGAGCGAGGAATGTGACAAGAGTTTTCAAGAACTCAAGAGGAGACTCATTTCAAAGACTGTTCGACAATACCATCCGGTTGAAAGGATTTGTCATCTCTGATGATGCTTGGTGAGAGGGTTAGGATGTGTTCTCATGTAACATGGGAAAGTAATAGCCTATGCCTCGCGACAACTCAAAGAATATGAGAGGAATTATCCTACTCATGATCTAGAGTTGGCAGTTGTTGTTTTCGCGCTTAAAATTTGGAAGCATTACTTGTATAGGGAGAAAGTGGAGATCTATACGGATCATAAAAGCCTTAAATATTTCTTCACCCAAAAGGAACTCAACATGTGGCAACAACGTTGGCTCGAGCTGTTGAAAGATTACGATCATACCATTCAATACCATCTTAAAAAAGAGAACGCGGTAGCTGACGCGTTGAGTAGAAAATCATATGCGGGTACGAGTGCGATATAATCATTGCAAAGGCCTATTTTGCATGACTTGCAAATGATTTTAATAGAGTTAAAGACTCCAGGGACCAATGTGATGATGTCAAATATACGAGTAGAACCGACTTTAATTGATAAAGTTAAAGCTGCTTAACTTATAGACCTAGAGCTGATACGTATAAAGAAGAAAGTACATGAAGGTGTTGTTTCGGAAGCAAGAATCGATGAAGAAGGAATACTTCGAGTCAACTCCAGACTTTGTGTTCCAAACAACCCTGATTAAAAGTATAAGATTTTGATGGAGGCGCACAACACACCGTTTCCAATCCATCTTGGGAGTACCAAAATGTATCATCATCTTCTACATACATTTTGGTGGAGCAATATGAAGAGAGAAGTAGCAGAGTTTATCTCAAGGTGTCTAACTTGTCAACGAGTCAAAGCGGAGCATTAAGTGCCAAAAGGTCCATTGCAACCACTTGAAATTCTAGAATGGAAGTGGGAACACATTACCATCAATTTCATTACTGGTTTTTTCAAGGTTTCTCAAGGCATAGATGCGATTTGGGTCATTGTTGATAGATTGGCCAAGTCTGCTCATTTCTTACCTATACGAGAAACTTATTCACTTGAACGTCTTGCTCGTATGTACATGAATGAGATTGTAAGACTGCATGGCATGCCAGTATCTATAGTTTCGGATCAAGTCCCAAGATTTACTTCACGATTTTGGGTTAGTTTGCAAAAAGCTATGGGCACAGATTTACGATTTAGTTTGGCATATCATCCTCAAACAGACGGGCAGTCGGAGAGAACTATTCAAACTCTTGAAGATCTATTAAGACTCTGTGTCCTTGACTTCAAGGGAAGTTGGGACAAGTTCTTGCCATTAGTGGAATTCTCCTACAACAACAATTATCAAGCAAGTATTGGCATGGCTCCATTTGAGGTGTTGTATGGACGCAAGTGTCATTCTCCAGTATACTGGGACGAGGTGGGTGAAGCAACGTTGTTGGGACCGAAGTTGGTACGTATGACTACATAAAAGATTCAAATGATCCGACAACGTATAAAAACCTCACAAGATCAATAAAAGAGTTATATTGATCTTCATCGCAAAGACATGGAGTTCAATGTTGGAGATCATGTGTTGTTACGTGTTGCTCCATGGAAAGGAGTTACAAGATTTGGAAAGAGAGGAAAGCTCAATCCTTAATTCATTAGGCCATTCAAAATTCTCGATCGAGTAGGAACTGTGACTTATAGACTCGCGTTACCGCCAAGTATGTCTCGTGTTCATAACACTGTTCACGTATCTATGTTACATAAATATGTGGAAGACCTGAATCATAATATTGAATTAGAACCAGATGAGATAGCCAAAGATTTAACGTATGAGGAAGTACATGTCAAGATCTTGGATAAAAAGGAACATATTCTACGCTCAAAGGTTATACCTCAAGTCAAAGTTTTGTGGAGAAACCACGATATTGAGGAAATGACATGGGAGTTAGAATCTGAAATGAATCAAGGTATACTCACCTCTTCGACATACCAGGTACGTACACCAATTTCGAGGATGAAATTTCATAAGAAGGGGAGGTTGTAAGACCACAAATTATATGAAATGAAAGTATCCAATTTTTTTATAATTATTATTCTATTTAATAAATGGTTTAATTGATAAAAGGTTAAAATTAAGGGTGATATTTGAAAATTTTACAAAGTAAGCAAGTTGATATAAAATATTCGTTTGGTCAGAGAATATTCTTTTTGTCATGGAATATCCGTACAAACACACAATCATTGGTGGACCCCATAACGGAATTAACTATCGGAGTTAGAAAATGACAGAAATAACTATTTATAAAAATAACGGCGAAAGTTTATCGTTAACTGTTGAAATACCCGGTGGTAAAGATACAGTAATACGCGTGGTTGCATAGTAGCACACGGTATTAATACTTACGTAAAAAGCCACTTAGTTTACTCAATTATTACTACAGTAATTATTGCATAGTATCTCACGTTATTTGATTCAATTATTGTCATAGTAACATCTGTATAATATTTTATATTATTAAATTAATAATTGAGATGACAAAGGTATTCATATTATTATTTGCAATATTGACGATGTCTAAAAAATTCTGTCGAGGAAAGGGGTTTGGTCACCTAATTGCGTGCTAATAGGGAGAAATCCTTATCTGAAAGCCCCCTCTTTCCTGGGAATGATCTGGTTGTTAAATATTATGAGTGATAATATTAATAATGAATAATTGTTAATAGATTAAAATGTGTTTATTAAAGATAAATGAGTTGTGGTAAATATTTATTCAATTTTTGATATAAATATAGGGATTTGTTATGAGGCGTTTGTTGTAAGTTTGACTTAGTATTCCATGGGAAGATTTACTAATTTTGTGAAACCCCAAATTTTATGAATAAAGATCTAAATTTCTTGAAATATTTTTTTTTAATATTTTGGTGTGGATTTGATATAATGTTATAGTTGTGGGTAATATTTACAAATTTTGCAAAGTATGCAAGTTGTTATATAATATTCGATTGGTCGGGGAATATTCGTTTTAACAGGGAATATTAAATGCGACTGACACAATGATTGATGGACCCCCACAATGGAAGTATTGTCATAGTTAGAAAACCACGAATTATCATTTTATAAAATAATTGGCAAAAGTGTTACCAGTTAAAAAGCTGTTGAACTACCGGTAGTAAAAGTGATGATGTATACGCGTGGTTGCATAGTAGCACATGGTATTAATTATTGATGCTTACATGAGAAGTCACTCAATTATACTCAATTATTACTCTACGATAATTCTTTGCATCATATCTCTCATATTATTGATTCAATTATTGTCACAAAGATTATCATGCATAATATGATATATTATTAAATCAATAATTGAGATGACAAAGTTATTCATATTATTAAATTGCAATATTTATAATGTCTAGAAGTTACATCGAGGAGAGGTTTGGTCATCTAATAATTGCGCGCCAATAAGGAGAAATCCTTATCGGAAAGCCCCTCTTTCACAGGAGCGACACGGTTGTTAAATATTGTGAGTTATAATATTAATGATGAATAAGTTCGTGTTGATTAAAGATGAATTTGATAGTTCTATTGTGTTGGGATTAGTAGTGTTAGTGGAAATCGACATCTATTCCGATGATAATTGATGTCTGGGGGTTATATTGATAAATCGGGTAATTAATCGGATAATGAGCAATTAATTGTTACTAATGCACATGCTTATATAACTATTTGTTCACATGTGTGTACTATTGAATCACATTCATGTACTATTAGGGGAGTTGGTGCAAGATTGATAATACTTGCATGACTAAGTTAAAAATGGAGGTATAGATGGAGGTACTATACTGTAATTTATATTTTCACATGATTATAACTATTGATTCACATTATTTACTATTAATGGAGGTGGTGCAAGTTTGATAATACTTGCATGACTAAGTTAAAAATGGAGGTATAGATGGAGGTATTGTACTGTAATATTTTGAGCCCCAAAACGTGCAATTATCAAAACTATATTTTCCTATAAATAGAAGCTCATTCTTCCTTCATTTCTCACCAATTCCCTAAAGCTTTAGAGCAATTATTATAGAGAGAAATTATAGAGAGAAAGAAGAAGAGAAGTCTGCTACCTCATTATTCCAATATCCAATTCCTTCTAAGGTAAGGGGTATTATTTCTTTCATATTCATAAAGAGAGCTATTGTTATTCCATTCCTTATTATTATGTTGGAATAACATGTCTATGCGAAGTACCGCATACATGGTGAAATTCTTCTGTTATTCCATTCTTTATTATTTTGTTGGAATAACCTGTCTATGCGGTCTATCGCATGCATGGTAAATTCTATTGTTATTCCATTCTTTATTATTACATTGAAATATATCACATGCATGCGGTTTATTTATGACACAGTTCCATTCTTTATTATTCATTTGGAATATCACATGCATGCGGTTCACGCATGACTGATTCCATTCTTTATTATTACATTGAGAAACTTTGCATGCATGCGGTCACCGCATGCATGATGAATTTTTCTGTTATTCTATTCTTTATTATTCTGTTGGAATAACATGTCTATGTGGATTACCACATGTATGGTGAATGATTCTTTGTATTTATTCCTTATTAAATTGTGGAAATGATTTGTCTACGTGGATTACCGCATGGCGGGTGAAAATCAATTTGCAGTTTCGTAATTTTTCTGACCCTCAAAAATTCTGGAAAAATTTGAAATGATAATTTGATGAGTTTTCTATATTGTGTCCAAAGATGGTGATTTTTGGATGTATAGATTAAGAGTTATGAATTTTATGAGAAAAGACTATTTTAAAAGTAAACCCTTATAACTCCTTGTGTTAACTCCAAAATTGGTGAAATTTTTATTGGGAGTACATGTATATAACAGAAGTATACCCTGTAAATGTCAAAATTTTTGGACTAAAGTATAATTTATGATAAATATCTAAATATTCGGCAGTTTTGGCCATATGAAAAATAGTAAATGAATTTTAAAATTTCGAGAAAAATATATGTTCAATATGGGACTATATTACGCTAAATCCCGGAAAAGAAATATTTTTGGGACTGATTTGGTATTTTTCATGAAAATGAACTAGTTATGAGTAAATGAATTAAATATGTTATGTGAAGTAACAAAATTGGAAAATAGGATTTTATGGCTTGGGAATCCTATATAGGGTATATCTGATTTTTGATGAGGATTTGATCATTGGTGATGAAATCTTATGAGTATAGCATTTTGAATGATTAAATGCATTATTTGGTAAAGTGTAAACAATTGAAATAAATTGTTTATAAGTTTAAGAAGTGATTAAAATATTGTTATAATATTAATAATATTAGATTATGAGTTTATTAAGTGATTGATAATATTTGGATAAATTTAAATTCTTTAATATTTATCCTTATTTTCGTTTGATTAATGCTTATACCATTGTCATCATCCTCATGCTTAAATTGTGATGAAAGTCATCTTTGGCTTACGTGCATAGATGAACTTGGTATGATTATGACCAGAGATTATTCGGTATAATCATGACCGTAATGTGACTAATGATGTGGTGAAAGTCCTCAGTGGCCTGAAGTGCATTGATGGACAGTTTTTAGTATGATTATGACCAGGGATTATTCGATATAGTCATAACCATTGATGATTTAATGAATATCCTTGGCCCGTAGTGCAGGGAAGATTCGATGATGTGGTTTATTTATTAAGCTGAGTCTCAACGATAAAAATTGATGAAAACATTTTAAATCATAGAAGATAGTAGATATCATGCTCTACTTGACTCTTCTAATGGATTGCTTATTAACATTGCAGATTAAACTTGATGTCTATTGTATTTTATCAGTTTAACATTGTTGAAGGCTAATGATAATTTATTCTGCATTATTTTTGTCATAATATTTCTTATTGGGCTAGTTGAGCTCACCCTTTCTTCTTTATTCTCTTGAGGAAATGAGAAGCGTAATGTGAGACTAGTCGGGGAATGGAGTGACGGTCCGGATGATAGCATTAGTAGTCCTCACTATTACATTAAATAGTATGACAATAAATGTAATGAGGACTCCATTGAGTGTGGATAGTGTCTAGATGACAATATTCTTATTAAAACTCTTAGATTATGTTTTTTGTCGTATTTTACACTTTGTTGTATAATTAAGTTGTATTTGAATTTTGTACCATGTATTTGGCGACTCAAGATGGGTGATGTATACACATTTTGGGGGCGTCACAGTTAATATCAAAGCTTAGGATATGATCCCTGGTGAGATGTGAGATAAGAACTAAGAGGGGAGAGGCAGGAATTCTTCGCTTAGTATGACCTACCTAAGTTTATTTGGTATTTAATTGGTCGGTCAGAGTATAGGGATAATATGTGATATGATAATTAACCCTTGTTTTGTAGCAGTGTTTGAAAATGACATCTGAAAATGTAAAGATCAGCAATGAAGCACATGAGATCGTTGAGACACCTTTAATCACCAACCAGGTTAATGTGATGTCAGACGAAGAAGAAATTAGAGATATCTACGTGGTGAGTGAAGAACTAATATTTGCTTTTAGAGAGCTAGTCGCAGAGGTGCGGTGAGAGTGAGGAAGAAGAGGAAGAAGAGGAACATGAGGAGAATTTATTAGAAGAATTTTATGATCAAAATTTAGAATTACAAAATCGTATTCATGAATTAGAAGAAGAAAGTTTGAAGAACGGCGGTGCACATGGAGCAAAGGGATGCAACAATTCAAAATTGTGTTACCCGATGTGCGATGCTTGAACAGAAGCACTCTTTGGCAGAATATAAGATATTAGATCTGGAATCTGAGAATGTTATGATCAAGGTTTTGATGAAAGAAGAAGCAAATGAACGAATGAGAATAGATGATGCATGGGTAAAAGCCGCACGACGCGTTGATATTGTAGAAAAAGACTTCCGATCTAATAAGGCCAAAATAGATGAAATGGATTTCGCTTTTGACATGACAATTGGGAGAATCAACATCGAATTCGGAATTACCGGTGCGAGAGCGGTCAACCCCAATTCGATATGGATCGGAGAGTAATGATTCGAATCATGGATCAGGAATGTGGCGAAGCAATTAAGGGTGGAATGTACTCTATAGCAAATTTAAGTCCAACTGGGATGGTAAAGCCAAAGGATGTCCCAGACAAGTTAAACTTGGTAGTTTAAGTGAGAGCATTTATCGAGGAACCCAAATGAAGTTATCACGGGTAAGTTAATCATAAACTCTTGCGAAGTCTATACCTTATTCGATACCGGTTCTACCCACTCTTTTATTTCACCTAGTGGTGTTCAATGTTTGAACTTGGCTCTTTTATCTGTTGAAACTCTGTTAGGAGAAACATTCGTTACCTACACTATTTATAAATCTTGTTTAATTTAAATTGACACTTTCACGTTACATATCGATCTTATTTCTTTGAAAATTCTGGCATTTGATGTGATTTTAGGGATTGATTGGTTAACTACTCATCATGCTAAAATCGATTATTTTCGTAAGGTTGTTACCTTTCATATTCCTAACCAACTTGTTATGTGAATTCAAGAAATCAAACTACTAAAGTCAATCATTGTCATATCAAGCCATAAGTAAAGAGCCCTGAGCCTTTCGCTGGTGACTTCCAAGTCTTGGAATACACCGAAGCTAGAATATCCATAGGGGACGTCGTGAATAACGGTGGCAAGTTGATAGATATCAATGTGACGTGTTATCCAAGTCTTGGATGAGGGTCACAGTTTTGAATGATATTTCTATTGTTAATAAATTTCCTGACGTATTCCTGAAGACTTCTTAGTTTACCCCTAGAGTGTGAAATCGAATTTTGTATTGACCCCAGTACAAAACCCATTTCGTATAACTTACAAATGATGAAGATAGAGTTAAAGACTCTAAGGACCCATGTGGTGATATCAAATATACGAGTAGAATCGACTTTAATAGATAAAGTTAAAGCCGCTCAAGCTACACACCCGAATCTGATGAATGTGAAGAAGAAGGTTCAAGAAGGCGTTATCTCAACCCTCGATTTAATTGGCCCATTTGAAATCCTCGATGGAGTAGGAGGGCGTGGCTTATAGACTGTTTTTTACCGCCAAGTATGTCGGCGTGTTCATAACGTTTTTCACGTATCGATGTTACGTAAATATGTGGATGACCCGAACCATGTTATTAAATTAGAACTAGATGAAATAGCAGAAGATTTAACGTATGAGGAGATACGTGTTAAAATCTTGGATAAGAAGGATCGTATTCAACACTCAAAGGTTATACCTCAAGAGTTGGAATAAGAAATGAAGTCAAGGTATCCTCACCTCTTGACATACAGAATGCGTGTCACACGTAAATTTCGAGGGCGAAATTTCATAAGGAGGGGAGATTATGAGACCCCAAATTTTATGAATAAAGATTTAAATTTCTCGAAATATTTTTTTTTAATATTATGGTGTGGATTTGATATAATGTTATAGTTATGGGTAATATTTATAAATTTTGCAAAGTATGCAAGTTGTTATATAATATTCGATTGGTCGAGGAATATTCGTTTCAACATGGAATATTCGTACGACGGCACAATCATTGATGGACCCCACAACGGAAGTATTGTCGTAGCTAGAAAACGACAAAATTATCATTTTATAAAAATAACAGTGAAAGTGTTATCGATTTCAAAAAAAAATAGGTATACATCACCCATCTTGAGTCGCCAAATACATGGTACAAAATTCAAATACAACTTAATTATACAACAGTCGTGTAAAATACGACAAAACATAATCTAAGAGTTTTAATAAGAATATTATCATCTAGACAATATCCACACTCAATGGAGTCTTCATTACATTTATTATCACACTATTTAACGTAATAGTGAGGACTACTAATGCTTATCATCCGACCGTCACTCCGCTCCCCGACTAGTCCCGCCACGTTCTCATTTCCTGAAGAGAACAGTGAAAGAAAGGGTGAGCTCAACTAGCCCAGTAAGAAATATTATGACTAAGATAATGCAAAATAAATTATCATTAGTCTTCAACAATGTTAAACTGATAAAATACAATAGACATCAAGTTTAACTGCAGTGGAATAAGAAATCCATTAGAAGAGTCAAGTAGAGCATGATATCTACTATCTTTTATGATTTAAAATGTTTTCATCAATTTTTATCGTTGAGACTCAGCTTAATAAATAAACCACATCATCGAGTCATCCCTGCACTATAGGCCAAGGATATTCAATAAATCATCAATGGTCATGACTATACCAAATAATCCCTGGTCATAATCATACCAAAAACTGTCCATGAATGCACTACAGGCTACTGAGGATTTTTACCACATCATTTATAACATTACAGG
Source organism: Panax ginseng (assembly GCA_020205605.1). Taxonomy (NCBI): domain Eukaryota; kingdom Viridiplantae; phylum Streptophyta; class Magnoliopsida; order Apiales; family Araliaceae; genus Panax; species Panax ginseng. Next base: position 34,122,668 of record CM035149.1, read on the forward strand.
TCATGATTATACCGAATAATCCCTGGTCATAATCATACCAAGTCCATCTATGCACGTAAGCCAAAGATGACTTTCATCACAATATAAGCATGAGGATGATGACAATGACATAATAATTCAATAAAACAAGTTCAAGAATAAATTTTAAAGATTTATAAGTTATTTTATCTTGGAATCAATTACGTCCAAATTGTCAACATGATACTGCTTTATGGAGTAAAATTCAATAATGCTCGGAAGAATATTTCCATGAAAAGATACCGGATGAAGCCCAAATATCCAGGATATTCTACTAATTTCATGGAGTACAGAAGCCAAAACTTTAACCAAATGAGTATCATAGAATATATGAAACTGCAAATGGATTTTCACCCGCCATGCGGTAATCCACGTAGACAGATCATTTCCACAATTTAATAAGGAATGAATATGAAGGATCATTCACCATGCATGTGATAATCCACACGCAGAAAAGTTATTCCAATGTAATAATAAAGAATGGAACCGGTCACGCGTAATCCACACGCATGGGATATTCCAATGTAATAATAAAGCACGTAATCACAGGCGATGCATGTAATATTCCAAATGTAATAATAATAACAAAGAATTCACCATGCATGCGATAGACTGCACAGACAGGATATTCCAACAAAATAATAAAGAATGGAACCAGGTCTAGCGTAATCCGCACAAACAGGATATTCCAACAGAATAAAAAAGAATAGAACCAGGTCTAGCGTAATCCGCATGCATGAGGATATTCCAAATGTAATAATAAAGAATGGAATAATAGAAGAATTTCACCATGTACGCGGTACTTCGCATAGACAGGTTATTCTAACATAATAATAAAGAATGGAATAACAGAAGAATTTCACCATATATGCGGTACTTCGCATAGACAGGTTATTTCAACATAATAATAAAGAATGGAATAATAGAAGAATTTCACCATGTATGCGGTACTTCTCATAGACAGGTTATTCCAACATAATAATAAAGAATGGAATAACAGAAGCTCTCTTCATGAATACGAAAGAAATAATACCCCTTACCTTAGAAAGAAACTGGATACTGGAGTAGAGAGGTAGCAAACTTCTCCTTTTCTTTCTCTCTATAATAATTACTCTATAACTTTAGTGAATTGGTGAGAAATGAAGGAAGAATGAGCTTCTTTTTATAGGAAAATATAGTTTCAATAATTGCACGTTTTGGGGCTCGAAATATTACAGTACAATACCTTCAACTTTTCTTTCATTTTTAATTTAGTCCTGCAAGTATTATCAAACTTGCACCACCTCCCCTAATAGTAAATAATGTGAATCAATAGTTCAATCATGTGAATCAATAGTTATAATCATGTGAAAATACAAATTACAGTATAGTACCTCCATCTATACCTCCATTTTTAACTTAGTCATGCAAGTATTATCAATCTTGCACCAACTCTCCTAATAGTACAAGAATGTGAATCAATAATACACACATGTGAATAAATAGTTATAATCATGTGAATTAATAGCAATTAATTGCTAATTTATCCGGTTAATTATCCGACTGGTCAGTATAACTTCTGGACATCAATTAATATCGAAATAAATGTGTCGATTTCCACTAACACTAATAATTCCAACACAATGAAACTATCAATTTCATCTTTAATCAACACGAACTTATTCATCATTAATATTATAACTCACAATATTTAACAACAAGGTCGTTCCCACGAAAGAGGGGGCTTTCCAATAAGGATTTCTCCTTATTGGCGCGCAATTAGATGACCAAACCTCTCCTTAACAGAACTTCTAGACATTGAAAATATTGCAATTTAATAATATGAATAACTTTGTCATCTCAATTATTTATTTAATAATATATCATATAATGCAGATGATACTGTGATAATAATCGAATCAATAATATGAGAGATGATGATGTAAATTCATCAGTAGCAATAATTGAGTATAAGCGAGTGACTTCTCACGTAAGCATCAATAATCAATACCGTGTGCTACTATGCAACCACGCGTATTATTGTACTTTTACTACCGGGTAGTTCAATGGTTTAATGGTAAAACTTCCGCCATTATTTTTATAAAAAGATAATTATGTCGTTTTCTAACTACGACAATACTTCTGTTATGGGGTCCACCAATGATTGTGCCGTCGTACGATTATTCCCTGTTAAAACGAATATTCTCCGACCAATCGAATATTATATAACCACTTGCTTACTTCGCAAAATTTGCAAATATTACCCACAACTATAACATTATATCAAATCCACACCATAATATTTAAAAATATATTTCGAGAAAATTATTCTTTATTCATAAAAGTTGGGGTCTTACAACCTCTCCTTCTTATGAAATTTTGTCCTCGAAATTAGGGTGCATACCTGGTATATCGAAGAGGTGAGGATACCTTGATTTCATCTCAGATTCTAACTCCCAGGTCATTTCCTCCACATCGTAGTTTTTCCACAAAACTTTGACTTGAGGTATAACTTTAGAGCGTAGAATATTATCCTTCTTATCTAAGATTTTAACAGGTAACTCTTCATACGTTAAATCTTCCTCTATCTCGTCTGGTTCTAATTCAATAATATGGTTCGGGTCTTTCACATATTTACGTAACATAGATATGTGAAAAACGTTATGAACATGAGACATACTTGGCGATAAGGCGAGTCTATAGGCCACAGTTCCTACTCGATTGAGGATTAAAAATGGGCCAATGAATCGAGGATTGAGATTTCCTCTCTTTCCAAATCTTGTAACTCCTTTCCATGGAGCAACACGTAATAACACATGATCTCCAATATTGAATTCCACGTCTTTTTGATGAAAATCAGCATAACTCTTTTGTCGATCTTGTGAGGTTTTTATACGTTGTCGGATCGTTTGAATCTTTTCTGTAGTCATACGTACCAAATTCGGTCCCAACAACGTTGCTTCACCCACCTCATCCCAAAGATCTTTGGAGAACGACACTTTCTTCCATACAACACCTCAAATGGAGCCATGCCAATACTTGCTTGATAACTATTGTTGTAGGAAAACTCCACCAATGGTAAGAACTTGTCCCAACTTCCCTTGAAGTCAAGGACACAGAGTCTTAATAAATCTTCAAGATTTTGAATAGTCCTTTCCGACTGCCCATCCGTTTGAGGATGATATGCCGAACTAAATCGTAAATCCATGCCCAAAACTTTTTGTAAACTAACCCAAAATCTTGAAGTGAATCTTGGGTCTCGATCAGAAACTATGGATACTGGCATACCATGCAATCTTACGATCTCGTTTAAGTACATACTAGCAAGACGTTCAAGTGTAAAAGTTTCTCGTATCGGTAAGAAATGAGCAGACTTGGTCAATCTATCAATAATGACCCAAATCGCATTTATGCCTTGAGAAACCTTTGGAAGACCAGTAACGAAATCCATGGTAATGTGCTCCCACTTCCATTCTGGAATTTCAAGTGGTTGCAATGGACCTTTTGGCACTTGATGCTCCGCCTTGACTCGTTGACAAGTTAGACACCTTTAGATAAACCCCGCTATCTCTCTCATCATATTGCTCCACCAAAATGTATGTCGAAGATCATGATACATTTTGGTACTCCCAAGATGGATTGCAAATGGTGTGTTGTGCGCCTCCATCATGATTTTATACTTCAAGTCAGAATCGTTAGGAACACTAAGTCTGGAGTTGACTCGAAGTATTCCTTATTCATCGATTCTTGCTTCTGTAATAGCACCATGTTGCACTTTCTTCTTCATACGCATCAGCTCCAGGTCTGTAGTTTGAGCAGCTTTAACTTTATCGATTAAAGTTGGTTCCACTCGTATACGCCATCATCACATGGGTCCCTGGAGTCTTTAACTCTATTTTCATCCTTTCCAAGTCATACAAAATGGGTCTTTGCGTTGACAATATTGCACTCGTACCCGCATATGATTTTCTACTCAATGCGTCAGCTACTACGTTTGCTTTTACAGGATGGTATTGGATGGTATGATCATAATCTTTCAACAACTCAAGCCATCGTCGTTGCCGCATGTTGAGTTCCTTTTGAGTGAAGAAATATTTGAGGCTTTTATGATCCGTATAGATCTCCACCTTCTCTCCATACAGGTTATTGCTTCAAATTTTAAAGCTAAAAACGACTGCTGCCAACTCTAGATCATGAGTAGGATAATTCTTCTCATATTCTTTGAGTTGTCGAGAGGCATAGGCTATGACTTTCCTATGTTGCATGAGAACACATCCTAACCCTTTGTCTGAAGCATCACTATAGATGACAAATCCCTCCGAGCTAGATGGTATTATCAGAACAGGTGCTGAAATGAGTCTCATCTTGAGTTCTTAAAACCTCTTTTCACATTCCTCACTCCAACCGAATTTTGTATCTTTTCGAGTCAGCTGAGTTAATGGAGTAGCGATTCGAGAAAACCCTTCTACGAATCTCTGATAATAACCAGCTAAGCCGAGAAAGCTACGATTTCATCCTTCGACTTAGGTTGCTCCCAGCTTTGAATTGCTTCAATCTTTGTCGGGTCAACAGATATTCCATGATTTAATATCACGTGCCCATGGAATGCAACTTCCTCAAGCAAGAACTCGCATTTCTTTAACTTGGCATAAAGCTTGTTTTCACAAAGCTTTTGGAGTATCAGCCTCAAGTGTTGCTCATAGTCTTCGCGGGTTTTGGAGTATATGAGGATGTCATCAATAAAGACGACCACAAAGTGATCCAAATATTCCTTGAATACTCCGTTCATCATATCCATGAAGGCAGCAGGAGCATTAGTCAATCCAAAAGACATGACTAGGAATTCATAAAGCCCGTATCGAGTTCTGAAAGCAGTCTTTGGAATGTCATCAGTTTTAATCTTTAACTGATGATATCCGGAACGAAGATCAATCTTTGAAAATAATTTGGCTCCTTGCAACTGGTCAAACAGGTCATCAATGCGAGGCAATAGGTACCTATTTTTGATGGTGACATGATTCAACTCCCGATAATCAATACAAAGTTGCATACTTTCATCTTTCTTCTTCACGAATAGAACAGGAGCACCCCCAAGGAGACGTACTAGGATGAATGAAACTGATGTCTAATAATTCTTGTAGTTGGGTTTTTAACTCCTGAAGTTCAATAGGAGTCATTCGATATGGCTTTGGAAATGGGTTTTGTACCGGATTCAAGGTTGATACAAAATTCAATTTCACGCTTTGGGGGTAAACCAGGAAGTTCTTCAGGGAATACATCAGGAAATTTATTAACAATAGAAATATCATTCAAATCTGATGTATCTTTATTTAAATCTGTGACATGGGCTAAGAAAGCTTGACATCTGTTTTTCAATAAACGAATAGCTTTATAACTTGATATGACAGTGATTGATTTTAGTTGTTTGATTGCTTGAATTCACATAATAGGTTGGTTAGGAATATGAAAGTTTTTAACAACCTTACAAAAACAATCAATTTTAGCATGATGAGTAGTTAACCAATCAACCCCAAAAATCACATCAAATGCAAGTATTTTCAAAGAAATAAGATCGACAGGTAACGTGCGGTTACCGATTTGAATCAAACAAGACTTATAAACCGTGGATGTAATGAAGGTTTCTCCCAACGGAGTTTCAACAGATTAGTCAAAGTCTAATTTCTCCGGAGTCAAATTTAAATGTTGAGCGCAAGTAGGAGAAATAAAGGAATGGGTAGAACCGGTATCAAATAAAGTATAAACTTTGCTAGAGTTTATGATTAGCTTACTCGTGATCACCTCGTTCGGATTCCTCACTTTTTGGGAGGTTACGACAAATGCTCTCCCTTGAACTACTGATTTTGTATTGTTTGGGACACCCTTTGATGCCTCCATCCCAGCTGGACTTGACTTTGGTGCACGACAAAATCGAGCTAGGTGACCTTCTTTTCCACAATTATAACACGTTTTGGACTGTATCGTGCTGTTTGGACTTATGTGTCCTTCCCCTCCACATTTGTAACATACGACCGGTAATCGTTGTCCTTCCTTAACAACAGGTGCTGGTGCTGACGTCTTTCCATCCTTGTTAAATCTCCTCTTCTTGAAATGTCCACTCTTATTGTCATGGCCATGATTACCACTGAAGTGATTATCATTTCTAGCATGTTGATTCCCTCCATGTTTGTTGTCACCGCTTCGATGACTGCTACCACTGGTATTATCGACTTGTCGATTGCTCTCTCTTGGTTGGGTTGACTCATTATCGCGCTCCAATAACTGAGCCCTATTCATAACATCTGAATACAAACACAATTTGTGAAAATTAGGTATTGACGTATCTCGGGTTTCAAACCTCTTAGAAACATCCGCGTCATTCTCTCCTCATTATCAACCAAGTGGGAAGCAAACCGAGATAACTCGGCAAACTTAGCTTCGTATTGCGCCACGGTCATATTATTTTACTCAAGCTTGATGAACTCTACCACCTTCATGTGACGAATACTTTCAGGAAAGTACTTGTCATTGAACAGCTCTTAGAACTTCTCCCAAGACATTTTAAGTGCGGCAGGTTGAATACGCTTTACAAATTCCCACCATGAATGCCTCACCTTCATGAACATGAAGGTGGCAAAAGGAACCTTTTGCTCCTGAGCATCCCAAGACATCAAATATCTTGTTGATCCGCTTTATCCACGTCTCCGCCTTAAGTGGTTTTGGCTCTCCAAAAAACTCCGGTGGTCCCAGCTCCTTGAACGTTTTAGCGGTGGCCGTCCGAGAGTTTTCGGTGTTTCCTTTGCATTTTGGATGAGGAGCTTTCACCGATATTGCATGAATTGCATAAAGCCTCTGAACATCCCATCGTTCACCATTTCATCGGTGTTATTGTTTACATGAAGATTATTGTCTTCATGTTGCACATTATCTTGGGCATTAATCTGTGGTGACTCAACGGTTTCATGTGCTTCATTGTTTATCTCAACATTTTCGGATGCCATTTTCAAATACTGCCACAAAACAAGGGTTAATTAACATATCACATATTATCCCTATACTCTGACCGACCAATTAAATACCAAATAAACTTAGGTAGGTTATACTAGCGAAGGAATTCCCCGTCTCTCCCCTCCTAGCTCTTGTCTCACATCTCAGCTAGGGATCATATCCCTAAGCTTTGATACCAACTGTGACGCCCCCAAAATAGGTATACATCACCCATATTGAGTCGCCAAATACATGGTACAAAATTCAAATACAACTTAATTATACAACAGTCGTGTAAAATACAACAAAACATAATCTAAGAGTTTTAATAAGAATATTGTCATTTAGACAATATCCACACTCAATGGAGTCCTCATTACATTTATTATCACACTATTTAACAGAATAGTGAGGACTACTAATGCTATCATCTGGACTGTCACTTCGTTCCCCGACTAGTCCCGGCTACGTTCTCATTTCCTGAAGAGAACAGTGAAAGAAAGGGTGAGCTCAACTAGCCCAGTAAGAAATATTATGACTAAGATAATGCAAAATAAATTATCATTAGTATTCAACAATGTTAAACCGATAAAATACAATAGACATCAAGTTTAAGCTGCAATGAATATAACAATCCATTAGAAGAGTCAAGTAGAGCATGATATCTACTATCTTCTATGATTTAAAATGTTTTCATCAATTTTTATCATTTGAGACTCAAATTTTAATAAATAAACCACATCATCGAGTCATCCCTACACCACGGGCCAAGGATATTCATTAAATCATCAATGGTCATGACTATACCGAATAATCCTCGGACATAATCAAACCAAAAAGCGCCCATCCATGCACACAGTGCTCATCGAGGACTTTTACCACATCATTTATAACATTATAGGTCATGATTATACCGAATAATCCCTGGTCATAATCATACCAAGTCCATCTATGCACGTAAGCCAAAGATGACTTTCATCACAATATAAGTATGAGGATGATGACAATGACATACTAATTCTATAAAACAAGTTCTAGAATAAATTTTAAAGATTTATAAGTTAATTTATCTTGAAATAAATTACGTCCAAATTGTTAACATGGTACTGCTTTGTGGAGTAAAATTCAAGAATGCTCAGAAGAATATTTCTATGAACAGATACTGGATGAAGCGCAAATATACAGGATATTCGACTAATTTCATGGAGTATAGAAGCCAAAACTTTAACCAAATGAGTATCATAGAATATATGAAACTGCAAATGGATTTTCACCCGCCATGCGGTAATCCACGTAGACAGATCATTTCCATAATTTAATAAGGAATGAATACGAAGGATCATTCACCATGAATGTGATAATCCACATAGACAGGTTATTCCAACAGAATAATAAAGAATGGAACCAGGTCATCCGTAATCCTCATAGACAGGATATTTCAAGAGAATAATAAAGAATGGAATAACAGAAGAATTCACCATGTATGCGATAGACCGCATGCATGCATGTGTTATTCCAATGAATAATAAAGAATGGAACTGTGTCTAGCGTAATCGCATGACAGATGGATATTCCAATGAATAATAAAGAATGGAATAACAAAGAATTCACCATGCATGCGATAAACCTCACAGATAAAAGTTATTCCAACAAAATAATAAAGAATAGAACCGTGTCTAGCGTAATTCGCATGCAGACGAGGATATTCCAATGTAATAATAAAGAATGGAACCAGTCTAGCGTAATCCGCATGCAGATGGATATTCCAACGTAATAATAAAGAATAGAATAACGTAAGAATTTCACCATGTATGCGGTGCTTCAGATAGACAAAGGAGTTGTTCAACATAATAATAAAGAATGGAATACGAAGAATAATTTCACCATGTATGCAGATTGTGATGACAATGAGTTATTCCAACATAATAATAAAGAATGGAATAATGAAGAATTTCACCATGTATGCGGTGCCAGCAGACAAAAGTTATTCCAACATAATAATAAAGAATGGAATAATGAAGCTTCTCTTCATGAATACGAAAGAAATAATACCTTACCTTAGAAAAAAGCTGGATACTAGAGTAGAGAGGTAGCAGACTTCTCGTCTTCTTTCTCTCTATAATAATTGCTCTATAGCCTTAGTGAATTGGTGAGAAATGAAGGAAGAATGAGCTTCTATTTATAGGAAAATATAGTTTCGATAATTGCACAATTTGGGGCTCAAAATATTACAGTACAATACCTTTAAATTTTCTTTCATTTATAATTTAGTCCTGCAAGTATTATCAAACTTGCACCACCTCCCCTAATAGTAAATAATGTGAATCAATAGTTCAATCATGTGAATCAATAGTTATAATCATGTGAAAATATGAATTACAGTATAGTACCTCCATCTATACATCTATTTTTAACTTAGTCATGCAAGTATTATCAATCTTGCACCAACTCCCCTAATAGTACAAGAATATGAAACAATAGTACACACATGTAAACAAATAGTTATAATCATGTGAATTAATAGCAATTAATTGCTCATATATCCGATTAATTACCCGACTGGTCAGTATAACTTCCAGACATCAATTAATATCGAAATAAATATCGATTTCCACTAACACTAATAATTTCAACACAATGGAACTATCAATTTCATCTTTAATCAACATGAACTTATTCATCATTAATATTATAACTCACAATATTTAAAAATCAGGTCGTTCCCAGGATAGAGGGGGATTTCCGATAAGGATTTCTCCTTATTAGCGTGCAATTAGATGACCAAACCTCTCCTTGACAGAACTTCTAGACATTGTAAATATTGCAATTTAATAATATGAATAACTTTGTCATCTCAATTAATGATTTAATAATATATCATATAATGCAGATGATTATGTGACAATAATTGTGAGACCCCGAATTTTATGAAATGAAAGTATTCAATTTTTTTATAATTATTCTATTTAGTAAATGGTTAAATTGATAAAAGGTTAAAGTTAAGGGTGATATGTGAAATTTTTTCAAAGTAATCAAGTTGTTATATAATATTCAATTGGTAGGAGAATATTCATTTTAACGAGGGGAATATTCGTATGACAAAGACAATCATTAAGTGGACCTCCTGGCGGAAGTATTATCGTAGTAAGGAATCGGATGTAATTATCTTTTATAAAAATAATAAATGAAAGTGTTCCGTTAAAGCTGTTGAACTACCTTAGTAAAAGTACGAAGAATACTGGCGTGGTTGCATAGTAGCACACGGTATTGATTATTGATTTTACGTGAGAAGTCACTCAGTCATACTCAATTATTGTTACAGTAATTGTTGCATCATATCTCTCATATTATTGATTCAATTATTATCACAGTATCATCTGCATAATATTTTATATATTATTAAATGAATTATTTTTCACTAATTATTAGCACAGTATTATTCAATTATCGAAACCATATTTTCCTATAAATAGAAGCTCATTCCTTCATTATTTTTCACCAATTCATTAAAGCTATAGAGCAATTATTATAGAGAGAAATTATAGAGAGAAAGGAGAAGAGAAGTCTGCTACCTCACTATTCCAATTTTCTTTTAAGGTAAGGGATATTATTATTATAGTAAGGGGTATTATTCTTTCGTATTCATGAGGAGAGTTATTTTCTTTCAATACTCGTAAGGGTTGTTATTCCATTCTTTATTATTATGTTGGAATAACCTGTATATGCAAAGTACCGCATATATGGTGAAATTCTTATGTTATTCCATTCTTTATTATTTTGTTGGAATAACCTGTCTGTGCGGTCTATCGCATGCCTGGTGAATTTTGTTGTTATTCCATTCTTTATTATTATGTTGGAATATCCTCGTCATGCATGCGGATTACGCATGACTGGTCCCATTCTTTATTATTCATTGGAATATCCTGCATACATGTGGATTACGTATGACTCGGGTTCCATTCTTTATTATTATGTTGGAATAACTCGTCATGCATTTTGGCCTATCGCATGCCCGGTGAATTTCGTTGTTATTCCATTCTTTATTATTATGTTAGAATATCACATGCATGCGGATTACGCATGACTGGTTCCATTCTTTATTATTCTGTTGGAATATCCTCAGATGTAAAGTGATTACGTATGACTGGTTCCATTCTTTATTATTCATTTGGGAATAACTCATTTATGCATGCGGCCTATCGCATGCATGGTGAATTCTTCTGTTATTCCATTCTTTATTATTTTGTTGGAATAACCTGTTTATGTGGATTACCGCATGCATGGTGAATGATCCCTTATATTCATTCCTTATTAAATTGTGGAAATGATCTGTCTACGTGGATTACCGCATGGCGGGCAAAAATCCATTTGCAGTTTCGTAATTTTTCTGACCCTCAAAAATTTTGGAAAAATTTGAAAAGATAATTTGTTGAGTTTTCTAGATTGTGTCTAAAAATGGCGATTTTTGGATGTATAGATTAGGAGTTATGAATTTTATGGGAAAAGACTATTTTAAAAGTAAACCCTTATAACTCCTTGTGGTTAACTCCAAAATTGGTGAAATTTTTATTGGGAGTACATGTATATAATGAGAGTATACCTCAGTAAATTTTGGAATTTTTGGATAAAATTATAATTTATGATAAATGTCTAAATATTCGGCAGTTTTGGCCATATGAAAAATAGTAAATGAATTTTAAAAATTCTGAGAAAAATATATGTTCAATATGGGACTATATTCTGCTAAAACCTAGAAAAGAATAATTTTTAGGACTGATTTGGTATTTTTCATGAAAATGATTTAGTTACAAACATATGAATTACATATGTTATGTGAAGTTGAAAAATTGGTAAATAGAATTTTATGGCTTGGAAATCCTATATAAGGTATATGCAGATTTTTGATGAGGGATTTGATCATTGGTGATGAAATCTTATGAGTATGAAATTTTTGAATGATTAAATGCATTATTTGGTAAATTATAAACAATTAAAATAAATTGGTTATAAGTTTAAGAAGTGATTAAAATATTGTTATAATATTAATAATATTAGATTATGAGTTTATTAAGTAATTGATAATATTTGGATAAATTTAAAGTCTTTAATATTTATCCTTGTTTTCGCTTTTATATCATGGTCATCATCCTCATGCTTATATTGTGATGAAAGTCATCTTTCGCTTACGTGCAAAGATGGATTTATTAATTATTGGTTTTATAGTTGTATATCTTTGGCTTACGTGCAAAGATGGACTGTTAATTATTAGTTTTATAGTTGTATATCTTTGGCTTACGTGCAAAGATGGACTGTTAATTATTGGTTTTATAGTTGTATATCTTTGGCTTACGTGCAAAGATGGACCGTTGATTATTGGTTGTATATCTTTGGCTTATGTGCATAGATGAACTGTTTATTCGTATGATTATGACCAGAGATCATTCGGTATAATCATGACCCGTAATGTTATAAATGTTGTGGTAAAAGTCATCATTGGCCCATAGTGCATTGATGGACAGTTATTGGTATGATTATAACCAGGGATTATTCGGTATAATCATGACCATTGATGATTACATGAATATCCTTGGTAGTAAATGGAGGATGATTCGATGATGTGGATTATTTATTAAGCTGAGTCTCAGCGATAAAATATTGATTATACACTTTTAATTCTTAAAAGATAGTAGATATCATGCTCTAGTTGACTCTTTTAAAATGCAGTTGTATTTCTTTGGCCTATAGTGCAAAGATAAATTGTTAATGAATATCTTGGACGTAGTGCAAAGATGAATTTATTAGTATGATTATGAGCAGGAATTGTGATTTGGTATAACCATGATTTTTGATGTTTCAGATGAAGATATGTGATGAAAATTATCTTCGTCCTGGGTGCGAAGAGGAATTTAGAACCATAATTATGATTATGAGTTATTCATATGATTGTGGACAGGAACTGTCGATTGATGTTACAGGGATAAAACATTGTTGGTGGACTTTTAACATGGAGAAGATAATAGACCTTATGTTCTATTTGACTCTTTTAATGGATTGCTCGTTCCACTGCAACTATGGTTGAAAAGTTTTATCATCTACCATATGTTCTAAATCTCTGATTTATTATTGATGAAAGCTATTGATAATTTAATTATCTTTAGTCATGATATTCTTTACTGGGCTAGTTGTGCTCACCCTTTTGCTTCACAATTCCTTACAGGTAATAAAGGTGTAGCTGGGTCGAGCGGGGTATTAAGAGGATTAGAACGGTGGTCTATAGCTATTGAGGTTCTCCCTAAATAGTATGGAAATAATTTTATTGAGAACTTTAGATAAGTGTGTCGTATTGTATATGTCATTTGATATTTAATTTTGGTGAACCAAATAGGGTGAGGTGAACCCAACTTTGGAAGGGTGTTTCGCCACTATCATACAAGATGTCTAATGACATACAACCTTGTGTTATCATAAGACAGGGTTGTGCACATCCACTTGCTGAGTATATCTACAAGCACTACCTATATAATCTTGGAGTTTATTTGAAATATAATTCTCACTTGGAGATAACAGAGATAATTATATGTCAAGAGAAGACTCACCATTAGAAATAAGATGATAGCAATCTTCTTGTTTTTCTTTGGGGACTATTAGGTCAACCAAGGATAATTACTGTGGACATATGATATCTATCATAACCTAGACGCATGGCCTCCCGTATACGAAGGTTTCTTGAGCACTTCCCAAAGATTTTAATTTTAACATGATTATGATTGTACTTTTTTATGTAAGGTACCATTGTAAGGTTGTGGTCAAGGCACCATGAGAGTTACATACATTTGTATTAAAACTCACGGTTTAACTGTGGTCGTATTCTCGCATTTACGCTCAACAGATTGTATAAATGAAGTTTATATTTGATTTTTATAGTATGATATCTGGCGACTCAAGAATGGGTCGTGTGGATCTATTTTAGGGCGTCACAATAATCGAATCAATAATATGAGAGATATGATGCAGCAATTACTATAGCAATAATTGAGTATAACTGAGTGACTTCTCACGTAAGTATCAATAATCAATACCGTAGCTGCTACTATGCAACCACGCCAGCGTATTCGCATTTTTACTACTGAAGTAGTTTAACAGCTTTTCTACAGTAAAACTTTTCGTAGTTATTTTTATAAAAAGATAATTATGTCATTTTCTAACTACGACAATACTTGGTTGTGGGGTCCACCAATGATTGTCTTGAGTCGTATTAATATTCCCCTGTTAAAAGCGAATATTCCCCAGACCAATCGAATATTATATAACCACTTGCTTACTTTGCAAAATTTGTAAATATTACCCACAACTATAACATTATATCAAATCCACACCATAATATTCAAAAATATATTTTGAGAAAATTATTCTTTATTCATAAAAGTTGGGGTCTTACAGTTACCGTTAAAACGGTTGAACTACCCGATAGTAAAAGTACAATAATACGCGTGGTTGCATAGTAGCACACGGTATTGACTATTGATGCTTACGTGAGAAGTCACTCAGTTATACTCAATTATTGCTATAGTAACTGCTGCATTATATCTCTCATATTATTGATTCGATTATTGTCATAGTATCATCTGCATAATATGATATATTATTAAATCAATAATTGAGATGACAAAGTTATTCATATTATTAAATTGCAATATTTATAATGTCAAGAAGTTCTGTCAAGGAGAGGTTTGGTCATCTAATTGCATGTCAATAAGGAGAAATCCTTATCAGAAAGCCCCCTCTTTCTTGGGAACAACCGGGTTGTTAAATATTGTGAGTTATAATATTAATGATGAATAAGTTCGTGTTGATTAAAGATGAATTTTATAGTTCTATTCTGTTGGGATTAGTAGTGTTAGTGGAAATCGACATCTATTCCGATGATAATTGATGTCTGGGAGTTATATTGATAAATTGGGTAATTAATCGGATAAACGAGCAATTAATTGCTACTAATTCACATGCTTATATAACTATTTGTTCACATGTGTGTACTATTGAATCACATTCATGTACTATTAGGGGAGTTGGTGCAAGATTGATAATACTTGCATGACTAAGTTAAAAATGGAGGTATAGATGGAGGTACTATACTGTAATTCGTACTTTCACATGATTATAACTATTGATTCACATGATTGAACTATTGATTCACATTATTTACTATTAAGGGAGGTGGTGCAAGTTTGATAATACTTGCAGGACTAAATTAAAAATGAAAGAAAAGTTGGAGGTATTGTACTATAATATTTCGAGCCCCAAAATGTGCAATTATCGAAATTATATTTTCCTATAAATAGAAGCTCATTCCTCCTTCATTTCTCACCAATTCACTAAAGCTTTAGAGCAATTATTATAGAGAGAAAGAAGAAGAGATGTCTGCTACCTCACTATTCCAATATCCAGTTCCTTCTAAGGTAAGGGGTATTATTTCTTTCGTATTCATGAAGAGAGCTATTGTTATTCCATTCCTTATTATTATGTTGGAGTAACCTGTCTATGCGAAGTACCGCATACATGGTGAAATTCTTCTGTTATCCCATTCTTTATTATTCTGTTGGAATAATATGTCTGTGCGGTCTATCGCATGTATGGAAAATTCTGTTGTTATTCCATTCATTATTATTCTGTTGGAATATCCTGTCTGTGCGGTTTACGCATGACCAGGTTCCATTCTTTATTATTCTGTTGGAATATCCACATGCATGCGCTTTACGCATGACCTGGTTCCATTCTTTATTATTCTGTTAAGAATAACATGTCTATGCGGTCTACCGCATGCATGGTGAATTCTTCTATTATTTCATTCTTTATTATTCTGTTGGAATAACCTGTTTATGTGGATTACCGCATGCATGGTGAATGATCCTTTGTATTTATTCCTTATTAAATTGTGAAAATGATCTGTATACGTGGATTACCGCATGGCGGGTGAAAATCCATTTGCAGTTTCGTAATTTTTCTGACCCTCAAAAATTCTAGAAAAATTTGAAATGATAATTTGATGAGTTTTCTATATTGTGTCAAATGATGGCGATTTTTGGATGTATAGATTAAGAGTTATGGATTTTATGAGAAAAGACTATTTTAAAAGTAAACCCTTATAACTCCTTGTGGTTAACTTCAAAATTGGTAAAATTTTTATTGGGAGTACATGTATATAACAGAAGTATACCCTGTAAATATCGGAATTTTTGGACAAAAGTAAAATTTATGATAAATGTCTAAATATTCGGCAGTTTTGGCCATATAAAAATTGTAAATGAATTTTAAAAATTTCGAGAAAAATATATGTTCAATATGGGACTATATTCTGCTAAATCCCAGGAAAAAAATATTTTTGGAACTGATTTGGTATTTTTCATGAAAATGAACTAGTTATGAGTAAATGAATTAAATATGTTATGTGAAGTAACAAAATTGGAAAATATGATTTTATGGCTTGGGAATCCTATATAGGGTATATGCAGATTTTTTTATGAGGGATTTGATCATTGGTGATGAAATCTTATGAGTGTGGCATTTTTGAATGATTAAATGCATTATTTGGTAAAGTGTAAACAATTAAAATAAATTGTTATAAGTTTAAGAAGTGATTAAAATATTGTTATAATATTAATAATATTAGATTATGAGTTTATTAAGTGATTGATAATATTTGGATAAATTTAAAGTCTTTAATATTTATCCATATTTTTGTTTGATTAATGCTTATACCATTGTCATCATCCTCATGCTTATATTGTGATGAAAGTCATCTTTAGCTTACGTGCATAGATGGACTTGGTATGATTATGACCAAGGATTATTCGGTATAATCATGACCGTAATGTGACGAATGATGTGGTAAAAGTCCTCAGTGGCCTGAAGTGCATTGATGAACAGTTTTTGGTATGATTATGACCAGGGATTATTCGGTATAGTCATGACCATTGATGATTTAATGAATATCCTTGGCCCGTAGTGCAGGAAGATTCGATGAGGTTTATTTATTAAGCTGAGCCTCAGCGATAAAAATTGATGAAAACATTTTAAATTATAGAAGATAGTAGATATCATGCTCTACATTTGTGACACCCCCAAAATATGTATACATCACCCATCTTGAGTCGCCAAATACATGGTACAAAATTCAAATACGTGTAAAATACAACAAAACATAATCTAAGAGTTTTAATAAGAATATTGTCATCTAGACAATATCCACACTCAATGGAGTCCTCATTACATTTATTGTCACACTATTTAACAGAATAGTGAGGACTACTAATGCTATCATCTGGACCGTCACTCTGTTCCCCGGCTAGTCCCGGTTACGTTCTCATTTCCTGAAGAGAAAAGTAAAAGAAAGGGTGAGCTCAACTAGCCCAGTAAAAAATATTATGACTAAGATAATGCAGAATAAATTATCATTTGTCTTCAACAATGTTAAATTAATAAAATACAATATACATCAAGTTTAACTACAGCGGAATAAGCAATCCATTAGAAGAGTTAAGTAGAGCATGATATCTACTATCTTCTATGATTTAAAATGTTTTCATCAATTTTTATCGTTGAGACTCAGATTAATTAATAAACCACATCATCGAGTCATCCCTGCACTACGGGCCAAGGATATTCATTAAATCATCAATGGTCATGACTATACCGAATAATCCCCGGTCATAATCATACCAAAAACTGTCCATCAACGCACTACAGGCTACTGAGGACTTTTACCATATCATTTATAACATTACAGGTCATCATTATACCGAATAATCTCTGGTCATAATCATACCAAGTCCATCTATGCACGTAAGCCAAAGATGACTTTCATCACAATATAAGCATGAGGATGATGACAATGACATAATAATTCAATAAAACAAGTTCAAGAATAAATTTTAAAGTTTTATAAGTTAATTTATCTTGAAATCAATTACGTCCAAATTGTCAACATGATACTGCTTTGTGGAGTAAAATTCAAGAATGCTCAGAAGAATATTTTCATGAAAAGATACCGGATGAAGCGCAAATATACAGGATATTCTACTAATTTCATGGAGTATAGAAGCCAAAACTTTAACCAAATGAGTATCATAGAATATATGAAGCTGCAAATGGATTTTCACCCGACATGCGGTAATCCACGTAGACAGATTATTTCCACAATTTAATAAGGAATGAATACGAAGGATCATTCACCATGCATGTGATAATCCACATAGACAGGTTATTCCAACAGAATAATAAAGAATGGAACCAGGTCATACGTAATCCGCACAGACAGGATATTCCAACAGAATAATAAAGAATGGAATAACAGAAGAATTCACCATGCATGCGATAGACTGCACAGACAAGTTATTCCAACAGAATAATAAAGAATGGAGTAACAAAGAATTCACCATGCATGCGATAGACCACACAGACAGGTTATTCCAATAGAATAATAAAGAATGGAACTAGGTCTAGCATAATCTGCACAGACAGGATATTCGAACAGAATAATAAAGAATGGAACCAGGTCTAGCGTAATTCGCACAAACATGATATTCCAACAGAATAATAAAGAAAGGAATAACAGAAGAATTTCACCATGTATATGGTACTTCGCATAGACAAGTTATTCCAACATAATAATAAAGAATGGAATAATAGAAGCTCTCTTCATGAATACGAAAGAATAATACCCCTTACCTTAGAAAGAAACTGGATACTGGAGTAGAGAGGTAGCAGACTTCTTTTCTTCTTTCTCACTATAATAATTGCTCTATAGCTTTAGTGAGTTGGTGAGAAATGAAGGAAGAATGAGCTTCTTTTTATAGAAAAATATAGTTTCGATAATTGCACGTTTTGGTGCTCGAAATATTATAGTACAATACCTTCAACTTTTCTTTCATTTTTAATTTAGTCCTGCAAGTATTATCAAACTTGCACCACCTCCCCTAATTGTAAATAATGAGAATCAATAGTTCAATCATGTGAATCAATAGTTATAATCATGTGAATTAATAGCAATTAATTGCTCATTTATCTGGTTAATTACCCGACTGGTTAGTATAACTTCCAAACATCAATTAATATCGAAATAAATGTTGATTTCCACTAACACTAATAATTCCAACATAATGGAACTATCAATTTCATTTTTAATCAATATGAACTTATTCATCATTAATATTATAACTCAGAATATTTAACAACCAGGTCGTTCCCACGAAAGAGGGGGCTTTCCAATAAAGATTTCTCCTTATTGGCGCGCAATTAAATGACCAAACCTCTCCTTGACAGAACTTCTAGACATTGTAAATATTGCAATTTAATAATATGAATAACTTTGTCGTCTCAATTATTGATTTAATAATATATCATATAATGCAGATGATACTGTGACAATAATCGAATCAATAATATGAGAGATATGCAAAGAATTCATCGTAGCAATAATTGAGTATAAGCGAGTGACTTCTCATGTAAGCATCAATAATCAATACCGTCTTTATTATGCAACCACGCCAGACATCGTACTTTTACTACCGGGTAGTTCAACAGTTTAATGGTAAAACTTTCGTCGTTAATTTTATAAAAAAGATAATTATGTCGTTTTCTAACTACGACAATAATTCCATTGTGGGGTCCACCAATGATTGTGTCGTCGTACGAATATTCCCTGTTAAAACGAATATTCCCCGATAAATCGAATATTATATAACCACTTGCTTACTTTGCAAAATTTGTAAATATTACCCATAAATATAACATTATATCAAATCCACACCATAATATTCAAAAATATATTTCAAGAAAATTATTCTTTATTCATAAAAGTTGGGGTCTTACAACTTGACTCTTCTAATGGATTGCTTATTCCGCTGCAGTTAAACTTGATGTCTATTGTATTTTATCAGTTTAACATTGTTGAAGGCTAATGATAATTTATTCTGCATTATCTTAGTCATAATATTTCTTACTGGGCTAGTTGAGCTCACCCTTTCTTCTTTATTTCTCTTGAGTGAAATGAGAGCGTAGCTGAGGACTAGTCGGGGAATGGAGTGAGCGGTCCGGATGATAGCATTAATAATCCTCACTATTCTGTTAAATAATGTGACAATAAATGTAATGAGGACTCCATTGAGTGTGGATATTGTCTAGATGACAATATTCTTAAAAACTCTTAGATTATGTTTTGTCGTATTTTACACGACTGTTGTATAATTAAATTGTATTTGAATTTTGTACCATGTGTTTGGCGACTCAAGATGGGTGATGTATACCTGTTTTGGGGGCGTCACAAATTTTATGGACCATCGATGGTGGTTTTAATAGTTAACCAATCTGGACCATTGATGGTGATTTTAATAGTTAATCAATTTGGACCATTGATGGTGGTTGTAATAGTAAATCAATCTGGACCATTGATGGTGGTTTTAATAGTAAATCAATCTGGACCGTCGGTGGTGGTTTTAAAAGTAAATCAATCTAGATCGTCGATGGTGTTTTTAAAAGTAAATCAATATGGACCATCGGTTGTGGTTTTAATTGTAATTAATATGGACCATACGTTCTAATAATAAATCAATTTGGACCGTTAGTGAATCAGTTACTATTTAGTCCATTCTCCTATAAATAAAAGCTTAATTCTTCTTTCATTCTCACCAATTCACTGAGATTTATAAGAGACATTATAGAGAGAGAAACTATAGAGAGCAAGAAGAAGAGTATCCTGCTACTTCACTATTGCAGTATCCAGTCTTCTACTAAGGTAAGGGGTATTATTTCTTTCGTATTCATAAGGAATACTATTTTTTATATTCATCCTTTAATATGTTGGAATAACCTGTCTACGCGGATTACATACAGCATGACAGGTGAAAATCCATCTGCAGTTTTGTATATTATTTCGTTTCATATTCTTAAATCTAAACTTATTATGGTAAGTATTGCTTCTATAATCCCTAAAATTAGTGGAATATCCTTGAGTTTTGCGCTTCATCTAGTATCGTTTCATTGCAATATTGATCTGAACTTTCTTATTAAATATCAATATTTTTTTCTGGGGTACTGTTCATGAGTTACTATTCATGAATTACTATTCACCTTGATACTATTCACTCTAGTATTATTCACTCGGGGATTCGGGGTACTTTTTATGTCGGGGTACTATTCATGAGTTACTATTCACCCGAGTACTATTCACTCTAGTATTATTCACTCGGGGATTCGGGGTACTTTTCATGTCGGAGTACTATTCACGAAGTACTATTCACATGGTACTATTCATCCAGGTACTATTCACCCAAAAAATTTATTTCTTTTCTGTCCAAATTATTTTTGATACATGAATATTATTCTTGAATTTTACTCCACAAAGCAGTATCATGTTGACAATTTGGACATTATTAAATTCTGGATAAATTAAATTATAAATCTTTAAAATTTATCCTTTACTTTCATTTAATTGAATTCTTATATCATTGTCATCATCCTCATGCTTATATTGTGATGAAAGTAATCTCTAGCCCGTAGTGCATAGATAGACTGTTGATTGGTATGATTATGACCAGGGATAATTCGATATAATCATGACCTGTAATGGTACAAATGATAAAAGTCCTCATTGGCCCGTAGTGCATTAATGGACAGTTGTTGGCATGATCATGACCATCGAGGATTACACGAATATCCTTGGCCCGTAGTGCAGGGATAATTTATGGACGTGATATTAATGAATATCATTAGCCCGTAGTACACGGATGATTCGATGATGTGATTTATTTATTAAGCTGAGTCCCAGCGATAAAATTGATGATAATTTTTTTAAATCATATAAGATAGTAGATATTATGCTCTACTCGACTTTTCTAATGGATTGTTTGTTCCGCTACAGTTAAACTTAATGTCTATTGTATTTTATCAATTTAACAATGTTGAAGGCTAACGATAATTTATTTTGCATTATCTTAAGTCATAATATTTCTTACTGGGCTAGTCGAGCTCACCCTTTTGCTTTCATTATTCTCTTCAGGAAATGAGAACGTAGCTGGGACTAGTCGGGGAACGGAGTGATAGTGTGAGATCCCAAATTTTATGAAATGAAAGTATTCAATTTTCTTATAATTATTATTTTATTTCATAAATGGTTAAATTGATAAAAGGTTAAAGTTAAGGGTGATATTTGAACATTTTTGTAAAGTAAGCAAGTTGTTATTCGTTTTGCCGAGGAATATTCGATTGGTCGGGGAATATTCATTTTCATAGGGAATATTCGTATGACGGCATAATCATTGGTGGATCCCACAACGGAAGTATTGTCGTATTTAGAAAAAGACAGAATTATCTTTTAATAAAAATAACGGCGAAAGTGTTACCGTTAAAACTGTTGAACTACCCGGTAGTAAAAGTATAGTAATACGCGTGGTTGCATAGTAGCACACGATATTGATTATTGATGCTTAAGTAAGAAGTCACTCAGTTATACTCAATTATTGCTATAGTAATTGCTGCATCATATCTCTCATATTATTGATTCAATTATTGTCACAGTATCATCTGCATAATATGTTATATTATTAAATCAATAATTGAGACAGAAAAGTTATTCATAGTATTATTTGCAATATTGACAATGTCTAGAAGTTCTGTCAAGGAGAGGTTTGGTCACCTAATTGCGCGCCAATAAGGAGAAATCCTTATCGAAAAGCCCCCTCTTTCCTAGGAACGACCTGGTTGTTAAATATTGTGAGTTATAATATTAATGATAAATAAGTTCGTGTTGATTAAAGATGAAATTGATAGTTCCATTGTGTGAGAATTATTAGTGTTAATGGAAATCGAAATTTATTTCAATAATAATTGATGTCTGGAGGTTATATTGACCAATCGGGTAATTAAGCGAATAAATGAGCAATTAATTGCTATTAATTCATATGCTTATAACTATTTGTTCACATGTGTATACTATTGATTCATATTCTTGTAATATTAGGGGAGGTGGTGCAAGATTGATAATACTTGCATGACTAAGTTAAAAATGGAGGTATAGTTGAAGGTGCTATACTGTAATTCGTATTTTCACATGATTATAACTATTGATTCACATGATTGAACTATTGATTCACATTACTTACTATTAGCGGAGGTGGTGCAAGTTTGATAATACTTGCAGGACTAAATTAAAAATGAAAAAAAAAAGAGGAAGGTATTATACTGTAATATTTTGAGCCCCAAAACGTGCAATTATTGAAACTATATTTTCCTATAAATAGAAGCTCATTCCTTCATTATTTTTCACCAATTCACTAAAGCTATAGAACAGTTATTATAGAGAGAAATTATAGAGAGAAAGAAGAAGTGAAGTCTGATATCTCACTATTCCAGTATCCAGTTTTCTTCTAAGGTAAAGGATATTATTATAGTAAGGGGTATTATTCTTTCGTATTCATGAAGAGAGTTATTTTCTTTCAATACTCGTAAGGGTTGTTATTCCATTCTTTATTATTATGTTGGAATAACTTTATACATGCTAAATACCGCATACATGGTGAAATTATTCATTATTCCATTCTTTATTATTTTCTTTGGAATAACATGTATGCATGCGGTGATCTATCGCATGCACTGGTGAATTCTGTTGTTATTCCATTCTTTATTATTCTGTTGGAATATCTAGTCTATGCGGATTACGCATGACCTGGTTTTGTTCTTTATTATTACATTGGAATATCTTCTTATGCATGCGGATTACGCATGACTGGTTCCATTCTTTATTATTCTATTGGAATAACTTTGTATAAAATGCGATCTATCGCATGCCTGGTGAATTCTTCTGTTATTCCATTCTTTATTATTCTGTTGGAATAACCTGTCTGTGCGGACTATCGCATGCATGGTGAATGTAACACCCCCAAATCCGGTACTTTCATTTCCACAGGATTTGGTGTTCACTGTACAAATATCATCTATCTATCTACCCACAAATAAATGCAAACCATGCAATAGATAGAAATAATAAATAAATCTCCCCTTATGGGGTTACATCAAGCATAATAATAAAAATCGAGTTGTTCTAACCTTAAACATCATCTTGAGAATCATAAACAAATAATAAGTCTTTAAATAACATAAATCCTGAATATCATTACATAAACACATAAATAACCAGTCTTCATTACTTTCTAATCTTGCCCTTGCCTTTACTAGTGGAAGGCTCGTCTGATCTTTCGTTCTTAACTGCAATGTTATTATTACGCAAGAGTGAGCACGATTTCCCACAAGTATAACAATATAATAAATGAATAATAACATACGAATAAATCAAAGACTTCTGAAATTGGAAATTCAGCTTTTGAATCAAGAATAAATAGCAAGAGACAAAAGAACTTCTGAGGGTCATAAGACCTTGAACTATGTCCTAGGTTGTCAAGTGTTTATACTTGAAACTTTTAACAGTCATAAGATTATGGACTCTCTTCTTCTCGTACTTAGGGGATCGACTCTTAGTACCATCTGTGCACAATATCTTACTTATTAACGCATAAGTAATCCCTATCTGAGGTTGTTCATCTCAGTTTGACATTAGAGTCCGCACCGAAGGAAGTTTGGTTTGGATAATTCATCAAGGGTTCTGAAATTTAGAACGTTCATCAACTATGGACTAGACGAATCATGAAGGGTTCGCTAGTCTAACAAAGTTCAACAGTATCTGATAAATTTAAAAATTGAATAGCAATCTCAAAAGGGTATACAATAGAATAATTATTGTATAACAGAATCATACTTTGATAGATTAATACACTTTAATATAATAAAATGGACTTGATCAATAATAACGAGAATTTGTTCAAAGTAAAGAGACAACTTATAAGCTCATATTAAGATAATGAGTAGGGTTAGGAAACTTACCTCGTGCGTAGATTACACGTTAATTTATACATGTTCCTTGATTTAATCCTACATACCATATACATTCACAATACCAGTCAATTATCACGTAACTAGTCATCATACGCTCATTCTTTTTGTTTAAACTCGAATTATGACTATACTTAGTCAAATTACTACACTCATTGTCACAATTAACACTTCATGAACAATAAGCTAACTATGCATTCAATCATTCAATTCACACATAAATGTGTTATTGACATGTTAAGAATTTATTTTAACACCTCATTATATGTCTAACATGTTTTTATGTTCATTAGATTAAGTTACCAACACATTGCTAGACTTGAGCATTTAAAAATCCATTTACGGACCATTACGGTAAGTGGGCATTTGCTTTATTAAACTTATTCTTGGCGGCTTTGGCGCCATTGGCGTGGTCTCTTTAGTGACTTATACGCTGAGTCTTAAGGCATGGAGTTGGCGCCGTGGCGCGAGACTCCAGTTTCAGTTTTGCAATTCGCGAAAATTGCATAATATGGCCAAAAAACTCCAATTAATTTATTTTTACACGAATTTAGACATACCCAAACATTTTAATACACAAATGACTAATACTCAACCCTTCTAGCATGATTTTAACAAGTTCAAACACATAATTTTCAAAATCAACACATTTAATTTCACTGTTCTTGAAAGTTTTGAACATAAAACATGAAAATTATCACTACGAATTCATTATAACACTAAATCCATCCATTCAAGTTTTGTTTTCTTCGTTTCAGCATGCATAATCATATACAAGTGTGAATTTTAAAAAATAATTTATGTTTGACATATTAATTTTATGTATAAGGGCCATATGGCCATATTCTATACTCTATACTTTTTGAAACAACAACATACGTTATAATATTATGAAATTGATGATATGGAACCATTTAATACATAGGAAAACACATTAAAACAACATCTTAACACGTATATGCACATAATCTTTCCTCTTTCCAATTTACAGAGACTTTATAGAAAACTTGAAAGCCATATTTATAAAAACTTTAATAACGTAAATAAACTGGGTTGAAGAAATTAACCAAAGCGTAGATTGGTAGGAGATGAATTCCTTCTCAACTCTTCTTCAATCACACACTCACAATCTTCTCAAGAATTTCTCAAACTCTCTCTCTGATTTTACTTTTCTAGACTTAGAAAAATGAAAAAAAAAAAAAAAAGCGATAATAAATAAATAAAGGAAAGGCGCGGCGTTGTGGTCGATTACCCGGTCATGGGTTAAGCGCCTCAACTCCCACTAAGGCCATGTTTGGCTATCTTTACAAAGCTTATACCCATTTAATTTAATAATCCCTTATACTATAGTTTAAATCATGTCACACCTAATTGCTCACTAATTCAAATATCTTATTTAATTTATTTTAAATAAATATAATAATTTCTCATTAATTCACATAGTCACATAATTAAATTTCTCATTTATTAACTATGTCAAATTATTAAATCTCTAATTAATTATTTAATTAATTAAAATAACATTAGGCTTATTAAATATTTCTTTTAATTGATAAGCTCACATAAATACATACTTGAATAATAAAAATTCTCCACATTAATTTAATAAATATAACACATATAATTAAATTAATCTACCACAACTTTATCAATTAATTATTTAATCTAATAATTAATTCATCGAAAAATATTTATTCAATCAATAAATATTTAAAATTAAATTACAAAATCTCGGTTGTCACATCTTTCCCCCCCTTAAAAGGATTATGTCCTCGAATCACAACTCAAACAATTCGTCTGTTACATTCTCCCCCCTACAAAGATTACATCCCCGAGAATCGCACACATAAGTTAAGTAAATAAATGAGGATAATTCTTCATCATATTCTCTTGAGTTCCACGTAGCTTCTTGACGTTGTGGTTCCTCCAAATTACCTTAATGAAGGTATGACTTTATTTCTCGAGAACTTGTTCTTTTGATTCGACAAATTGAAGCTGGAATTTCTTCGTAAGATAAGTCTTTATCGAAATGTAGGGGTTCATATTCAATCACGTGCTTGTAATCGGGTTTGTAGGGTCGTAGAGGGCGAGACATGGAAAGCGTTGTGGACATTCTCAGAAATTTGGAGGTAAGGCTACCTCATAAGCAACTTCTCAGACCCCATTAGAACTTCAAAGGGTCCAATGAATCTTGGGCTTAATTTCCCTTTCTTTTGAATCGATCTTTCCCTTCAGGAGAGACCTTTAAAACACATAACTACTACGGCTCGAACTCAACATTTTTATGGTGTGGGTGGGTAGCGTATTTCTTACATCTATCTTGAAATTTCTTTGTCGATCTTGTTCGGATCACTTTGACTATTTACGCTATTTGTTGTACCAATTAAGGGCCTAGTAATTGTCTTTTGCCAACTTCATCCCGGTATAGCGGAGTTACGCACTTCTACGTAGTATAACGCTTCATAAAGGCGGCATGCCAATACTAAGCGTGGTAATTGTTGTTGTAGCCGAACTCTCTGACGATAGATGGTCTTCCCAATTTCCTTTAAAGTCCATTATCTGAGCTCTTAACATATCTTCCAATGTACGAATTGTTCTTTCACTCTGTCCATCATGCTAAGGGTGATATGTCGTGCTCATTATGGCTATGTACCCATGCATTCTTGTAGATGTTTCGAAGTTCGACGTAAAGCGGATCTCTATCGAAACAATTGACACGGAACTCCGTGCCTTGAAATAATCTCTTTCATATATAACCTTGCCAGTGATCTAAGTTGAATCGATTTTTGATGGAAGGAAGTGTGTGGATTTCGTTAATCGGTCAACAATAACCCATATCTGCTTGTAGTAGCCTTTTTACGAGTTGTCGGTAGGCCGACCACGAAATCCATCGTAATATGTTCCCATTTCCATTATGGAATCTCTAAAGGTTGTAGTAACCCACTCGGCCTCGATGTTACGCTTTAACTTTACGACATATCGGGGCACTTGGCAACACATTACGCAACCTCTCGTTTCAAATTTGGCCACGAAATGTTTGTGAAGATCTTGGTACATCTTGGTACTACGGGTGAATCGAATATCGTGAGTTATAAGCCTCGCTCAAAATTTCTTCCTTAATCTACAGTGCAAAGCGGTACCCAAATTCTACTCTTAAACCTCGGTATTCCTTCCTTATCCATCTTGAATCTTGATTTGGTTCCTTTGGATATCTTCTTTTTCTTTATTTTACATTCATCATCTTGAAGTTGAGCCTCCTTAACCTTGTCTAGTAGAGTTTGTGCAGATTATATATAAAACGACTTCTCATCGATCTCCATAAGACACTTAACTTCCAATTCTAACTTTTCCATTCTTTGAAATTAACTCCTCTGTTTGGTCGACATCATCGGTTTCTCCAGACCCTTTCTACTTAAGGCGTCGGCAACCACACATTTTTACAGGATGGTATAGAATCTCACAATTGTAGTCTTTAATTAACTCCAACCACCTTCTTTGGTGCATATTCAAGTCTTTACGTGTAAAAATATATTTGGACTCTTGTGGTGCGTATATATTTCACACTTCTCCCCATAGAGATAGTGCCTCCAGTTTTTTCAAAAAAAAAACCACTGCTGACTAACTCCAAGTCATGGGTTGGATACCCCTTCTCATAATCTTTTAGTTGTCGTGGTAGCATCATTAATGATTTCTCTGTAGATTCTGCATAAGCACATAGTCAAGTCCTTTATGCGATGCATCACTATATACCACAAAATTTCTGTATCATCGGAAGAGATAACACGGTGTTGTACTCAACCTCTTCTTTAATTCTTAAAAGCTTTCCTCACACTTTTCGTCAAACAAATTTCACCGATTTTCTAGTCAAATTAAATCAGCGGAGTTGCGATCTTGGAAAAATCTGAATGAATCTTACGTAATAACACCGCTAATCCAAGAAAACTTCTTACTTACTTCGATGGCGTCTTGGTGGTCCCGATTAATCACGGGCTTCGACTTTGGAGGATCCACCGAAATTTTCAGTCTATCGATCACATGTCCAAGAAATTGTACTCTTTCAATCCGAATTCACATTTGAAAACTTGGCATATAACTTCTCCCTTCTAAATGTCTCTCAAAATGTCATCCTCAAATGCTCTTCATGTTCTTCCTTGTTTTTTTGAATATACCAAAATATAATCTATAAATACCACTCTGAATTTGTCCAAAAGCGGTTTGAACACTCCATTCATTAAGCCCATAAATCTTTGTTGCGGGAGCATTTGTTAGACCAAATGACATTACCAAAAATTTAGTAGTGACCATATTGTATTTCGAGCATTTGTCTTGGTACATCCTCTGGTTTCACCTTGATTGATGATAACCACTCCTCAAATCTATCTTTGAAAAGTATCTTGCTCCCTTTAAGCGATCGAGCAGGTCATCGATTCATGATAATGGATATCTATTCTTAATCGTGACCTTATTGAGTTCTCTATAGTCGATCTTGAGCCGCATTGTCCCATCCTTCTTCTTTCTGAATAAAATCGGCGCTCCCCACGGTGATACGCTTGGTTGGATATACTTCTTGTCCGATAATTCTTGTAGTTGGACCATCGGTTCTTTCATCTCTCTAGGTGCCATTGATGCGGTGCCTTCGATATTGGAGTCGTTCACAGAGCCAAATCGATCATGAATTCATTCGCTTTCTATCTGGAGGAAGTCACGGCAAATCATCCAAAATCGTCACTGAAATCTCTCACTCTTGGTATCTCATCTAATTTTGGATTCTCTTTATGACTATCGACTATGTAAGCTAGATATCCTCTGACCTTGCCTTAACAACCTCTGGCTTTGCATCATCGTCGAGACAACTCGCTTGTCAGGCGACTTTCTACCATAAAACACAACCTTTGGCCGGAGTCATAAGGTTAATACGCTTCTTACGACGATCGATCGCGCCCCATAATTGGATAACCGGTCCATACCCAAAATAACATCAAATTCTCCAAGTCGAATAGGGATAAGATCTACGTTCATGATATTACCCTTAATAT
Organism: Panax ginseng; assembly: GCA_020205605.1. NCBI lineage: Eukaryota > Viridiplantae > Streptophyta > Magnoliopsida > Apiales > Araliaceae > Panax > Panax ginseng. The sequence continues at coordinate 34,152,625 of CM035149.1, forward strand.
CCACTCTACAGTTCTTATGCACGTACTTAATAGGGATTATTTCTCTATTCGCAATTTCTATGTTCATGGGGTATTCTAACTCAAATCCTTAAACAATTCTAAGTTCTTAGCAAAAGTCATCGGATATAAATAAACAAGTAGCACCGAATTAAATAATACATAAGCATTAACTTTATTGATCGGAATGATACACGACACCACATCGCTAGAGGCTTTTGCATCTCTATCTTTGTCATGTTGAATGTTACGGTTGTCGATTCGGTTGGTTGCGATTGATTGGTCTGCGATAGTCGAGTGCTTCCACCAATTATTTCCTCTATTTCCTCTGAACTTGTCCCTCCAGATCCCTTCTTAGGACAATCCCTTGCAAGATGATCCTTTGAGCCCACAAGTGAAGCGAGGCACCCTTCTTTGGGTTAGAAACGGTTAGGTGCTTTATGTGGCCTTCGACCACAATTGTAGCACACTCGTTTTCCCTTCATGCAAACTCCCGAGATGAGTTTTTCCGCGGAGTTGGGCATGCTTTGATCTTCTTCTTACGCCCTCCTTATTGACTTCCGGTGACGAGTTATCGGACAACTTCTCTTACGATTATGGCTACCCCCGTACTACTTCCCACGATTTATTATTTCCTTCATTCTCACTTTTCTTCTTCTTACGATCCACGATGATACTTAATTACGCATCCACCTCCACCTTGGTAGTATGGCTTTCTCTAACACTCCAGCAAAAGTGTTCAATTGGAACATTGACACCTTCTTTATACAACAGGGCTTGGTCCACCTTTCGAATCGTCTTGCCTTCCTCTCATCGGTATGCACTTGGTATGTGGCGAACCTAGCCAACTCGTTGAACCTTGCTGCATAATCTGCTACGGACATACTCCCCTGTTTCAATTCCAGAAACTGAACTTCCATTTGATTTTGCGAAATGGTCGAAAAGTACATCTCGAAGAACATCTCTTTGAATCTCTCCCAGGTTATTACACCTTCACATCCCCGTACTTTGTTTGCCTGCCACCAATAACTGGCTTCGGACTTCAGCATGAATGTTGCATACGCGGTCTTCTGGTCTTCCCTTACTCTAGCGACATCGAACACCTTTTCCATCTCCATAACCCAGGTCTGAGCTTCGATTGGGTTTATGGAGCCCTTAAACTCCGGCGGTCCCACCGCCTTGAAATCCTTGAACGAGGTGCTTGGTGGAGCTTATGGTTGATTGTTAATTGCTCCAGCTAAAAGGTTCACCAATTGTTGAACAGGGTTAGCATTGGCGTCGTTGTTATTCATTGATTCTTCTTGCGCTTGTTGACGGTTTTGTCTTCTTCTAGGTGGCAAATTTCTATTAAGAACATACGCTTATTAGGTCTTTATTCAATCCCTTAAACATTTAAGGCTTAACTAAAACATTTAATCATAATCACTTAACACATTATATCAATAAACTCTGATATTTTATTCAATTTAAAAGTTTAAACATCATAAGATAAGATAGCATCCTTGCTATTTACATCCACTATCCTAAGATAAAGAATCTCTGAGATTTAAAACATTAAAATATTCCTTTGTTTATAAACACATCGGAATTTACATCTTTAACTACCAGATATTTTCACATAATTAAACTAATATTATCACTGCCTATTAAGGTGCTGAATAGCCTTGCCACGTTCTTCTTCCATAATGCGAGACATCGTCCTGCGATCTAGCATATATGATGGTAGACCTTATTTGGATTGGATACTTCATAACTTTCGATCTGGGCCGCATCCATTGCGTTTGTGAAGTGTAGAAGTCGTCTCCCCAAGCTTAGCCTTCTTTTGACGACAATCTTCTTCAACAAGATCAGCACGACGTGACTCTCTTACCCAGCCCTCCTCTGCTAATGCCAGTCTTTCTGAGCTCTCATTCAGATCTTTCATCAACTTCTCTATTTCTTCGGTCTTCTCCTCAGTTTGACCCTTCTCGTGAACCAACTCCTACTCCACGTTTCCCAAACGTGTGTGAAGAGTCACAATTTCCCCATCCTTACGCTTTCGATGGTACTCTATTTGTATAATGACCCTCTCCTCGACTCTGAAAGTGTCTTAACTACATGTTACGATCATAAAGTGCATCATACATCTCAGCATCAATGGAGTTCGATGGGAACCCCTCTTCCTCCTCTTCTTCATCAGAATCATCCTCTGGATCGGTCGCAGGCTCATGCTCCCAACTAACAACAGTGATCAACGGAGATAGCTCTCTCTGTACCAACTATTCCCTGACGACATGAATGTCTCGATGCTCCTCCTCTGTAGGTACTCGGGGTTCCTCCTCCCCAGCTCGACTAGCTCCTCTAACATCCGACATCTTGACAACAAAATTTAAGTTTTAGTTACTAATCCGTGCTAGCGAACACATAGATTAACACATAAGCACATAAAGTCTTTTATTATCTTCAATGAATTTAGAAATTCATTTCTTATAACTCGATAAGAGTTTACCACTACTATGTTCTCAATCTCCTACAAGGTTACTACCTAAGGTTGTTCCCCCACCTAAGGTTCATAACCTCTGACTTTGATACCAACACTGTGACACCCCCAAATCCGGTACTTCCATTTCCACGAGTTTGGTGTTCTTTATCTAAATATCATCTATCTATCTACCCACAAATAAATGCAAACCATGCAATAGATAGAAATAATAAATAAATCTCCCCTTATGGGGTTACATCAACTTCATAATAATAAAATCCCAGGTTGCTCTAACCTTAAACATCTGTGCGGAATCATAAACAAATAATAAGTCTTTAAATAACATAAATCCTGAATATCATTACATAAACACATAAATAACCAGTCTTCATTACTTGCTAATCTTGCCCTTGCCTTTACTAGTGGAAGGCTAAATTCGATCTTTCGTTCTTAACTGCAATGTTATTATTATTACAAGAGTGAGCACGATTGCCCACAAGTATAACAATATAATAAATGAATAATAACATAAGAATAAATCAAAGACTTCTGAAATTGGAAATTCAGCTTTTGAATCAAGAATAAATAGCAAGAGACAAAAGAACTTCTGAGGGTCATAAGACCTTGAACTATGTCCTAGGTTGTCAAGTGTTTATACTTGAAACTTTAATGATCATAAGACTATGGACTCTTCTTCTCGTACTTAGGGGATCGACTCTTAGTACCATCTATGCACAATATCTTAACGCTTAACGCATAAGTATTCCCCTATCTGAGGTTGTTCATCTCGGTTTGACATTAGAGTCGCACCAGAAGGAAGTTTGGTTTGGATAATTCATCGAGGGTTACGAAATTTGAGAGCGCTCATCAACTATGGACTAGGCGAATCATGAAGGGTTCGCTAGTCTAACAAAGTTCAATAATGTCGATAAATTTAAAATTGAATAACAATCTCAAAAAGGGTATCTGATAGAATAATTATTGTATAACATAATCATACTTTGATAGATTAATACACTTTAATATAATAAAATGGACTTGATCGATAATAACGAGAATTTGTTCAAAGTAAAGAGACAACTTATAAGCTCATATTAAGATAATGAGTAGGGTTAGGAAACTTACCTCGTGCGTAGATTACACGTTAATTTATACATGTTCCTTGATTTAATCCTACATACCATATACATTCACAATACCAGTTAATTATCACGTAACTAGTCGTCATACGTTCATTCTTTTTGTTTAAACTCGAATTATGACTATACTTAGTCAAATTACACTCATTGTCACAATTAACACTTCATGAACAATAAGCTAACTATGCATTCAATCATTCAATTCACACATAAATGTGTTATTGACATGTTAAGAATTTATTTTAACACCTCATTATATGTCTAACATGTTTTTATGTTCATTAGATTAAGTTACCAACATATTGCTATACTTGAGCATTTAAAAATCCATTTACGGACCATTACGCGCTGAAAGTGGGCGATGCCCTTTATTTAGGCTTATTCTTGGCCTTAGCGGTTTATTCTTGGCGTGGTCTTTATATGTATGATGGCCTTCTTTGCACGGTCTTAAGGCATGGAGTTGGCGTATGGCTAGGCGGAGACTCGATTCGATTCTGTGATTAGCGAAAATTGCATAACATGGACAAAAAACTCCAATTAACTTATTTTTACACGAATTTAGACATACCCAAACATTTTAATACACAAATAACTAATACTCAACCCTTCTAGCATGATTTTAACAAGTTAAAACACATAATTTTCAAAATTAACACATTTAATTTCACTGTTCTTGATGTTCTTGAAAGTTTTGAAAATAAAACATGAAAATTATCACTACGGATTCATTATAACACTAAATCCATCCATTCAAGTTTTGTTTTCTTCGTTTTTGCATGCATAATCATATACAAGTGTGAATTTTACAAAATAATTTATGTTTGACATATTAATTTTATGTATAAGGGTCATATGGCCATATTCTATTCTCTATACTTTTTGAAACAACAACATACGTTATAATATTATGAAATTGATGATATGGAACCATTTAATACATAGGAAAACACATTAAAACAACATCTTAACACGTATATGCACATAATCTTTCCTCTTTCCAATTTACAGAGACTTTATAGAAAACTTGAAAGCCATATTTATAAAAACTTTAATAACATAAATAAACTGGGTTGAAGAAATTACCCAAAGCGTAGATTGGTAGGAGATGAATTCCTTCTCAACTCTTCTTCAATCACACACTCACAATCTCTTTAAGAATTTCTCAAACTCTCTCTCGATTTTACTTTTCCGGACTTAGAAAATGAAAAGAAAAGAAAGGCGATAATAAATAAAGGAAAGGAAGCGTTGTGGTGATTACCCGGTCATGGGTTAAGCGCCTCAACTCCCCACTAAAGGCCATGTTTGGCTATCTTTACAAAGCTTATACCCATTTAATTTAATAATCCCTTATACTATAGTTTAAATAATGTCACACCCAATTGTTCACTAATTCAAATATCTTATTTAATTTATTTTAAATAAAATATAATAATTTCTCATTAATTCACATAGTCACATAATTAAATTTCTCATTTATTAACTATGTCAAATTATTAAATCTCTAATTAATTATTTAATTAATTAAAATAACATTAGGCTTATTAAATATTTCTTTTAATTGATAAGTGACATAAATACATACTTGAATAATAAAAATTCTCCACATTAATTTAATAAATATATATAATTAAATTAATCTACCACAACTTCATCAATTAATTATTTAATCTAATAAGTAATTCATCGAAAATATTTATTCAATCCAATAAATATTAAAATTAAATTACAAAATCTCTATACGGTGAATTCTTACATTATTCCATTCTTTATTATTATTGGAATAACTTTTGTTTTATATGGATTTAGCATCATGGTGAATGATCCTTCGTATTCATTCTTTATTAAATTGTGGAAATGATCTATCTATTGGATTATCGCAAGGTGAAATCCATTTGCGGTGTATAATTATTATATTGAGATATCATTTCTTTTGGTCTAGAATATCATTTTCTTTGGTATTTTTTTTACGAGTTACTATTCACGGGTTACTATTCACCCTTGGTTACCATTCACTCTAGTATTATTCACTCTCGGTATTCGGGGCTTTTTGTATCGTAGTACTATTCACGATTCTTATTCACCCAAATTACTATTCACCCGAATATTATTCACTCGGGCATTTGGAGTACTTTTCATGTCGGAGTACTATTCACGAGGTACTATTCCTAAAGTACTATTCACAGTGTACTATTCACGGGGTACTTTTCACCCGAAAAATATATTTCTTTTCTGTCAAAATTATTTTTGATACATGAATATCATTTTTGAATTTTACTCCACAAAGTAGTATCATGTTGACAATTGGATATTTTTAAACTCTTGATAAATTTAAAGTCTTTAATATTTATCCTTGATTTCGTTTGATTAATGCTTATATCATTGTCATCATCCTCATGCTTATATTATGAAGAAAGTCATCTTTGGCTTACATGCAAAGATGGACTGTTGATTATTGGTTTTACAGTTATATATCTTTGGCTTACGTGCAAAGATGGATCATTGATTATTAGTTTTCTGGTTGTATATCTTTGGCTTATGTGCAAAGATGAATTTGTTGATTATTAGTTTTCTGAGTTGTATATCTTTGGCTTACGTGCAAAATGAACTATTGATTGATGAGTATCTTTGGCTTATGTGCATAGATGAACTGTTTATTGGTATGATTATGACCAGGGATCATTTAGTATAATCATGACCCGTAATATTATAGATGATGTGATAAAAGTCCTCATTGGCCCATAGTGCACTGACAGATAATTGATTGGTATGATCATGACCATTGGTTTTATAGTTGAATATCTTTGGCCCGTAGCGCAAAGGTAGACAACTGATTGGTATGATCATTGTTATTATATTTGAATATCTTTAGCTTTTGGGGTAAGGATATTGAGTAAATGTTCTATTAAGCCTTTGTGGCAAGGAGAAACTGTTGATTTACATGATTATAAATATGAATTGTGGATTTAACTATAATCTTTGGTGGTTCAGGTGAAGACAGGTGATGATAGTTCTATTTGTTTTAGGTATAACAAAGAACCGTTGATGGGTATTACAGCAATAAAGTTGATGAAAAACTTTTTAAATCATAGAAGATAATAGATTTTATGCTCTACTTGCCTCTTCTAATGGATTGTTTATTCATCTACAGTTGTTGATCTAAAACTTGTTGTCTATTATATTTTATCAGTTGTTATACTGTTGAAGGCTAAAGATAATTTATTTTGCATTATCTTAGTCATAATATTTCTTGCTGGGCTAGTTGAGCTCACCCTTTTCTTTCATTGTTCTTTTTAGGAAATGAGAATATAACTAGGACGAGTCGGGGAATGGAGTGATGGTCCTTGATAAGTGGTTTTAGTAGTCCTCACTATTCTGTGAAATAATGTGATAATAATTGTAATGAGGACTCCATTGAGTGTGGATATTGTCTAAAAGACAATATTCTTGTTTAAACTCTCAGTTATGTTTTGTTGTATTTTTGCACGACAGTTGCATAAAAGAGGTTTGTATTTGATTTATGTAGTGTGATATCTGACGACCCGAGATGGGTGATGTATACCTGTTTTGGGGGCGTCACAAATGGTATCAGAGCTTAGGGATATGGTCACTGGCGGAGATATGAGTCTAGAACTAGGAGGGGAGAGACGGGTAATATACTTCGCTAGTGTGTGACTTACCTAAGCTGAAATTGTTTACTTGATAAGTTAACAAATTGTGATATGTCAATTAACCTTTGTTTTGAAGATATATACTAGAATGATATCTGAAATACAGGAGATGAGCAATGGGAAAATCATGATACAGAGGAAATAACCAGGAAGGTACAATCCGAAAAGAAAGCAAGGTATTCTCATCTCTTCTAACTACCAGGTACGTAAATTTTGAGGGTGAAATTTCATAAGGATGGGAGATTGTGAGATCCCAAATTTTATGAAATGAAAGTATTCAATTTTCTTATGATTATTATTTTATTTCGTAAATGGTTAAATTGATAAAAGGTTAAAGTTAAGGGTGATATTTGAAAATTTTTGCAAAGTAAGCAAGTTGTTATTCGTTGTGCCGGGGAATATTCGATTGGTCGGGGAATATTCATTTTCACAAGGAATATTCGTACGACAGCATAATCATTGGTGGACCCCACAACGGAAGTATTGTCGTATTTAGAAAATGACAGAATTATCTTTTTATAAAAATAACGGCAAAAATGTTACCGTTAAAACTGTTGAACTACCCCATAGAAAAAGTACAGTAATACGCGTGGTTGCATAGTAGCACACGGTATTGATTATTGATGCTTACGTGAGACGTCACTCAGTTATACTCAATTATTGCTACAGTAATTGCTGCATCATATCTCTCATATTATTGATTCAATTATTGTCACAGTGTCATCTGCATAATATTTTATATTATTAAATCAATAATTGAGACTACAAAGTTATTCATATTATTATTTGCAATATTGACAATGTCTAGAAGTTTTGTCAAGAAGAGGTTTGGTCACCTAATTGTGCGCCAATAAGAAAAAATCCTTATCGGAAAGCCCCCTCTTTAATGGAAATGACCTGGTTGTTAAATATTGTGAGTTATAATATTAATGATAAATAAGTTCGTGTTGATTAAAGATGAAATTGATAGTTCCATTGTGTGGGAATTATTAGTGTTAATTGAAATCGAAATTTATTTCGATAATAATTGATGTCTGGAGGTTATATTGACCAATCGGGTAATTAAGCGGATAAATTGTGACTCCCCCAAATCCGGGTACTTCCATTCCGCAGGATTTGGTGTTCACTGTACAAATATCATCTATCTATCTACCCATAATAAATGCAAACCATGCAATAGATAGAGATAAATAACTAAATAAATCTTCCCCTTATGGGGTTACATCATCTGCATAATAAATACAATCCCAGGTCACTCTAACCTTAAACATCTATGCGGAATCATAAACAAATAACAAGTCTTAGACAACATCAAGTCTGAACATAAATACATAATAACAACAAGTCTTCTTCATTTGTTAACCTTGCGCTTGCCTTTACTAGTGGAAGGCTCGTCAGATCTTTCGTTCTTAACTGCAAATGTTATTATTACGCAAGAGTGAGCAAAATTTGCCCACAAGTATAACAATATGACAAATGAATAATAACATGCGAATAAATCAAAGACTTCTGAAATAGGAAAACTCAACTTTTGAATCAATAATGAATAACATGAAACAGAAGAACTTCTGAGGGTCATAAGACCTTGAACTATGTCCTAGGTTGTCAAGTGTTTATACTTGAAACCTTTAACAGTCATAAGACTATGGACTCTTCTTCTCGTACTTAGGGGGGTCAGCCCTTAGTACCATACTATGCACAATATCTTAACGCTAATGCATAAGTAATCCCCTGTACAGGGTTGTTCATCTCAGTTTGACATTAAAATCCGCACCAAAGGAAGTTTGGTTTGGATAATTCATCAAGGGTTCTGAAATTTAGAACGCTCATCAATTATGGACTAGTCGAATCATTAAGGGTTCACTAGTTTAACAAAGTTCAACAGTAACTGATAATTTAAAGTTGAATAGCAATCTCAAAAGGTATACAATAGAATAATTATTGTATAGCAGAATCATACTTTGAAAGATTAATACATTTTATAATAATAAAATGTACTTGATCAATAATAACGAGAATTTGCTCAATGTAAAGAGACAACTTATAAGCTCATATAAAGATAACGAGTAGGGTTAGGAAACTTACCTCGTGCGTAGATTACACGTTAATTATACTCGTTCCTTGATTTAATCCTACATATCATTTACGTTCACAATACCAGTCAATTATAATGTAACTAATCATCATACGTTCATTCTTTTTGTCTAACTCGAATTATGACTATACTTAGTCAACTACTATACTCATTGTCACATAATTTACACTTCATGAACAATAAGCTAACTATGCGTTCAATCATTCAATTCACACATAAATGTGTTATTGACATGTTAAGAATTTATTTTAACACCTCATTTTATGTCTAACATGTTTTTATGTTCATTAGATTAAGTTACTAACACATTGCTAGACTTGAGCATTTAAAAAATTCATTTTCGGACCATTTCGCTAAGTGGTATGTATACCATCATTATACTAGTTCTTGGCGCTACTACGGCAGTGGTGTATTCTCACGTGATGGCGCTTACTGTTGTGTAACCGCTGACTTGAGACATGGCACTAAGGCACGGTGTATACATTGCTGACACGGAATTAGGCATGAAGTTGGCGCCGCGACGGGAAACTCCAGTTTCTGATCATTAAATTCATCAAATTAAACATACCCACATACTAGAATTCGTACATAATCATTACCCAACCTTTATAGAGTGATTTTAACCAATTAAAACACATAATTACAGAATTAAAACATGCAATTTCACTGTTCTTGATGTTTTTGAAGGTTTTAAACACAAAACATAAAAATCAACACTACGAATTTGTTATAATACCAAATCCATCCATTCAAGGTTTGTTTTCTTCGTTTTAACATGCATAATTATATACAAGTGTGAATTTTACGAAACAATGTATGTTTGACATATTAAATTTACGTATAAGGGCCATATGGACATATTCTATACTCTGTAACCATATACTCTATAATTTTTATGAAACTAATGATATGTAAATCTATAATACATAGTAAAACATGCTATGCTAACATATTATCACATATATCCACATAAACAACACAATTTCCAATTTACAGAGACTTTACAGAATTTTGAAAGCCATATTCATAAAAACTTTAATAACGTAATTTAAAATTTGGGTTGAAGAGATTACCCTTAAAACAATTTCTTTAACTTTCACGTTCTTCTACAATGTCACAATAATTCACACTGCTTCTCTCTATTTCTCTGAATTCTCAAGCTCTCTCTCTCTCTCCCTCTCTGTTTTGCTTTTCCAGACTTAGCAGATAATGAAAAGAAAAGAAGACGTATAATAATAAAGGAAAGGAACTAACGCGTTGTGGTCAGTTACCCAATCATGGGTTAACTGTCCTCAACTCCCACTAAGGCCATGTTTGGCTCGCTTTAAAAGACTCATTCCTATTTAATTTAATAAATATCTTATACTATAGTTTAATAGTGTCACACCCCTTTATGAAATAAATCAATTATCTTATTTAATTTATTTTAAATAACATATAATAATTTCTCATTAATTCACATAGTCACATAATTAAATTTCTCATTTATTAATTATGTCAAATTATTAAATCTCTAATTAATTATTAAATTAATTAAAATAACATTAGGCTTATTAAATATTTCATTTAATTCAATAAGCTCACATAATTACATACTTCAAATAATAAAAATTCTCCACATTAATTTAATAAATATAACACATATAATTAAATTAATCTACCACAATTTTATCAATTAATTATTTAATCTAATAATTAATTCATCGAAAAATATTTATTCAATTTAATAAATATTAAAATTAAATTACAAAAATCTCAGTTGTCACATAAATGAGCAATTAATTGCTATTAATTCACATGCTTATAACTATTTGTTCACATGTGTGTACTATTGATTCACATTATTGTACTATTAGGGGAGGTGGTGCAAGATTGATAATACTTGCATAACTAAGATAAAAATGGAGGTATAGTTGAAGGTACTATATTGTAATTCGTATTTTCACATGATTATAACTATTGATTCACATGATTGAACTATTGATTCACATTATTTACTATTAGGGAAGGTGGTGCAAGTTTTATAATACTTGCAGGACTAAATTAAAAATGAAGAAAAAGAGGAAAGTATTATACTGTAATATTTTGAGCCCCAAAACGTGCAATTATCGAAACTATATTTTCCTATAATTAGAAGTTCATTCCTTCATTTTTTTTACCAATTCACTAAAGCTATAGAACAGTTATTATAGAGAGAAATTATAGAGAGAATGAAGAAGAGAAGTCTACTATCTCACTATTCCAATATCCAGTTTTCTTCTGAGGTAAGGGATATTATTATTATAGTAAGGGGTATTATTCTTTCGTATTCATGAAGAGAGTTATTTTCTTTCAATACTCGTAAGGGTTGTTATTCCATTCTTTATTATTATGTTAGAATAACTATACATGCGAAGTACCGCATACATAGTGAAATTCTTACATTATTCCATTCTTTATTCTTACATTAGAATAACTTCGTCATGCGATCCTATCGCATGCACGGTGAATTCTATTGTTATTCCATTCTTTATTATTACGTTGGAATATCATTTGTCATGTATGATTACGCATGACCGGTTACGTTCTTTATTATTACATTTGGAATATCCTGCATATGCGGATTACGCATGACACAGTTCCATTCTTTATTATTACGTTGGAATAACACATGCGTGTGGTCTATCGCATACCGGTGAATTCTTACGTTATTTCATTCTTTATTATTACGTTGGAATAACTTTTTGCTATCATGGACTACCGCATGCGTGGTGAATTCTTACATTATTTTATTCTTTATTATTCGTTGGAATAACTTCATCATGTGGATTATCACATGCATAGTGAATGATCCTTCATATTCATTCTTTATTAAATTATGGAAATGATGCATGCAGGTGGATTGTCGCATGGCGGTCAAAATCCATTTCATAGATTTCAGTATATTTTATTATACTCGTATGAGATATCATTTCTTTTGTACTAAATCATGGAATATCATTTTCTTTGGTATTTTTTTACGAGTTACTATTAACGGGTTACTATTCACCCAGTTACTATTCACTCTAGTATTATTCACTCGGGTATTCGGGGCACTTTTTGTGTCGGAATACTATTCACGAGTTACTATTCATGGGTTACTATTCACCCAAATTACTATTTGTTAGTTCTCAGTAGGCACAATAGATCTAGAAGGGGGGGTTGAATAGATCCTTTTTGATTTCAAATACTTTTCTGATTTATTTTGTATTGCTAAAAATTTAACATATGACAAACATAAGAATCTTTTCAAGCACAGCGGAATAAGTAAAAGATCCCCTTCATTGATATAATCATAATCATACATACATTGTTCGTAGAGAGTTAGTTCGTTGGTAAGCAGTTAAAACATACACATAGTGATTATAGCAGTTAATGTACATTATGTAAATGACATAAAGTAAAAGACACAAGGGGTTTTAAGTGGTTCAGAGACTCAAGCTCCTAATCCACTCTTCTCGCTTTCAACTAGCGAGATTTCCACCAAGGAAGGACAAAGACTGAATAACTAAGATTCCTTGAGGCCGTGACCTTGGGACTTCATTTCACTAAGAACTCTTCAAGGCCAGCAGCCTTGGAACTTCTTTAGTTCCCTAGGAACTCTTCAAGCCCGGCAGGCTTGGAACTTCATTTAGTCCCTCCGGACAAGAACCCCTCAGGCCTTGGCTTCTTGTTGTTGTAGTTGTTGTAGTTGTTGTTGTTGGTGGTGCTGAGCTGCTAAGATGTCATTAAGCTCTGAACATCTTTTGTACTTAGCAGCTTGGTGTGGTCCTCTTTGCATTCTACTTTGAGTCTGGACCACATCTTCTTTGGTGCAGCTGATCTTCATTCTTTTCTGCTTAACCTTATCTAGTATCAACTTTGCACCATCACCATCTGGGTTTGCTAAGTCTCTGTGCTTTTAGTAGACTTTGTCTGGCACTTAGCAATCCCTGAACCCTTCTTAAATACTTTGTAGATATGGTTCTGCACTTGTTCAGTTTTAGCTTTCGGTTCATGGTGATTCATAGAGTGGCTCTCTTGATCTTCTTTGTACCCAGCCACTTTTCTGAGTGCTATCTGTTTGGCCTTCTTGGCTCTCAGCTTGGCTACCATCTTTAGTGGCATTCTCATCTTTGTTGAGTGAAGCTTTGATCTGTTTGAGTTCTTCTTCAAGGCTACTTCACTTCCACCTTGGTAGTCTCACTGTCATTGAGACTTGTTCTGTTTATCTTTGGTAGAACTAGTAAAGTCAACTATAGCATTCACCAACTCAACGATTCTGGAACTTCACAACTCTCAACACTCTTGATCTTTAAAGCTCTGATGATTTATACTACTTCCCAATCTTCCCATTGGAAAGTAGCCGTTGAAAGCTATTCAAATTGCTTCACAGATCTCAAGTTATTTGGTGCAGACTGTAGATGTGACATAACATCATTTCGACTTCACATCCGCTGCGATCTGCTTTGTTTCACCAACCCTGTCAGATATGTCACTTTGATGTCTTGGGCAGGTCAATGACATTATTTCACCCTTCTGATTTCTCGATCAGAGGTTGTTCTTGCATCGATGCTCTCAATAAGCTCTTTTCTAAATATTACTCTTCAGATTGAACCGTTGCCAATGCTTCAGTCTTTAGTTATTCAAACTCTGCGTTTCAGATTTTTGGCGTGTCCAGCTCCCTTTCTCCTTGTGATCTCCCGTTCACTTATCATCAATGGACTGACCCAATGCTTAATCACTTTAGCCTTATTCTTTAGAGGCTAACCAGTATCTCAGTGTGTACTCCATCAGTTCCTTTTTCGTTTAGCAAACACTACGATCTTGGTTGCTTCCAAGATCGTTGTCATCTTTTTACTTGATAGCTACTTCATGTGCTGACTTTCCTTAGTCAGCTACTGAAGTCTTCTTATGATCATCTTGTGGAAGACTTCATCTCGAATGGATTCATAACTCAATCTTGATGCTAATTGGGTTGGTGCTTAGGTCTTCTGTTAGCTTCCATGCCATTCATTGAGTGCTCTTTGGTTTCCTTTAGGTGGGACGTATTTATGAAGTGTCAACCAGAGGCTTCATTCCTTTGGATATTCTGGGAGTGCTCATTCATTGAGACTCGTATTTGCTCTACGATTCTGCCTTGGCATTGTGAGTACATCTGTTGAGGTCTTAGTTCTGCACTCTACGATTCAGCTTTGGCTGTGCAGACACTACGACTCTAAGATCAGATCTTGACACTCTACGATTTCTATCGTTGTGTTTGTTGTCTTCATCTGATCTTGCTTGAATACGATCTCTGCCTTTGATACGATCAGTAGACTCTGCGATTCTGAGTGTGTTCTACGATCCTTTACTTGACCGAGTAGATTCTACGACTCCGAGTGTAGTCTACGATTCTTTACTTGTTTTCGGCAGATGCTCGGTCGGCTTGTAGGTAGGCTGTCTCTACAATTCAGAACATGACTTCCTAAGCAGACTATGGTCCTGAGGAAGTTCTCCTCGACACACTACGATCCTTCCTCATCTCTCCTGGAAGTCTACGAACTCCAAGATCAACTATCTTTGATACCAACCTACAGCTTTGATACCAACCTGCGACACCCCCAAATCTAGGTTACCTGACCCCCGAATTTGGTGTTCACGATCCATAATATAATACCATCTAACAACCCATTTTAATATAAATAGGAATATATAACTCATTAACATAGATTATTAATACATAAGTCCCAGGTCTACTAACCTTAACATTACAGACATACCCCCTTCAGATATATAAAAAGGGTTTACAATACAATACAACATAATAATAATATTATTCATCATAACTAATTCATAACTATTCCTTTTCCTTTGTTCTTCTTCGCAGCATTCTTCGCAACTTTCGTCCCCTAGCTAAAAAGTTTTATTTATAGCAAGGGTGAGCAACAAGTTTGCTCCGCAAATTAAGAGGTACAATAAAGATATGAAATCAATATCAAACCTTCTCACATTCTACGCAACAATAATTCGATAATGAAAGAGTACAACGCTTTCAAGGTTTTCTACGATATTTAAATGAATAATCAAGAATTAATTCTCTGAAATAGCAAAGTGGAATGTTTTCCCGATTTATCTTTGAAAGCGATCCATTGGATCTTGAACTTCTCTTCTCGAGTAACTATCAAAGTTAAACTTTGATATACCCAGGTGTATCAGATAATCATAAAGATTAAATCATACCCCTTTGCAAGTATATAAAGTGATCAGCTTTAGTATACCCTATATTATGCATAATACTTAATCGCGCGCAAAGGCCGAATACTCTACCGATAAAATATTCCCTTTATATAAAAGGTTGTTCTTCTCAGTCTTAGAATCAAGATTTTGATTTTACAACGAAATATTGTGATCTCAAATTCTATTTACTTCTCGATCTAGTCAAAATAATTGGCATCGATCTGTCAATAATAATTTAATTCTCTTCTCGAACCTATCAAGTTCTAACAAATGTTTGTCTAACCAGAATAATTGGCTAAGACATTTCTCAACATAATTCGACAATAAACAGGAATTATCTGTACTGTCAATTCTAGCTTCTACGGATATGTATATCCAACAATAGTTATTCTACGAATGTATATATATTCTGAATCAATAATCAACAATAAATCCATGGACGTGGTCTAATTAGCAATAATTAACCACCAATAATAATTAAACAATATTAACTCAAGGTTGAGTTAGGGAACTTGCCTCTTCCGTTGATTACAGCTATACAATAAACTTATCTGCGTTCGTAAGACCTATAATCAATAATATCGGACTCACAATTAGCACAATAATTTATAACACATAACATTGTAATTCACAGTCAAACTTCTCCTAGGCACATTAGCACATAGCCACATCAGTGTTTATAACCTAGATAAACACTTCTCAAGTCTAACTATTTCGGTCTGGTTGGAGTTCGGTTCATTCTCGGTTATCTGGTCACCCTATCCGACACTTAACACAGCTATTGTCAATTAAACTCGGTTTCTAAGCTTCAATATTAATTTAGATAAGTCAAATATCATTTATAATATTTTTCGAAAGCTTTTAATAATTCATAAGCAATTATAATTTATAATAATTTTTCAAACATCGGAATCATTTTTAAATAATTTAATTATCAAATAATCTTATCATTATTAGTATTTAATAATATAAAAATATTAATAACATACTTGTCAAAATATTAGTTATTTTTAATAACTTAAAATATTTTAAATCATCAATATTCTACTTAAATGATTTTTAAAGTAATTAAAATCATTTTTAAATCATCACCATTAATAATCAAATATTAATGAAATTATCATCTAAATATTAAAAGTCATTAATTATAACTTAAAATATTTTTAAATCATTTTTCTCATTTTTAAATTAATAAAAATCATTTTTAATTCATTTATTTAATATAATAATTAAATAAATCTAATATCATTAATATTAAATTATTAATGAAAATTCTCTAATAATATTAAAAATTATATTTTATAATTTAAAATATTTTATAACACATTATTCTTATTTAAAATGATTTTTAATAATATTAAATCATTTTTTTCTAATTTATTTAATATACTAATTAAATAAATTAAATACCTTTAATATTTAAATAATTATAAATATTAAAGAAAAATATTCAAATAGTCGGAAATTATTTTTCATAATTTCAAATAATTTTTAACACCATTTTTGGTAATTTTTATAATTTATTTTCTATTTTTATTCATTTTCCGAAAATTCAGAAAATAAATAAATAGGAACCGTCGCTAAATCCTTTAGCGACACAAATCTGTCGTCTTAGGTGTTCTTGAGCTTCAAGAAACCTTTGTCGAATGTGTTCGAGAGGCGAGTTTGACCGACTTTTTAATATCGAGATAAAAATAGTTTCGGGCTAACTTAAAGTTCCAAATCATAGTACACATGTAATACTACTCATATCAATCAACACGTTGGTCATAACACCACATTACATAACGATCTGGGCTTTCAAAGAAGCTGTCAGACCAAATCTGGGTTTCAGAACAGAAACCCGAAACTCAATTTTGTCACTTTCAAGCTCAATTTTATATACTGATATGGTCGTGTTTCTTGTGATATTAAGGTTCAAACATGTAGCCCATGTGTCAAGAAATGCGATTACATTACAACAGATCGAATAAACAACAACAAGATCACAAGTTATAGCTTGGTCAAAAGTCGCCCGGAAAAACGTGTTCTTCACTTTTACGGAAATTCAGAAATTCCCATCCGTGGCCAAGTGGCCTACTTTGACCAATTGATATGTTCAATATATTGATGTTTTAGGAGATCTAAATACCCAGATCTGTAGTCCACCTAACCAGCTACAATATTTACCAAACAATAACATCAAACACTAAACATACTGACAGATCTGGGCTACGAAACATGTTGTCAGACACAGTTCATCACGTTCTAGGTTACCCAGAATGTTGCTCGGTCAACGTCGGTCAACCGACTTTGACCGAGTATAACTTGCAATCTAGATATCCAATGACACTGATTCCACTTTCTAATTAAAGACCACATATCAGGCTATAGATTCAACACATAAAACATAACAAAATATTAACAGACAGAGATCTGAGCCGTCTGACATTTTCTTGTCAGTGCACAAAATCTGTTCTTAGACAATTTTGGGAAAACACCATTTTAAAGCAATTTAATGTTATGGATCCATCATGGATCATCATAGATCAACTAAAAACAACTTCTAACATAAATATAAACACATAAACATAAAATTTTTCTTAGCAACAAAGATCAAAAAATTAATTTGGGTTTATACCTTCTAGCTTTCAATCCTTGATCTATACTCTCCAATCACATTATTGGTTGATCTAGGGCTCTATTTAGGGTGGTCTACCTTAGAATTTTGGAGGTATGAGAGAGAATAAGAGTTGGTGAGAGCAAAGTTGAAAATGAGCAAGTTTATAAACTTTCTCTCTCAAGATCTCTTATATCCTAGATGCAATGAATCCAAGTGTGCAAGTTGGCAAGATATGGATAAGATTTGATATAGAATTTAAGCACATGGGATAATATCAAGTGATGACACACTAGATCTTGCAAATCTTCTAACTAAATATCTATTTAAGGGGTATTTTGGACTTTGTACATGAAATTTTAATGGCATACAAGGAATTTACCAAACCCTTAGGGTTTAACCGTAAGGCTCTAACCCTAAAGCTTTACAACTTTAGCTTCTAGGATTTTCTAAATTAGGATCTTTAAACTAGAAAATTAAGATGTTCAAAAATATAATTAGTGTTCCCTAATTATATTAAAGGTTACTAATCACATTAAAGTATACTAATCACTTTAGAGCTTACTAATTAGGATTAGGGTTTCCTAATTAGGGTTTAGGATTCCCGAATAAAAATTAGGGTTTCCCGGCTTTCGATTAGGGTTCCTAACTACGTGTTAGGGTTTCAAATCTTAAGATTAGAATTTCCAATCCCTTATTAGGGTTTATAAATATTTTACCCTACCCGACCAATCATTGATCAACATTCTATACAGTACAAACACGTACTCATCAGTATAATTATTTCAATTATATTTTCAATCGAATCCCTATCAGGACTTAGGGTTAGGGTTTCTATTCTCTGTTAAGCACAACTCTACTCTAATTTCTCAATCAATACACAAATTTACTACTTTCGATATATCGTATCACGGATATACAACGTACAATATTAATAAATAATATTTAATATAAAAAAAAAATTATTCGTGAAATTTGGATTATTCAAAATCCCGGGTTATCACATCCACCCCTCCTTAAAAGGATTCCGTCATCGGAATCACCGCTTTCTTATTCTCTACAATCTTTTAAAGTTGTATCATCAATTCATTTTTAAGAACACAATATTAATTTGTGTTTCAAATTCTAACATGTGACTTGAATCTATAAAAGAAAACAATTCACAACAATAACTAACCAAGATTACTCGCGTAATTAAATTTCTAAACAAAATCGTTACCTGCCACCTCCTGAGTAGTCACTACATCTTGCGTCGTCATGTTGAAAGTACGGGCCGTTGGTCTTCCTGGTTGTGTAGGTCCTTGAATCGCCAAGGTTCCACCATCCGGTCCGTTGTTGACACTTTCCTTTTCCGCATTCCTTTTCGGACAGTTCCGTACTATATGATCAGTTGATCCACAGGCAAAACAACCTTGAATTTTCTTTGGACTGGGACAATTGGGTGACATGTGCCCCTCTTGCCCGCAGTTGTAACAAACTCCTTTCTTCTTTAAACAGACTCCAGAATGGTTCTTTCCGCAGGTCGCGCATGGTTCCCTTCCTTTCCTATTCTCTTCAGTCTTGCTACCCGATTGGGTATTCTCACTCCACTTCCTCTTATTCTGATTGCTACCACCACTGCTTCCACTTTCATTGGTCTTCTTCTTCTTCTCTTGATGAAATCGAGATGCAGCCTCGCTTCCTCCTTCAGCAATTAACACTTTCTCCAACAAAGCCGCGAACGTGTTGATCTGCAATACCGCTACCTTATTGAATATCCCCGGCTTCAGTCCGTTCTCAAATCTTCTCGCTTTTCTTGCTTCTGTGTCCACCTAATGAGGTGAAAATCTTGCTAATTCGTTGAATTTGGCAGCATACTCCGATACCGACATGTTCTCCTGCTTAAGTTCTAAGAACTTAACTTCCATCCGAGCTTGCATACTCGGTGAGAAGTAATTCTCAAAGAACAACTCCTTAAATCTTGTCCACGCTACCACCGCTGTACCAGCTCTTGCCTAATTAGTCTCCCATCAGTAGTTAGCTTCTCCCTTCATTAAGTATGTTGCAAAAGCCATCTTTTGCTCTTACGCCACTTCAAGAATGATAATAACGCTTTCTCCATCTCCTTTACCCAAGTTTGGGCTTCAATCGGATCAGTGGTTCCCTTGAATTCAGGCGGTCCTACTGCCTTAAAGTCCTTGAAATTAGCCAATCTGTCAACTGGCTGATTCCTCGTTCTTCCACTTGCAGAAGAAGCTCTATTCTCCATAGCTTCGGCTATCATATTTGCAAAGTTTTGCATTGGGTCAGCTTGACCTCCTTCGTTCTTCACCGACTGCTCTTCTCGTTGGTTTCGATTCTGTCGTCTAGGTGGCATGATCTGATAAAAATCTTATATTAATTTTCTTTCTTTATACAAATTCTTAACACAATAAGAATTCAACACATAGTTCTCATGTAATCGCATATTTATTCAAATAACACATAGTACATATAGTACTTAACACATATTACTATCCCTTTTAAAATAATTCTAGGATTAACATACTCAACTTCACATAGGAAGCTACAATTCTCCAACTTTACACAAAAAGTTGTCATTTACCAAATTCACATATCTAATCCCCGTTCATCAAACTTACCACACTTAGGAGTTTAGTAACTTGCCACAATTATATGAGTGTATGAACTTATCCTAGTCAGACCTTTGGCGTCCATTCGCTGAGGGGTTCAAAATATTTCGTATAATCATGAGTCATGAGCTTACCATAAGTATGAGTTTTAAAAACACACAACTTAATCTTAATCTTATATTCATATAGAAAATAAAGATTTCATTCGTTCAAACATATATACTTACATATGCTTAAACATCATTCTCGATATTATAACACTTACTATCATAAGCTTCTACCAAAAGATACTATTACATATATCTAAGTTGTCTACCGACCACTCCCTTCACCAGTCTTCTTCTTGTTGGTAAACTTGTTAAATCTGTGACCCGTTCTTCCACATGAGAAACACTTCCTCATATTCGGCTTAGGACAATGCAAAGAAATATGCCCTTCCTGCTTACAATTGAAGCAGACGTTCTTCCACATCATGCATTCTCCCGCGTGAGTCTTTCCACACTTGCTGCAAGCTTGTCTCTTCTTCGGGTTTGAATTTTTAGAGTTGTCGTTGTTGTTGGCCCTTTTTCTCTTCTTCTTGTCTTTCTTGTTGGTTCCTTCAGATGATCCACCACCTTCAGTCTTCATCCTCACCACTTGCGCCTTCAGCTTGTTTTGTTCTTCATCATTTTTGTAACTTTATTTCTGTCTTCCACAACTCCTCAAGAGAAATACCTTTCTCGGAGTTCCGGACTTCTTGATTAATGATCTTATTCTCCAACTTTGATCTTATTCTTCAACTCCACCTTAGCTTCTTGGACTCGCCTCCTCATCACCACTTAGATACATCTGGGATAATCATCATGATCACTCCCGAGATTGATCATTGGTTCATCTTTCCCCACTTCTTCCCCTGATTCGCTCTGCGCTGGCACCTCGGCTATTGGCTTGGTGCGTGCGACACATTGGCATCTCCGTACTCATCTTATCTTCTCCCGACATCCTACAATTAGTTTAAACAACTTGATTAGTACTTTACCAGTACACACTCCTCAGACTATATGTCCACTTATCTCACTATCGATACGCTTCAGCAATCCCTCACTTAGTACTCTAAATGAGTATTCTCTATCTCGCTCAGGGTTATAATCCTAGGGTTTTTCCCACCCCACCTAAGGTTTAGAACCTACAGCTTTGATACCAACCTGTGACACCCCCAAATCCAGGTTACCTGACCCCCGAATTTGGTGTTCACGATCCACAATATAATACCATCTAACTACCCATTTTAATATAAATAGGAATA
The DNA here is from genome assembly GCA_020205605.1 of Panax ginseng. NCBI lineage: Eukaryota > Viridiplantae > Streptophyta > Magnoliopsida > Apiales > Araliaceae > Panax > Panax ginseng. Next base: position 34,174,697 of record CM035149.1, read on the forward strand.
CCTAACTCATTAACATAGATTATTAATACTTAAGTCCCAGGTCTACTAACCTTAACATTACAGACATACCCCCTTTAGATATATAAAAAGGGTTTACAATACAATACAACATAATAATAATATTGTTCATCATAACTAATTCATAACTATTCCTTTTCCTTTGTTCTTCTTCAAAGACTTCTTACGCAACTTCGTCCCTAGTGAAAAGTTTTATTTATAACAACGGTGAGCAACAAGTTTGCTTCATAAGTTAAGAGGTACAATAAAGATATAGAAATCAATATCAAACCTTCTCACATTCTACGCAACAATAATTCGATAATGAAAGAGTACAACGCTTTCAAGGTTTTCTCACGATATTTAAATGAATAATCAAGAATTAATTCTCTGAAATAGCAAAGTGGAATGTTTTCCGATTTATCGAAAGCGATCCATTGGATCTTGAACTTCTCTTCTCGAGTAACTATCAAAGTTAAACTTTGATATACCCAAGTGTATCAAATAACCATAAAGATTAAATCATACCCCTCTGCAAGTATATAAAGTGATCAGCTTTAGTATACCCTATATTATGCATAATACTTAATCGCGGCAAAAAAGTTAATAATACTAAATAGATAAAATATTCCCTTTATATAAAAGGTTGTTCTTCTCAGTCTTAGAATCAAGATTTTGATTTTACAATGAAATACTGTGATCTCAAATTCTATTTACTTCTCGATCTAGCCGAAATAATTGGCATCGATCATCGATAATAATTTAATTTCTTTTCGAACCTATCAAGTTCTAACAAATATTTGTCTAACCAGAATAATTGGCTAAGACATTTCTCAACATAATTCGACAATAAGCGTGGAATTATCATCAGATCATCAATTCTAGCTTCTACGGATATGTATATCCAACAATAGTTATTCTACGAATGTATATATATTCTGAATCAATAATCAGCAATAAATCCCTGGACGTGGTCTAATTAGCAATAATTAACCACCAATAATAATTAAACAATATTAACTCAAGGTTGAGTTAGGGAACTTGCCTCTTCCAATGATTATACTATAATAATAAACTTATCTGCGTTAAGTAAGACCTATAATCAATAATATCGGTCTCACAATTAAAGACAATAATTTATAACACATAACACTTTGTAATTCACGATCAAACTTCTCCTAGGCACATTATCACATAGCCACATCAGTGTTTATAACCTAGATAAACACTTCTCAAGTCTAACTATTTCGGTCTGGTTGGAGTTCGGTCCATTCTCGGTTATCTGGTCACCCTATCTGACACTTAACACAGCTATTGTCAATTAAACTCGGTTTCTAAGCTTCAATATTATTTTAGATATATTAAATATCATTTATGATATTTTTGAAAGCTTTAATAATTCATAAACAATTATAATTTATAATAATTTTTCAAACATCGGAATCATTTTTAAATGATTTAATTATCAAATAATCTTATTAGTATTAGTATTTAATAATATAAAAATATTAATAACATACTTGTCAAAATATTAAAGTTATTTTTAATAACTTAAAATATTTTTAAATCATCAATATTCTACTTAAATGATTTTTAAAGTAATTAAAATCATTTTAAATCATTACCATTAACAATCAATTATTAATGAAATTATCATCTAAATATTAAAAGTCATTAATTATAACTTAAAATATTTTTAAATCATTTTCTCATTTTTAAATGATTTTTAAATCAATAAAAATCATTTTTAATTCATTTATTTAATATAATAATTAAATAAATCTAATATCATTAATATTAAATTATTAATGAAAATTCTCTAATAATATTAAAAATTATATTTTATAATTCAAAATATTTTCTAACACTTTATTCTTATTTAAAATGATTTTTAATAATATTAAATTATTTTCTCTAATTTATTTAATATACTAATTAAATAAATTAAATACTTTTAATATTTAAATAATTATAAATATTAAAGAAAAATATTCCAAATAGTCAAAAATTATTTTTCATAAGTTAAAATAATTTTTAATACCATTTTTGGTAATTTTATAATTTATTTTCTATTTTTATTCATTTTTTGGAAATTCAAAAATAAATAAATAGGAACCGTCGCTAAATCCTTTAGCGACACAAATCTATCGTCTTAGGTGTTCTTGAGCTTCAAGAGCACTGTCACACAGGTTTCGAGGGGCAAGGTTTGACCAGCTTTTAATATCAAACAAAATAGTTTATGGGCTAACTTAAAGTTCCAAATCGTAGTACACATGTAATACTACTCATATCAATCAATACGTTGGTCATAACACCACATTACATAACGATCTGGGCTTTCAAAGAAGCTGTCAGACCAAATCTGGGTTTCTCCGAAACCCAAAAACTCAACCTGTCACTTTCAAGCTCAATTTATATACAATATGGTCATGTTTCTTGTGATATTAAGGTTCAAACATGTAGCCCATGTGTCAAGGTACAGTTACATTACAACAGATCGAATAAACAACAACAAGATCACAAGTTATAGCTTGGTCAAAAGCTGCCAGAAAAACGTGTTCTTCACTTTTCTGGAAATTCCAGAAATTCCCATCCGTGGCCAAGTGGCCTACTTTGACCAATTGATATGTTCAATATATTGATGTTTTAGGAGATCTAAATACCCAGATCTGTAGTCCACCTAACCAGCTACAATATTTACCAAACAACAACATCAAACACTAAACATACTTACAGATCTGGGCTACGAAACATGTTGTCAGACACAGTTCATCACGTTCTGGGTTACCCAGAATGTTGCTTTCGATCAACCTTGATCAACCGACTTTGGCCAAAGTATAACTTGCAATCTAGATATCCAATGACACTGATTCCACTTTCTAATTAAAGACCACATATCAGGCTATAGATTCAACACATAAAACATAACAAAATATTAACAGACAGAGATCTGAGCCGTCTGACATTTGCTTGTCAGTGCACAAAATCTGTTCTTGGACAATTTTGGAAAAACACCATTTTAAAGCAATTTAATGTTATGGATCCATCATGGATCATCATAGATCAACTAAAAACAACTTCTAACATAAATATAAACACATAAACATAAAATTTTTCTTAGCAACAAAGATCAAAAATCAATTTGGGTTTATACCTTCTAGATTTCCAATCCTTGATCTATACTCTCCAATCTGTTATTGGTTGATCTAGGGGCTATATTTAGGACTGGTCTACCTTAGAATTTTGGAGGTATGAGAGAGAATAAGAGTTGGTGAGAGCAAAGTTGAAAATGAGCAAGTTTATAAACTTTCTCTCTCAAGATCTCTTATATCCTAGATGCAATGAATCCAAGTGTGCAAGTTGGCAAGATATGGATAAGATTTGATATAGAATTTAAGCACATGGGATAATATCAAGTGATGACACACTAGATCTTGCAAATCTTCTAACTAAATATCTATTTAAGGGGTATTTTGGACTTTGTACATGAAATTTTAATGGCATACAAGGAATTTACCAAACCCTTAGGGTTTAACCCGTAAGGCTCTAACCCTAAAGCTTTACAACTTTAGCTTCAGGATTTTCTAAATTAGGATCTTTAAACTAGAAAATTAAGATGTTCAAAAATATAATTAGTGTTCCCTAATTATATTAAAGGTTACTAATCACATTAAAGTATACTAATCACTTTAGAGCTTACTAATTAGGATTAGGGTTTCTAATTAGGGTTTAGGATTTCGAATAAAAATTAGGGTTTCCGGCTTTCGATTAGGGTTCCTAACTTACGTGTTAGGGTTTCAAATCTTAAGATTAGAATTTCCAATCCCTTATTAGGGTTTATAAATATTTTACCCCTACAGACCAATCATTGATCAACATTCTATCTGAAGACAAACACGCACTCATCAGTATAATTATTTCAATTATATTTTCAATCGAATCCCTATCAGGACTTAGGGTTAGGGTTTCTATTCTCTGTTAAGCACAACTCTACTCTAATTTCTCAATCAATACACAAATTTACTACTTCTCGATACTCGTATCACAGATACACAGTACAATATTAACAGTCAATATTTAATTAAGAAAAAAAATTATTCGTGAAATTTGGATTATTCGAAATCCCGGGTTATCACATCCACCCCTCCTTAAAAGGATTCCGTCATCGGAATCACCGCTTTCTTATTCTCTACAATCTTTTAAAGTTGTATCATCAATTCATTTTTAAGAACACAATATTAATTTGTGTTTCAAATTCTAACATGTGACTTGAATCTATAAAAGAAAACAATTCACAACAATAACTAACCAAGATTACTCGCGTAATTAAATTTCTAAACAAAATCGTTACCTGCCACCTCCTGAGTAGTCACTACATCTTGCGTCGTCATGTTGAAAGTACGGGCCGTTGGTCTTCCTGGTTGTGTAGGTCCTTGAATCGCCAAGGTTCCACCATCGGGTCCGTTGTTGACACTTTCCTTTTCCGCATTCCTTTTCGGACAGTTCCGTACTATATGATCAGTTGATCCACAGGCAAAACAACCTTGAATTTTCTTTGGACTGGGACAATTGGGTGACATGTGCCCCTCTTGCCCGCAGTTGTAACAAACTCCTTTCTTCTTTAAACAGACTCCAGAATGGTTCTTTTCCGCAGTCGCGCATGGTTCCCTTCCTTTCCTATTCTCTTGGTCTTTATTTACCGATTGGGTATTCTCACTCCACTTCCTCTTATTCTGATTGCTACCACCACTGCTTCCACTTTCATTGGTCTTCTTCTTCTTCTCTTGATGAAATCGAGATGCAGCCTCGCTTCCTCCTTCAGCAATTAACACTTTCTCCAACAAAGCCGCGAACGTGTTGATCTGCAGTACCGCTACCTTATTGAATATCCCCGGCTTCAAATTCAGTTCTCAAATCTTCTCGCTTTTCTGCTTCGTGTCCACCTAATGAGGTGAAAATCTTGCTAATTCGTTGAATTTGGCAAAGATACTCGAAACCGACATGTTCTCCCCGCTTAAGTTCTAAGAACTTAACTTCCATCCGAAACTTGCATACTCGGTGAGAAGTAATTCTCAAAGAACAACTCCTTAAATCTTGTCCACGCTTACCACCATTGTGCACGGCTCTTGCCTAATTAGTCTCCCCATCAAGAGTTAGCTTCTCCCTTCATTAAGTATGTTGCAAAAGCCGTCTTTTGCTCTTTCCGCCACTCACAAGAATGATAATGAACGTTTTCTCCATCTCCTTTACCCAAGTTTGGGCTTCAATCGGATCAGTGGTTCACTTGAATTGTGCGGGTCTCATCGCCTTAAAGTCCTTGAAATTAGCCAATCTGTCAGCTGGCTGATTCCTCGTTCTTCCACTTGCAGAAGAAGCTCTATTCTCCATAGCTTCTGCTATCATATTTGCAAAGTTTTGCATTGGGTCAGCTTGACCTCCTTCGTTCTTCTTCCGAATTTGCTCTTTCTCGTTGGTTTCGATTACATATTGTCCAGGTGGCATGATCTGATAAAAATCTTATATTAATTTTCTTTCTTTATACAAATTCTTAACACAATAAGAATTCAACACATAGTTCTCATGTAATCGCATATTTATTCCAATAACACATAGTACATATAGTACTTAACACATATTACTATCCCTTTTAAAATAATTCTAGGATTAACATACTTAACTTCACATAGGAAGTTACAATTCTCCAACTTTACACAAAAAGTTGTCATTTACCAAATTCACATATCTAATCCCCGTTCATCAAACTTACCACACTTAGGAGTTTAGTAACTTGCCACAATTATATGAGTGTATGAACTTATCCTAGTCAGGACCTTTGGCGTCCATTCATTTGAGGGTTCAAAATATTTCAGTATAATCATGAGTCATGAGCTTACCATAAGTATGAGTTTTAAAACACACAACTTAATCTTAATCTTATATTCATATAGAAAATAAAGATTTCATTGATTCAAACATATATACTTACATATGCTTAAACATCATTCTCGATATTATAACACTTACTATCATAAGCTTCTACCAAAAGATACTATTACATATATCTAAGTTGTTCACTGACCACTCCCTTCACCAGTCTTCTTCTTGTTGGGACACTTGTTAAATCTGTGACCCGTTCTTCCACATGAGAAACACTTCCTCATATTCGGCTTAGGACAATGCAAAGAAATATGCCCTTCCTGCTTACAATTGAAGCAGACGTTCTTCCACATCATGCATTCTCGCGTGAGTCTTTTCCACACTTGCTGCAAGCTTGTCTCTTCTTCGGGTTTGAATTTTTAGAGTTGTCGTTGTTGTTGGCCCTTTTTCTCTTCTTCTTGTCTTTCTTGTTGGTTCCTTCAGATGATCCACCACCTTCAGTCTTCATCCTCACCACTTGCGCCTTCAGCTTGTTTTGTTCTTCAGTCATTTTGTGTAACGCCAGCTTTGTCTTCCACAACTCCTCCAAGAGAAATACCTTACTCTCAGGAGTTCACGGACTTCTGATTAGTGATCTTATTCTCCAACTTTGATCTTATTCTTCAACTCCACCTTAGCTTCTTCAGACTCCGCCTCCTCATCACCACTTAGATACATCTCGGGATAATCATCATGATCACTCCCGAGATTGATCATTGGTTCATCTTTCCCCACTTCTTCCACTGATTCTCTCTGCGCTGGCACCTCGGCTATTGGCACTGGTGCGACAGCCGCTGGCATCTCCGTACTCATCTTATCTTCTCCCGACATCCTACAATTAGTTTAAACAACTTGATTAGTACTTTACCAGTACACACTCCTCAGACTATGTGTCCACTTATCTCACTATCGATACGCTTCAGCAATCCCTCACTTAGTACTCTAAATGAGTATTCTCTATCTCATTTCAGGTTATAATCCTAGGGTTTTCCCACCCCACCTAAGGTTTAGAACCCATGACTTTGATACCTAAACTGTGACACCCCCAAATCCAAAGTTACGACCCCGAATTTGGTGTTCACGATCCACAATATAATACCATGTAACTACCCATTTTAATATAAATAGGAATGCATAACTCATTAACATAGATTGTTAATACTTAAGTCCTGTGTCTACAAACCTTAACATCTGAGACATACCCCTTTAGATATATAAAAGGGTTTACAATACAATACAACATAATAATAATATTGTTCATCATAACTAATTCATAACTATTCCTTTTCCTTTGTTCTTCTTCAAGCAAGACACCTTCTCGCAACTTTGTCCCTAGTGAAAAGTTTTATTTATAAGAGCGGTGAGCAACAAGTTTGCTCGCAAGTTAAGAGGTACAATAAAGATATAGAAATCAATATCAAACCTTCTCACATTCTACGCAACAATAATTTGATAATGAAAGAGTACAACGCTTTCAAGGTTTTCTACGATATTCAAATGAATAATCAAGAATTAATTCTACGAAATAGCAAAGTGGAATATTTATCGATTTATCTCGAAAGCGATCCATTGGATCTTGAACTTCTCTTCTCGAGTAACTATCAAAGTTAAACTTTGATATACCCAGGTGTATCAGATAACCATAAAGATTAAATCATACCCCTCTGCAAGTATATAAAGTGATCAGCTTTAGTATACCTTATATTATGCATAATACTTAATCGGCACAAGAAAGTAGAATTCTAATAGATAAAATATTCCCTTTATATAAAAGGTTGTTCTTCTCAGTCTTAGAATCAAGATTTTGATTTTACAACGAACTACTGTGATCTCAAATTCTATTTACTTCTCGATCTAGCCGAAATAATTGGCATCGATGTGTCAATAATAATTTAATTCTCTTCTCGAACCTATCAAGTTCTAACAAATGTTTGTCAACCGAATAATTGGCTAAGACATTTCTCAACATAATTCGATAATAAAGCAGAGGAATTATACATCAGATCGATTCTAGCTTCTACGGATATGTATATCCAACAATAGTTATTCTACGAATGTATATATATTCTGAATCAATAATCAATAATAAATCCCTTGACGTGGTCTAATTAGCAATAATTAACCACCAATAATAATTAAACAATATTAACTCAAGGTTGAGTTAGGGAACTTGCCTCTTACGTGATTCTGACTACACGATAAACTTATATGCGTTCGTAAGACCTATAATCAATAATATCGGTCTCACAATTAGCACAATAATTTATAACACATAACACTGTAATTCACAGTCAAACTTCTCCTAGGCACATTACCACATAGCCACATCAGTGTTTATAACCTAGATAAACACTTCTCAAGTCTAACTATTTCAGTCTGGTTGGAGTTCGGTCCATTCTCGATTATCTGGTCACCCTATCCGACACTTAACACAGCTATTGTCAATTAAACTCGGTTTCTAAGCTTCAATATTATTTTATATAAGTCAAATATCATTTATAATATTTTTCGGAAGCTTTTAATAATTCATAAGTAATTATAATTTATAATAATTTTTCAAACAACGAAATTATTTTTAAATGATTTAATTACCAAATAATCTTATCATTATTAGTATTTAATATTATAAAAATATTAATAACATACTTGTCAAAATATTAAAGTTATTTTAATAACTTAAAATATTTTAAATCATCAATATTCTACTTAAATGATTTTTAAAGTAATTAAAATCATTTTAAATCATCACCATTAATAATCAAATATTAATGAAATTATCATCTAAATATTAAAAGTCATTAATTATAACTTCAAATATTTTTAAATCATTTTCTCATTTTTAAATGATTTTTAAATCAATAAAAATCATTTTTAATTCATTTATTTAATATAATAATTAAATAAATCTAATATCATTAATATTAAATTATTAATGAAAATTCTCTAATAATATTAAAAATTATATTTTATAATTCAAAATATTTTCTAACACGTTATTCTTATTTAAAATAATTTTTAATAATATTAAATCATTTTTCTCTAATTTATTTAATATACTAATTAAATAAATTAAATACCTTTAATATTTAAATAATTATAAATATTAAAGAAAGATATTCCAAATAGTCAGAAATTATTTTTCATAATTTTTAATACCATTTTTGGTAATTTTTATAATTTATTTTCTATTTTTATTCATTTTCCCAAAATTTAGAAAATAAATAAATAGGAACCGTCACTAAATCCTTTAGCGACACAAATCTGTCGTCTTAGGTGTTCTTGAGCTTCAAGAGCACTGTCAGACAGGTTTCGAGGGGCAAGGTTTGACCAGCTTTTAGTATCAGACAAAATGGTTTCTAGGCTAACTTAAAGTTCCAAATCGTAGTACACATGTAATACTACTCATATCAATCAACACGTTGGTCATAACACCACATTACATAACGATCTAGGCTTTCAAAGAAGCTGTCAGACCAAATCTGGGTTTCTCCAGAAACCCAGAAACTCAACCTGTCACTTTCAAACTCAATTTTATATACGATATGGTCATGTTTCTTGTGATATTAAGGTTCAAACATATAGCCCATGTGTCAAGGTACAGTTACATTACAACAGATCGAATAAACAACAACAAGATCACAAGTTATAGCTTGGTCAAAAGCTGCCAGAAAAACGTGTTCTTCACTTTTCTAGAAATTCCAGAAATTCCCATCCGTGGCCAAATGGCCTACTTTGACCAATGGATCCATCATGGATCATCATAGATCAACTAAAAACAACTTCTAACATAAATATAAACACATAAACATAAAATTTTTCTTAGCAACAAAGATCAAAAATCAATTTGGGTTTATACCTTCTAACTTTCCAATCCTTGATCTATACTCTCCAATCTGTTATTGGTTGATCTAGGGGATGTATTTAGGACTGGTCTACCTTAGAATTTCAGAGGTATGAGAGAGAATAAGAGTTGGTGAGAGCAAAGTTGAAAATGAGCAAGTTTATAAACTTTCTCTCTCAAGATCTCTTATATCCTAGATGGAATGAATCCAAGTGTGCAAATTGGCAAGATATGGATAAGATTTGATATAGAATTTAAGCACATGGGATAATATCAAGTGATGACTCACTAGATCTTGCAAATCTTCTAACTAAATATCTATGTAAAGGGGTATTTTGGACTTTGTACATGAAATTTTAATGGCATACAAGGAATTTACCAAACCCTTAGGGTTTAACCGTAAGGCTCTAACCCTAAAGTTTTACAACTTTAGCTTCTAGGATTTTCTAAATTAGGATCTTTAAACTAGAAAATTAAGATGTTCAAAAATATAATTAGTGTTCCCTAATTATATTAAAGGTTACTAATCACATTAAAGTATACTAATCACTTTAGAGCTTACTAATTAGGATTAGGGTTTCCTAATTAGGGTTTAGGATTCCCGAATAAAAATGGGTTTCCCGGCTTTCGATTAGGGTTCCTAACTACGTGTTAGGGTTTCAAATCTTGAGATTAGAATTTCCAATCCCTTATTAGGGTTTATAAATATTGTACCCTACCCGACCAATCATTGATCAACATTCTATACAGTACAAACACGTACTCATCAGTATAATTATTTCAATTATATTTTCAATCGAATCCCTATCCGGACTTAGGGTTAGGGTTTCTATTCTCCGTTAAGCACAACTCTACTCTAATTTCTCAGTCAATACATAAATTTACTACTTCTCGATACTCGTATCACAGATACACAGTACAATATTAACAGTCAATGTCAATATTTAATAAAATAAAATAAATAAATAAATAAAAATTTATTCGTGAAATTTGGATTATTCGAAATCCCGGGTTATCACAACAACTTTTCTTAATGCAAGCATACTTGCATATTCATTCAGATATCATAATTAAATCATATGTAAATAGGAATGTCATTCACATGCTTATTCCTGACAATTTCCCTCTATTTGATTATGACAAAAACAATAAGTGCATATGCATGTTATGAATGAATCTTATATACGGTGGCAATTTGTATTTAAAAAAGAGATAATTATGAATGTCATTTATAAAGATGTGGAATGAATTTAATACACTGACATTTTACATCCTGGATCCAGAACATACTTAACTAGTTAGAGCTGTACCTCTTTGGCTCCATGATTGTTTCCAGGATGTCTGTTGATTAGCTATTCATCTGTTGATTCCTTTGCTCCTGCTCCCCCTGGGGTGTGGAGCTATTCCTTTCTTCTTTTCCTGGTTCGGGCTCTGGCTCCCCCTCAGCCTTAGGCTCCCCCTCACCTAATGAACCATCTCTTTCTTCTGCTTTTTCCTTCGTCGTCTTCTTGACTTGTTTGCTCCTGCTCTCCTTGCTCTTTCTAGAGTGCCTCTTTTTCTTCCCCTTTCTATGCCTCTTTTTCTCCCTCTTTTTGTCATTAATCATTTGAGAGAGCTACTCCATGTTGGACATAAGCTACTCCATCATGTAGGAGGAGTTACCAACTTTAATCTTGAGTTCTTGTTGGCTTAACTCAAGCTGCATGGAGAAGGACTGGTTCATGTTGTCAATCTTGTTGGAGAGAACTTTGAGTTGCTCTTCATTTGCCTTTTGTGCTAGTAGAACTTCAGCCTTTTGATCATATAGAACCTTGAGATAGATGTGATATCTTTCTCTGATTTTGAGGGATACATCAGCCATAGTTGCTTGGAGTCTATCTTGAACTGAATTATTGTGACACCCCCAAGTCCGGTACTTCTATTTCCACAGGATTTGGTGTTCACTATACAAATATCATCTATCTATATACCCATAAATAAATGCAAACCATGCAATAGATAGAAATAATAAATAAATCTCCCCTTATGGGGTTACATCAACTGCATAATAATAAAAATCCCAGGTTGCTCTAACCTTAAACATCTGTACAGAATCATAAACAAATAATAAGTCTTAAGTAACATCAAGTCTAAATATCATTACATAACCACATAAATAAGTCATTTGGTCTAACAAGTGCCCCATGAACATAGAAATTGCTAATAGAGAAATAATCCCTGTTAAGTACGTGCATTAGAACTATAGAGTGGATATTAAGGGTAATATCATGAACGTAGATCTTATCCCTATTCGACTTGGAGAATTCGACGTTATTTTGGGTATGGACTGGCTATCCAATTATGGGGCGGTAATTGACTGCCAGAAGAAGCGTATTAACCTTATGAGTCCGTCAAAGGTTGTGTTTTATGGTAGTAAGTCGCCTAGACAAGCGAGTTGTCTGACGATGATGCAGGCCAGGAGGTTGTTAAGGCAAGGCTGTGTAGGATATCTAGCTTACATAGTCGATAGTTGTAAAGAGAATCCAAAAATAGAGGAGATACCAGTAGTGAGAGATTTTGCAGACGTATTTCTGGATGATTTGCCAGGACTTCCTCCAGATAGAGCAGTTGAATTTGTGATCGATTTGGCTCCAGGAACGGCTCCAATATCAAAGGCACCGTACCGAATGGCACCGGTAGAGATGAAGGAACGGATGGTCCAACTACAAGAATTACTAGACAAGAAGTATATCCAACCAAGCGTATCACCGTGGGGAGCGCCGGTTTTATTTATGAAAAAGAAGGATGGAACAATGCGACTCTGCATAGACTACAGAGAACTGAACAAGGTTACGATTAAGAATAGATATCCATTACCGCGAATCGACGACTTCATCGGATATAAATGAGCAAGTAGCACCCAAATCAAATAATACATAAGCATTAACTTTATTAATCGGAATGATACCTGACACCACATCGCGAGACTGTACTACATCCTGTACTGTCATGTTGAATGTTCTGGCGGTCGGTCGGTTGGTTGCAGTTGATCCTGCGATAGTCAGAGTGCTTCCACCAGTATTTCCTCTATTTCCTCCTGAATTCGTCCCTCCAGATCCCTTTTTAGGACAATCCCTTGCAAGATGGTCCTTTGAGCCACAAGTGAAGCAGGCGCCCTTCTTTGGGTTTAGACAGTTTGGTGCTATGTGGCCTTCCTGACCATAATTGTAGCACACTCGCTTCTCTTTCATACAAACTCCCAAATGAGTTTTTCCGCAGGTTGGGCACGCTTCGATCTTCTTCTTCTGCCCTCCTTGTTGACTTCCAGCTAACTAGTTCTCAGACCACTTCCTCTTCTGATTATGGTTACCCCCAGTGCTACTCCCACCAGTCTTGTTATTAACTTCATTCTCACTCTTTTTCTTCTTCTGATCTTGATTATATTTTGTTACCGCATCGCTTCCACCCTCAACGAGTATGGCCATCTCTAATACTCCAGCAAAAGTGTTCAATTGGAACATTGACACTTTGCTATACAACCAGGGCTTCAGTCCCTGCTCGAATCGTCTTGCCTTCCTCTTATCGGTATGCACTTGGTATGTGGCGAACCTAGCAAACTGGTTGAACCTTGCCACATAATCAGCTACTGACATACTCCCCTGTTTCAACTCTAGAAACTGAACTTCCATCTGATTTTGTGCATCGGTATGCACTTGGCTTTCAAGTTCTGTTAAATCTCTGTAAATGGGAAATTGTGTTGTTATATGGATATAGGTAATAATATGATTAGCATAACATGTTTTATTATATATTATATAGGTTTCCATATCATCAGTTTCATAATATTAACGTATGTTATGGCCTCAAAAGTTACAAAGTATGTTATATGGCCATATGGCCCTTATACGCAAAATTAATATGTCAAACATAAATTGTTCTGCAAAATTCACACTGGTATATGATTATGCATGCTAAAACGAAGTAAACAAAACTTGAATGGATGGATTTGGTGTTATAACGAATCCGTGGTGTTGAATTTTATGATTTATGTTCAAAACTTTCAAGAACATCAAGAACAGTGAAATTTACATATTTTAATTCTGTAATTATATGTTTTAATGGGTTAAAATCACTCTATAAATGTTGGGTAATGATTATGTATGAATTCTAGTATGTGGGTATATTAAATTGGTGAAATTTATGATCATGTAGTATTTATTTCGCTGTACTCTGTGTTCTTCGCGAACTGAGAATCAAAATCTGGAGTTTGGCCATGGCGCCAACTCGTAATCGAAGTCTCGGCAATAAGCCACCGCACCGCATGCGCTTAAGTCTCCAGTATGGCCTTGAGACATAGTACAACAATGAATGAAAGCAGAATACCACTTATGAGAATGGCCTGTAATTGGTACAACAAAGCAAGCAGAAATAGTCAAAGTGATCCGAACAAGATTGATAGCATTTCAAGATAGATGTAAGAAAGAAATCATGGATCCACACCGTAAGAATGTTGAGTTTGAGCCGGTAGTTATGTGTTTTAAAGGTCTCTCCTGGAAGGAAAGATCGATCGGAAAGAAAAGGAAATTAAGCCCAAGATTCATTGGACCCTTAGAAGTTCTCTGAAGGGTCGAGAGAAGTTGCTTATGAGGTAGCCTTACCTCCAAATTTCTAGAGAATGTCCACAACATTTTCATGTCTCGATCCTACGACCCTCTGAAACCCGATTACAAGCACGTGATTGAATATGAACCCCTACTTTTCGACAAAGACTTATCTTACGAAGAAATTCCAGTTCAAATTGTCGACCAAAAAGAACAAGTTCTGAGAAATAAAGTCATACCTTCTGTTAAGGTAATTTGGAGGAACCACAACGCTGAAAAAGCTACGTGGGAACTCGAAGAGAATATGATGAAGAATTATCCTCATTTATTTACTTAACATATGTGTAAGCGATTCTGGGGACAGAATCTTTGTAGGGGGGATGTAACGGGACGAATTGTTGAGTTGTGATTATGAGGACAGAATTCTTTTAAGAGGGGAAAGATGTGACAACCGAGATTTTGTAATTTAATTTTAATATTTATTGGATTGAATAAATATTTTTTGATGAATTAATTATTAGATTAAATAATTAATTGATGAAGCTGTGGTAGATTAATTTAATTATATGTGTTATAGTTATTAAATTAATTTGGAGAATTTTTATTATTCAAGTATGTGATTATGTGAGCTTATTGTATTAAAAGAAATATTTAATAAGCTTAATGTTATTTTTTAATTAATTTAATAAATAATTAGAGATTTAATAATTTGACATAATTAATAAATGAGAAATTTAATTATGTGACTTTGTGAATTAATGAGAAATTATTATATTTTATTTAAAATAAATTAAATAAGATATTGGATTTATTTTATAAAGGGGTGTGACATTTTTCAAACTATATTATAAGGGTTTTATTAAATTAAATGGGTTTAAGCTTTGTAAAGATAGCCAAACATGGCCTTAGTGGGAGTTGAGGGCAGTGACCCATAACTGGGTAACTGACCACAATGCATCAATTCAATTATTTATATTATACGTCTTCCTTCCTTTTTCTTTCATTATTTGGCTAAGTCTGTAAAGTAGAAACAGAGAGAGTTTGAGAAATTTTGAGGGAGATTGTGAGTGGTGTGATTGAAGTGGTATCTATAAGAGAGATTGTTATCTTCACTCACTCTACGCTTTGGGTAATTTCTTCAACCCAGTTTATTTATGTTGTTTAAGTTTTTGTAAAATAATTGGCTTTCAAGTTCTGTTAAATCTCTGTAAATGGGAAATTGTGTTGTTATATGGATATAGGTAATAATATGATTAGCATAACATGTTTTATTAAATATTATATAGGTTTCCATATCATCAGTTTCATAATATTAACGTATGTTATGGCTTTAAAAGTTACAGAGTATGTTATATAGTCATATGGCCCTTATACGCAAAATTAATATGTCAAACATAAATTGTTCTGCAAAATTCACACTAGAATATGATTATGCATGCTAAAACGAAGTAAACAAAATTTGAATGGATGGATTTGGTGTTATAACAAATCTGTGGCGTTGAATTTTATGATTTATGTTCAAAACTTTCAAGAACATCAAGAACAGTGAAATTTACATATTTTAATTCTATAATTATGTGTTTTAATGGGTTAAAATCACTCTATATATGTTGGGTAATGATTATGCATGAATTCTAGCATGTGGGTATATTAAATTGGTGAAATTAATGATCATGTAGTGTTTATTTCGCTGAACTCTGTGTTCTTCGCGAACTGAGAATCAAAATCTGGAGTTTCACGCCGCGGCACCAACTCCGAATGAAGTCCCATGCCCATGATGCAAGTCTCCAGTAGTAGGCTACCAATAAAGAAGTGCCAAGAAGACATAATACAATAGTGGTAGCGCAAATACCACTTGTCAGCGAAATGGCCTGAAATGAGTTTTTAAAATGTTTAAGTCTAGCAATGTGTTATTAACTCAATCTAATGAATATAAAAACTTGTTAGACATATAATGAGATATTAAAATAAGTTTTTACCAAGTCAAGAAGACATTTACATGTTGATTGAATTGTTGATTATGTAATTAGCTTGTTGTTCGTATAGTGTAATATTACGTGAAAACAAGTATGGTAATTTGACTAAGTATAGTCATGAATTCGAGTTAGACAAAAGAATAAACTTGTGATGTTTAGTACGTTATAATTAACTAGTATTGTGAACGTAAATGATATGTAGGATTTAAATCAAGGAACGAGTTTAATTAAAGTGTAATCTACGCACGAGGCAAGTTTTCTAACCTTACTTGTTATTGGTATTCAAGTTATGAATCTACATCGGATAAATTCTCGTTATTATTGATCAAGTTCAATTTGTTATATCAAAGATCATTAATCTTATCAAAGCATGTTTCTGTTATACAATATTTATTCTATTGTATACTTCTCGAGATTATTATTCAATTTAAATATCAGTTATTTTTGAACCTTGTAAGACTAGCGGACCCTTATTGATTCGACTAGTACATAGTTGATGAACGTACTAAATTCAGAACTCTTGTTGAGCTAATCCAAACCAAACTTCCTTTGGTGCGGACTCTAATGTCAAACTGAGATGAACAACCCTGTATAGGGAATTACTTATGCGTTAGCGTTAAGATATTTTGCACAATATGGTACTAAGGGCTGATCCCCCTAAGTACGAGAAGAAGAGTCCATAGTCGTATAACTGTTAAAGATTTCAAGTATAAACACTTGACAACCTAGGACATAGTTTAAGGTCTTATGACCCTTAGAAGTTCTTTTGTTTCTTGTTATTCATTCTTGATTCAAAAGCAAGTTTCCTATTTCAGAAGTCTTGATTTATTCGCATGTTATTATTCATTTTTATATTATTATACTTGTGGGCAATCGTGCTCACTCTTGCGTAATAATAACATTGCAGTTAAGAACGAAAGAGCAGACGAGCCTTCCACTAGTAAAGGCAAGGGCAAGATTAGCAAGTGATGAAGATTGATTATGTGGTTATGTAATGATATTTAGACTTGACTTATTATTTGTTTATGATTCCGTACAGATGTTTAAGGTTAGAGCAACCTGGGATTTTATTTATTATGCAGTTGATGTAACCCCATAAGGGGAGATTTATTTATTATTTCTATCTATTGCATGGTTTGCATTTATTTATGGGTAGATAGATAGATGATATTTGTACAGTGAACACCAAATCCTGTGGAAATGGAAGTACCGGATTTGGGGGTGTCACAATTATCTCCAGCTGCTGTCACTCTCTTTGATTCTTCATGGATTAGAGATATCTTCTCAATCAGTTCATCAGAGTTTTTCATTAGCTCTTGCTCCATAGAGACTTTGTCATTTGGTTGGGCAGTCTCTTGCTGAACACCAGATTGGACTCTACGATCTGCTTCTTTGGACAGATTTTTGAAGGTGTTGAGAATCTGAAGAATTATTGAGTTCCAATCACTGGTTGAGGATGAAGGAATGTTAGATAGATATGCTTGGGCAGATAGAGATATCTGATTCTGTACTTGATCATCATCGGTGGTAGAGTGAACAGACTCTACGATCAGTGTCTCGACCTTATTCCTTTTTTCATTAGAGTCCACTCTACGATCATAAGGAATATAATGATTTTTATCATGTCGGTAGATTTTGTAGTGGGGCTTGTTGTTGATCATCATGGTTGCAAACTTCTTAACCCAGGGAAGTTTTTGATGATACGGTTCCAAATTTGGAAACTGAGAGTAGCACCAACTGAAGTAGCTCTCATCAGCATTAGTATGTGCCTTCAACCATGGCATCCACAGGAAGAACCGTCTCATCAGAAGGTCTTCAGAGTCATACAGTATTGTTGTGCAGTCTAATTCCATGTTTTTCCAATTATGAAGTACTTCATCTATGGTCATTCTTACAATTCAAAGTTGTTCATTTCCTTGATTTATCCATCTCGTTGGTGGTTCTGCTGGTGTCTCATCAAAGACTTCCACTACAATTCTTCTGCTAATTCTGGCCGGAGAGAGAACAGGATAGTATTCTAGTTCCTCAGATTCCTAATGTGCAGAATTTGAATCTTTCTCTATTTCTTCCCTTTTTGAGCTAGAGTTTTGTTGATTCCTTTCATCAGATTTGTCAATAGATTCTTCTTGCTGAACTTCATTTTCAGAATCCTCTTCAGCAATGTCTTCCTTGGAATCATCTCCTTCAAAGCTGATCCTATCTTCAAAGATTCTCTTCCGTCGCGGATTCACCATCACTTAGTTCAATGATTTCAGTAGATTGATCATTTCTCTTCTTTGAGGCAAATTGAGCTATCAATCTGTGACTTCTTCTTCTTCTTCTTAGTGGTTCAGTTATGGGTGAATCAGATACTTCTCCTTCTTCTTCAGACTCTGAGGTCTTTGAGTCAGCAGACAAACTTTCTTGATTTTCATCATTGGTGGGGACATTTCCTTCTTCTTCAGAATCATTATCATGTTCATCATGAGACAGGCTAGCTTGATGTTTAGCGATAGTGGGGGCATTTCCTTCTTTATCAGAATCATTTGATCCATCATCTAGGTTGGTTGGAACATTTGCATTTGGAGATGCAGTTTGGTCAACTTGTATCTTGTCTTTATCAGCAGAGTGAATGCTCTGGGGGCTTGTGCATTCTTCTTTATCAGCAGATGCTGCATTTTCTTCCGTTAATCCAGTTTTACCTTCATTGCTAGATTTGGCCTATGGGGGCTCAGCCTTTTCTTCTTCTGATTCTACATCCTTTTCTTCATTAGACGTACCTTCATGGTGAGTTGAAATTGGACTGTCTATCATCTTAGCTTTCTTGTTGGATGGCCTTTGAAGTAATCTGTTACTTCTTCTCTTAGTGGTCTCTGCAGTTGAGACCTTTTCATCTTCAACCTTGTCCTCAATGGATAGACTTTTTGGAGAGGCCTCAGCTTTACTCATGATCTTGGATTTCTTCTTGGCTGGTGTTGTTCCCGTTGGTACAGAATCATCAGATTCATAATTTTCTACCTCTTTTTCCCTCCTCTTCTTTGCAGAGGCTTTGCTACTGCTCCCAGTTGTCAACCTTCTATTCTCCTTTGGGTTTTTCTTCCAATTTACGAACAGCTGTGGAGACATTACTTTGTGCACATTTAGAGGTTCTCCCTCATTATCCTTGATCTTGCTTCCCAACTTCTTCTTCATCACAATGCTCAGTAGTCTTCCATGAAATATTTTTGTAAGTGGTTTGTCTGTAGATTTCTTCAACTTAGATTTTTCTATCCATTTGGAGATTTGGTCAAACATGACAACTCCAAAGTTGATCTGCTTCTTCAGAACTATGGCAGACATAATCTTCAACTCTTTGGTCGAGTGCATGTTGTCGTGTAAGTGGTGTCTTTGACACGATATACATTTTCCCACTATCTCAAAGAAGGAACTCAAATTCCTCTGGAAACTCCTTTTTCTTCATGTCCTTCAGACTAGGGTTTCTTTGGTACCCCATAATCTCCTTTGCTTTCTCAGTGTCAATCTCATCAAGGTTTTTCAGTCCTAGGTCAGGAAAATCTAGGCATTGGTTGATATCGGATGATTTCAGTTTTAGAGACTAACCTTTAACCTTGGTTGAAAGAGTTCCGGCATTTACGGATGCATTTGAGTAGAATTCCTTAACCAATTCAGTGTATACTCAAGTGTTTGCCTTAAGACATTCTGAGAATCCAGCTTTCTTCACGAGTTCAAGAATGTCTCCTGCTCTTGCACTACGATCAGATGTTTGATCGTAGGTACTCCAAGATTTTGAGTTGGGTGGCTTAAAGGTTATTAGTAGTACATTTTGAGACGTTCCTACTGACTCTGAATCTTCATTTGGTTCATCAGCCACAAAGTTTTGGGACTCTATAGCTGGTACGCAGCTTCATAGTATATCTCTGACGGTTTAGAGCTTCTGTTAGCAGATTACTGCTCCCCCATGGTTGATACTATCTTCTCAAAGAGACCTAAGTTCTTCTTCTTCATGTGTAGCAGAAGGCAACCATGCATATCTCATTTTGGCTGAAGTCATTAAATCTTCTTGTATCGTAGAAATGGGCATTTTCAGGGTTGATCATTCTACGATCCTTTGACAACACTACGAATGTAGTATTCCTTGTCAGTTTGTGCTTGCTGAGTTCTGCTCCTATAATGAGTTCCTCATGATTGATGCTCGATGATCCTCTGGAGTCAGCTTTCTTGAGGATTCTTCTCTTATGACATGTTTTGCCTGATTGAACATATAAGACCCCTTTTTTTTCTTCTTTTTTTTTGAATGGCCTGCTTCCATACAAAGATCAGTAGCCATGTAAGCTTCATTTAGATTAGCTCAGCAGGTCTTCAAGGACAGGCTTTGATATGTAGGAATTTTGTCAGAATAATTTCTGAACGGTCCTAAGCCTTCTGCTGGTTGACTCTTCTTGACTGAAGTCTTTTGCTTTAGCATTCCTTAGTGTGGTCAGATAGACCAGGTACCTGCAGGTTATAAATTTCTATTTTTGGTACCCATGGTTAAATGGGTCCTACTAGGTTAGTTTTCTAAACCCCTGTTCCTCATATATTTGGATAATCATCATATCAATCACCATCAGTCATATTCATGCATGTAACTAATTTATATAATACATTTTGAGATGCATGATGGTGAGTGTGTGTGAGATTTGTTATTTTAATAAACCACTCTTTTTCTTTGATGGTTTCATCATTTGCCAGGTTATGTTCATAGGGTTTAAATGTTCACAGAATGAGAATCAACTCTACGATTTATTAGCATCTGGTTGATTCATGGAGGTGATCAGTTTCTATGAATCTTTAAGATTTTCTTGTAGATCTGATCATACTCTGTGTGTTATTAAACACTTAGACCATAAGATGTACGAAGCATATTAAACCATCAGCAAAGATTACTTCACATTCAATCGACCTGTGAGGCTCTTAAAACCATTTCAGGTCTCTTTCAAGTTATCATCTTCAACCTAAAACTTGGATTGAGAGAAAGTTTATAGACATTTGAGTTTCCATTATCAGTGTACTTTCTCTCTTCACCTTTTTAGATAGATTATGAATACTTGAAGGAAAACTGTTATAGTTCATAAGTAAGGTGCAAATATAATGCTCATATCTATATTAGTGAGGAACGATACCTTTTTGCTGTTAGTTTCTTAACAGTCATTAGATATTCTGAGTTTAGGCATTGATGTGCATGTTTATTCATTTGCTCTGACGACTAGTTGCTCTAGTTGATCTTGATCAATCGACCGTGGTCTGAAGAGATCTGCTAAGAGAGTGTCAAGATTTCTAATTTCTTTGACATCCTTGAGTTCACAAGGTTTACATCCATTGTAGGTTGGCGGACACATGTTTGAGAAGTTCTTCTTTTCTTCTGCGGATAAGCATTACTTAGCATGTATGGCCTTTTCATCTTTTCGAAGTTGGTGGATGTTTGAATCTTTTTCGTTGATGTCTCTTGAGCTTTCTAGCCTTTGGTCTTGAGACAACGGGATCGACAATGACAAGGATTGGTCTTGTTGATATGGCAATCAAGAACATGGACCAATCTGAGCAATTTTCGTGTGTATATGCACATTTACCGTACACAACATTTCCAACGTGTGAGCTCATCTGCATACAACAAGTGACTTACTACTAAACTAAGTTTAGAACAATGTTTGTGCCTAGGATCAGACTCAAAGCGATTAGCTTTTGAATATAGCATGAGAACCTGCTTTGATACCAATTGTTAGTTCTCAGTAGGCACAATAGATCTAGAAGGGGGGTTGAATAGATCCTTTTTGATTTCAAATACTTTTCTGATTTATTTTGTATTGCTAATAATTTAGCATACGACAAACATAAGAATATTTTCAAGCACAACGGAATAAGTAAAAGATCCCCTTCATTGATATAATCATAATCATACATACATTGTTCGTAGAGTTAGTTCAGTGGTAAGCAGTTAAAACATACATAGCAGTTATAGCAGTTAATGTACATAATGTAAATGACATAAAGTAAAAGACACAAGGGGTTTTAAGTGGTTCAGAGACTCAAGCTCCTAATCCACTCTTACGCTTTCAACTAGCGAGGATTTCCACCAAGGAAAGGCAAAGACCACAGAATCACTAAGATTCCTTCAAGGCCGGCTGACCTTGGGACTTTAGTTCACTAAGAACTCTTCAAGGCCGGTGACATTGGAACTTTCTAGTTCCCTAGAACTCTTCAAGTCCAAATGAGCTTGGAACTTCATTTAGTCCCCTGGGACAAGGACCCCTCGTGCCCTAGCTTCTTGTTGTTGTAGTTGTTGTTGTTGGTGGTGCTGAGCTGCTAAGATGTCATTAAGCTCTGAACATCTTTTGTACTTAGCAGCTTGGTGTGGTCCTCTTAGCATTCTGCTTTGAGTCTGGACCACATCTTCTTTGGTGCAGCTAATCTTCATTCTTTTCTGCTTAACCTTATCTAGTATCAGCTTTGCACCATCACCATCTGGGTTTGCTAAGTCTCTATGCTTTTAGTAGACTTTGTTTGGCACTTAGCAATCCCTGAACCCTTCTTGAATACTTTGCAGATATGGTTCTTCACTTGTTCAGTTTTAGCTTTCTGTTCATGGTGATTCGTAGAGTGGCTCTCTTGATCTTCTTTGTACTCAGCCACTTTTCTGAATGCTATCTGTTTGGCCTTCTCGGCTCTCAGCTTGGCTGCCATCTTTAGTGGCATTCTCATCTTTGTTGAGTGAAGCTTTGATCTGTTTGAGTTCTTCTTCAAGGCTGCTTCACTTCCACCTTGGTAGTCTCACTGTCATTGAGACTTGTTCTGTTTATCTTTGGTGTTACTCGTAGAGTCAACTATAGCATTCACCAACTCAATGATTTTGTAACTTCACAAATCTCAGCACTCTTGATCTTTGAAGCTCTGATGATTTATACTACTTCCCAATCTTCCCGTTGGAAAGTAGCCGTTGAAAGCTATTCAAATTGCTTCGCAGATCTCGAGTTATTTGATTCAGACTGCAGATGTGACATGACATCTTTTTCTGACTTCCTGTCACTGTAGTCTGCTGTTTCACCAACCCTGTCAGATATGTCACTTTGATGTCTTGGGCAGGTCAATGACATTATTTCACCCTTCTGATTTCTCGATCAGAGGTTGTTCTTGCATCGATGCTCTCAATAAGCTCTTGTCTAAATATTACTCTTCAGATTGAACCGTTGCCAATGCTTCAGTCTTTAGTTATTCGAACTCTGCGTTTCTGATGCATGTCTTCATGGACCTGATCGTAGTGTTCTTGTTGACTTGTAGAAACAACACTACGATCTTGAGGAATGTTCACTTGATCTTTAGTGTAGAACACCTCTTCCTCTTTTTGTGCAGTGCTTCATTACTTCTGTTTGCCTCAACTGTTCTCAGATACTGATGGCTTGATTCCTTACTCTGGCCTCTTCTGAATTATAAGACACTTCAGATTTTTGGCATGTCCAGCTCACTTTCTCCTTGTGATCTCCCATTCACTTATCATCAATGGACTGACCCAATGCTTAATCACTTTAGCCTTGTTCTTCAAAGGCTGACCAGTATCTCAATGTGTACTCCATCAGTTCCTTTTTTATTTAGCAAACACTACGATCTTGGTTGCTTCCAAGATCGTTGTCATCTTTTTACTTGACAGCTACTGCATGTGCTGACTTTCCTTAGTTAGCTACTGAAGTCTTCTTATGATCATCTTGTGGAAGACTTCATCTCGAATGGCTTCACAACTCAATCTTGATGTTGATTGGGTTGGTGCTTAGGTCTTCTGTTAGCTTGCATGCCATTCGTTGAGTGCTCTCTAGTTTCCTTCAGGTGGGACGTATTTATGAAGTGTCAACCAGAGGCTTCATTCCTTTGGATATTCTGGGAGTGCTCATTCGTTGAGACTCGTATTTGCTCTACGATTCTGCCTTGGCATTGTGAGCACATCTGTTGAGGTCTTAGTTCTGTACTCTACGATTCAGCTTTGGCTGTGCAGACACTACGACTCTAAGATCAGATCTTGACACTCTACGATTTTTATCGTTGTGTTTGTTGTCTTCATCTGATCTTCCTCGACTATGATCTCTGCCTTTGATACGATTAGTAGACTATGCGATTCTGAGTGTGGTCTACGATCCTTTACTTGACCGAGTAGATTCTATGACTCCGAGTGTAGTCTACGATTCTTTACTTATTTTCGGCAGATGCTCGATCGAACAGAAAGGCATCGTCTCTCACGATTGAGAAACATGACTTCCTCGGCAGACTATGGTCCCGAGGAAGTTCTCCCTCACACTCACGATCCTTCCTCGTCTCTCCTAGAAGTCTACGAACTCCGAGATCAACTATCTTGCAGACTACGATTCAGCCTCTATAGCTCTCGAGTTTTTCTTGACTCTCCTAGCAGACTACGATTTCTGGTACAGTGCTCGACGATCAGACAAGCCTATCTATTACATCATACGATCAACCTAACATGCTTGATCTTTCTATATTTATAGTCCTTGAACATCATTTCTTTTTAGGGACTTTACAAAGTTGTTTTGCTTATGTAGGATCAACCTAACACATTTGATCAATTCATTCTAAGTCCTTGTACATATGTTTCTATTATCTATCAAAGGACTTTACAACTTTTCTTAATGCAAGCATACTTGCATATTCATTCATATATCATAATCAAATCATATATAAATAGGAATGTCATTCACATGCTTATTCCTGACAGTATTCACCCGAATATTATTCACTCAGGTATTTGGAGTACTTTTCATGTCGGGGTACTATTTATGAGGTACTATTCATGAGGTACTATTCACAGTGTACTATTCACGGGGTACTTTTCACCCGAAAAATATATTTCTTTTCTGTCGAAATTATTTTTGATACATGAATATTATTTTTGAATTTTACTCCACAAAGCAGTATCATGTTGACAATTAGGATATTTTTAAACTCTTGATAAATTTAAAGTCTTTAATATTTATCCTTGATTTCGTTTGATTAATGCTTATATCATTGTCATCATCCTCATGCTTATATTATGATGAAAGTCATATTTGGCTTACGTGTAAAGATGAATTTTGATTGATTATTGGTTTTACTGTTTTGTATCTTTTGGCTTACGTGCAAAGATGGATTATTGATTATTGGTTTCTGATTGTATATCTTTGGCTTATGTGCAAAGATGGATTTGTTGATTATTAGTTTTACAGTTGTATATCTTTGGCTTACGTGCAAAATGAACTATTAATTGATGAGTATCTTTGGCTTATGTGCATAGATGAACTGTTTATTGGTATGATTATGACCAGGGATCATTCGGTATAATCATGACCCACAATGTTATAGATGATGTGATAAAAGTCCTCATTGGCCCGTAGTGCACTAACAGATAATTGATTGGTATGATCATGACCATTGGTTTTATAGTTGAATATCTTTGGCCCGTAGTGCAAAGGTAGACAACTGATTGGTATGATCATTGTTATTATATTTGAATATCTTTAGCCTTTGGGGTAAAGATATTGAGTAAACGTTCTATTAAGCCTTTGTGGCAAGGAGAAACTGTTAATTTACATGATTATAAATATGAATTGTGGATTTAACTATAATCTTTGGTGGTTCTGGTGAAGACAGGTGATGATAGTTCTATTTGTTTTAGGTATAACAAAGAACTGTTGATGGGTATTACAGCGATAAAGTTGATGAAAAACTTTTTAAATCATAGAAGATAGTAGATTTTATGCTCTACTTGACTCTTCTAATGGATTATTTATTCCGCTACAGTTGTTGATCTAAAACTTGTTGTCTATTATATTCTATCAGTTGTTATACTGTTGAAGGCTAAGGATAATTTATTCTGCATTATCTTAGTCATAATATTTCTTACTGGGCTAGTTGAGCTCACCCTTTTCTTTCATTGTTCTCTTTAGGAAATGAGAATATAGCTGGGACGAGTCGGGGAATGGAGTGATGGTCCTTGATAAGTGGCTTTAGTAGTCCTCACTATCCTATAAAATAATGTGATAATAATTGTAATGAGGACTCCATTGAGTGTGGATGTTGTCTAGAAGACAATATTCTTGTTTAAACTCTCAGTTATGTTTTGTCGTATTTTTGCACGACAGTTGCATAAAAGAGGTTTGTATTTGATTTATGTAGTGTGATATCTGGCGACCCGAGATGGGTGATGTATACCTGTTTTGGGGGCATCACAGATAGTCCGAGATGGTTGTTTTAGTAGTCCTTACTATTTAGTGTGATAATAAATGTAATGAGGATTGAATTCGAGTTTGGATATTGTCTATGAGACAATATTCGTGTAAAAACTATCAGCTCATGTTGTATAATTAAGTTTGTATTTGTATTCAGTACCATGTATTTGGAGACCCAAGATGGGTGATGTATACCTATTTTGGGGGTGTCACAAACCCTCTCCTTTAATCCCTGTGATTCTCCTCTTTTTATATGACTCTTCATATATCTTTTAAAGTCTTTAAAGTCCTTGAAACAAACAGCTCAAACCAATCCTCCTTGAACTCAAATTCTGAAAACTCAATTTTCTTCCCAACAGGCCCGCCTTGGCAGGCTTTTTACACTAGGAAACCCCCGCCCCAGCGAGGGTAATTTTCCATAAATTACAAAAATACCACTAAGCTTTATTTTTCATGTTTTGACCTTCCGAAGCCGTTTCCTACAACACGAACACAAAAACATGTAAAATAACACTAAAAATACTTAAAGTTAACAAAGAATTAAGCCCTAAAGATATCCAAATCATAGGTATAAAACCCACTTATCACATACCCTTTGATATACCCTACGGGTCTTAAGGGACATGTCAAAGTATAACTCATCATACACAAGATACTATGATGATCTCAAGTCTAAGGATCACTTGTACTACTATCACTACTGGAAATCCTATTGACATGAAAGTAAAACTCCATTAGGTATTCCTTACTGAGACACGTTATATGAGACCCCAGATTTTATGAATAAAGATTTAAATTTCTCGAAATATTTTTTTTGAATATTATGGTGTGGATTTAATGTTATAGTTGTGGATAATATTTACAGATTTTGCAAAGTAAACTAGTGGTTATATAATATTCGATTGGTCAGGGAATATTCGTTTTAACGGGGAATATTCGTACGACGACACAATCATTGGTGGATTCCACAACGGAATTATTGTCGTAGTAAGAAAATGACGGAATTATCTTTTATTAAAAATAACAGCGGGAGTGTTACCGTTAAAACTGTTGAACTACCCGGTAGTAAAAGTACAGTAATACGTGTGGTTGCATAGTAGCACACGGTATTGATTATTGATGCTTACGTGAGAAGTCACTTAATTATACTCAATTATTGTTACAGTAATTGCTGCATCATATCTCTCATATTATTGATTCAATAATTATCATAGTATCATCTGCATAATATGTTATATTATTAAATCAATAATTGAGATGACAAAGTTATTTATATTATTAAATTGCAATATTTACAATGTCTAGAAGTTCTGTCAAGGAGAAGTTTGGTCATCTAATTGCGCGCCAATAAGGAGAAATCCTTATCGGAAAGCCCTCTCTTTCCTGGGAATGACCTGGTTGTTAAATATTGTGAGTTATAATATTAATGATGAATAAGTTCATGTTGATTAAAGATGAATTTGATAGTTCCATTGTGTTGGGATTATTAGTGTTAGTGGAAATCGACATCTATTCCGATGATAATTGATGTCTGGGGGTTATATTGCTAAATCGAGTAATTAATCGGATAAATGAGCAATTAATTGCTACTAATTCATATGCTTATATAACTATTTGTTCACATGTGTGTACTATTGAATCACATTCATGTACTATTAGGGGAGTCGGTGCAAGATTAATAATACTTGCATGACTAAGTTAAAAATAGAGGGATAGATGGATGTATTATACTGTAATTCGTATTTTCACATGATTATAACTATTGATTCACATGATTGAACTATTGATTCGCATTATTTACTATTAGGGGAGGTAGTGCAAGTTTTATAATACTTCCAGGACTAAATTAAAAATGAAAGAAAAGTTGGAGGTATTATACTGTAATATTTCGAGCCCCAAAACGTGTAATTATCGAAACTATATTTTCCTATAAATAGAAGCTCATTCTTCCATCATTTCTCACCAATTCACTAAAGCTATAGAGCAATTATTATAGAGAGAAATTTTAGAGAGAAAGAAGAAGAGAAGTCTGCTACCTCTACTCCAAAGATCCAGTTTTTCTAAGGTAAAGGGTATTATTTTTTTCGTATTCATGAAGAGAGCTTCATTATTCCATTCTTTATTATTATGTTAGAATAACTTGTCTATGCAAGCACCGCATACATGGTGAAATTCTTCATTATTCCATTCTTTATTATTATGTTGGAATAACTCGCTATACATCAAGTACCGCATACATGGTGAAATTCTTTATTATTCGTTGGAATATCCATGCTGCAAGCGGATTACGCTAGACCCGGTTCCATTCTTTATTATTCGTTGGAATAACTCATGCATGCGGTCTATCGCATGCATGGTGAACTCTTTGTTATTCCATTCTTTATTATTCGCTGGAATATCCTCGTTCGTGCGGATTACGCTAGACTGGTTCTATTCATTATTATTACGTTGGAATAACTCCGTCTGGTGTGGTCTATCGCATGCATGGTGAATTCTTCCGATATTCCATTCTTTATTATTCATTGGAATATCCACATGCATGCGGATTACGCTAGACCGGTTTCATTCTTTATTATTCTTGTTGGAATAACACATGCATGCGGTCTATCGCATGCATGGTGAATTCTTCTGATATTCCATTCGTTATTATTCTGTTGGAATATCCTGTCTGTGCGGATTACGCGTGACCTGGTTCCATTCTTTATTATTTTGTTGGAATAACCTGTCTATGTGGATTATCACATGCATGGTGAATGATCCTTCATATTCATTCCTTATTAAATTGTGAAAATGATCTGTCCACGTGGAATACCGCATGGCGGGTGAAAATCCATTTGCAATTACATATATTCTATGATACTCATTTGGTTAAAGTTTTGGCTTCTATACTCCATGAAATTAGTAGAATATCCTGGATATTTGCGCTTCATCTGGTATCTTTTCATGGAAATATTCTTCTGAGCATTATTGAATTTTACTCCATAAAGCAGTATCATGTTGATAATTTGGACGTAATTTATTCCAAGATAAATTAACTTATAAATCTTGAAAATTTATTCTTGAACTTGTTTTATTGAATTATTATGTCATTGTCATCATCTTCATGCTTATATTGTGATGAAAGTCATCTTTGGCTTACACGCATAGATGGACTTGGTATGATTATGACTGGGGATTATTTAAGTATAATCATGACTGTAATGTTATAAATGATGTGGTAAAAGTCCTCAATAGCTCGTAGTGCATTGATGGACGCTTTTTGGTATGATTATGACCGTGGATTATCGGTATAGTCATGACCATTGATGATTTAATGAATATCCTTGCCCGTAGTGTAGGGGATGACTCGATGATGTTGTTTATTTATTTGTCGAGTCTCGTGATAAAAATTGATGAAAACATTTTAAATCATAGAAGATAGTAGATATCATGCTCTACTTGACTCTTTTAATGGATTGCTTATTCCACTGCAGTTAAACTTGATGTCCATTGTATTTTATCAGTTTAACATTGTTGAAGACTAATGATAATTTATTCTCGCATTATCTTAGTCATAATATTTCATCGGGCTAGTTGAGCTCACCCTTTCTTTCATTGTTCTCTTGAAATGAGAAATATAAATTTGGGACAAGTCGTGGAATGGATTGATGGTCCGGATAAATGGCTTTAGTAGTCCTCACTATTCTACGGAATAATGTGATAATAATTGTAATGAGGACACCATTGAGTGTGGATATTGTCTAGATGACAATATTCTTGTTTAAACTCTCAGCTATGTTTTGTCGTATTTTACACGACTGTTGTATAATTAAGTTTGTATTTGATTTATGTGCCATGTATTTGGCAACTCAAGATGGGTGATGTATACCTGTTTTGGGGGCGTCACACGTTAAGTGAACTTATTCTCCAATAAGCACCTACATACTTGCTTTAGTATCTCCACACAAATGATCATAAGATCAATCATCCTCATTCAATGAGCAAGCAACGTATGTACCAATCTATCCGGATTCACTAATCCCTTTTTTAGTAATCCAACAATTGAGAACAATCTTAGTTTTAAGCTATCTAATAATTTAGATCTCATTAGCATGATCAACATCATGATTCTAAAAGCATTGTTCAAAACTATGAGTTTATCACATATTATAAAACAACACCATGTAGATAAATTAAAAGCCTTTAATTAAATAATTCTTTTATTAATAAATGAATAAGATTGTTACAAAGTATATGCTTTATCATCAAACATGATTGACTTGTATGCATACTACTTTCAAAAAGCAGCGCGGCCGCGTTGCCTGCAGATTTGGAATATTGAGGAGTTCGCCCCGACAAACTTAATAGACCTAACAAACTCGTCATGACGAGTTCCTCTTTGTATTTCTCCGCCACGGCGCTTCTTAGATCCTCCCCAATGCGTACCTCTATGTCTAGGTTTTGCTATCAGCGCGGTCGCATCGCGCCTCAGTACAAATCCAACGCAACCACACCACGATGGATTTCAGTTTTTTATTTACGCGTTTTGGTTTAATTGGGACGTGGATTTACTTCTTAAATTATCTATTTTTCAGTAACTTATAGATTTCTAATGTATATAGGAGTTATATTAGATAGGGTTTGATTTCCATATGGGTTTGTGAGCTAGGGTTTTACATTCCTTTTTGATTACAAATTCCTTATGGAATTAGGATTTTTATAATTAATATACATAGCATACATAACTAATGTAATAGATAGAAAATTTTGATAAATAAAAATTATGAGATTATTCTTCTTTGGGTTCTTTAAGAACTCCTGAATTGTTCATGGTTTTTATGTGAGATTCATTATCGACTTATCATACAACAATACATAGTTGTGTATGGTGTCTTCTACCACATCAATCGTCGATTGTACCAGTATTACCGCTTCAATATAAGTGAGGGGTTAATGTGTCGTTGGTGTCCATTCAACGCATATTTCTGAACGCAAGCAATTATACCAGGATTACCATCTAAATATAGACGAGGGGTTAAGGTGTTGCAAGCAATCCATCTTATAATTGTGCTAGAAACGATCAGGGCGACGACCATCTCACGTAAACGTGTTGTGGAGTCTATCATTTATGAAATGTAAATATGTTTAACATTAATCAATGAGTATTAGACAAGTTATATAAGCATGCTAAGCATACACAATGGCATATTGATTGGACGTTCGCATAGGCGAATCGGGCGTGTGACGTATGAACGTCGAAATGCCGTGTCAAATGTTAATGACCTTAAAAAGTGTTTCGACTATACTAAATTGCAAAGTCATATGTTTTGATGTTTGAATTTCATTAATTACGCGAAGTTCATTAGATGAGATGAGATGATTAGTCAAAGATGAGATGAAATATTTCAGGTGGAAATTTTATTGATGTAGATGCGAATTATAATAATTATTGAATTATGTAAATTAATAATGCCTTATCAAATAAATTGGGCAATTAATAGTATAGGTTGCACTTTGTGCAACAATATGTTGATGTAAGTAGATGTGGTTATGATTGCACCTGACTCGTGCAATGATGTGATGGAGATTATAAGCAATAACGTGTTAGACCAATATCCGCACTTAAGTGCGATCCAAAGAAATGTTCTAAAATTGGACTATTTAAGATTATAGGTTCTGAAAATCAAGAACTATATTAAGGAATATGTCGATGTTAACTGTTTTTAGACATGGTGATCGTTAGAATGATGTTAGCAATGTCAGATGAAAAGGAATCTAAATTATTCATGTTTACTCGTATGACTTCACAATTATTGTTTCAATAGTTGAAGATTTTGATCAGATGCTATTAAATTCATATGATGTCGTTTATCCAGCTATTTATACTTGCTGAACAATTAAATGTTAACCCTTGCTATAAATAAATATTTTTCAACTAAGGTATAGTGGACCAAAGGATCAGGTAAAGCCAGAAGATGAAGGATTAACGAATTAAGATGTATTGTATTAATTGTAATAATTTTTTATGATGTATTATTCATAAATGTTAGTTGATGTATTAGTAAAGGTCTTAGAACCTAGGTTTAGATGAGATGTATTATAATAATATAGAGACTATATTAATGATGTTAAAATTTTGATGGGATGATTAACATCATGACGCACCAAACATGGGTTCGAAGGTAGGCCCGGATTTAGGGGCGTCACAGAAATCATATCATAAAGAAAGTTTTAAAATATCATAAATTTCATAAAACTTATCTATGGTCTAGGTTGCTATATGGGATGTAGACACCTAAAATTTGTGTGTTTGTTCTCTAACATTGGCAGAAGGACAAAAACGTCATTATAGCTCAAGAACAAGATATTTAAGCAAATATTATAAGGCTCGGAACAAGTATTCAAAGCCCCCAGGATGACCTTCGAGCAACAAGCTATACAAAGGAAGACGAGCTACTAGCAGACATTTGTAGAATGATGGTTTTTTTCCTTTTTCTTTATCTTTTTGAATCCTAAAGTGATCAAAACTTGATGCCATTGTGCATCTCTAGAAAAGAGCTTTCTAGATTGGTATGACACGCTTGCTAACTCTTCTCGGTTTGAAAGTTATGGACGTTTAGCGCACAACACGAAAAAAATAACATCACAACACAAAAACTGAGGCAGGTGGTGCAGGCCCACATATGGCTGACCTAGGGTGCCTTTATAAGATGATTTCTACTGATTTTGGAGAAAAAAGAGGCATTTTAGAGAGAGAGATCATATGTGTTATCTAGAGAGAAATAAAAAAAAAGAAAAAAAAAATTCTCTCTAGATCCAGTTTTTATTCATCAAATCTCTTATCAATCTAGAGTCAAACCTTCTATATAAAGCTTAAAGAGGAATAATCTAGCACTCTCAAGATTAAAGTTCTCACCTTTATACTATATTTAGCTTAGATATATCTTAAATCTAGTTTATTTTGTAAATTGTTGTGCTTGGGCTTTGTTTGCATCTATCTAATTCTTTATTTGAGGTTGTCCTAGCGTCCTAGATCATATCTAGAGGTGTTTGGATCCTATTTTTGGGATTATGGATTGTTAGAGATGATTTTTCATATATGAAATCTCCTCCTAACAAGTCGATGATATCCTTTTGGTAATTTATCGATTTTGAATTTGATTCGACTCCCTTTTAATGACTATTTTACTATCAATTTATAGGCCACCCAAGTATCTTAGATTCATATCTAGTGGTGAGGGGATCCCACCTTTTAGTCGGCGAGGAATTCTCATAAATTGAATCTTCTTATAGCCAATCTGGATATATTTCTAATTACATCTCGATTGTGTTATTTTTTAGATCAATATGATCTTAGATCTATGAATTTCGTTTTCTATATTCTAAGCTCTTTAAATAGATTTCGTCAATGTGTAATAGTCCCTCGCGATTTTGATAGTTTGTGATATCCAATTTCCTCGATGTAGTTTAGCAATATAATTGTGATATTGTTGATTTGTTGTGCGATCTATAGATTTAGGGTTTACGAGAGTCCTTTCCTAAATGCTAAACTCTTTTTATGGATCTTGTTGCATTGTTTGATATGATTATAAATCATGTGAGCCTAGGAGTGAAGTTAAGGCCCTTAAACATCGTGTTTAACGGGAATTGATGATACTCCCACGATGGACTTAGTTGACGGTTGTAATGGTGCGATTCAATCATTGTAAATGTAATTCGGATTTTAAAACAATATCAAGGGTTCCATCCAATGAAAATTGGATTTAAGGCCCCATGATAGTGGATTTGATGATTATAAGGTGTTTGGAGTTAGTTAGATGACTTACATGCCCATGGGTAGCTCTAACCCTATTTTTGATGCTTAATTTTATATTTTGATCTCCGAAAACTATTTTTGAATGAAATTGCAAAGATTTTGTAAAATTGAATCAAACTAGGTTGTTAGATTAAGTATAGGCTAAAATTGAAAGTAATGGAGAGCCTCAATTTCTATTTGACGAAGGGTTTGAAAACAATGTTTTCTCTAAAATGACACGAAAAAGTTTTTGACAAATGAAAGCTAAAATGAAACTTTTCCTTCGAGTCAAATCCTTCGTGCATAGGCTAAAAGAGGCTCAAAGTTACTTCCAAGATAATGCACCCACCACAATTTTGACGACTTTGGGAAACTACCCCCAAGTTATTTATAAATTCGCACTTTACTCTAGGAGACGATACTCTAGATTTTATAATTTAGACAATATAGGGGATAATACCTTTTGTGTGATGCCCCCAGAATAGGTCCACATAACCCATTCTGAGTCGTCAAATACATGGTACAAAAATCAAATATAACTTCATTAATACAACTATTAATTATCGTGTAAAATACGATAAAACATACGCTGTGAGTTTCAATACAGATATTGTCGTGTAGACAATATCCAAACTTAAATAAAGTCCTCATTATATTTATTATCACACTACTTTACAAAATAGTGAGGACTACAAAGAACCATCTTGGACCATTACTTCACTCCTCGACTAGTCCCCAACTACATTCTCGCCTCTTGAGAAGAACAATGGAACCCAAAAGGAAAAGGGTGAGCTCAACTAACCAAGTAAAGAATATTATGACTAAGATAATGTAGAACAAATTATCCTTAGTCCTCAACAGGAAAAATCTAATAGAATACAATAGACAACAAGTTTTAGATCAACAACTGCAGTGGAAGCAGTAATCCATTAGAAGAGTCAAGTAGAGAATACTGTCTACTATCTTCTATGATTTAAAAATTCATCATCAATATTTTATCTCTGCAATAACAATCAATAAACATTTCACATCATCGAATTATCTATGCACTACGGGCCAAGGATATTCGTTAGTATCACATCAACAAATTATCCATACACTACGGGCCAAGGATATTTATTAGTATCACCAGTTGTCATAATCATGCCCAACAACTGTCCATCTATGCACTACGGGCCAAAAAGGACTTTCACCACATCATTTGTCTGTAACATTACAGGTCATAATTATACCAATACAAATTTTCCTGGTCATAATCATACCAATTAACAGTACATCTATGCACTATGGGCCAAAGATGACTTTTATCATAATATAAGCATGAGGATGATGACAATGATATAAGAATTCAATTAAATGAGATTAAGGATAAATTTTAAAGATTTATAATTCAATTTATCCAGAGTTCAAGAATGTCCAAATTGTCAACATGATAACTGCATTGTGGAGTAAAATTCAAGAATAATATTCATGTATCAAAAATAATTTGGACAGAAAAGAAATCACTTTTATAATGAATAGTACCCCGTGAATAGTACCTAAATGAATAGTACCAAATAAATAGTACCCCGTCATACAAAGTACCCCGAATAAATACTACTCCGAGTGAATAGTAACAAATGAATAGTAACCCATCAGGAAAAGTATCCCGAATCCCCGAGTGAATGATACTCGAGTGAATAGTACCTAAGTGAATAGTAACCCGTGAATAATAACAAATAAATAGTAACCCATCATGAAAAATACCCCGAATTCCCGAGTGAATAATACCTGAGTGAATAGTACCCGAGTGAATAGTTAACAAATGAATAGTAACCCGTCATGAAAAGTACCATGAATCCCCAAGTGAATAATACCCGAGTGAATAGTACCCGAGTGAATAGTAACCCGTGAATAGTAATAAATAAATAGTAACCCGTCATGAAAAGTGTAAGACCCCAAATAATTAATAAATGAAATTTAATTTCCTCTAATTATTATTTTGAAATAGTAAGGGTTGATTTGATTAATGTGGATAGTTATGGGTAAAATACGCAAGTATTTCAAAATAAGCAAATGGTTATAAAATATTCATTATTGTCGAGGAATATTCGTTTGGTCGTGGAATATTAAATGACTGCGTTGGGAATATTCGCACGCGACGGTAGCGACCATGTGTGGTCCCCATAACGAAAAGCGATTGGAGGAAGAAAACGACAAATATAAGTTGTTTAAAAATAACGGCGTAGTTGTTACCGCTGGTTAACCTTTGAAATACGTTGGTTAAAACACAAGAATACGGCGTTGTTGCACTAAGAAGTACACTGTATTGCACCAATTATTGACTTTTTACGTAAGAAGGCACTACTCAATAATGGTTACTGGTAATTCTTTATTCAAAGATTTTATTTTATTGATTCAATAATTGTTGCGTTGATATTTTATATTGTTGTTGTTTCAATAATTGTCATTACACAAGATTTTTATTATCGAAGCAATAATTCATATTATCTGAATAATATTATTAGATAACATTATTGGCAATGTCTAGAAAGTTCGTCTAAGGAGAGGTTTGGTCACCTAATCAAGGCTACCAAGAAGGAGAAATTCTTATCGAAAGCCCTCTCTTTCTTGGGAACCGCTTATTATCAATATTGTAATTTCGTAATATTATTTGTGAATAATTAATTATTGATTCATATGATGAGGAAAATATTGATTTTATATGGATATAGATAGAGAAAATTTTTAATGTGACAATTGTTGAAAATTAAAATTTTATCTTTTTACGATAAAATAATTCATTTAAATATATTATTATATTTTAATAATATAATAATGGTGATATTTTTACAATGAATGTGTGATATCACAGTATACGAGGAGAAAGAGTATTTTTGTTGCAATAAATGTTTAAAACATGTTAAACATACTGTGGACCCATTTATTGATTGAAATTTGATTATAACTTTGAAAAATCGCTTTCGTTTATGGATTTGGTCATTTTCATTTGGGAATTTGGAAACACTTTCTTCTCGTAAAGTTGTAGAGAATTGAATTTCCTATACAACCTCGCGAGATTCAATTTTTTCGGCAAAAGGGCTATTTATTGTGAATTATTGAAGTTCTGAAGCTCCGAAATAATTGATTTTTGGAAGTTTAAAATATTTTAAATAACAAAAACGTTTTTTTTAAGCTTGGTGAGGTGAGACCACATGTGGCTGAAGTCTTTGGGCAAATCTAGTGTGCGTAGGAAAATTTTGTTAAATATATTATTAATATATTAAATTTTCTGCTTTGGTGTTCTAAGCATTTTCCTATAAATAGGGTGCTTAGGTTAGAATTGAAAATTACGCTTAAATCAAGTTTTCTCTCTATATTATCGAAGCGTATTCTTGTGAGTATTTTGAGTATACTTTGAGTATTGCTATACAATGCAAGTTCAAGTTATAGCCTATATCCAGTATTCCAGTGAGAAGTACTGTCTTTCCGAGGTAAGATATATTATTTTTTTTCAGAATGATATTATTTCTTCAATATCATTATCTTTGAAATATTGATCTGAAGTTTTTATCAAATTTGGAACTTTTGGTGTCTAAGTTCTTATTCACGATACTGACACTATTATTCACGCAGTATCTTGAGATTATTCACGAATACGGCCTAAGATATTCATCGAAAAATGAAAATTTTTCTTCATTCAAAATATTTATTTCGGATACTAGCTTTGATTGTATCCATGTTTTGATCATTCTTGAATTTTACACCACTATGATTATTTTTGAGGTATTTTTGGACGTGGATAAAACAAAGTACTAATCCTTAATCCTTGTCATTTTGTTTCAACCGGATTCGTTTTTTAAAAATATTTTTCATCATCCTCACCTTAAATGATGATATTATTGAATATCTTTGGCACCAGAAAAGCAAAGATGAATGATTTATGATGAATATCTTTGGCCCAGTAGTGCAAAGATGAATGATTTCGATGAATATCTTGGCCCGTAGTGCAAAAGATGAACAAGTGTTTAGATGAACATGATCCATTGGTGAATGTCCTTGGCTCAGAAAGCAAGGATGAATATTTGATCCCAGATATATATTGATTGATGTTACAGGATAAAAATAGGCGATGAACTTTAAAATTCATACATAGAAGATAGTAGTTTGTATTCTCTACTTAACTCTTCTAATGAATTATTATTTCCATTCATGAATATTGATTTAAAACTTGTTGTCTATTGTATTCTATTAGATTTTTCCTGTTGAAGACTAACGATAATTTGTTGTATATTATCTTAGTCATAATATTCTTTTTCGGGCTAGTTGAGCTCACCCTTTTCCTTTTTGTTCCATTTTTCTTCTCGGGAGGCGAGAATATAGCGAAGCAGTTTAGTCTGGGTATGGAATGAAGGTTCTAGGGAGAGTTGTTTAGTAGTCCTCACCATTGTTGTAAAATAATGTATCAATAATTATGATGAGGATTTATTTGTATGTGGATATTGTCAGATGGCAATATCTGTATTTAAACTCACAGTTTTACTATTGTAATAATAAAGTTGTAGTTGTTTCTGTACCGTGTATTGACAACTCAGAATGGGTGCTGTATACCTATTTTGGTGGTGTCACAAAAAGTACCCCGAATCCCCGAGTGAATAATACCCGAGTGAATAGTAATCTGTGAATAGTACCCTGAGTGAAAATATGAAAATTTAATAAGAAAGTTCAGACCAATATTCCAATGAAACGATACTAGATGAAGCGCAAAACTCAAGGATATTTTACTAATTTCAGGAATTATAGAAGCAATACTTACTATAGTAAGTTTAGATTTAAGAATATGAAAAGAAATAACATACGAAACTGCAAATGGATTTTCACCTATCATGAGGTACGTAATCCGCGTAGACAGGTTATTTCCACAGATTAAAGGATGAATACGAAAAATAATATTCCTTACGAATACGAAAG
Organism: Panax ginseng; assembly: GCA_020205605.1. Taxonomy (NCBI): domain Eukaryota; kingdom Viridiplantae; phylum Streptophyta; class Magnoliopsida; order Apiales; family Araliaceae; genus Panax; species Panax ginseng. Next base: position 34,213,951 of record CM035149.1, read on the forward strand.
AAATAATACCCTTACGAATACAAAAAAAAATAACACCCATTACCTTAGTAGAAAACTGAATACTACAATAGTGAAATAACGGAATACTCTTCTTCTTACTCTCTATAGTTTCTCTCTTTATAGTTTCTCTCTTTATAGTTTCTCTTGTGAGTCTTAGTGAATTGGTGAGAATGAAAAAAGAAATAAGCTTCTATTTATAGGGGAATGGACAAATAGTAACTGATTCACAAACGGTTCAGATTGATTTACTATTAAAACGGACAGTCCATATTGATTTACTATTAAAACCACAACCGGTGGTCCATATAGATTTACTATTAAAACCACCACCGACGGTCCAGATTGATTTACTATTAAAACCACCATCGACGATCCATAAAATTAGCACATCTCCTCATGAAATAATAAGCCAAACTCACAACAAACGCCTAATGACAAACCCCTCTATTTATATCAAAAAAATTGAATAAATATTTACCACAAATCATTTATCTTTAATAAACACATTTTTAATCTGTTAACAATTATTTATCATTAATATTATAATTTACAATATTAACAACCGGATCATTCTCAGGAAAGATTTCTCCTTATTGGCGCGCAATTAAATGACCTAACCCCTTTCCTCAACAGAACTTTCTAGACAATGTCAATAATGCAAATAATAATATGAATAAATGTGTTATCTCAATTATTGATTTAATAATATAAAATTTTGTGCAGATGATACAATGACAATAATAGAATCAATAAAATGAGATAATATGCAGCAACTACTGTTGCAATAATTGAATAAAACTGAGTGACTTCTTACGTAACCATCAATAATCATAGATATCAGGCAATACCGCAGGCATATCAGGCAACAACGCCAGACATCGTATTTTTTATCACCAGATATTTCAACAGTTTAACGGTAAAAGTTTTGTCATTATTTTTATAAAAAGGTTATTTCTGATGCTTTCTATATCCGACAGTTATTCCGTTGCGGGGTCCACCAATGATTGTGTCGTCTACGGATATTCCCCGATAAAAAGAATATTTTCCGACCAAACGAATATTCCCCAACACAACGAATATTTTATGACAACTTGCTTGGTTTGTAAAATTTTTACATATCACCCTTAACTTTAACCTTTTATCAATTTAACCATTTACTAAATAGAATAATAATTATAAGAAAAATGAATACTTTCATTTCATAAATTTTGGGGTCTTACATTTTGTTCTCTAAATTAAAAATCGACTTAACTCTAGGAGACGATACCCTATATTGTCCTAATGACACAATTCATATAGGCACAACACACAGACACTTGACATTTTATTTTAAGAAAATTATTAGGAAAATAGTAAATATATTTACATAGAAATTAAGGTGCCTATCACTTTTCATTCGTTTAAGCAAGCCCGTGAACTTTATGAATATCGATTGCACACCAATTTTTAGGAGTTATATAATGGGCCATCTCGATTATCAAATTTTAAAATATGGATGAGTTGGTACATCTAGGATTGAGCAAAAAACGGGTATAACCGAACTACCGAACCAAACCGAAATAATTTAACCGAAATTTTCTGAAATTTCGATTATTTTTAATATTTCGGTTATATTCGATTTTTTTTACGATTTTTGGTTAGGTTGTACGGGTTTTGTTTTTAAGTTATTCGGTTTAACCGAATAACCGAAGTCAAGTCACATTAGTCATTATTACTTTACTCAGCCCATTAGTCTAGTCAAGTCAAGTCATTAGACTCATTACTATTTTACTCACCGAACTCAGCCCATTAGTCAAGTCCATTTCTACTTTACTATTTTCTCTGAATCTCTTTCATTACCAGCTGAGGCTCCAAATTCAGGTTATAAAGTAATCCAAGATGAAGAAGCGAGCTTTATTGTTGCTTCAGATTGTGCAAGGAACGTGACCTTATCGATCTGCCTTTCCTTGAGAACAAGACCTTGACTACTCAGATCTTCTCCGAGATGCGAAACCTACTCTTCGTTCTTCTCCGAGACTCCGACCCTCCTCCTTCTCAGATCTGTACTCAGATCTCTCAAGAGTCAAAATCTCAAGTCCACCTTCGCTCGGCTTGGGCTTGCTCGACGAGTTTGTCTAGGTAGGTTGTTGGCTGAGTTTTTGTAATATGTACAATAATCATGTAGGAACTCTTATGTTGTTGTTGTTCTCTCTCTGACGGTAGTCGGTAATATGTTTGCTGCTTTTGCTATTAATTGTTAAATGATAAGTCTTCTAAATTCGGTATTAACCGAATAACCGAATAATCTATTCGATTATTCGGTTATCATTGATTTCGGTTAATTGTTCGGATACTCAAAACAGTGTATTTCCGGTTTTCGGTTATAACCGAAATGCTTGTTCGGTTCGGTTAATAACCGAATGCTCACCCCTAGATACATCCATTTAAAGTTTTACCAATTGATGATTTTATCTAATTGTCTGTATTAAAATTAAACTTTCAAAATCCGTCGGCATTTATGTTGATTTGTTCCCTCAAAATCACCCTTAAAATTAATAAATCTCAAATAACAAAGGAAATAATAATAATAATAAAAAAGAAAAGAGAGTAGAAAAAAATTCCGACATCGACATGGGACTAACAAATATTTTCTTATATGTCTTGAAAACATGGCTCATGATATTAAACCATAATATTCTAAATGGAACAAAGTTAAAAAGTATTTATACATAACTAGCAATGCCACACGTATTATGTATATAAATTATGCAAGACAAAATAATTTTTTTATAAAATTTGGATGACTAAATAAAAAGAAAAAAATAATCAATATTAAAAGAACAAAATAAAAAATACTTTAAAAGTTGAAAGGCATTTTTGGAAATTAAAAAGACTTTAAAAATTTATTTACGCTAAAGCCCTCCGATTTTATATATTAGAAGATTACTAAACTAATTTGTTTAACTAATTAATACCAAAATAATAGAAAAATATTAATAGTTTTTTTTAAAATAATGTCAATTTTTAGTTTTAAAATAAAAAATATATTTTTGAAACAATTAAAAAATATATATTTAAAAGAAACATAATAAATAAGTTATAGAGGAGGTAAATTATCACTTAATATATGGAGATGATAAATGATAAATTTTGAATATTAAAATTTTCAATAATAAATTTGATAGAAGTGAATCTACTTATGTGGTAAATGGACCCGAGGCGGCGATGGGTGAGCCATTCTTAGTCCAACCCTAAAACCATCTTTAGCTCTTCTGTTTTCTACAAATTCTCATCACTCTCCGACTCTCATCTTCATCAATTTCTAATTAAAACCAACTTTATAGAATTTGTATCACCATCCGATCTAGTCATTCCGAATAACACTTCCCCACCCCCGTCTTACCGCGGCTGCTGGCACTGTCAGGTGAACTATTTTTTCTCGTAGGAATTGTTAGATTTGGAGCTGTCGAGTTCTGTATTAAAATTGTCCCATTTCTTTCATTTGTGTTGTATTCTTGAAAGAGAGGATATATGAAAGTGATTCTTTCAATCATTAGCCAGGATTATATGAGAAAGTGAAAATATATTTCCGATTCTCATATTCATCTCGGATTCTCATCACTCTCCGATTCTTCATCTCCGATTATATGAGAAAGTTATGTGTAACTGTTCATTTAGTAGGTGCAAATGCTTAAATCTATTTAAATCTATACTAGCATGATGCAATTTTTTGGGTTTATTAGTTTATCATCTAATATTGTTTACTGATTTGATATTAGGGATTTGGAGGGACTATTTTTGGGTTAAATTTTCAGATTCTGAATTTATTTGTCGAATTCACTGAACACTGATGGGTCGAAAGAAGCCCACCAGCCGTGAGGATAACCCTGCTGGGGTGGTTAACTCGAAAAAGAAGGCAGTTAAGATTGATGATGATGAATACTCTATTGGAACAGAGTTGTCGGAGGAGCAGTTGGTTCAGGAAGAGCAAATAGCACCTATTACTGGTAAGAAGAAGGGTAAGAAGGGAAATACTAAGAATTCACAGATTAAAGATGATGATAATGATGATGTTGAGAGTTATGATAATGACGATGTTGGGAAAAAGAAGTCAAAGTCGAAGAAGAGTGGGAATAAGAGTTCGTTTAGTTCTTCGAGTTTTGCGTTACTTGGGGAGGGGGATGATGAAAATGATGGAGGTTCGAATATAACTCAAAGTGAGGTTGATGAAGGTGTTCCAAGTGAGGAAGAAGGTGAGGCAGTTGTAGCTTTTAAAGGAAAGAAGAAATCATCTAAATCGAAAAAGAGTACTAGTTTGTTTACTGCATCTGCATTTGGTGCAATTGGTGGCGATGATGATGATGGGGATGTAATCGATGATTCTGGTTTGGAGCAAAATGATAACAATGATGAGCCGATTATTACTTTTACGGAGAAAAAGAAGCTGTCAAAATCGAATAAGAAAGGTAGTGGTGGTGTTACTTCGGCATCTAGTTTTGATGGTATAGGTGAGGAGAACAAGGAAGAAATTGAAGAGGATGATGAAGATGTAGCTTCTATTTCCTTCTTGGGCAAGAAGAAGAAATCCTCAAAATCTTCTAAGAAGAGTAATAATTCATTCAGTGCTGTGTTTGCTGATGAAGAAAATGATGAAGATGCTTCTTTTTCTAAATCTGGTACTGACACTGTTAATGATGATATTAGTGCATTGGATGTAGATGCATCTGCTATAATATTTTCTGGAAAAAAGAAGTCATCCAAAAAGAAGAGTAACAGTGGTTTTAATGCACTTGAGGCCGAGCCTGCTGATAAACTTACAGGTGTTGCTGAGCAAGAAAAACCTGGTGCACTTATAAGTAATAAAGAAGCTGATGATGCCCAAAGTAAAAAGCTCCCCAGTGAAGATGTTGTGGAAACTTCAAAAAACAAAAAGAAGAAAAAGAAAGGTGGAAGGACTGCACAGGAAGAGGACGACCTTGATAAAATTCTAGCAGAACTTGGTGAAGCCCCTCCTTCATTAAAGACTGCTTCTGCTCTTCCACCTGAGGACAAAGTTCAGACTCAACCTGAACCAGCTGGGTTGGCAGATACTGCAGGTGATAAGGAAGTTGAAGAAGAAGGAGGCGTGGAGACTGCAGCTGCAAAGAAGAAGAAAAAGAAGAAGGAGAAGGAAAAAGAGAAGAAGGCTGCTGCAGCAGCAGCTGCAGCTGCCCCTGTTGTGGAAGAGGAACAGACAGAAACAAGTAGTAAAGCAGCAGTAGATAAGAAAGTTCCAAAACATGTTAGAGAGATGCAAGAGAGGCTTGCCAGACTTAAGGAAGCTGAAGAAAGGAAGAAAAGGGAAGAGGATGAGAGGTTGAGGAAGGAAGAAGAGGAGAGACAACGACAAGAAGAATTGGAAAGACTAGCAGAAGAAAAAAAGCGTTTGAAAAAGGAGAGAGAGAAAGAAAAACTTTTGAAGAAGAAACAAGAAGGGAAGCTTTTAACAGGGAAACAGAAGGAAGAAGCCCGTCGTCGGGAGGCAATGAGGAACCAAATACTTGCTAATGCTGGAGACTTTCCTCTTAGTACTGCTGACACTGCTGGTGTACCTGCAAAACGGCCCAAGTATCAAACAAAGAAGTCAAAGCCAAATCCTCAAGCAAATGGCTCGGCCCTTGCCAAGGCTGTTGAAAGCACGGAAGCAAATGAAAAGCAGGAGGAAATTGTGGAGTTGGAATCCATTGAGATGGAGAAGGTCGAAGAAGTGAACTCAATGGATGTGGAGGAGAAAACAGAATTTGTTGATGTGGTTGAAGAGAATGAAATTGATGCAGAAGATGATGAGGAAGAATGGGATGCTAAGAGTTGGGATGATGAGGATCTCAAGCTGCCCGGTAAAAGTGCATTCGCTGATGAAGAGGCTGACTCTGAACCTGAAAATGTGGTTAAAAAAGACACAAAGAGTTCTCAGCTAGCTTCTCGTGATGCCAAGCCAGCAATTGCTACTCAGAAAGTAATCTCTACTGCTCCATCGGAAGCTGTGGATGTTAGTAGTAAGAAAAACCGTCATACAGGTGAGGTTGCAGCCAATAGTAAACAGAAAGAAGTCGCTGCGAAAAAGGAAGCACCAAAAGCAGAAGAAGGTGAAAATCTCCGGTCCCCAATCTGCTGTATTATGGGTCATGTTGATACTGGGAAAACCAAGCTGCTTGATTGTATCCGAGGCACTAATGTTCAGGAAGGCGAGGCTGGTGGAATTACTCAGCAAATTGGCGCAACATATTTTCCTGCTGAAAACTTGCGTGACAGAACTAAGGAACTGAAAGCTGATGCAAAGCTGAAAGTTCCAGGTCTATTGGTTATCGATACCCCTGGACACGAGTCATTTACGAATTTGCGCTCTCGGGGTTCCGGATTATGTGATATTGCGATTTTGGTTGTTGACATAATGCATGGTTTGGAACCACAGACCATTGAATCACTTAATCTTCTGAGAATGAGGAATACCGAGTTCATTGTTGCATTGAACAAGGTGAGTTACTTTTGAATTGCAGTTTATTTATTGTTTTTTATTGAGTTCCTTGTTATATTTGGTTTCTTTAATATCAAGATGCACAGGTTGACAGATTGTATGGGTGGAAAACTTGTCGCAATGCACCAATCGTGAAGGCTATGAAGCAACAGACTAAAGATGTCCAAAATGAATTTAATAGGAGGCTTATTGAGGTCATATATATCCCTTCTTTTCTCAATAAAATTTTTGTTAGGCAGGTGGATGAAGTTACATTTTTTGGGGGATAATTTCAGGTTATTACACAGTTCAAGGAGCAAGGATTAAATACTGAATTGTACTATAAAAACAAAGAAATGGGGGAGACTTTCAGTATTGTACCCACAAGTGCAATCAGGTATTTTTTTGTGGACCTTTTTGTGTACCCTTTTTAGACCCTGTTAGATGCTCTTCTGCTGCATGAATTTCCGAAATTTTAAAGTAGCATTTGTGCTGATAATCTGGGGTTCTGGATGCAACAGTGGTGAAGGTATCCCTGACTTGTTATTATTACTGGTTCAATGGACTCAGAAGACGATGGTTGAAAAACTTACATATAGCGATGAAGTGCAGGTATACTGTTTTTTTAATTAGTATTCTTCAATTCAGTAGAAGCGTTATCTGGTTATGCGGTTTCTGATATTGTTTGGAAATCTTTGTCAGTGTACTGTTTTGGAGGTTAAGGTTGTTGAAGGCCATGGAACTACGATTGATGTGGTGTTGGTTAATGGTGTGCTTCATGAAGGGGATCAGATAGTTGTGTGTGGCATGCAGGCAAGCATATAATATTTTGCTACTGTAAGATCTATAGTTATGATGGATCTCATGGTCTCACATCTTTTCTTTTTAGGGACCAATTGTTACCACAATCCGAGCATTATTGACACCCCATCCAATGAAGGAACTCCGTGTTAAGGTAAATTGCTACTTTGACTGTTTAGAAAAAAATTCAGGACACTTTTCTTGTTCTGATTAAGTTCCCTCGAAATGCTATCTCAGAACAGGTATTGTTGCCAACTTATGCATCTGGAATCTGTACATATCGAAATATTTGGTGTACTATTGCGATGATACGCTTTCCAGTGTTTCTGTTTACTTTTCACTCTCACCTCTTAATTGTTTTTATGGCTCAATGTCGTCAGTCATATGCTTCCCTGCAATGTTCTAAAAGGCGATAGGCCGGGGGCCTAGGCGTAATTTTTTATTTTAAGCCAATTTTAATATTTTATCTTACATTTATCTAAACAAAACAATAATATAAAACAAAATAATCTATTATAAAGATAATAAAGACCTTTGCTTAAAGTTCAAACACATATCCATATTGTTAATGTCAAAGTTCAAACACAAACATATAATTGTTCAAAGTTCAAACATATTTTTAACGTATTAGTTTTATTCATAAACAAGATTGCTATTAAATAATAAAATTTAAAATTTTAAGAATTTAATTCAATATTAAAAATTAAATATTACAAATGTATTATCATCATTTATATAATTTGAAATTGGTACAAGTTCAAAAAATTACAACTATAATAAAATTATCCATTTTGACTTGATATTGTTCACTTCTTGTTGTGATTTGATATGTTACAACCTGTATTATGAATATGGTAAATAATTTGAAAAATAAATATATCAAGATCTAGTTTGGGTAGTTATTAAAATTAAAAAAAATTCTTCGCCTAGACCCTGTCTAGGCCCTGTTTAATTTTCTGGAGTAATTTTTTTGCTGCCTTGGGTTTAGGTGAGGCGCCAGGAGGCCCAGCGCCTACGCGAGGTGCCAAGGGGGGCCTAGCGCCTAGGCGGGGCGCCAAGGGGGCCTAGCGCCTAGGCGGTGCCTAGGCGGGGATAAAAGAACTAGCGAAGAAAACCCAGCCCCCTAAAAAAATTATGTTGCAGCGATCTATAGCTAGCCCCTTTTCAGAAAGCTGTACATGCTTCTTACTGGGTTGAATAACATAAGTGCATAACATTTTAAAATTCACACAAGTACACAACTTCCTTTATTTGGTTATAAATACAAGCCCTTTTTTCCATTATGAAATGGAAAATAGCTTCCAAACGTGCGCTCCAGCGAAGAAAACTGTAAGAATAAGTATAATAAATAAAGAAAATCAGATACATTTTACATCTTTAAATATGATTTCTAAACGTGGGGTTCTTGAACTCAAAAATGCTTGTCCAACTTCAGATAATGAATAAATTGCACTTGACTCCATGAAGAGCTCCGCAGGTGGGGTCTATAATTATTGTTTTGCTGTGGTTTTTACAGGGATTTTATCTCTTTCCTGCCTTTTGTGTGTGTTTTTGTTAGTAAGAACCTTTGTGTATGTTGTTTATTCATACAAATGCAAGAAGAAATATTAGGGGGAATAGGGAAGGTTTAAGTGAAGGTGCACTGATTATTAAGCCCGTCTTTCCAACCTTCGAAAGATTAAAACTTTAGGATTGATAATGCAAGTAAATAATTGCAATGGGAATTATGGGAAGTTAAAAAAGATATAGACAAAAGATGAATGAAAAGGTGAACTAGGGAAGTGCAATGGTTTATGGCAAATTACTGCTAATGTTAGGGGGGGTGCATATTACTCTAATTTAGATTTAAATTAGCTTGTACATGTAAAAAGTTGACTTATCCACAATAACAGAAGTTACATAACTTCTCTTGGAAGCATAAAAACAAAATTACTTTTGCCAAGTGTTGGTCCGATACCAATACACTTATTGACCTGGTGAATTGTGCATTAGTAATGTTCCCAAATATGGTACTTTTCTATTCCGAGAAATAAATTTAGTTTACCTAAATTTGTATTTGTTTTCTACCTCTAATTGCACAAATATCAATATTTTAACTCGGTATTGACTATTGGATGCTCAAGCATTACTTTTGTACTAAATTATTTCTAGAACAATCACCTTGTTGATGCAAATAAAAATCTTCTATGAAATTTAGCTTTGTTGCATTCAGATTTTAAGAAAATTCCTAATGATAAACATCCATATAAACTACCCCGTAGTGTACCAGATTTTAGCCTATGTTGTACGCATTCTCATATCAGTTCCACAAACCGAAACGATGAGTTCTAGGCAACATTTGTCTGACCAGGCTTATGGTTTACTTTACCCAAGTTCTTAGCTGTACAACCTTAGAATTGTCTTGAAGAACATTATTTGTTTGCTGGGTCTTCAATTTAGTCATAGTTTAATTAATGTCTTATATGCTAAGCAGACTTCTCGATAAATGAATTCATGCTAGAACTAGTAGGAACTTTAGCTATAGATTTTTTTTTCTTCTCTTAGAAGCAACTCTTGCTGTTGATTAATTGGGACAAGTACTTTTTATTATTTGATGTTTTATTTTACAAACATTTTTGTTTAGTTTCCTACATTGAAAGATCCGATATTCTAGTGCTTTTTTATTTTCTTGAAAACCTTGTTATGTGCTTACTTGTCAAAACAAAAAAAACATTGAGACCCACTTATACCTGGAATTCACTCTTGGGGACATGTTACAAGCACCTGAATGGATTTTAGTATTTGGTGCAATAAGCGAAATAATTCCAGATTTCCCTTTTGCTCACACCACTGATACCAATTTTCACTTTCTCTAGAACATGACTTATTTTTCCGGTATTTTTGAATTAGCATAATATTTCATCCAATGTAATGATGAATCTGCTGGGTTTGCTGATTTCAGGGAACTTATCTGCACCATAAAGAAATTAAGGCTGCACAGGGTATCAAGATTACTGCACAGGTGAATTTAATAATCTAAATTGTTCTTTTGTAGGATTGTACTTGTGACTTTCTTACTTCTTTAAGAAATGATTGAGGAGTTATTAAATTCCGTTTTGACTTTATTGTTTTTTTTTGTTCCAATTCTGTTGAGAATTTTGGATAGCTTGGTGCTGTGTTATACAGTTATAATGTCTGTCATATGGGTTAGCCCTCTCTGGCATTTTTCCCTTCTTGCTATGGTAATTGTTATTTAAATAATAAATAGATGCAGCTCTCCCTCCTTGAAACACCCAAGCCCAATTGGTTCCTTCCATCTACTCTTCTTCTTCGGAATATGAGGTGACTTGTACTTTTCTTCTTTTCCGTTCATGCAGGGCCTTGAACATGCAATTGCAGGCACTGGTCTTTATGTGGTTGGGCCTAATGATGATTTGGAAGATATTAAAGAGTCCACAATGGAAGATATGAGGTCAGTGATGAACAGGATTGATAAAACTGGTGAAGGGGTTTGTGTTCAATCATCTACTCTTGGATCATTGGAAGCATTGCTAGAGTTCTTAAAGACCCCAGCAGTAAATATACCTGTTAGTGGTATAAGCATAGGCCCTGTTCATAAGAAGGATGTCATGAAGGCCAGTGTAATGCTTGAGAAGAAGAAAGAGTACGCCACCATCTTGGCCTTTGATGTTAAAGTGACGCCAGAGGCTCGGGAGCTTGCAGATGAATATGGTGTCAAAATATTTATTGCTGATATCATTTACCACTTATTCGATCAGTTTAAGGCCTATATTGACACTTTGAAGGAGGAAAAGAAGAAGGAAGCTGCTGAGGATGCGGTATTTCCTTGCGTTCTAAAGATTATGCCAAACTGCGTTTTTAACAAGAAGGATCCAATTGTTTTGGGTGTTGATGTTCTTGAGGGAATTGCTAAGGTGCATTTTCTTTTAAATGATTTGCCATTGCTAAGGTCAATTGTCGTTATTATTAATAATTGTGTAATTTTGTTGCTCACTAATTGCATGATTGAATGGAATAAGCTGTAGGTCTCACCTATCATTGAAAAAAAAAACCTGTAGAGCTCTCAATACAAGGTTTTGCAGTATTTTTTTTGTTCTACAGAATTTACTGCAAAAAGTTGTCCTTCAAATAAGTGGTGCATATATTACTGGATGAAGCTGATCAAATTCCATCCATAAGGCCTTAATAATAATTTGGCCACTTCAGCATCCTACTGGTACAAGCTTTAGATAATCTTAAGGTGCCTTGGCCTTTTTTTCCCCGGTATAAGAAGAAAGTTTATTAAAAAAAAAGAGGATATAATAAACAGGGGGACAAGAAGTCTCTGCTGTCATTAGACAAGAAAAACAAGTCCAAAAGAGCACTTAAGCAAGTGCACGCCTTCAATGCCTACACAAATCGGTGCCAAAGGTACCCCAAGAGAAGCAAGAAATATTACCCTATCATTCAGCAACTATAAAGATATGCAGCTCCCTCTAAACAGTCTTGCATTTAAATAGAAAGGACACCTTAGTAGGAATTTGGCATTCGTCTTGCTTCCATATCCTCAAGAAGGAATTAAAAACATACTCCCTCCGTCCCATAGTTATAGGCTGATTTCTTTTGGCACATAGTTTAAGAAAATTAGTTTAAGTGATAATTTTAACAGAAAATTTTCACATATACCCCTTAATATGGAATTAATGAATAAATTAATTACTCCTTACTTATCACATTGGAACTCTTAACTTCATTGATTGTTGGTACAATTGTCTTTTATACACAAAATATGTTAAACTAGTAAAGCCTAAAAAGTTGAATTCTTTTATTGAGAATACAACAATATTAAATGTGGTGATAAAAATAATGACATTGAAGGTTGTTTCTTTAAAAAAAGAGTAATGGTTGAATATTTATTATAAGGGCATAAAAGTAAAATAATGAACCAACTAAATTTTATAAATAGTAAGTAGCCTATATATTGAGACATCTCAAAATGGAAAAAAAGCCTATAACTATGGGACGGAGGGAGTATCTTTCTTTCATATAACCATTCAAAAAGCCATTAATTGGTTATATTTGAGTCCTTGATAAGTAATGAATATTGACTAGGATTGGGTATTAGTGTATAATTGGCTTTAAATTTTGCAAGAAATTGACATGGAATCTAAAGTTAACTTTTTCCTTGTACAAATATACTGCATCTTATTGTCAAATCTTACTTTTTGGTCTTGAATTGGCAGAATCCTTTACCGTGTTCAAACTTCAAAGTAGTCGTTATAATTTTTACTCCTGTGAAAGCCTACTATAGAATAACGATAAAATTTAAGATTATTAACTGTTTTCTTTTAACGTATGAAATTTGAATGTGTGTTTTTGCTAATTTAGTTGTCAACATGATCCATAAAAAATCACCCAACTGCTTTAAGATCCAAAAAGGAATTCTTTTTTCATGATGTTTCTTATACTATATCTGTTTTATAAAACTTTCTTATTTCATGTCGTTGAGCTTGCTGTGCAGAATCCTAATTCATAAGTTAATTGTCGTGGAATGATTTGCAACTTTTAATATTCTATTGTGAACTTTAACTTCCTAAACATAAAGGAAATGTTCTGCATTTGGAGTTCAATCATTATTAGTTGAAATTTATTAATCTTGAGATTTAATTGTTTATTGGTAAATGCGTCTTATTCTATTTAAACTTCATTTGCACAGATTGGCACTCCTATATGTATTCCGCAGAAGGACTTCATTGACATTGGTCGAATAGCTTCCATTGAGAACAACCACAAGCCAGTTGATTATGCCAAGAAAGGCCAGAAGGTGGCAATTAAGGTAAGAAACTTGGATGTGAGGCTCAGAATTTGATTTTTTGTTTGTTTTTTGGGAATTTTTTTCCTCCCTAGAAATAATATTAATTATTAATCATTTACTTTAATTGTTCTTCATGAGTTGGTATTATGATTTGGAAAAGGGACATTACCTTTAACCTGAGAGAAGGGATATCAGCACCACCACATTGAAATATATTTGATAATTGCTAGAAATGTTACCAGACATGCAGAAACATGAAAATGACGGTATAACTTCACAACTCATATGCTATACTTTGAATTCTTATAAGCAAAAAGTGTATACAAGAAAAGTAGAATTACATAATACTACCTATGTTAGATATGCAAAAAAAATTTGGATTAGTTAATCTAAAATCTATACTAGCAATTGTATGATTTTGGAATGAGGTTCAACAAATATAAATTTTTATATAGGGAAGTACCCTTGATGAATAACTTCTAGGTCGGAAGTGTTCCAATCTCTGCACTTGGGCTTACCCTATTATTTACAGAATTTTTTCAACTATGAAGTTCCTGATGTTCAAGATCTTTTATTGCTTTATCTGAAAATTGTCTGATATATTTGTGGTCACTCTTTATTAGGGTAACCTTCAGGATTTGTTGCGAAATATTGTCCTTCTCCCGTGACCTCTTTCAGACACTAAAAACACGAGCCAGAATAAGAAAAAAGAATAATAATGAACTTGCTTATTTAATTTGTACTCATTTGTAAAGTAGATTCTCACTTGTAGTTATTTGGAGCCTTGTGTAGATAATTGGCAGCAATTCAGATGAACAGCAAAAAATGTTTGGTAGACATTTTGAGATTGAAGATGAGCTTGTCAGCCACATCTCTAGGAGGTCAATTGACATACTCAAGGCTAATTATCGGGTAAGTGAAATTAAATTTCAAATGATCTTTCTTTTTGTGAATACGATGCAGTGTTTAACATTGTTATTTGATTCATCATGTACAGGATGAGCTGTCTAATGAAGAGTGGAGGCTGGTTGTCAAACTGAAAAACCTTTTCAAGATACAATGAGTTTGGTATTCATGTACACCAGCGAAGCAGTTCTTGTCTTCAGATATGCTCGGGGGCTTTTGCGAGCACGGCACTTTACTGTATAAAAAAAAGATGTTATTTTTCTGAGGTGAGGAGCTTAGACGTGAAAACTATACTACAAATGAAACTGTGATTGGCGATCATGTTTCAGGCATGCGATTGTTAATTACTTTAGAGCCGTGTCTCGATGTGAACGCCCTCGACTAAGGCTCAGTTTTGGAGTTGGTATTTTCTTTATACTCTTGGCACTTGGCTTCATCTTTTTGGCAGGATACAAGACCTTTTTATTAAAGCATATGCAGGAGCTCATAGATTACTCCACTTTGACCCCGCAACCTATAGAAAATGGTTTAATGTTTGTGGGAAATAAAGGTGTTTACGATTTTTTTTTTTAAAACATCACAGGTTATGATCAATTTGTTCATTTTATATCAATCTGATTTGCTGCTGAGCTGTGAGTAATCTTCGTCCGACACTAGTGCTGAGAATTTGTCAGTCTTTTCTTTCTTTGTTTCGGTGGAGTCTCTTGGTAAGAAGACTTGCATCGTTTATTCTCTCTTGGAATTTCTAAGTGACTCATTAGAAGTTGATGCTAATGTGCCACATGTGCGTAAATGTAAACTGTGTCACATGTGCGTTGACTTGTTAACGTGGCAGGTCTGATGTGATATTTAATATTATAATTTGACACGTGTTGCTGCTGACGTGGCTTTTCAATTTTTCTCAAAAAATTGCTTCCCAGAATCTTGGAACTTTAATCATATGACCGTTGGAGCAATATGAGTTGACTGTTAAAATCTTACACTGATTAATATTTATATTAAAATATGAGATTTCTTCTGTATATTCTTTTCTTCTCTTTCGCTACATACTATTAATATAATCTCAAGAAGATATATATATAATAATAATAATAATAATAATAATAATAATAATAATAATAATAATAATAATAATAATAATACAAATAATAGTATTAATAAATAATAATAATAATAATAGTTCATTTGTTCAAGGCAGTTGGAATTTTATGGTTGCATTTGGCCCGTCATAGAGAAACATGTTCTGGATAGGATGATTAAGCTCTCATCAAACGATAATAATTCAATTCAAGTCTCAGTGGTTCATCAAATAATTTTAAATAATTGGGTTGAAGATTATTCAAAGGAGTACAATTCAAGTATTATTTGGCTGACATAATTGGCCCATTCAATTCAATCCATTCACGAATTCCTAATTGATTTCAGAAACCATGAAAATCATGATAGCCAACAGATTTTACGTGCAAAATGAAGTTTATTATTCATGTGGGCTGGCTAATTTAATTAAGCGTGAGAAGAAATTAATTAAAGTGGGCAGCATATATGGAAGGAATATTCAACATATATCATCGTCCATGCAAAGCATGCAATATGGGTACCAAGCATCAGCTTATATATGTACACGTGGACTATATACTACATTCAAGTGGGATTCTAGAATGCAAAGGATTCTAGTATATATTTGTCATGTGGGACCGTGGATTTCAAGCTAGTCAGCATATATTTGGTTACATGAATTCTTTAATTCCTTAACAGACCAGTACACGGATTCTTATCAAGGAATATCATTCTAGATTTCCCGCGGTAAAGAAGATCGCATGCAACGAAGGAGTTTTATTTTTATTTGGATTTTTAATTCTATTGTAATTAAGATTTCTTTTTAATTAGAATTCTTTTTCAAATTGACTTCTATTAGGGTTATAGTTTATAAATTCTTATTAGGATTTGAATTGTTTTAAGTAGTATAAATAGAGGTCTAAGTTGATGTAATCAAACACATTATTCATTATTATTATTCAATATATTTGTGAGTTTATTCTCTACTTTTGGTTCTTTGAAGAATTCCTAAGAATAATTAATTCTTAGTTATTTCTTTGAGATTCAATTTGACTTATCATACAATAATTCATAGTTGTGTGTGGCGTCTTCTACCGCATCAATCGTCGATTGTACCGAGATTACCGCTTCAATATAAGCGAGGGGTCAAGGTGTCGTTGGTGTCCATTCAACGCAGATTCCGAACGCAAGTAATTGTACCAAGATTATCGTCTAAAGTATAGACGAGGGTTAAGATGTTGCAAGCAATTCACCCAACAACTGTGCTAGAAACGATCCAGGCGACGACCACCTCACGCAAGCATGCCGTGGAGTCTATCAAGGTCGATCAACAAGGAAAGGATTCGATGGCCTCAGATTCTACTCCCGCCGCTGCTCGCTGTGTTGTTTCTGAAGAGGTTGAACTAGAAGTGAAAAGATGGATGTCCCGCTTGGATGATAATATTGTTCGTTTTGCTGCTCGCGAAGATGTAATCTTCTTCTACAATGTCAGTTTCAACAATGCCCTGGTCGACATGTTTGTAAGAATGAATCCCACCTTGGACCATAGCCAGTTTCCTGTGGCGCCCACATTACCTATTTTTCCACCCTCCGATCAGGAAGATGAAAGCGATGAGGAGGTTGATCACGACGATTGACCTAATTAGGAAGTCCTCAGTTTTATAATTTCTTAGCTTTGTAATTCTAAGATGATGACTGTGACACCCCAAAATAGGTATACAACACCCATTCTGAGTCGCCAAATACATGGTACAGAAACAACTACAACTTTATTAATACAATTGTCGGGCAAAATACGACAACACATCAACTGTGAGTTAAAATACAAATATTGTCATCTAGACAATATTCACACCCAAATAAGTCCTCATTACAATTATTGATACATTATTTTACAAAAAATGGTGAGGACTACTAAAACGACTTTCTAGAACCTTTATTCCATACCCCGACTAGTACTCGCTACATTCTCGCCTCCTGAGAAGAAAAATGGAACAAAAAGGAAAAGGGTGAGCTCAACTAGCTCAGTAAAGAACATTATGACTAAGATAATATAGAACAAATTATCGTTAGTTTTCAACAGGGAAAAATCTGATAGAATATAATAGACAACAAGTTTCAGATCAATATTCGCAGCGGAAATAATAATTTATAGAAGAGATTACGTAGAGAATGAAATATGCTATTATCTATGAATTTAAAAGTCCATCATCAATATTTTATTTCTGTAACATCAATCAATATACATCTTGAATCAAATATTCATCTTTGCACTACAGGCCAAAGATATTCATCAGTTGGTCATGTTCATCTCAACACCTGTTCATCTTTGTACTACGGGCCAAAGATATTCATCAAAAATTCATTCATCTTTGCACTACAGACCAAAGATATTCAGTAATATCATCATTTAAGACTGAGGATGATGAAAAATATTTTAAAGAAAACGAATCCAGTGAAACAAAAGAACAAATATTAAGGATTCGTACTTTTAAATAAATCCAAGTTCAAAAATACTTCATAAATAACCATAGTGAAGTAAAATTCAAGAATGATCAAAACATGGATACAATCAAAGCTAGTATCCATAATAGATATTTTGGATAAAAAACAAAAATTTAATTTTTTACGTGAATAAAGGCCAGATTCGTGAATAAGTGTCAGATACGTGAATAGTGCCGTATACGTGAATAGTAACCCCGACACGAAAAGATAAGAATTTCACAAGAAAAATCTTACAAATATTCTGGCATAATGATATTAGAAGAAATAATGTCATTTTAAAAAAAATAACACCCCTTACCTCGAAAAAAAAGACAAGATTTTCGACCGAATATCGATATATAGTGTCAAGGAATTTGTACCGTATAGCAACACTCAAAGTCTAAAAATACTCACAAGAATACACTCGATAATATAAAGAGAGAAAACTTCAGTTTCTGGTGTGATTTTCAATTCTAACCTAAGCACCCTATTTATAGGAAATTACTTAGAACACCAAAGCAGAAAATTTAATAAAATATTAATATATAATAAAATTTTCCTATGCCCACTTAGACTTCTGAATTCAACATGTTTACAATACTTGTGGGGCCCACCAAATGCACAAAAAATGTTTTTATTAAAAAAAAATTAAAACTTTAAAAATCAATTATTCTGGAACTTTAATTCATAATAAATAGTCCTTTTATCAGAAAAATTTGAACCTTATGTCCATTCCATAGGAAATTCCATTATCTACAACTTTGTAGTTTTAAGTTTTTCCAAATTCCAAACAGAAGTTGACCGAAATCCACAAACGGGCGATTTTACAAGCTATAATTAAATTTCAGTCAAGAAATGGGGTCCACAAACATGAAAAACATGTTTTAAATATTTTTAGTAACAAAAATATTCTTCCTCCTCATTTATTCATATATCCCACATTCATTGTAAAAATATCACCATTATTATATTATTAAAATATAATAATAAATTAAAATGAATTATTTTATCAGAAAAGATAAAATATCAATTTTCAACAATTGTCACATTAAAAAATTTTCTCCATCTATATCCACATAAAATGAATATTTTTCTTATCATATAAATCAATAATTAATTATTCATAAATAATATTACAGAATCACAATATCGACAACTAGGCCGTTCCCAGGATTTCTCCAATAAGGATATCTCCTTACTGGCGCGTAATTAGGTGACCAAACCTCTCCTTAGACAGAACTTTCTAGACATTGCCAATAATGTTATCTAATAATATTATTCAAATAATATGAATTATTGATTTGATAATGAAAATATCGCAGAAGTGACAATTATTGAAACAACAATAATATAAAATATCAACGTAGCAATTATTGAATCAATAAAATAAAATATTGAACAATAATTATCGTAACAATTATTGAGTAGTGCCTTCTACGTAAGAATCAATAATTGGTGCAATACTGGTGCTATCGTGTTTTAAACCACCGGGTATTCCAATAGTGTTAATCAGAATAACTACGTCGTTATTTATAAACAACTTATACTTGTCGCTTTCTTCATCCAATCGCTTTTCGTTATGGGGCCCACATTAAGGTCAGTGTCACTGCATTTAATATTCCCCGACAAAGAAGAATATTCCACGACCAAATGAATATTCCTCGACAACAATGAATATTTTATAACCACTTGCTTATTTGAAATATTTAGCATTTTACCCATAACTAACCACATTAATCAAATCAACCCTTACTATTTCAAAATAATAAATAGAGGAAATTCAATTTCATTAATAATAAGTTGGGGTCTTACAACCTCCCTCCTTATGAAATTTTTTCCTCGAAATTGACGGTGCGTCATTCTGGCGTTTCAAAAGGTGAGGATACCTCGCTTTCATTTCCGTTTCCAACTCCCATGTCATTTCCTCAATAGCATGGTTCCTCCACAAAACTTTGACTTGTGGTATGACCTTTATGCGTAGGACATGCTCCTTCCTATCCAAGATCTTGACAGGTACCTCTTCATACGTTAAGTCTTGGCTATCTCGTGGGTTCTAACTCAATAACGTGGTTTGGTCTTTCACATATTTACGTAGTATTATATATATGAAAACAATATGAACACGAGACATACTTGGAGGTAATGCGAGTCTATAGGCCACATTTCCTACTCGGTTAAGAATCTGAAATGGACCAATAAATCATGGATTGAGCTTTCCTCTCTTCCCAAATCTTGTAACTCCCTTCCATGGAGCCACACGCAACAATACATGATCCCCAATACTAAATTCCACGTCCTTTCGATGAAGATCCGCATAACTCTTTTGTCAATCCTGTGCCGTTTGTATACGTTGTCGAATCATTTGGATCTTTTCTGTACTCATACGTACCAACTCTGGTCCCAATAATGTTGCTTCACCCACCTCGTCCCAACATACTGGAGAGCGACACTTTCGTCCATATAATGCTTCGAATGGAGCCACACCTATACTTGCCTGATAACTGTTGTTGTAGGAGAAATCCACCAATGGTAAATACTTATCCCAACTCCCTTTGAAATCTAGGACACAGAGTCTTAATAGATCTTCAAGAGTTTGAATAGTCCTCTTTGATTATCCGTCGGTTTGAGGATGGAATGCCGAACTGAATCGTAAGTCCGTGCCCATAGCTTTTTGCAAGCTAACCCAAAATCGTGAAGTAAATCTTGGGTCACGATCCGAAACTATGGATACTGGCATGCCATGCAATCTCACAATCTCATTCACGCACATACGAGCAAGACGTTCAAGGAATAAGTCTCCGTGACGGCAAGAAATGAGCAGACTTAGTTAATCTATCAACAATAACCCAAATCGCATCTATGCCTTCGTAAACCGTGGGAAGACCCGTGAATCTAAATCCATGGTAATGTGTTCCCACTTCCATTTCAGAATCTCAAGTGGTTGCAATGGACCCTTTGGCACTTGATGCTCCGCCTTTACACGTTGACAAGCTAAACACCTCGAGATAAACTTTGCAATCTCTCTCTTCATATTATTCCACCAAAATGTATGTCGAAGATCACGATACATTTTGGTACTTCCAGGATGGATTGCAAACGGTGTATTGTGTGCCTCCATCATGATCTTGTTATTTAAATCAGAATCGTTAGGAACACAAAGTCTGGAGTGGACTCGAAGTATTCTTTCTTCATCGATTCTTGCCTCCGGGATAACACCTTCTTGTACTTTCTTCTTCATACGCATCAGCTCCAGGTTCGTGGCTTGAACAACTTTAACTTTATCTATTAAAGTTGGTTCTATGTGCATACTTGACATCATCGCACTCGTTCCTGCATATGATCTTCTACTCAACGCGTCAGCTACCATGTTTGCTTTTCCAGGATGGTACTGAATGGTATGGTCGTAGTCTTTCAACAGCTCGAGCCAACGTCGTTGCCGCATATTGAGTTCCTTTTGGGTGAAGAAATATTTGAGGCTTTTATGGTCTGGATATATCTCCACTTTCTCTCCATATAGATAGTGCCTCCAGATCTTTAGCACGAAAACGACTGCTGCCAACTCTAGATCATGAGTAGGATAATTCCTCTCATATTCTTTAAGTTGTTGCGAGGCATAGGCTATGACTTTCCCATGTTGCATGAGAACACACCCTAACCCTTTGCCCGAAACATTGCTGTAGATAACAAATCCATCCAAACCAGATGGTATTGTCAGAACAGGTGCCAAAATGAGTCTCCTCTTGAGCTCTTGAAAACTCTTCTCGCATTCCTCGCTCCATATGAATTTTGTATTCTTCCGAGTCAGCTGAGTTAACGGAGTAGCAATTCGAGAAAATCCTTCCACAAATCTCTGAAATAACCAGCTAAACCCAGAAAGCTACGTACTTCGGTCACCGTCTTCGGTTGCTCCCAACTTTGTATTGCTTCAATCTTTGCCGGGTCAACAGATACTCCATGTTTTGACACCACGTTCCCAAAGGATGCTACTTCCTTAAGCCAGAACTCACATTTCTTCAACTTGGCATATAACTTGTTTTCACGAAGCCTTTGGAGTACCAGCTTCAAATGGTGCTCATGATCTTCACGGTTTTTGGAATATATGAGGATGTCATCAATAAAGATAACAACGAACTGATCCAAATATTCCTTGAATATCCGGTTCATCATATCCATGAAAGCCACAGGAGCATTAGTCAATCCAAAAGACATGACTAAGAATTCATAATTTCCGTACCGAGTTCTGAAGGCAGTCTTTGGAATATCCTCAGTTCTAATCTTCAGCTGATGATATCCAGAACGAAGATCGATCTTTGAAAAGAATTGTGCTCCTTGCAACTGGTCAAACAGGTCATTAATGCGAGGTAGCGGATACCTATTCTTGATGGTGACATGGTTCAATTCTCGATAGTCAATACAAAGTCGCATACTTTCGTCTTTCTTCTTTACAAATAAAATAGGAGCACCTCAAGGAGATGTACTAGGACGGATGAAACCGATGTCCAATAACTCCCCGTAGTTGGACCTTTAACTCACGAAGTTCAATAGAGCCATTCGATATGGGGTTTTAGAAATGGGTTTTGTACCAGTTCAAGATCAATAAAGAATTCAACTTCGTGTTCGGGGTAAACCGGAAGTTCTTCAGAAATACGTCAGAAATTTACTAACAAATGTGAATATTATTCAAACCGACGTGTCTTTATTCAAATCCATAACATGGGCTAAGAAAACTTGACATCCGTTTTTCAATAAATGAATAGCTTTATGAATTGATATGACAATTAGTGGTTTAGTTGCTTGAATTGCATAACACAAAGTTGGTTAGAAATATGAAAGCTAACAACCTTACGAAAATAATCAATTTTGGCATGATGAGTAGTTAACCAATCAATCCCTAAAATCACATCAAAAGCAAGTATCTTTAAAGAGATAAGGTCAACAGGTAATGTGATGGTACCAACTTGGATCAAACAAGATTTATAAACAGTGGATGTAATGAAAGTTTCTCTTAAAGGAGTCTCCACAGATAAATCAAAGTCTAATTTCTCCGGAGTCAAGTTTAAACGTTGAGCACAAGCAGGAGAGATAAATGAATGGGTAGCACCGGTATCTAGTAAGGTATAAACTTCGCAAAAATTTATGATTAGCTTACCCGTGATCACCTCGTTTGGGTTCCTCGCATTTTGACCAATCACGACAAACGCTCTTCCAGGAACCGTTGATTTTGACTTTTCTGGGACATCCTTTTGAGTCACCATCCCCACTGGATTTGGTTTCGCTACAGTACAATCTCGGGCGATATATTCTTTCTTTCCACAATTATAACATACCTTGAATCTGTCAGGCGCTTCAATGATATGTCCTCTTTCCGCAGCTTATATAGCCTATGACCGGTGGTCGTTCTCTCCCTTTGAACCGATTCTTCATTGGTGCTGACGTCTTCACATTGTCATTGTTGAATCTCCTCTTTTTAAAATCTCCACCCGACTCGCTTCTTCTATTTTCATGGCCATGATTACCACCACAGTGGTTACCGTTTTTGTCCATATTTTTCTTTCTTCGTTGGTTATCGTTGTTCTGATGACTACTGTCACCGGTATGATCCTGGTTGTGGTCCCTTGGTTGAACGTACTCGTTGTCTAGCTCTAATAATTGAGCCATGTTGACAACATCTGAATAGAGAGAAAATTTATGAGAAATGAGATATTGACATATGCCGGGTTTCAAACCTCTCAGAAACATCCGCGTCATACACGCTCCTCATTCTCCACCAAATGAGGTGCAAACACGGATAACTCGCAAACTTCGCCTCGATTGGGACACCGCCATGTTATTTTGTTCCAGCTTTAATAAACTCCACTTCCTTCATATGATTTAATACTTTCAGGAAAGTACTTGTCATTGAACAATTTCAAACGCTTCCCATGACATCTTTGAAAGGCCGGATGGGTACGCTTCACAGATTCCCACCAATAATCTGCCTCATTACGGAACATAAAAGTAGCGAATGGAACCTTCTGTTCCTCTATGCATCCCAATACATCGAATATCTTGGTAATTTGCTTCACCCACATTTTTGCCTTAATCGGATCCAATTTTCCCCAGAATTCTGGTGGTCCCAACTCTTTGTACTGCTTGGCTGTGATAAACCGTGCATTGTTATCATTTCCACCTGTATTTTGTACACGAGTCTCCCTCGTCTGATTTTGCATGAACTGCAAAAAACTTCTAAACATTCCGCTGCTCATCGCTCCCGCTTTCAATTGGTATTATTTACAGGAGGAACAACATTGCGCTATCACGACGCTTTCTCCTCATTGGTGAGTAAAGGTGTCTCCACGGTTTCATTTACTCCACTATTAACATTCTCAGTTGCCATTCTCAAATACTGCCATAAAATAAGGGTTAATTAAAGATATCAACATATCACATAATATCCCTATATACTGACCAACCAACAAATAAGCTTAGGTAGGACACACTAGTGAAGGATTTACTCGTCTCTCCCTTCTTAGTTCTATTCCCCGATCTCCGCCAGAGATCGTATCTCTAAGCTCTGAAACCAACTGTGACGCCCCCAAAATAGGTATATAACAACCATTCTGAGTTACCAAATACATGGTACAGAAACAACTACAACTTTATTAATACAATTGTCATGCAAAATACGACAACACATCAACTGTGAGTTAAAATATAAATATTGTCATCTAGACAATATTCACACCCAAATAAGTCCTCATTATAATTATTGATACATTATTTTACAAAAATAGTGAGGACTACTAAAACGACTTTCTAGAACCTTCATTCCATATCCCGACTAGTACTCGGTACATTCTCGCCTCCTGAGAAGAAAAATGGAACAAAAAGGAAAATGGTGAGCTTAACTAGCCCAGTAAAGAACATTATGACTAAGATAATATAGAACAAATTATCGTTAGTCTTCAACAGGGAAAAATCTGATAGAATGTAATAGACAACAAGTTTCAGATCAATATTCACAGCGGAAA
Organism: Panax ginseng; assembly: GCA_020205605.1. Taxonomy (NCBI): domain Eukaryota; kingdom Viridiplantae; phylum Streptophyta; class Magnoliopsida; order Apiales; family Araliaceae; genus Panax; species Panax ginseng. The sequence continues at coordinate 34,238,474 of CM035149.1, forward strand.
TAATAATTCATAGAAGATATTTCGTAGAGAATGAAATCTGCTATTATCTATGAATTTAAAAGTCCATCATCAATATTTTATTTCTGTAACATCAATCAATATACATCTTGAATCAAATATTCATCTTTGCACTACAGGCCAAAGATATTCATCAGTTGGTCATGTTCATCTCAACACATGTTCATCTTTGCACTACGGGCCAAAGATATTCATCAGAAATTCATTCATCTTTGCACTACAGGCCAAAGATATTCAGTAATATCATCATTTAAGACTGAGGTTGATGAAAAATATTTTTAAAAAAATGAATCCAGTGAAACAAAAGAACAAATATTAAGGATTCGTACTTTAAACAGTCCAAGTTCAAAAATACTTCATAAATAACCATAGTGAAGTAAAATTCAAGAATGATCAAAACATGGATACAATCAAAGCTAGTATCCATAATAGATATTTTGGATAAAAAACAAAAATTTAATTTTTCTGTGAATAGTGCCGTATTCGTGAATAGTGTCGTATACGTGAATAGTGCCGTATACGTGAATAGTAACCCCGACACTAAAAGACAAGAATTTCACAAGAAAAATCTTACAAATATTCCGGCATAATGATATTAGAAGAAATAATATCATTTTAAAAAAAATAACATCCCTTACTCGAAAAAAAGTCAAGATTTTTATCGAAATCGTATATATAGTCAGTAGGGAACTTGTACCGTATAGAAATACTCAAAGTCTCAAAATACTCCCAAGAATACACTCGATAATATAAAGAGAGAAAACTTCAGTTTCTGGTATGATTTTCAATTATAACCTAAGCACTCTATTTATAAGAAATTGCTTAGAACACCAAAGCAAAAAATTTAATAAAATATTAATATATAATAAAATTTTCCTACGCCCACTTAGACTTCTGAATTTAACATGTTTACAATACTTGTGGGGCCCACCAAATGCACAAAAAACATTTTTATTAAAAAAATAATTAAAACTTCAAAAATTAATTATTCTGGAACTTCGAAACTTCAATAATTCATAATAAATAGCCTTTTTATCAGAAAAATTCGAACCTTATGCCCATTCTATAGGAAATTTCATTATCTATAACTTTGTAGTTTTAAGTTTTTCCAAATTCCAAACAGAAGTTGACCGAAATCTACAAACGGGCGATTTTACAAGCTATAATCAAATTTCAGTCAAGAAATGGGGTCCACAAACATGAAAAACATGTTTTAAATATTTTTAGTAACAAAAATATTCTTCCTCCTCATTTATTCATATATTCCACATTCATTGTAAAAATATCACCATTATTATATTATTAAAATATAATAATAAATTAAAATAAATTATTTTATCAGAAAAGATAAAATATCAATTTTCAACAATTGTCACATTAAAAAATTTTATCCATCTATATCCACATAAAATGAATATTTTTCTTATCATATAAATTAATAATTAATTATTCATAAATAATATTACAGAATCACAATATCGACAACCAGGCCGTTCTTTGGAAAGAGGGGGCTTTCCAATAAGGATTTTTCCTTACTGACGTGCAATTTGGTTACCAAACCTCTCCTTAGACAAAATTTTTTAGACATTGCCAATAATGTTATCTAATAATATTATTCAAATAATATGAATTATTGATTTGATAATGAAAAATACTGTATAGTGACAATTATTAAAACAACAATAATATAAAATATCAACGTAGCAATTATTGAATCAATAAAATAAAATATTGAACAGTAACTACTGTAACAATTATTGAGTAGTGCCTTCTTACGTAAGAATCAATAATTGGTGCAATACCGTGTGCTATTGTGTTTTAACCACCGGGTATTCCAACAGTGTTAATGGTAACAACTACGCCGTTATTTATAAACAACTTATACTTGTCGTTTTCTTCATCCAATCGCTTTCTATTATGGGGCCCACACAAGGCTACATCGCATACTAATATTCCCGACAAAGAAGAATATTCCACCACCAAACTAATATTCTAGAAACAACAATGAATATTTTATAACCACTTGCTTATTTGAAATATTTACGCATTTTACCCATAACTAACCACATTAATTAAATCAACCCTTACTATTTCAAAATAATAAATAGAGGAAATTCAATTTCATCAATAATAAGTTGGAGTCTTACAATGACTTATTTGAGATTTCTAGCTTTTAATTCTAGTATAAACTAAATTTTAAATTTAGGTTGTAATTGAACCTTTTATGTTCATGAATTGATTATCTATTTAATTTCAATTATTGATTCATATTGAGTTGTCTATCATATTTTGTGCTTATTGATTAATTGTCTAACCAACAATTAACATGATACTTTAGATGAATTTGGGAGATGCAATCTATGTTTAGATATGAATATGATAGCATGTATTCTTAGTTATTTGCATGCGTTAAATAATTAGGGTTGTGTATTGAATAGGGATATCTCTTTGCACTGCATGTAACTTTTGAGAATTGATACTTAATGAATTCGATTCTTTTATTTTGCATAAGAATATAACAAGATTAATTGAATTAAATATTTTTATTTGATCCTTGTGAAATAGCTTATAAATAATTATGAATTCATGTTAACAACTCTAATGGATTTAATAATTGAATGATTTGAGTAATTGATTCATGTTGCATAATCGGGGATATTGTAGTCTTAAGCTTTAATATCTGATTTTCAACCTTTGTGCTAGATTTTATTCTTGGTTTTAGTTAAATTTTTTGTAACTGTTATTCACAAATTGCGATTGTTTAAATAAAATTGAATTAATAAAAAAATAGTAGTTGGGATATAATAGACGTAGATTCTTGCACATAATTGTCTTTATCTAAAATCAGACAACATTGACCTATAGGATACCATAGACCTAAGTCTCTAGTTGCTTTAATATATCGAAATATTTTTTTACCGCACTCAAATGGTATTCTTTGGGATTTGATTGAAACTTGACACATTTACAGACACTGAACATAATGTTAGGTCTATTAGCTGTAATGTATAGAACACTACCAATCATTCATCTATATTTCTTTATGTCAACACTTTTTTCATTTTCATCAACAATTATTTTATAAGTGGTTGACATAGGAGTATTAAGATGTTTATATTTATTTAGATTGAGAAATATGAATACCTTTTTCACATTGCTTATGCTGTCAGAGAAATCATTGCACATAGTAATGTTAGTAAAGCAAAAAATGATGTCATCAACATAGATTTGTAAAATAAGGATATTATCATTTTTATACTTAGTAAATAGAGTTGTATCGACGATATCCTTTTTAAAACAATTTTCTAGTAAGAATTTATTTATCCATTCATACCATGCACTAGGGACTTGTTTTAGGCCATATAAAGCTTTATGCAATTTATACTCATATTCAGGATAATCAGAATCTTCAAAACCAGGAGGTTGTTTAACATAAACTTACTCAATTACACCATTTAAAAATGCAGATTTGACATCCATTTGAAATATTTTAAAATTTGTTTGGCATGCAAAATCTAATAACATACGTATAGACTTAATTCTATTAACAGGAGCATATGTGTGACGCCCCCAAAATAGGTCCACACAACCCATTCTGAGTCGCCAAATACATGGTACAGAAAACAACTACAACTTTATTATTACAATTGTTGTGCAAAACATGACAACACATATGCTGTGAGTTTAAATATAAATATTATCTTCTAGACAATATCCAAACTCAAATAAGTCTTCATTAAAATTATTGATACACTATTTTATAAAATAGTGAGGACTGCTAAAACAACTTACTTGAAACATCACTCCACACCCCGACTAGTTCCCGCTATATTCTCGTCTTCTGAGAAGAAAAATAGAACAAAAAGGAAAAAGGTGAGCTCAACTAGCCCAGTAAAAAATATTATGACTAAGATAATATAGAACAAATTATCGTTAGTCTTCAATAAATCAGATAAAATATAATGGACAACAAGTTTTAGATCAATATTCGTAGCGGAAATAACAATTTATTAGAATTAGAAGAGTTAAGTAAAGAATGAAATCTACTATCTTCTATGATTTAAAAGTCCATCATCAATATTTTATCCTTGTAACATCAATCAATATACATCTTGAATCAAATATTCATCTTTGCACTACAGGCCAAAGATATTCATTTGTATCACCAGTTGGTCATGTTCATCTCAACACCTGTCCACCTTTGCAATACATGCCAAAGATATTCATCAGGTAATCATTCATCTTTGCACTACAGGCCAAAGATATTCAGTTATATCACCATTTAGGATTGAGGATGATGAAAAATATCTTAAAGAAAACGAATCCAGTGAGATAAAAGGACAAGATTAGGGATTCGTACTTTGGTTTATCCAAGTTCAAAAATACTCCATAATAATCCAGTGTGGAGCAATAATTCAAGAATGAAGATCAAAACATACATACAATAAAAAATAGTAACCATAATAGATATCTTGGACAAAGAGAAGAAAATTTAATTTTTCTGTGAATAGTGTTGTATTCGTGAACAGTGTCGTATTCGTGAATAGTGCTGTATACATGAATAGTAACCCCGACACGAAAAAGGTAATAATTTCATAAGAAAAATCATACTTCGTGAATATTACTTGTGAATAGTGCCGTATACGTGAATAGTAACCTCGACATAAAAAGGTAAAAATTTCGTAATAAAATTCATACCGATATTTCGGTATAATGATATTGAAAGAAATAATATCATTTACGAAAAAAATAATATCCCTTACCTCAAAAGAATAGTACTTCTGGCTGAAATATCAGATATAATGCTGAAGGAAAGTTGCACTGAATAGCAATACTCAAGATATCTAAATACTCACAAAAATACGCTCGATATTATATAGAGAGAAAACTTCTGATTTTGGTGTGATTTTATTTTTAACTAAGCACTCTATTTATAGGAAAGTGGTAACACACCACTTTTGACAAACCTTACCTACGGATGACTTTGCAGCATACTCCTTTTGAAAACAATCTTTCCAAAACCAACATGTTTACTCCCATCATTTATCACATGTTAATTGAAATAAAAGAATTAAAATTCAATTTGAAAACTAATTCAAATTCAATTTGATCATCTTCACTCCATTTAATTCACAATAAATAGCCCTTTTATCAGAAAAATATGAAATTTTATATCCATTCCATAGGAAATTTAATTCTCTACAACTTTGTAGAAGAAGTTTTTTCTAAATTCAAAACAGAAAATGACCGAAATTCACATACGGATGATTGTTAATACCTCCATTCTGAGAAAATACTGATAAAACACCTCAGCATTAATTCCTTCATTTATAACCACATAAAATAAATATTTCTTTATTATATAAATTAATAATTAATTATTCACAAATAATATTACAGAATCATAATAATGACAACCGGGTCGTTCTCAGAAAAGAGGGGGCTTTCCGATAAGGATTTCTCCTTACTGGCGCGCAATTAGGTGACCAAACCCCTTTCCTAGACATAACTTCCTTAGATATTGCCAATAATGCTATCTAATAATATTATTCAAATAATATGAATTATTGATCTGATAATGGGAAATACTATGCAGTGATAATTATTGAAACAACAATAATATAAAATATCAACGTAGTAATTATTGAATCAATAAGATAAAATATTGAACAAAGAATTATCGTAATAATTATTGAGTAGTGTCTTCACGTAAGAATCAATAATCCAAAAATATCGTAATACATCTTGTGTGCTTCCGTGTAAACCACGCCAGACATCGCATACTTTAACCACCGTGTATTCCAACAAAGTGTTAATTCAGTAATAACTACGTCGTTATTTATAAAAACTCATACTTGTCATTTTCTTCATAGTTTGTATACGTTGCCGGATCATAGTTCAAGGAGCTGGGACCACCAGAGTTTCTGGGAGAGCCAAAACTACTTAAGGAGGAGACGTGGATAAAGCAGATCACCAAGATATTTGATGTCTTGGGATGCTCTGAGGAGAAAAAGGTTCCCTTTGCCACCTTCATGTTGTGAGGAGAGGCGACATCGGTGGGAATCTATAAAGCGTGATTTTAGCCGCCGCCGCACTAAAGATGTCTTGGGAGAAGTTCCAAGAACTGTTCAACGACAAGTACTTTTCCGAAAGTATTCGTCACATGAAGGAGGTAGAGTTCATCAAACTAGAGCAAAACAATATGACTGTGTCGCAGTACGAAGCTAAATTTGCCGAGTTATCCCGATTTGTATCACACTTGGTTGATAATGAGGAGAGAATGACGCGGATGTTTTTAAGAGGTTTGAAACCCGAGATACATCAATACCTTATCTCTCACAAACTATGTTTGTATTCAGATGTTGTAAATAGGGCACAGTTATTGGAGCACGATAATGAGTCAACCCAACCAAGAGAGAGCAGTCGGTAAGTCGATAATACCAGTGGTAGCAGTCATCAAAGTGGTGACAACAAACGTGGAGGGAATCAACATGCCAGAAATGGTAACCACTTCGGTGGTAATCATGGCCAAGATAATAGAAGTGGAAATTTCAAGAAGAGGATATTCAATAATGATGGAAAGACGTCAGCACCAACACCTGTTGTTAAGGAAGGAGAACGACCATCGGTCGTATTTTATAAATGCGGAGGGGAGGGACACATCAGTCCAAACTGTACGCAGCAGTCCAAAGCATGTTATAATTATGGAAGAGAAGGTCATCTAGCCCGATTTTATTGTGCACCAAATTCAAGTCCAGCTGGGATGGAGGCATCAAAGGCCGTCCCAGACAAGACAAAATCGGTAGTTCAAGGGAGAGTGTTTGTCGTAACCTCCTAAAAAGTGAGGCATCCGAACGAGGTGATCACGGGTAAGATAATCATAAACTCTAGCGAAGACTATACCTTATTTGATACCAGTTCTACCCATTCTTTAATTTCTCCTACTTGCGCTCAACGTTTAAATTTAACTCCGGAGAAATTAGACTTTGACTTATCTGTTGAAACTCCGTTGGGAGAAACCTTCATTACATCCACTGTTTATAAGTCTTGTTTGGTTCAAATCGGTACCCTCACATTACCTGACGATCTTATTTCCTTAAAGATACTTGCATTGATGTGATTTTAGGGATTGATTGGTTAACTACTCATCATGCTAAAATTGATTATTTTCGTAAGGTTGTTAGCTTTCATATTCCTAACCAACCTATTATGAGAATTCAAGCAACCAAACCACTAAAGTCAATCACTGTCATATCAAGCCATAAAGTTATTCATTTATTGAAAAACGGATGTCAAGCTTTCTTAGCCCATGTCACGGATTTAAATAAAAATACGTCATATTTGAATGATATTTCTATTGTTAATAAATTTCATGATGTATTCCCTAAAGAACTTCCTGGCCTACCCCCAGAGCGTGAAATTGAATTTTGTATCGACCTTGAATTCTGTACAAAACCCATTTCCAAAGCCCCATATCGAATGGCTCCTATTGAACTTCAGGAGTTAAAAACCCAACTACAGGAATTATTAGACATTGGTTTTATTCGTCCCAAGACGCTCTCTTTGGGGTGCTCCTCGCTCTATTCGTGAAGAAGAAAGATGGAAGTATGCGACTTTGTATTGATTATCGAGAGTTGAATCATGTCACCATCAAAAAATAAAACCGTTACCTAGTATTGATGATCTGTTTTGACCATTGTATAAGGCGCCAAATTCTTTTCAAAGATCGATCTTCATTAGGATATCATCAATTAAAGATTAAAACCGATGACATTCCAAACATCATTTTCGTAACTCCCATGACGGCATTACAAACTCCTAGTCATATCTTTTGGATTGACTAATGCTCTTGCTGCCTTCATGGATATGAAGAACTGAGTATTCAAGGAATATTTGGATCACTTTGTGGTCGTCTTTATTGATGACATCCTCATTTATTCTAAAAGCCGTGAAGATCATGAGCAACACTTGAGGCTGATACTTCAAAAGCTTCGTGAAAACAAGCTATATGACAAGTTGAAGAAATGCGAGTTCTAGTTTGAGGAAGTAACATTCCTTGGGCACGTGATATCAAATCATGGAATATCTGTTGACCCGACAAAGATTGAAGCAATTCAAAGTTGGGAGCAACATAAGTCAGTGACCGAAGTACGTAGCTTTCTCGGCTTAGCTGGTTATTATCAGAGATTCGTAGAATGGTTTTCTCGAATCGCTACTCCATTAACTCAGCTGACTCGGAAAGATATAAAATTCGGTTAGAGCGAGGAATGTGAGAAGAGTTTTCAATAACTCAAGAGGAGACTCATTTCAGTACTTGTTCTGACAATACTATCTAGTTCGAAGGGATTTGTCATATACAGCGATGCTTCAGGCAAAGGTTTAGGATGTGTTCTCATGCAACATGGGAAAGTCATAGCCTATGCCTCACGACAACTCAAATAATATGAGAGGAATTATCCTACTCATGATCTAGAGTTGGCAACTGTTGTTTTTGCGCTTAAGATTTGGAGGCATTATGTGACGCCCCCAAAATAGGTATACATCACCTATTCTGAGTCACCAAATACATGGTACAGAATACAAATACAATCTTAAATATACAATAAGAGCTGTGGGTTTTAATACAAATATTATCTTCTAGACAATATCCACTCTCAGAATAAGTCCTCATTACAATTATTATCACACTATTTCATAGAATAGTGAGGACTACTAATGCTATCATCTGGACCGTCACTCCGTTCTCCGACTAGTCCCTGCTACATTCTCATTCCTAAAGAGAACAATGAAAGCAAAAGGGCGAGCTCAACTAGCCCAGTAAGAAATATTATGACTAAGATAATCCAGAAAAAAATTATCGTTAGCCTTCAACACTGTTAAACTGATAAAATATAACAAACATCAAGTTTAACTGCAGCAGAACAAGCAATCTATTAGAAGAGTCAAGTAGAAAATAAAATCTACTATCTTCTATGATTTAAAAGGTTTTTCATTACTTTTGTCATTGAGACTCAGCTTAATAAATAATCCACATCATCAAATCATCCTTGCACTACAGGCCAAGGATATTATTTAGTATCACGACCACAAATTATCCACGCACTACGGGCCAAAGATAATCGTGTTTTCATCAGCGGTCCTGATCATGCCATAAAACAATTCATCTTTGCACCCTTGGCCGAAGAGAATCCATAGCCATAATCATATCAAAAACTGTCCATCAATGCACTACGGGCCAATGAGGACTTTTTCCACATCATTTGTAACATTACGGTCATGATTATACCGAATAATCCATGGTCATAATTATACCAAGTCCATCTATGCACTACAGACTACATATGACTTTCAACATAATATAAGCATAGGGATGATGACAATGATATAAGAATTCAATAAAACAAGTTCATGAATTAATTTATCCAGAAATCAATAACGTTCATATTGTCAACATGATACTGCTTTGTGGGGTAAAACTCAAGAATGCTCAGAAGAATATTTCCATGAAAAGATACTGGATGAAGTGCAAATATTAAGGATATTCCACTAATTTTATGGAGTATAAAAGCCAAAACTTTAACCAACTGAGTATAATAAAGAATGAAATAACAAAAGAAATCACCAGGCATGCGATAGACCGCATGCATGTGTTATTCCAATAGAATAATAAATAACGGAATTCAGTCATGCGTAGAACGCACATACATGATATTCCAACAGTAATAATAAATAACGGAACTAGGTCAAAGTAAATTGCACGGATGGGATGTTCCAAATGTAATAATAAATAACGGAATTGTGTCATGCGTAAACGCACGCATGTGATATTCCAATGTAATAATAAATAATCGGAAACTGTGTCAAAGTAAATTGCAACCGGGATGTTCCAAATGTAATAATAAAGAATGGAATAATGTAAGAATTTCACCATGTATGCGGTGCTTCAGATAGACATGTTATTCCAACATAATAATAAAGAATGGAATAACAGAAGAATTTCACCAAGTATAGGGTAGTCCGCGTATATAGGTTATTCCAACAGAATAATAAAGAATGGAATAACAGAAGTTCTCTTCATGAATACGAAAGAAATAATACTCCTTACGAGTACAACAAATAATATCCCTTACCGTAAAAGAAGAGTATTTCGACTGGTAGGGCGAGAATATTACGCTTAAAGCTTCTTAAAACTCTAAAGAAATACGCTCAAAATTATAGAAGAGAATTCTCTGAATTTCTGGTGTGATTTCAATTCTAACTAAGCATCCTATTTATAGGAAAATAGAAATGATACTATGCAATAAAATATAATATATTCTAAATATATATATATATATATATATTTATATATTTTATTTAAAATCTAATAAAATAAATAACTTTATAAAAGTATTCTGCTTTTATATAAAAAGATTTTATTATGCAAAATACTATACAGTGCACTATGCAACACTATGCATAATTAAATATAATATATTCTATTTATAGTCTAATAAAATAAATAACTTTATAAAAGTATTCTGTTTTATATAAAAAGCTTTTCTGTTTTATTACATTAATAATACTAAATATATATATATATATATATATATATATATATATATAAACTTCCGCAACTTCATAAAAATACACCTCAATATATTTAACAACAATTATCAACATTATTATAATTCACAATATTAATCGACCAGGTCGTTCCCAGGAAAGAGAGGGCTTTCCAATAAGGATTTCTCCCTATTGGCGCGCAATTAGGTGACCATACCTCTCCTTGGCAGAACTTCTAGACATCGTTAATATTGCAAATAATAATATTAATAACTCTATCATCTCAATTATTGATTTAATAATATATAAAATATCGACAATAATTGAATCAAATAACGTGAGATACTATGCAATAATTATCAAGCAATAATTGAACAAAACCGAGTGACTTCTCATGTAAGCATCAATAATCAATACCGTAGCTACTATGCAATCACGCCAGACATCGTATTCTTTTTAACTTTGGGTGTTTCAACAGGTTAATGGTAAAACTTCCGCCGTTATTTTTATAAAAATATTTTTGTCATTTTCTCAATCCGACTAATAATTCCGTTGTGGGGTCCACTAATGATTGTCTTGCCGCATTTAATATTCTCTGTTAAAACGAATATTCTCCGACCAATCGAATATAATATAACAACTTACGTACTTTGCAAAATTTATAAATATTACCCACAGCTATAATATTATATCAAATCCACACCATAATATTCAAAAAAAATATTTTAAGAGATTTAAATCTTTATTCATAAAATTTGGGGTCTCACACATTACCTGTATGGAGAGAAGGTGGAGATCTATACGGATCATAAAAGCCTCAAATATTTCTTCACTCAAAAGGAACTCAACATGCGACAATGACGATGGCTTGAGCTGTTGAAAGATTACGATCATACTATTCAATACTATCTTGGAAAAATGAATGTAGTAGCTGACGCATTGAGTAGAAGATCATATGTGGGTACGAGTGCGATATTGTTAACGCAAAGGCCCATTTTGTATGACTCACAAAGGATGGAGATAGAGTTAAAGATTTTAGGGACCCATGTGATGATGACGAATATATGAGTAGAACCGACTTTAATCGATAAAGTTAAAGCTGATCAAGTTAAAGACATGGAGCTGATGCGTATGAGGAAGAAAATACAATAAGGTGCTATTTTGAAAGCAAGAATCGATGAAGAAGGAATACTTCGAGTCAACTCCAGACTTTGTGTTCCTAACGATTTTGACTTGAAGTATAAAATCAATATAGAGGCGCACAACACACCGTTTGCAATCCATCCTGGGAGTACTAAAATGTATCGTGATCTTCGACGTACATTTTGGTGGAGCAATATAAAGAGAGAGATAGTGGGGTTTATCTCAAGGTGTCTAACTTGTCAACGAGTCAAGGCGGAGCATCAAGTGCCAAAAGGTCCATTGCAACCACTTGAAATTCCAGAATGGAAGTGGGAGCACATTACTATGGATTTCGTTACTGGTCTTCCCAAGGTTTCTCAAGGCATAGATGCGATTTGGGTCATTGTTGATAGATTGACCAAGTCTGATCATTTCTTATCGATACGAAAAACTTATACACTTGAACGTCTTGCTCGTATGTACATAAATGAGATTGTAAGATTGCATGGTATGCCAGTATCTATAGTTTCTGATCGAGACCCAAGATTCACTTCAAGATTTTAGGTTAGTTTATAAAAAGCTATGGGCACGGATTTATGATTTAGTTTGGCATATCATCCTCAAACAGATGGACAGTTGGAGAGGACTATTCAAACTCTTGAAGATTTATTAAGACTCTGTGTCCTTGACTTTAAAGGAAGTTGGGATAAGTTCTTACCATTAATGGAGTTTTCCTACAATAATAGTTATCAAGCAAGAATTGGCATGGCTCCATTTGAGGCGTTGTATGGAAGAAAGTGTCGTTCTCCAGTATGTTGGGATGAGGTGGGTGAAGCAGCATTGTTGGGATCGGAGTCGGTACGTATGACTACGGAAAAGATTCAAACGATCTGACAACGTATAAAAACCTCACAAGATCGACAAAAGAGTTCTGTTGATATTCATCGAAAGGACGTGGAATTCAATATTGGAGATCATGTGTTGTTACGTGTTGCTCCATGGAAAGGAGTTACGAGTGTTGGAGAATAACAGTAACAAGAGCAGTATTAACAAGACTAATATCTGAACAAAATTGGAACAACTTAGCTGTTATATGAAAGAAGCCGAGACGTAGCAAAGCTACTGTCCTAAAAAGTGATTCCGCCCTCACTGGTTAGAAACCTTGGTATAGTTAAGCTCCAATGGCGTTCACCCTCTAGGATTCAACGGCAAGCCTTCGATTGCGTGTACTCGCAGAAGAAGACTATGGACCTGTCTTTGTGGATTGCCCAACGAACAGTTAACAGAGTATATAAGATGAGAAGAAGACTGTAACAGAAAGAGAAGAAGGATATATCACTGCATGTATTGTACCCTTTCTGTGAAGAACCGAAGTACTATATATAGAAGAAGAAGAATGTACCGTTGGGAACAAAACGGTAAAGAGAACGTTGGCATTAAGTTGAGTTTACGTTGGAATTACAGAAAATGTAAACATAAATAAGGTTTATGTTTAGGGATTAATGGATGAAAATGGCTAGGTTTAGGTTTAGTATAAAAATAAATAAATAAAAGGGATTTAAGCAAAATAGTGGGCAACCTGGGTGCACCCGCAAGGCACAATCGATCGGATCGGCACCCCCCCTGCGCGGGCGTATCGTGTGCACACACGCACTAAGGTTTTCTGACCAAAAGTCCAAGAACCAAGCTTGGCCTCGCCCAATTCCTTAGCCGTCTTCATGTGCGCGAGCCCATCCCTTTTACACAACCAAGTTACTAGACCTAAGCCAACATGTACTTATATATACATAGAAAGTTTTCAAAATAGATGATATGGGACTTTGATAAAACCATAATATTTTGGAGCATAACCAACAATCCCCCACATGATCCAAAATTATCAAAGAGAAAAAAATTAAAAAGAAGTGAGAAGGGCAATGGATTTTAGATACATAACGTCGATACCTTGTGGGTTTGAATCAACACTTAGTGGAACAAGCTCATGATTGTAGATTATAGGTGAACTATATTTTTGAACCTATTATCTGTGATACAATCAGTTGAACTTGCACACATATCTTAAATCCTGAATCCACACAAGTCCATGTTCATAGCGTTTACAGGCCATGCGCCATATCCCGATTTTCATAAAGGCTCTAGAGAGTTTGCCAAAGACTCTCATAGGAAGCGGCCTACACTTCCACCTTTATATAGGTGAACCCATCAAGTGTATACTGACATACACCACCCTTTAGGGCTATGAGTTTCATTAAGAATCAAAATGATTCATCCTATCACAATTTGTCAGTAAGCACCACATACACACAGGGAGAAATATAAATAATTGTAGTGCTTTAATTAAATAATTACATGACTTGTTGTTACCCATTGAACCCAATTCATGGGATCTCCAATCACATGGGTTGGATTTCCATCATATATTATTTACTCAAGATGTTGGCAATAGTCCCATCCCTCTAGATGCTTCTTGGACTACCTTTTTATTCAATCCCTTAGTAAGCGGATCCGCTAGGTTCTTTTCACACCTTACAAATTCTATGGAAATAACCCCATTACTGATTAGTCCTCGTACAATGTTATGCCTCAAGCGAATATGTCTCTGTTTTCCATTATAAACATGGTTCATTGCCCTGCTAATAGCTGCTTGAGAATCATAAAGCAGAGAAATAGAAGGAATTGGCTTATACCACAATGTTATATCAACCAATAAATTCCTTATCCACTCTGCTTCTGTACCTGCCAATTCTAAAGCAATAAATTCAGATTCCATAGTAGATCTAGTAGTACAAGTTTGTTTAACAGATTTCCAAGAAACAACTCCTCCACCTAAAGTAAACATATAACCACTAGTGGAGTTTGTTTCATCATTATCAGATACCCAATTAGCATCACAATATCCTTCTAAAACACTAGGATGACCAGTAAAATGTACACCTACATTAACTGTTCCTTTTAAATACCTCATTAGTCGTGACAATGCATTCCAATGTTCTTGTGAAGGATTATGTGTATATCTGCTAAGTCTACTAATGGCATATGCAATATCAGGTTGAGTACAGTTCATTAAATACATTACACTACCAATGATTCTAGCATATTCAACTTGTGCAATACCATTCCCTTTATTTTTCTTTAAATGTACACTAGAGTCATAAGGGGTTCCTAATGGCTCTTCATTAAAGAAATTAAATTTCTTAAGAATATTTTCCACATAATGAGACTGTGATAAAACTAAACCATTTGCATGTTTATTTATTTTCATGCCGAGAATCAAATCCGCTTCTCCTAAATCTTTCATATCAAATTTAGAAGATAAAAAATCTTTAGTAGTTTTCACAACTTTCTCATCAGTACCAAATATTAGCAAGTCATCCACATATAAACAAATAATCACACCACAATTTCCATTGAATCTACTATAGACACAACTATCAGATTCATTTGTCACAAAATTATTAGACAAGAGAGTTTTATTAAATTTGTCATTCCATTGTTTTGGCATTTGTTTCAAATCATACAAAGATTTTACAAGTCTACACACTTTATGTTCTTCACCTGGAACAACAAAACCTTCTGGTTGACACATATAAATTTCTTCATTTAACTCTCCATTCAAAAAAGCAGTTTTAGCATCCATTTGGTGGATTATCAATTTATGAATAGAAGCCAAAGCAATTAAAATTCTTATAGTTGCTAATTTAGTCACTGGTGAGTAAGTGTCAAAATAATTAAAACCTTCCTTTTGAGTAAACCCTTTTGCTACAAGTCTTGCCTTAAATTTATCAATAGACCCATCAACTTTTAACTTCTTTTTAAACACCCATTTACATCCAATAGGTTTACTTCCTCTAGGCAAATTAACTAGTTCCCATGTATGGTTAGACATAATAGATTCTAGTTCACTATTAATAGCATCCTTCCAAAAATTTGCATCAACCGATTTTATTGCTTCTTCATAAGTTTTAGGGTCATCTTCAATTATGAAAGCAGTTATAAAGTCTGGACCAAAAGTTTTCTCAAAACGTTGCCTTTTACTTCTAGTAGATGCAGGTACAGGTTCTTTATCTTTCCTTTTAAGAGGTTCACTAGAAGAAGGATTGCCCTCATCTCTAATTTTCATTGGAAATATATTTTCAAAAAATTATGCATCCTTTGTTTCCAAAATTGAATTATTTTGATAATTATTAGTTGCATCTTTAATTACCAAAAATCTATAAGCAGCACTATTAGAAGCATACCCAATAAAAATGCAATCCATTGTTTTAGGTCCAATTTTATTCCTTTTAAATTCTGGTATAACTACTTTAGCTAGACACCCCATACTTTAAGATACCCCAAATTAGGTGCATGTTTCTTCCATAAATGATATGGTGTAGAGTCTATCTTTTTATGTGGAACTCTATTTAAAATATGATTTGTAGAAAGGCAAGCTTCTCCCCACATATTAGAAGGTAAACCAGAACTAATTAACATAGCATTCATCATATATTTAAGTGTTCTATTTTTTCTTTTTGCAACTCCATTGGACTGTGGAGAATAAGGAGGAGAAGTTTCATGTATTATTCCATTTAGTTCACAAATTTTTTTAAGACTTCCTGAATCATATTCACCTCCACGATCAGATCTAAGTCTTTTAATTTTTCTTTCTAACTGATTTTCAACTTCCGCTTTATATTTAATAAACATTTCTTCCGCTTCATCTTTAGAAGAAAGTAGATAAATTCGAGTATATATAGACATATCATCCATAAATAAAATATAATATTTCTTACCACCTCTACTCGAAGTATTTTTAAAATTAGCTAGATCACTGTGAATTAACTCAAGTAGTTCAGTTTATCTTTCAACACTTTTAAAAGGTTTCTTAGCATGTTTTGCTTCTACACAAATTTCACATTTATTAAACTCGGTATTTGCAAGATTAGGTATAAGTTCAAGTTGTTTCAACTTTTTAATAGAAGCTACATTCACATGTCCTAATCTAGCATGCCACATATCCAAAGATTCAACAATATAAGCAAAAGAAGCATTCTTATTATTCAATTCAAAGTAGAAGCATCAAGTACAAATAAACCCCATTACAAAAACCTTTCCCAACAAATTCCCCATTACGAGTAAGTACCAGTTTATCAGATTCAAACATAAGTTTAATCCCAACTTTATTCAACAAAGACCCGGACACTAGATTTCTACGAATATCGGGCACATGAAGAACATCTTGTAAAGCAATTATTTTCCCAGAAGTTAATTTTAGTAAGACTTTTCCTTTTCCCGCAACATTGGTGGCTCGAGAATCCCCCATAAAAACCTTTTCTCCATTAGTCACATTTTTGTAGTTGAGAATTACATCTCTATTCGCGCAAATGTGTCTAGTAGCCCCGGTATCTACTACCCATTCCGTGAAGTTGTCAACTAGATTTACTTCCGAGACAACTGCAACAATAACATCATCGGATTCAACTAAGTTCGCTTGGGGCTTAGGCTGAGAATTATTATTTTTGTTATCTTGCCCCTTGCGAAAGTGACACTTCATAGCAATATGGCCTGGTCTGCCACATACAAAGCAAGGACCTTTAGTAAAAGGTTTCTGAATTTGATTTGAATTGTTGAACCTATTATCCTTTCTTCCCATTGATTTTTGATTTTTTCCTTTGTTTTGGACTAATAATTTTTGCTCTTGCATTGTGGCTTTTGTTCTACGAGATTAGCTTTGACAGTTTGATTTGGAACTACATCTCCTCTTTCTTTAGCTCTGTTTTGTTCTTCAATATGGATGTGAACTACTAATTCCTGCATAGTGAAATCTTCAGTTTCATGTTTAAGGTTCATCTTATAATCTTTCCACGAGGGTGGTAATTTTTCGATAAGTACAGCAACTTGGAAATTCTCACATATTTTCATTCATTCCCCCACAATTGTTTGGTATGTATGAACTTGATCTATAACAGATTTTCCATCTTGCATCTTAAAATCTAAAAATTTCCCCGCCACATATTTCTTAAGGCCAGAGTTTTCAAAAGAATATTTAGATTTTAAAGCTTCCCAAATCTTCTTAGCACTTTCATACGGATAATAAATCTCAAATAGCGAATTAGACAAATAGTGCAACAAATATCTACGACATGTACGATTATCTTTAACATAATCCCCTTCTGCAGACTTATCAGAATCAGACTTTTCAACAATTTCAATAGCAGCAGTAGTAACATCATTAACAGTAACAGCAGGAGCATCCATATACAACACATATTCTAAGTTCATGGTTTCCAAATAAAACAGTATGTCTTCAGACCACCGCTTAAAATTAGTACCATCAAAGCGTTCAATTTTAGACAAATCTAAGTCAGATTTCATCATCTTGTTAATAGCCGAATCACTTTTTAGATTGTTGGAGAATAACAATAACAAGAGCAGTATTAACAAGACTAATATCCGAACAAAATTGGAACAACTTAGTCAAGTTATATGAAAGAAAGTTTAGACGTAGCAAAGCCATCGTGTCCTAAAAAGTGATTCCGCCTCACCGGGTTAGAAACCTTGGTATGCTTAAGCTCCAATTCGTTCACCCTCCAGATTCAACAAGAAGCCTTCGATCATCGTGTACTCGCAGAAGAAGACTATGGACTGTCTTTGTGGATTGCCCAACGAACAGTTAACAGAGTATATAAGATGAGAAGAAGACTATAACAGAAAGAGAAGAAGGATATATCACTGCATGTATTGTACCCTTTCTGTGAAGAACCAAAGTACTATATATAGAAGAAGAAGAATGTACCGTTGGGAACAAAATGGTAAAGAGAACGTTGGCATTAAGTTGAGTTTACGTTGGAATTACAGAAAATGTAAACATAAATAAGGTTTACGTTTGGGGATTAATGGATGAAAACGGCTAGGTTTAGGTTTAGTATAAAAAGAAATAAATAAAAGGGATTTAAGCAAAACAGTGGGCAACCTGGGTGCACCCGCAAGGCACAATCGATCGAATCGGCACCCCCCTGCGCGGGCGTATCGTGCGCACACACGCACTAAGGTTTTCTGACCGAAAGTTCAAGAACCAAGCTTGGCCTCGCCCAATTCCTTAGCCGTCTTCATGTGCGCGAGCCCATCCCTTTTACACAACCAAGTTACTAGACCCAACCCAACATGTACTTAAATACATATAAAAAGTTTTCAAAATAGATGATATGGGACTTTGATAAAACCATAAGATTTTGGAGCATAACCAACAACGAGATTTGGAAAGAGAGGAAAGCTCAATCCTCGATTCATTAGCCCATTTGTAATCCTCGATCGAGTAGGAACTGTGGCCTATAGAATCGCCTTACCGCCAAGTATGTCTCGTGTTCATAACGTTCTTCACATATCTATGTTACGTTAATATGTGAAAGACCCAAAACACATTATTGAATTAGAACCGGACGAGATAGTAGAAGATTTAACGTATGAAGAGGTACCTTTTAAAATCTTGGATAAGAAGGATCATATTCTATGCTCCAAGGTTATACCTCAAGTCAAAGTTTTGTGAAGAAACCACGATGTTGAGGAAATGACTTGGGAGTTAGAATCTGAAATGAAGTTAAGGAATCCTAAAATTTAACTAGGTATCTTGAAAATAAATTTAATTTAATTTATTTTAATAATTAATAAATTTAATTTAATTTAATAAAAAAATTTAAAAATTATATTATATAATACAAAATAAATTAAAATAAAACAAAATAATTAATAAAATAAAATAAAATAATAAATTAAATCAACTCAAAATAATAAACTAAGTAGCATTTGCTTAGTTGGGATGCAATTCAAGTAATTTCTTTATAAAAGTAATTTCCTTGATCACATCAAAAGTAAAGTTTTCATTCATACTTGGCATTCAAGTTGTAATGCACTGATTATGTTTGTACTTTTATCACGTATTCAAGAAGTTATTCATGCTACAGACCAAATATACAAAGTCATGCTAAATTACTGTGGGAGAGGGAGAGAACTTAAGAGTCTTCGACAAATACAGTGTGCATGTCAGTATATACATTAGAAATACAGTTGCCTACACTGAGTTACTTCAACCTCCGACGGACAGTAAGGGCACTTGAAACACCGTGTGCTGTTGTTCTTTGACAACTTTGTGATAGATTGCTTGTAGAGCACATGCCCACATGACAACAACATAGGTGGGTTTTCTTCACTAGCCTGGTCCCGGCTTATTGGACATAGGTGGATCACCTGCACATGAAAAAGTCTTTTATATTGGTTTTACAATTAAATATATATTTTTATTTTTTTGATAATAAAATAATTACATAAATAGCAAGATCTTCAACTGTATAATGGACCTGTAAAATGTCATGAGCCATTATTCGTATTTTCTATTAATCTGTAGTAGATGCATATAATAATTCACGTGCAGAACTAAATGTAAAATTATTTACAATCATATAAAGGCTTCTGATTAAAGAGAAATCTAAAAGCAAAAAAATAAAAATAAAAAACATCTTATAACAGAATGAAAATTTACCATAATTTTACCTTTCAATACTGTAAATTCAATGCTTATATTATCGACCTTTTTTTTAGAGAAAAGGGAATATGGTACATTTCACAAAGCAAGTACCATATTCATAACTTTACTTAAAGATGCAAGGAATTAAATCAAGTATCATACTTCATAAATCCTACAGCTCATTTGAATCATGAAAACATCTAATCCATATTCAAATAACATTTCTTTTTCGGACCAGATGAGTTGGTTGACTTAAATCATAGAAACCAAAAGGATTTGTTGAATAAATTATACAGGAACGTGCTATTGCATGGAATAAAATAAAATCAATAATAATAATATTAAGTTCTTACATGAATTGAGAGAAGCCATCTTGTGTGTATCACGCTTCCGCTGCGCTTAAGGGTGAAAGTCTTTAATTGCCTCTCTCAATCTTAAGATGGATGTTTAGGTGTGTATAAAATTCTTGAGACGACAATTGGGACCAAACCCTAACTGTTTTATTTATAGAATAGCTAAGGGTCAAAATCGTCCATCAAGATTATGAAACCCTAGGACCCATTATGCCAAATACTATTAGAAATATAATTTATAGGCCACATAATTAATTAACAAACCCATAAATAAAGTGATTAAATTAATACAAAATGTAAGCCCAATAATTACATAAATAGTAGAGGCCACAAAAGGAAATAAAATATTCTAACATTCTCCCACTTGGCCAAAATACTATTTATATACAAAACATAACGCTTAAAATCATTAATTTGGCCAAGTATTAATTTAATATCTACATCATGTTCAAATAAAAATACCAATGCGAATTAATACAATCTTTGTGTCACTATTAACACAAGATCCCCATTAGTTACACAATTAGTACTTTTATTAGAACAAAGATTAACATTAAGCATAACAAGTATGAATAGAGTTTACATAAGTGGTAATAGATTAAACTCATTCATATGGTCCAAAACATTACCGTACCGTTTGCTCATAAGGTCTCAAGTGTGCACAATAAAGAGAATAACAAACCATAAACATAAAGTGAAGTTCAAAACAATGAGCTCAAAATTGTTGTCTTACATCAAAATAACTTACTAATTAAGACTACCAGTTAAACCCATGCCGGCAACATGCTCTAAAAGAGCTTGGGTGGTAAGCTTTTCGTAAGTGGATCCGCTAACATATCATGCGTATTAATATATTTAATGACAATACTTTGATCTTCAACTCTTTCCCTGACAAATAAGTACTTAGTGTCGAGGTATAGTTCAACACCACTCGAAATGGTGCTGTTGGAAAAAACTAACAGCATAATTATTATCACAAAATACTTTCAATGGCCTTGAAATGGAATATACAACCTTAAGTCCTGAAATAAGATTCCTTAATAATATGGCGTGACAAGGAGCATGATAACAAGCCACATATTCTGCCATCATCGTGGAAGTGATAGTTAACTCCTGCTTATGAGTTCTCCACAAAATAGGGCCTCCTGAAAGCATAAAGATGTACTCTGATGTGGATTTCTTTTCATCTTTACACTTAGCAAAATCAGAATCAAAATAACCAACACCTTCAAGGTTATCTATTTTTTCTAAATGTAAGCATAATATCCTTAGTACCCTGTAAGTAGCGTACATAAGACTCCCAACCACAGAAGTATAGGGAATAAGATTCATTTGATCACGTTCAGGTGTATTTTTAGGACATTGATATGAGCCAAATTTGTCACCCTTAACAACAAGTTCAGGCGTTAAGAGAAATGACAGTATCTTGATCCTCTATCCCGGACCATTCCATTCACCTAGTCGACAGTAGGGGAGCAATTTTGCATGTTGTATTTATTAAGAACTTTGTCAATATAAGCTCTTTGAGACAATCCTAATATCCCACAAGACCTATCTCGATGATTTTCAATACCTATAACATAAGAGGCTTCACCGAGATCTTTCATATCAAAATTTCTAGAAAGGAAACGTTTGGTCTCATGCAACATGTCTAAGTTATTACTTGCAAATAGTATATCATCAACATACAAAACAAGAAAACAAGACCTTAAAGTATATGCATTGATCCACTATATTTTTCTTAAAATCAAAATTACTCATCACCTCATGAAACTTAAGGTACCATTGTCGAGAAGCCTGTTTTAACCCATATATGGACTTCTTAAGTCTACATACCATATGTTCCTTACCTTTAACCAAAAAACCTTCTGGTTGTGTCATATAGACATTCTCATGCAAGTTACCATTAAGGGATGCAGTTTTAACATCCATCTGATGTAACTCTAAATCATAATGAGCTACTAAAGCCATGACTATTCTAAATGAATCTTTCCTGGATACTGGAGAGAAAGTTTCATTATAATCCACACCTTCTTTTTTGAGTGAAATCCTTAGCAACCAATCGAGCTTTATTCCTTTCAACGTTCCCTTTAGGATCTAATTTGGTCTTATAGACCCACTTGCAACCAACAGGTTTAAAACCTTTTGGTAATTCCTCAAGATCCCAAACGTTATTAAGCTCCATTGATTTCAACTTATCATTCATGGCTTCAAGCCATTGAGTTGATTGAGCACTCGTAATGGCCTCTTTATAGGAGATAGGATCATTAATCTTACTTGAATCATAGTCAATCTCATTAAGATAGGTTATAAAATCATCAAAATTAATAGGCTTTCTAGGTCTTTCGGACCTACGTAAAGGCTGCACAATTTCAGGAATATGATTTTCAATAATGTGAGGTTCAACATTAGATGGTGGCTCAGCTATCTCAGGGGCATCATTCGCCTCAATAGAAGGTTGTTGTGCCTCACCCTCTTGAATTACAGGATTAGAAACATAAAACCTGTTTTCTTCAAGATCAATTTTTCTAAGCTCACCACTCCCACTTAAATCATCATTCTCTAAAAACTCTGCATGCCTAGCCTCAACAATTCTAGTGGTATGCGAGGGACAATAAAATCGAAAACCCTTATATCTCTCAGGATAACCAATGAAATGACAACTAATGGTTTTAGAATCAAGTTTCTTTATTTGTGGATTAAAAAATTTAGCCTCAGCTGGACAGCCCCACACCCGTAAGTATTTTAAACTAGGTTTCCTACCTGTCCAAATTTCATAAGGAGTGTTAGGGACAGATTTTCTAAGAACCCGGTTTAAAATATAAACAACTGTCTTTAATGCCTCAGTTCACAAAAACACAGGTAAGCTAGAATTGCATAACAAACTACGTACCATATCCATAAGGGTACGATTTCGCCTCTCAGCTACACCATTCTGCTGCGGTATATCAGGCATTGTATACTGAGTGACTATTCTATTTTCTTGACAAAATAAGGCAAATAGGTCAGGACTATGACCTGTATCGGAGTGTTTACCATAATACTCTTCGCCTCTATCTGATCTCACTCCTTTAATTTTTTCGGACAAGTTGATTTTCAACTTCAACCATGAAAACTTTAAACATATTTAGTGATTCAGATTTTTCATTAATCAGGTAGACATAAGTATAACGAGAATAGTTATCAATGAACGTAATGAAAGATTTGTGTCCACCAATTCTTGGAGAAAATGGTCCACATATATCAGTGTGAATCACCTCAAGAAGTGCACTACTTCTTGTTGTTCCTTTCTTATTACCTTTCACAAATTTTCCTTTTATACATTCAATACAATGGTCAAGATCAGAAAAATCTAGTGAATGAAGAATTCCATCCTTTACAAGATGTTGCATTATGTCTTTTGAAATATGGCCTAAGCGTTGATGCCACAATTTTGAAAAATTCTCATTATCTAGTTTTCTCTTAGTTCCACTTTTAGAGGTACTTTCTGTCACATTCATTGTTAACAAGTATTCAGAAAAGACATTATCCAAATTTATTTCATAGAGGTTTCCCTCTAAAGAGCTAGAACCAATAACATGAGAGTAATGATAAATAATTATTTTATTATTCCCAAACTTAAACGAAAATCCATCAACGTCAAGTTTAGATACAGAAATTAAATTACATGTCATACTGGGAACATAAAGTATATCATATAAATACAAGATGAAACCACTTTCCAAAATTAAAGGAAGAGTTCCTACAGCTTCAACTTGTATAGACTCTCAATTGCCAACTTTAATGGTTCTTTTCCCTTTTTTTGAATGTCTTCTTTGAAAAGAATCCATGCAATGAATTAGTAATGTGAACCATAACACCAGTGTCAAGCCACCATGTATTAGAAAGGATTCATAAGTTACATAATTGAAGGACGATATACCTTTATTTTCAAGTCATTCTCTTAATTTAGGACATTTTTTCTGAATATTTCCTTACTTTTTACAGAAGTGACATTTAGGACATGTCTCAGAGTTGTTACCTGAATAATTTGCCTGATTTATTTTGGTAGAAATTGGTTTATCCTTATTCTTAAAACCTTTGCCATTTTTATAAGCATTCTTTTTATAGGATCCAGTGGTAGTCAAATGAGAAACATTAGTTTTTTTCAACCTTAAGCCTTTCTTCATCTTGGACGCACATAAAGATTAACTTGCTCATCTTTCTTTTTTTTCTGCGTGTTATAAGTGATCTTAAATGAATCAAACTGTGTCGAAAGAGAAGTCATAATGAAGTGAATAAGAAAACTCTCAAAAAACATCATGTCCATACACTTTAATTTAAAGGCCATGTCGTTCATCATCATAATGTGCTCTCGCACTCCACTAACCCCATCATACCTGCTAATGAGCATTTTCAAAATAAGGGTACTTGCATGTGTTTTAGAAGAACCCTTGAATTGTTCATCGACTAAAGTTAAGTACTCTTTAACATTCTGAAAGTCAGGAATGATTCCTCGAATGGCTGTCGTGATAGAGTTTTTCATAATCATTAGGGACATGCAGTTGAATCGCTCCCACTTTTCATAAATAACCTTTTGCTCAATTGAGCTAGTAGTTGTAAGTGGAGCAGGATGATCCACTCGTAATGCATAGTCCAAAATCATAGTGCCGAGAACAATTTTCACTTACACTTTTCAAGCAGTAAAATTAGTTTCATTAAAGATTTCAATTCCAGAGAGATACCCAGAAATACTAGTTGGAGTCAATGTCGAAACATAATCAAGCTCATAAACATGCTTACAAAAAACTAAAAGCAATCCACAATGTACAACAATAATTAATAATTATTCATAATAAAAAAACCAACTGTAGGGCAAGTAGTTAGTTAAATAAAATCTATTTACAATACCCAAAAAATAGATTTTATTGAGACGTTAGTGCATAATTATCAATTTTTCATTGGTCCAATTAATAATATGCTAATAACATCCCCATAATATAATGCAAAATACATTTATCCACGCATCACCGTTGGGCAGAAACGAAATAAACATGTTACTTATGCAATAAAATTTTATTTAATAAATTCTAATTCTAATTTTTCCGTCGGGTAAAATTAAAATCTTTATTTATTAAATGTAACATTATGTGACTTTTCTTAATCTTTAATTGTTTCAATTAATAATCCTCCGTTGGGCTGATTATTAATTTTAACAATAAAAGAGTCACACATACATGTAAATTATTATATTCAAACTCAATTTTCTTTAAACATATTAATCAAGTTTGAAAATTAACATTATTTAAAATTTACATGTAACAACTTAAAAGCCCTAATAATATATCACATCATGTTCAAAATTTTAAATTAAAATATATAATTATGAACATGAATTGATTATAAAATAATCACGTTAATTTTAACATGAATACATGAGGGCATAAGAATATCATAATATTATCCTACATAATAAATAATAAATTTAATATATAATATTTTAATATTCATGTTCCTGTTCACGCATAACATTATGAATAATAAAACTTTATGCATAATACATATATATGTTAAACGTGTATGAGCAATGAATATATATGCACGGTTGAACTTATATAATATCAACAGAAAAGGTATGATCAATTCTCTACATTCATGTGGTTATATATAATCGGAGAGTCTATACGTGTCGAGCTCCCTTATAGCAAGCGAAAACAAATTAATAAGAGAAGTTCCGCATAATTAAAATTTCTACTGCTGCACAAAATTCAAGGATTGGGTAATACTTCTCATATATATCAATTATGTCTGCAGCAAGGCATATGGAATATATATATATATTTTAACGTTGTATATATATATATATATATATACACCGTAACGTACTGTACTATATATATATAAGCAAGGCATATGGCAATAAACAAGGCATATGACAATAAACAAGGTCATAATACATGATGTAATACTTTAATACCATGAATATAAGAATTGAGATCACATAGTACATGAGAATAAATGTAATAACAAAACTGCAACAGAGTTTTCTTACTTTGGAAATCTTTTTTTTTTCTATGAATTGAAACAAATTGATATTATAATCAACAAGATCCTTTTCACCAAACAATATAAATTAACATATTTTATGCAATAGCGTAACCACGCTCTCATACCAGATGTTGAATAAATTATACAGGAACGTGCTATTGCATGGAATAAAATAAAATCAATAATAATAATATTAAGTACTTACATGAATTGAGAGAAGCCATCTTGTGTGTATCACGCTTCCGCTGCGCTTAAGGGTGAAAGTCTTCAATTGCCTCTCTCAATCTTAAGATGGATGTTTAGGTGTGTATAAAATTCTTGAGACGACTATTAGGACCAAACCCTAACTGTTTTATTTATAGAATAGCTAAGGGTTAAAATCGTCCATCAAGATTATGAAACCCTAGGGCCCATTATGCCAAATACTATTAGGAACATTATTTATATGCCACATAATTAATTACCAAACCCATAAATAAAGTGATTAAATTAATACAAAATATAAGCCCAATAATTACATAAATAGTAGAGGCCACATAAGAAAAATAAATATTCTAACAGGATTTCCCACAGAATACCCCACCTCAGAAAACAACACAATCCACCCAAAAATGATGCCAACTCTGAGATTCACCCAGTCCACTTTTTGCCAATAATGTACTTTGACAAAGCTAAGACCTATTAACAATGAAATTTATTCCTCTTCCACAAATTATTCCTTTCAATTTCAATTTTTAATGTTTATATTATCAAAATTTTCCATAAATTTTACCTTTCGATATTGTAAATTCAATGCTTATATTATCGAATTTTTTTTAGAGAAAAGGGAGAAAAAGCAACTACCCATTTTCTTATCAATTATATACAAGTATTGAATATCTCCTTACCAAACATGTCATCTTCTGCAATCTATTGGGTAAAATGGCAGTAGGGTACCTACAATATACGTTACCTTAGATTACAATCAATACACTATAATTTACCCAATTATAAAGAATAAACCCTAGATTTCTTACTTGACAACCCATATGAGGAAAACTCATGAAGAACAAAACCTAGATTTCTAATGCGACAAACAAAAATTACAAACCCAATAAAATTAAGGAGCTTTACCTTCCGATCCGTTTTGTGACGCCCCCAAAATTAGGTATGTATCACCCATCTTAAGTTGCCAAATACATGGTACAAAATACAAATACAACTTAATTATACAACTGTCGTGTAAAATACGACAAAACATAAACTGAGAGTTTAAACAAATATATATCCCAACTCTGAGTCATGTCACAATTGCACCTTACATAAAGGTACAGTCAATAACTGTTTTAGGAATTAAAATCTTTGGGAAGTGCTCAAGGAAACCTTCGTACATAGGAGGCCATGAATCTAAGTTATGATAGATATCATATGTCCAGAGAATTATCCTTGGTTGACCCAATAGACCCCAAAGAAAAATGAGAAGATTACTATCATCTTCTTTCCAATGGTGAGTCTTTTCTTAACATATAACTGTCTCCACTGTCTCCAAGTGAAAATTATATTTCAAATAAACTCCAAGATCATATAGGTAGTGCTCGTAGATATACTCAGCAAATGGATGTGCACAACCCTGTCTTATGATAACACGAGGTTGTATGTCATTAGACATCTTGTATGATAGTGGCAAAATACCCTTCCAAAGTTGGGTTCACCTCACCCTATTCGGTTCACCAAAATTAAATATCAAATGACGTATACAATACGACACACTTACCTAAAGTTCTCAACAAAATTATTTCCATACTATTTAGGGAGAACTCAACACTATAGACCACCGTTCTATTCCCTGTTATCCCTCATCAACCCAATTACACTCTTATTACGAAAGGAATTGTGAAGCAAAAGGGTGAGCATAACTAGCCCAGTAAAGAATATCATGACTAAAAATAATTAAATTATCAATAGCTTCCGTCAATAATAAATCAGAGGTTTAGAACATATGGTAGATGATAAAACTTTTCAACCATAGTTGCAGTGGAACGAGCAATCCATTAAAAGAGTCAAATAGACCATCAGGTCTATTATCTTCTCTATGTTAAAAGTCCACCAATAATATTTTATCCCTGTAACATCATTCAAAAATTCCTGTCCACAATCATATGAATAACTCATAATCATAATTGTGATTCTGAATTCCTTTTTGCACCTAGGATGAAGATAATTTTCATCACCTATCTTCACCTGAAACATCAAAAATCATGGTTATACCAAATCACAATTCCTGCTCATAATCATACTAATAAATTCATCTTTGCACTACGGCCAAAGATATATAACTGTATAACCAATAACCAACAATTTATCTTTGCACTACAGGCCAAAGATATACAACTGTAAAATCAATAATGCTGAGACTCAGCTTAATAGTATCACGACCACGAATTATCCATGCACTACGGGCCAAGGATATTCGTGTTTTCAATTACGGTCATGATTATACCGAATAATCCCTAGTCATAATCATACCAAGTCCATCTATGCACTACAGGTTAAAATGACTTTTACCATATCATTTGTAACATTACGGTCATGATTATACCGAATAATCCCTGGTCATAATCATACCAAGTCCATCTATGCACGTAAGTCACAGATGACTTTCAACACAACATAAGCATGAGGATCATGACAATGACATAACGAATCAATCAAATGAGATAAAGGATAAATATTAAACATTTATAATATAATTTATCCAGAATTCAAGAATATCCCAATGTTATCAATCACTTAATAATCTCATAATCTAATATCATTAATATTATAACAATATTTTAATCACTTCTTAAACTTATAAACAATTTATTTTAATTGTTTACACTTTACCACATAATGCATTTAATCATTCAAAAATGCCATACTCATAAGATTTCATCACCAATGATCAAATCCCTTATCAAAAATATGCATATACCCTATATAGAATTCCCAAGCCATAAAATCCTATTTTCTAACTTTGTTACTTCACATAACATATTTAACTCATTTACTCATAACTAGATCATTTTCATGAAAAATAACAAATCAGTTTCAAAAATATTTCTTTTCTGGGATTTAGCAGAATATAGTCCCATATTGAACATATATTTTTCTCGGAATTTTTAAAATTTATTTACTATTTTTCAAAAATCAATTTCTAATTAATTCCTTAAGAAATTAGCTACCTCAAGTTTAACTCCAGAAATTCCCAAATCTTGGAAGGATCTTACACATATTAACGTGATCTTCCAATTTAAATTTCATGGTCATCGAAGTTATAGAACTTCGGTTATAGCGTTTTTCGTCGGAAAAACCTAAATATTGAAATGGTCATAACTTGCTCATTTTAAGTCGGAATGAGCTCATTTTTGGACAGGAGGTTCTTTATACCATATACTTTCATGTCCCAAAAGGCCAGAATTTTTCTCATAAATTAAGTGGTCAAAAATGCCCTTTTAAATTCTGGACAGTAGCTTTTTAAGCATTTCCAGATTTTTCATCATTTACTAAAATCAGTCCACACGAAAATCTACAATACCTTTTCCAGTGATTCCACTTGGATAAGTTATAAGACTCATAGATCTAACTCTAGAACTTGACCACACTCAAAAATTCGAAATACAATAGGAGATATGGCCAATTGAATTTCATGTTCCATTTTCTCATAAATCTGATTTTTCAACCCTTTGTGATTTCTAAGAAACTTTCATGTTTTCACATAATAACCAACATAACTTATCATAACACTTATTAATACTACATATACCCATGATTTTCATTCAGTCCAATGCTTTTATTATGACTTTCATCATAATCGATCATTTTCACAATTTAATAAGGAATGAATACAAAGGATCATTCACCGTGCGTGTGGTAATCCACATGTATAAAAGTTATTCTAATGAATAATAAAGAATGGAATAATGAAGGATTCACCATGCATGCGATAGAGACCCATATGTACATGTTATTCTCAACAAAATAATAAAGAAGCGGAACCAAGTCGGTGTGATCGCAGACCGATGGATATTCCAATGAGAATAATAAAGAGCGGAACCAGTCAAAGTAAATTACATAAGCGGGATATTCTAATGAATAATAAATAATGGAACTAAGGTTCACAGTAAACGCATAGACATGATATTTCGGACGAATAATAAAGAACGGAATGATAGAAGAATTTCACCATGTATGCAAAGATTTTGATATACAAAAGTTATTCCAACATAATAATAAAGAATGGAATAATGGAAGAATTTTACCATGTATGCAGACTTCAGATATACAAAAGTTATTCCAACAAAATAATAAGGAATGGAATAACAATAGCTCTCTTCATGAATACGAAAGAAATAATATCCCCTACCTTAGAAAGAAACTGGATACTGGAGTAGAGAGGTAGCAGACTTCTCTTCTTCTTTCTCTCTATAGATTTTCTCTCTATAGCTTCTCTCTATAATTTTTCTCTATAATAAATGCTCTATAGCTTTAGTGAATTGGTGAGAAATGAAGGAAGAATGAGCTTCTATTTATAGAAAAATATAGTTTGGGTAATTGCACGTTTTGGGGCTCGAAAAATTACAGTACAATACCTCCAACTTTTCTTTTATTTTTAATTTAGTCCTGCAAGTATTATCAAACTTGCACCACCTCCCCTAATAGTAAATAATGTGAATCAATAGTTCAATCATGTGAATCAATAGTTATAATCATGTTAAAATACGAAAATACAGTATAATACCTCCATCTATACCTCCCTTTTTAACTTAATCATGCAAGTATTATCAATCTTGCACCAACTCCCCTAATAGTAAATAATGTGAATCAATAGTTCAATCATGTGAATCAATAGTTATAATCATGTGAAAATACGAAATACAGTATAGTACCTCCATCTATACCTCCCTTTTTAACCTAGTCATGCAAGTATTATCAATCTTGCACCAACTCCCTTAATAGTAAATAATGTGAATCAATAGTTCAATCATGTGAATCAATAGTTATAATCATGTGAAAATACGAAATACAGTATAGTACATCCATCTATACCTCCCTTTTTAACTTAGTCATGCAAGTATTATCAATCTTGCACCAACTCCCCTAATAGTAAATAGTGTGAATCAATAGTTCAATTATGTGAATCAATAGTTATAATCATGTGAAAATACGAAATACAATATAGTACCTCCATCTATACCTCCCTTTTTAACTTAGTCATGCAAGTATTATCAATCTTGTACCAACTCCCCTAATAGTAAGTGAATGTGACTCAATAGAACACACATGTGAACAAATAGTTATATAAACATGTGAATTAGTAGCAATTAATTGCTTATTTATCCGATAAATTATCCGATTTATCAATATAACCCCCAGACATCAATTATCATCGGAATAGATGTCGATTTCAACTAACACCAATAATCCCAACACAATGAAACTATCAAATTCATCTTTAATCAACACGAACTTATTCATCATTAATATCATAACTCACAATATTTAAAAACCAGGTCGTTCTCAAGAAAGAGGGGGCTTTCCAATAAGGATTTCTCCCTATTGGCGCGCAATTAGGTGACCAAACCTCTCCTTGACAGAACTTCAAGACATTGTAAATATTGCAATTTAATAATATGAATAACTTTGTCGTCTCAATTATTGATTTAATAATATATAAAATATTATGCAGATGATACTGTGACAATAATCGAATCAATAATATGAGAGATATGATGCAACAATTACTGTAACAATAATTGAGTATAACTGAGTGACTTCTCACGTAAGCATCAATAACCAATATCGTGTGCTACTATGCAACCACGCGTATTTTACCACCGATTATTTTATGACAACTTGCTTACTTTGAAAAAAATTTCAAATGTCACCCTTAACTTTAAACTTTTATCAATTTAATTATTTACCAAAATAGAAAAATTGAATACTTTTATTTTATAAAATTCGGGGTCTCACACGTTTGCTATGGTTTCGTTGGCCGGAGACCTTCCGTTGGCCTTTACCTTTACCTTCCGTCTGCTACAGTATCGCGTGAGAAAGAGGGGGAAGGGTTGGAGAGAGAAATCGATTTTTGCATCTGATGATTATTGGGTTTTATTTTGTTAGTAATTTGACCCATGATGACAACCCGCGTGTTTTTTCCCCCAGTTCGTCTTTTGTCCGTAACTTTAGTACGTTAGAGAAAGAAATCCTATATATATATATATATATATATATATATATATATATATATATATATCAGTCCATTTCAAGGGCTCACCATTTTATTTTACATACCATACTCATCCCTTTAAGTAAATTTAATCTGATGATTCGATTCAATCACTATATCGATATAACCGTCGTTTTAACTTTTAGCCATAGACAACATATACAACGATTTGAACCTAACAAATGTCAAAATTATTAAAGGGGTATGCAAGGTATGTAAAATTAATGGGTAAACCCTTGATCCTTTCCATATATAAATGTGTGTGTTCGTAATAAATAAATTTACATGAAAAATTCATATGAAAAAATTTGAGGTAGAGATTTCTTGGGTGGTCACATAAGTGATATTCAGATCATAACACGTCACGAATAAATAATGTTCAACACAAGTATTTCATAATAAGATGGCATGATGTTAACACTGCTTGTGTATACACTTAATTGACAGAGTATGACACTTTAATTTATATTTGAGTCCTGTTATGTATTGTGATAAATTTACGCCGAATTACAATGACAAAGCTTATCAATACATAGAAATTGAGATTGATATGAATTATAAGAGCTTTCTATAAAAAAGTTGACATAAATATTCACAATTTATATTATTTTCCTTTATATTATTTTTCATTTTTGTGAGACAATGTTGTGCAAACTCAGGCATCCAATCAACAATTGAGAAATATTCTTGATTTAACGACAATAATATTTTTATCAACAATTACAAACAATAATTTTTACAATTAATTGTCCTTTTTAGAGAATTTATAATATTTATTATTGTATTAATTAAATTAAATTAATTTGTATTAATTTTGAATTTGAATATTTTTAAATTAATTTTTAAAACTTATATTTTGAAAGGCAAAGACTATAATTTTGATGGGGCTTTGTAAAATCTAAAAGATTGTTTGAAATCAGTTACTTAAAAATATAATGTTGCCACGAGCTTAAGTTCAGGAGCGCATGATTCATTTATTTATCTTAAAAAATAATAAATCAGAGGGAAAATAAGAAGAAGATAAAAAAGAGAGGAAAGAATCTATTAAGACTTCCTGACAGAATGGTTTGAGGAGATATTAGTGGTTGACTTAATATTATGTAATAGAGTCCATTTATATATTGTATAAAATATTAATTGGGTAAGTAGGAATTTGAAGGTTCAACTCTAATTTATTTTATTTTATTGTATAAATTTTGACGTTTGTATCGATTTAACTTTATCATATATTTATCGATATATATATCATTTTTTCTTATAAAATATAATAAATACTACTTCGTTTTCTTCAAAATTAGAGATTTAATATTCTTTCACTAATTTTTTTGACAATTAATATTAACATGGTAATAAAGATGGACACAAAGCAATTTTTTATTTTGAAGGGACAATGTTAACTCTACTATTCGTCCACGCGCCTCAATCATCAATAACGCGTCGGCTCAAAATAAGTACAGTGGAGGTACAAATTTCGGTGTGAGAATAAGTACATGCTGGATAAGATTTAACAATGGAGGTATTAAACTTTAGTGCTGAAAAATAATGAGATATTGTTTGTACTTGAGAACCGGTGTATAGCCTTATCCTCCTCCTACCTGTCCTTCCCCGTATGAAAATAGAATTCCTCATCAAGTTAGATTTCTTAATAGAATTAAACCGAATCTCCTTAAAAAAAAAGAAAGTTGGATTCTATCACGAGTCTTTTCTTAGTAGTTGGAAATTAAATATAATTAGAAATCTTAGAATCATGGCGCACCAAATCACCGAAACCCAAATAATCATGCCCCAACAGCCAAAAACCCCATTCTTCAACCCATTAAACACAACTCAAAATTGTCTCTGCCGTGGCTCCTACCATTCGTCAAAAGCTAGTAAGGAGTATTCTGTAGCAATGTGGAGGCTGCCCCCCTAAACTCTTGTGAAAATTTGTTTATATATATAGGTTATTATTTGTATTTTTTTAAAAAGAATTAATTGATAATAATTATATTGTTTTCATCACATAATTGAGGCAATATTTGACGTACCTGCCTGTGTCAGAGATGGATTTCAAGACCTCTAGATGCTCAAGAAGTGAGTTTAACTATTGTATTGAAGGAGGCATGATTTTAATTTATAATTTTATATATCAAGTATACAGAGGATCATACTAAAGTCGTCGGCATAAAATATAGACCGTCATCATACCCGAAAACTATTGTCATAACCTGTCCATACCCTATAACGACAGTTTTAACTGATTTGTCGCTATAGGTGATCCGCATGCAAACAACCCGTATAAGACTGATCAAGTATAATATAAGTCAAATAAATTTAGGCATTAACAATTTAAACATTTTTTTATTAAAAAAAAACACTAGTTCATGGGCATCCGTCCGTTATGTGTTGCGTTAGTCAAGTCTTCCTAAGCAACACAATGTTGTAATAGAAATAATTCATTAATAAATAATCAAATCTCTTACCGAAAACTCTATTGTGATAGTAAAATTGTGTTTTAAATTTTTATGGTTTTTGAATTGAATATAAAATATGAGTTGAAATAAAATAAATTTTTTTAACATATCAGGTACATGTTTAATTATTGATGATGGTGAGTAGTGTATAAGTCGAGCAAAATGATTCTCGTTTTATCCTTTCCCACATGAAATATAAATTAAAATAATGGAATGAATTTTCATTTTATCAAAATGTTTTCGGCCATGATCAATAAATACACTGTTTTTTTATATTTTTTTAGGAGAGAGAGTTTTTTTTTAAGTTTCAAATTATTCCACAAAAGTAAATAATAGTAAAAAAAATTCCCTTAAAAATAATGAACACTGTTTAAGTATTTTTTGAGGATTAAATAATCTTTATCTATATATATATATATATACCTTTTTAAATTTGAATAATGTACTTTAGATATTTTTACAGTCTTCTTTTTCAATAATACTTTAATGACTAAAAGAATAGTTATAAAAATAAGTTATAAAATAATCGGTCCGGATCTTAAGCTCACCCCTTATATAACATACATTGCTCACTCTCTTTTAGCGACGGACCAAACGACGATTCGGTCCGTCGCTATATATAGAAACATCGTTTTAGCTTTTAGCGATAGTGAAGGTCAACATATAGCGACAGACCGAATATATAGCGACGGACCGAATCGTTGTCCGGTCCGTCGCTAAAGGGGGGTAATGTAAGACCCCAACTTTTATGAATAAAGATGAATTTTCTATAAATATCATTTTTGAATATTATGAAGTTAAATTGATATAATGTTATAGTTATGGGTAATATTTATAAATTTTGCAAACTACGCAAGTTGTTATATAATATTCGATTGATCGGGGAATATTCGTTTTAACAGGGAATATTCGTACGATGGCACAATCATTGATGGACCCCATAAACGGAATTATTGTCGGATTGAGAAAATGACAAAAATATCTTTTTATAAATAACGGCGTAGTTGTTACCATTAATACTGTTGGAATACCTGGTGGTTAAAATACAATAATACGCGTTGTTGCATTGCGATAGTATTACCAGTATGCATGTATTTTGAATTATTCATTCTTACATAAGAAGGCACTACTCAATAATTATTACAAAGAATTCTTTATTCGATATTTTATTTTATTGATTCAATAATTGTCTTTGCGTTGATATTTTATATTATTGTTATTTCAATAATTGTCACTTCACAGTATTTTTCATTATCAAATCAATAATTCATATTATTTGAATAATATTATTAGATAGCATTATTGACAATGTCTAGAAAGTTCTGTCAAGGAGAGGTTTGGTCACCTAATTTGCGCCATGATGAGAGAAATCCTTATCGGAAAGCCCCCACTTTCCTGGGAACGACCTGGTTGTCATTATTGTGATTCTATAATATTATTTGTAAATAATTAATTACTGATTTATATGATAAGGAAATATTTATTTTATGTGGACATAAATGATGGATAGAAAAATATTTATTTTATGTGGTTATAAATGAAGGAATTAATGTTGAGGTATTTTATCAGTATTTTGTAGGATTGAAGGTATTAAAAAATTAAATCGGTGTTCTTAAATCTCTATTGCGTGAGTTATAATTTTAATCCGACCGTTGGATCGTTGTGATTTTTGGATATGTTATACATATATAAGTGGAGTATATGTCCATAAATTTTGAACCGTTAAAAATTAACGTATGATTTGTTATGAATTTTAAGAGGTGTTAAAAATTATCCGTTTGTGAAATTCAGATATTTTCTGTTTGGAATTTGGAAAAACTTTCTTCTGTAAAGTTGTAGAGAATTCGATTTCGTGTGGAATGGACATAAAATTCGTATTTTTCTGATAAAAGGGCTGTTTATTATGAATTATTGAAGTTTTGGAAATTAAAATATTTTTATTAAAAATATGGGTGGGCCCCATTTTTGGTTGTTGGGAAAGGTGGATGATTTTAGTGGGCCCCACTTGTGGTGGCTAAATTTTTGTCAAATACATGTGCGTAGAATTTTTTTTATTATTATTTTAGTCTCCTATGGCGTTCTAGCATTTTCCTATAAATAGACGCTTAAGTTAGAATTGAAAATCACACCAGAATCAGAGAATTCTTCTTCTATAATCTTGAGCGTATTTCTTTAGAGTTTTAGAAAGCTTTGAGCGTGAGAAAGCAAAGGAAAGTTTTCTTCAAGAATATCCTCGCTTATACCAGTTGGAATACTCTTCTTTTCAAGGTAAGGGATGTTATTTTTGTTCAATATTCGCTTGAAATAATATTTTCTTCCATACTCTATAGTATGTAAGTAATATTATTTCGTTTCAGATTTTAATTTCTATACTCGTTTTGTTAAAATTTTGGCTTCTATACTCCATGAAATTAGTAGAATATCCTTGATATTTGCGCTTCATTCAGTATTTTTTCACGGAAATATTATTCTGAGCATTCTTGATAAATTTTAACTTTTTCATGTCAGAGTATTATTCACGGGGTTACTATTCCTGAAGTACTATTCACAGGGTACTATTCACTCGAGTACTATTCACCCGGAGTACTATTCATGATAAAAATTGATTCATTTTCATTCAAATTATTTTTGGTACAATATTATTCTTGAATTTTACTCCACAAAGCAAAGATCATATCGACAATTTGGGACGTTATTGATTTCTGGATAAATTAAATTATAAATCTTTAAAAATTTATCCTTGAACTTATTTTATTGAATTCTTATATCATTGTCATCATCCTTATGTTTATATTATGTTGAAAGTCATCTGTGGCCTGTAGTGCTTAGATGGACTTGGTATGATTATGACCAAAGATTGTTTGGTATAATCATGACCGTAATGTTGCAAATGATGTGGTAAAAGTCCTCATTGGCCCGTAGTGCATTGATGGACACTTGTTGGCATGATCATGACCATTGATGAAT
Organism: Panax ginseng; assembly: GCA_020205605.1. NCBI lineage: Eukaryota > Viridiplantae > Streptophyta > Magnoliopsida > Apiales > Araliaceae > Panax > Panax ginseng. The sequence continues at coordinate 34,276,706 of CM035149.1, forward strand.
ACACGAATATCCTTGGCCCGTAGTGTATGGATAATTTATGGTCGTGATACTAATGAATATCCTTGGCCGTAGTGCAGGTGTGATGCCCCCAAAATAGGTATACATCACCTATTCTGAGTCGCCAAATACATGGTACAGAATACAAATACAACCTTAAATATACAACATGAAATGTGAGTTTTAATACTAATATTGTCTTCTGCATGTGATTCAAACTCAAAATAACTCCTCAATACATTTATTATCACACTATTTCATAGAATAGTGAGGACTACTAATGTTATCATCAATCGTCACCCGGTTCCTCGACTAGTCCCCTCACGTTCTCATTTCTCAAGAGAACAATGAAAACAAAAGGGTGAGCTCAACTAACCCAAAGAAGAAATATTATGACTAAGATAATGCGTAATAAATTATCGTTAGCCTTCAACAAATAAGTTAAACCGATACAATATAACAAACATCAAGTTTAATCTGCAATGAACAAGCAATCCAATGTAAGAGTCAAGTAGAGAATAAAATCTACTATCTTCTATGATTTAAAAGGTTTTTCATCACTTTTATCGCTGAGACTCAGTTCAATAAATAATCCACATCATCCCTGCACTACGGCCAAGGATATTCATTAGTATCACAACCACAAATTATCCAAGCACTACGGGCCAAAGATAATCGTGTTTTCATCAACGGTCCTGATCATGCCATAAAACAATTCATCTTTGCTCCCTTGGCCGAAGAGAATCCATAGCCATAATCATACCAAAAACTATCCATCAATGCACTACGGGCCAATGAGGACTTTTGTAAGACCCCAACTTTTATGAATAAAGATGAATTTTACATAAATATCATTTTTGAATATTATGGAGTAAATTTGATATAATGTTATAGTTGTGGGTAGTATTTAGAAATTTTGAAAAGTATGCAAGTTGTTATATAATATTCGATTGGTCGGGGAATATTCGTTTTAATAGAAAATATTCGATACGACTCAAGACAATCATTGGTGGACCCTATTAACGGAATTATCATCGGATTGAAAAACGACAAAAATATTTTTATGAAAATAACTATGAAGTCTTACCATTAACTCGTTGAAACACCCCCGGTGTTAAAAGTACAATGAATGGCGTGGTTGCATAGTAGCACACCAGTATTGATTATTGATGCTTACGTGAGAAGTCACTCGCTTTTATTCAATTATTGCATGAAGAATTGTTGCATAGTATCTCACATTATTTGATTCAATTATTGTCGATATTTTATATATTATTAAATCAATAATTAAGATAACAAAGTTATTAATATTATTATTTGCAATATTAACGATGTATAAAAGTTACGCCAAGGAGAGGTTTGGTCACCTAATTGCGCTGATAGGAGAAATCCTTATTGGAAAGCCCCTCTTTCCAGGAACTACCGGTCGATTAATATTGTGAATTATAATAATGATGATAAATATTTTTAAATATATGGAGGTGTCTTTTTATGAAGTCACGAAAGTTTTTATATATATATATATTATATATATATATATAAATTTTATTTTATTAGTATTATTAATGTAATAAAATAGAAAAACTTTTTATATAAAACAAAATACTTTTATAAAGTTATTTGTTTTACTAGACAATAATTAGAATATAATATATTTTATTATGCATAGTATTTTGCATAGTAAAATCTTTTTATATAAAACAGAATACTTTTATAAAGTTATTTGTTTTTATTAGACAATAATTAGAATATAATATATTTTATTATGCATAGTGTTTGCATAGTATCTGCATAGTATTTGCATAGTAAAATCTTTTTATATAAAACAGAATACCGCATACATGGTGAAATTCTTATGTTATTCCATTCTTTATTATTCTGTTGGAATAACCTGTTTATGCGAAGTACCGCATACATGGTGAAATTCTTTTGTTATTCCATTCCTTATTATTCTGTTGAAATAACCTGTATATGCGAAGTACCGCATACATGGTGAAATTCTTCTGTTATTCCATTCTTTATTATTTCATTTGGAATATCCCGATCTGCATGCGTATTACGCATTTGATTCGGTTCCATTATTTATTATTACGTTGGAATAACTTTTATGCGTGCGATCTATCGCATGCCGGTGAAGTGTTTTGTTATTCCATTTCTATTATTCTCGTTAGAATATCTCTGCGCATGCTTACGCATGACTGGTTCCATTATTTATTATTCTCATTGGAATATCACATCGTCATGCGTTTACGCATGAATTGTTCCATTATTTATTATTCGTTGGAATAACTCATCATGTATGATCTATCGCGATGCATGGTGAATTCTTACGTTATTCCATTCTTTATTATTCGTTGGAATAACTCGTTTATGTGGATTACCACATGCACATGGTGAATGACCCTTCGTATTCATTTCTTATTAAATTGTGGAAATGATCTCGCTCACGTGGATTACCGCATGGCGGTGAAAATCCATTCATAGATTTCATATATTCTATGATACTCATTTAGTTAAAATTTTGGCTTCTATACTCCATGAAATTAGTGGAATATCCTTGATATTTGTGCTTCATCTAGTATCTTTTCATGGAAATATTCTTCTGAGCATTCTGGAATTTTACTCCACAAAGTAGTATCATGTTGACAATTTGGACATTATTGAGTTCAGGATAAATTAACTTATAAATCTTTAAAATTTATTCTTGAACTTGTTTTTATTGAATTATTATGTCATTGTCATCATCCCCATGCTTATATTGTGATGAAAGTCATCTTTGGCTTACGTGCATAGATGGACTTGGTATGATTATGACAAGGGATTATTCGGTATAATCATGACCTGTAATGTTATAAATGATGTGGTAAAAGTCCTCAGTGGCCTATAGTGTATTGACGGACAGTTTTTGGTATAATTATGACCAGGGATTATTCGGTATAGTCATGACCATTGATAATTTAATGAATATCCTTGGCCCGTAAAGTAGGGATGACTCGATGATGTGGTTTATTTATTAAGCTGAGTCTCAGCGATAAAAATTGATGAAAACATTTTAAATCATAGAAGATAGTAGATATCATGCTCTACTTGACTCTTCTAATGGATTGCTTATTCACCGCAGATTAAACTTGATGTCTATTGTATTTTATCAGTTTAACATTGTTGAAGACTAATGATAATTTATTCTGCATTATCTTAGTCATAATATTTCTTACTGGGCTAGTTGAGCTCACCCCTTTCTTTCACTGTTCTCTTCAGGAAATGAGAACGTAGCCGGGACTAGTCGGGAAACAGAGTGACGATCCAGATAATAGTATTAGTAGTCCTCACTATTCTGTTAAATAGTGTGACAATAAATGTATTGAGGACTCCTTTGAGTGTGGATATTGTCTAGATGACAATATTCTTATTAAAACTCTCAATTTATGTTTTGTCGTATTTTACACATCGTTGTATAATTAGTTTGTATTTGTATTCAGATATCTTGTATCCGACGCACCCAAGATGGGTGATGTGTACCTATTTTGGGGGCGCCATAATTAGTATCAAAGCTTAGGATATAATCCCTAAATGAGATGTGAGACAAGAACTAGGAGGGGAGAGACAGGGAATTCCTTCGCTAGTATAACCTACCTAAGTTTATTTGGTATTTAATTGGTTGGTCAGAGTATAGAGATAATATGTGATATGTTAATTAACCCTTGTTTTTTGGCAGTATTTGAAAATGGCATCCAAAAATGTTGAGATAAGCAATGAAGCACATGAGATCGTTGAGTCACTAACGATCAATGCCTAGGGTAATGTGCAACAGGAAGACAATAATCCTCATGAAAATAATAACACCGATGAAATGGTGAACGATGGGATGTTCAGAGGCTTTATGCAATTCATGCAACATCAGGTGAGAGCGGCTCCTGTCCAAAATGCAGGTGGAAACACTGACAACTCTCAGACGGTCACCGCTAAGCAGTTCAAGGAGCTGGGACCACCGGAGTTTTTTGGAGAGCCAAAACCACTTAAGGCAGAGACGTGGATGAAGCAGATCAACAAGATATTTGATGTCTTGGGATGCTCCGAGGAACAAAAGGTTCCCTTTGCCACCTTCATGTTGCGTGTAAAGGCAGATTACTGGTGGGAATCTGTAAAGCGTACTCAACCTACCGCACTGAAGATGTCTTGGGAGAAGTTCCAAGAATTGTTCAACGACAAATATTTTCCTGAAAGTATTCGTCACATGAAGGAGGTGGAGTTCATCGAGCTTGAGTAAAACAATATGACCATGGCGCAGTACGAAGCTAAGTTTTTCGAGTTATATCGGTTTGCGTCCCACTTGATTGATAATGAGGAGAGAATGACGCAGATGTTTCTAAGAGATTTGAAACCTCAGATACGTCAATACCTTATCTCTCATAAACTGTGTTTGTATTCAGATGTTGTGAATAGGGCACAGTTATTGGAGCGCGATAATGAGTCAACCCAACCAAGAGAAAGCAGCTGACAAGTCGATAATACCAGTGGTAGCAGTCATCGAAGCGGTGACAACAAACGTGGAGGGAATCAACATGCCAGAAATGATAACCACTTCGGTGGTAATCATGATCAAAACAATAGGAGTAGAAAGTTCAAGAAGAGAAGGTATCCTGAGCTGAACTTGGTTTTGCTACAGAACAATCCTGAGCTATGTGACCTTCTTTTCTACATTTATAACATACCTTAGATTATTGTGGACAGTTTGGGCTGATATGTCCCTCTTTCCTGCATTTGTAACATCTAACTGGCGGTCGTTCTCCTCCCCTAGAATTTGTTGTTGGTGCTGGTGCTGCTGTTGATGTCTTCCCGTCATTGTTGAATCTCCTCTTTCTGAAATTTCCACTTGTCTCACCTCTCCTATTATCATGGCCACGATTACCACCCGAGTGGTTACCGCATTTGTCCGTATTTTTCCCTCCTCACTGGTTATCATCGCTCGATGACTCATCATCACCCAGATGACCACAGTTGTGGTCCCTCGGTTGAGTATATTCATTATCTCACTCTAATAATTAAGCCCTGTTGACAACATCTGAATACAGAGAAAATTTATGAGAGATAAGGTATTGACAAATCTCGGGTTTTAGACCTCTCAGAAACATCCGCGTCATACGTTCCTCATTTTCTACAAAATGAGGTGCAAATCTGGATAACTCCGTGAACTTCGCCTCGTATGGAGACACCGTCATGTTGTTTTGTTCCAGTCTAATAAACTATACCTCCTTCATATGACGAATACTTTCTGGAAAGTACTTGTCATTGAACAGTTTCTGAAATCTTTCCCAAGACTTTTTAAGTGCGGCTGACTGGGTACGCTTCACAGATTCCCACCAATAATCTACCTCACCATGGAACATAAAGGTGGTGAATGGAACCTTCTATTCCTCCGTGCATCCCAAGACATCAAATATCTTGGTAATTTGCTTGACCCACGTTTCCGCCTTAATCGGATCGGGCTTTCCCCAGAAATCTGGTGGTCCTAACTCTTTGAATCGATTCAACGCACTTCCACCCAGTATTTTGTACACGAAGTTTCCTCATTCGATTTTTTGCATGAACTGCAAAAAGCTCCTAAACGTTTCATCGTTCATCGTTTGCTCGGTAGTTTTGTTTACAGGAGGAATATTGCCTTCCTGTTGCACGTTCTCCTGGTTTGTGACTAAAGGTTGTTCCACAGTCTCATACAATCCATTATTAACGTTCTCAACAAATACCATTCTTAAATCGCTTATAAAACAAGGGTTAATTAAACAAATTAACATATCACATAATATCCCTATATTATGACCAACCAACAAATAAGCTTAGATAGGACACACTAGCGAAGGATTTACTCATCTCTCCCTTCCTAGTTCTATTCCCCGATCTCCGCCAGAGACCATATCCCTAAGCTTTGATACCAATCGTGATAACACCCCAAAATAGGTATACAACACCCATTCTCGAGTCGCCAAATACATGGTATGTAAAGCAAACTACAACTTCAATAATACAATTGTCGTGCAAAATACGACAACACATACTGTGAGTTTAAATACAAATATTGTCTTCTAGACAATATCCACACTCAAATAAGTCCTCATTATAATTATTCATACACTATTTTACGTAAAATAGTGAGGATCGCTAAAACATCTTTCTAGAACCATCACTCCATATTTCGACTAGATCCTCGCTATGTTCTCACCTCCTGAGAAGAAAAATTGAACAAAAAGAAAAAGGGTGAGCTCAACTAGCCCAGTAAAGAATATTATGACTAAGATAATATACAACAAATTAACATTAGTTTTCAACAGGGAAAAATCTGATATAATATAATAGACAACAAATTTTAGATCAACAACTGCAGCAGAAACAACAATCCATTAGAAGAGTCACGTAGAGAATGAATTCTACTATCATCTAAGATTTAAAAGTTCATCATCAATATTTTACCCCTGTAACAACAATCAATATACATCTTTAATCAAATATTCATCTTTGCACTACAGGCCAAAGATATTCATTTGTATCACTAGTTGGTCATGTTCAACTCAACACCTGTTCATCTTTGCACTATAGGCCAAAGATATTCATCAGTTAATCATTCATCTTTACACTACAAGCCAAAGATATTCAGTAATATCATCATTTAAGACTGAGGATGATGAAAAATATTTTAAAGAAAACGAATCTAGTGAGACAGAAGGACAAATATTAGGGATTCTTTTAACAGTTTATCCAATATCAATAATACTCCATAATAACACATTTTGAAGCAAGATTCAGAAATAAAGATCAAAACATGGATACAATCAAAGATAGTAACCATAATAGATATCTTGGACAAAAAGAAAATTTTTCATTTTTCGGTGAATAGTGTCGTATTCGTGAATAGTGTTGTATACGTGAATAGTGTCGTATACTTGAATAGTAACCCCGACACAAAAAGTTCTAAATTTGATTAAAAAGTTCAAACCAATATTTCAGTATAATGATATTGAAGAAAATAATATCAATTAAGAAGAAAATAACATCCCTTACCTCAAAATAATGGTACTTCTGATTGGAATATCGGATATAGAGCCGAAGGAAACTTGTACCGAACAGCAACTCTCAAAGTATCAAAATTCTCACTAAAATACGCTCGATAATCTAGAGAGAAAAAAAACTTGTTTCTGGTGTGATTTTCAATTCTAACCTAAGCGTCTATTTATAGAAAAATGCTAGAACGCTATAGGAGACTAAAATAATAAAATAATAATATTTCTTTTTAAATCATCTACACCACCCACAATTTTGAGTTAATCATGCCTTCTTGGACAAAAATCAGCAGCCCATGTGTATTCAACACCAACCAAAAGTGGGTCTCACCCATAATTTAATAAAAATTATTTTATTTTCTGAAACTTCAGTAGTTCATAGAAAATAGTCCGTTTATCAGAAAAATACGAATTTTATGTCCATTCCACACGAAATCGAATTCTCTACAACTTTGTAGCTTTGAGTTTTTCCAAATTCTAAACAGATAATATCCGAAATCCACAAATGGATGATTTTTAATACCTCCATTCCGACAAAATACTGATAAAACACCTCCGCATTAATTCCTTCATTTATAACCACATAAATAAATTCATCATTAATATCCACATCAAATAAATATTTCCTTATCATATAAATCAATAATTAATTATTCACAAATAATATTACAGAATCACAATTATGACAACCGGTAGCTCCTGTGAAAGAGGGCTTTCAATAAGGATTTCTCTCATCATGGCGCAAATTAGGTGACCAAACCTCTCCTCGATGTAACTTTCTAGACATTGCCAATAATGCTATCTAATAATATTGTTCAAATAATATGAATTATTGATCTGATAATGGAAAATACTGTGCAGTGACAATTATTGAAATAACAATAATATAAAGTATCAACGTAGCAATTATTGAATCAATAAAATAAAATATTGAATAAGAATTCATCGTAATAATTATTGAGTAGTGCCTTTTTACGCATTTAATCAATAATTCAACAAATGCTGTAATACCGTGTGCTCATCGTGCCACCAATGCCAGACATCAGATTTTAACCACCAGGTATTCCAACAGTGTTAACGATAACAACTACGCCGTTATTTATAAAACTCATACTTTGTCGTTTTCCTTCATCCAACCGTTTTCCGTTATGGGGCCCAGAAATGGCTGCACCATCGTACGAATATTCCCCAACAAAAAGAATATTCCACGACCAAACGAAAATTCCCCGACAGAAATGAATATTTTATAACCACTTACTTATTTTGCAAAATTTGCACATTTCACCCATAACCAAAGCATTATATCAAATTAACACCTTATTAATTTAGAATAATGAACAGAGGAAAAATTCAATTTTATTTATAATAAGTTGGGGTCTTACAACCTCCCCTCCTTATATAATTTCATCCTCGAAATTGACGTACGTACCTGGTGTTTCGAACAGGTGAGGGTACCTTACTTTTATTTCCGATTCCAACTCCCAGATCATTTCCTCAATAGCATGGTTCCTCCACAAAACCTTAACATGTGGTATAATCTTGGTGCGTAGGACATGCTCTTTTCTATCCAATATCTTAACAGGTACCTCCCCGTATGCTAAATCTTCGGCTATCTCGTTTGGTTTTAACTCAATAATGTGGTTCGGGTCTTTCACATATTTACGAAGCATAGATATATGAAAAACATTATGAACACGAGACATGCTTGGAGGTAATGCGAGTGTATAAGCCACATTTCGTATTCGGTCAAGAATCTCAAATGGACCAACAAATCGTGGATTGAGCTTTCCTCTTATAACTCCCTTCCATGGAGCAATACGTAACAGTACATGATCTCCAATATTAAATTCCACGTCCTTTCGATGAAGATCAACATAACTCTTTTGTCGATCTTGTGAGGTTTGAATACGTTGTCGAATCATTTGTATCTTTTCTGTAGTCATGCATACTAATTCTGGTCCCAACAACGTTGCTTCTCCCACCTCGCCCCAAAGATAATCGAGAACGACACTTTTCGTCCATACAACGCCTCGAATGGAGCCATGCCTATACTTGCTTGGCTTGTTGTTGTAGGAGAATTCCACCAAGTGGCAAGTACTTATCCCAACTTCCTTTTAAATCTAGGACACGAGTCTTAATAGATCTTCAAGGGTTTGAATAGTCCTTTCCGATTGCTCTCGTCTGCTTTGAGGATGGTATCTTTGAATCAATCAGAATCCGTGCCCATAGTTTTCTACAAGCTAACCCAAAATCTTGAAGTGAATCTTGGGTCATGATCCGAAACTATGGATACTGGCATGCCATTCAATCTCACAATCTCATTCACGTACATACGGGCAAGACGTGAATCTATCAACAATAACCCAAATCGCATCTATGCTTTGAGAAACTTTGGGAAGACCCGTAACGAAATCCATGGTAATGTGTTCCCACTTCCATTCTGGAATCTCAAGTGGTTGCAATGGACCTTTTGGCACTTGATGCTCCGCCTTTACACGTTGACATGTTAAACACCTCGAGATAAACTCCACGATCTCTCTCTTCATATTGTTCCACCAAAATGTATGTCGAATAACCTGATACATTTTGGTACTCCCAGGATGGATTGCAAATGGTGTGTTGTGTGACTCCATCATGATTCTATGCTTTAAGTCAGAGTCGTTAGGAACATAAAGTCTGGAGTTGACTCTAAGCATTCATTCTTCATCGATTCTTGCTTCCGAAATAGCACCTTCTTGTATTTTCTTCTTCATACGCATCAGTTCCATGTCTGTAGTTTAAGAAGCTTTAACTTTATCGATTAAAGTCGGTTTTACTCGTATGTTCGCCATCATCACGTGGGTCCTTGGAGTCTTTAACTCTATCTCCATCCTTTGCAAGTCATACAAAATGGGCCTTGTGTTAACAACATTGCACTCGTACCCGCATACGATCTCCTACTCAATGCATCAGCTACAACGTTTGCTTTTCCAAGATGATATTGAATGTTATGGTCATAATCTTTCAACAGCTCAAGCCAACGTCGTTGCCGCATGTTGAGTTCCTTTTGGGTGAAGAAATATTTGAGGCTTTTATGATCCGTATAAATCTCCACTTTCTCCCCATACGGTGTAGTGTCTCCAGATTTTCAACGTTAAAAATGATCACGCTAACTCCAAATCATGAGTAGGATAATTCCTCTCATATTCTTTGAGTTGTCGCGAGGCATAGGCTATGACTTTCTCATGTTGCATGAGAACACATCCTAACCCTTTGCCTGAAGCATCAGAGATAACAAATCCATCCGAACCGGATGGTATTACTGCAGCAGTGCCGAAATGAGTCTCCTCTCGAGCTCTTGGAAACTCTTCTCGCATTTTTCGCTCTATACGAATTTTGTATCTTTCCGAGTCAGCTGAGTTAACGGAGTAGCGATTCGAGAAAATTCTTCCACGAATCTCCGATAATAACCATTTAAGCCCGGAAAAGTCACAGATTTTGGCCACCTAACTTCGGTTGCTCCTAACTTTGTATTGCTTCAATCTTCACCGGGTCAACAGATACTCCATATTTTGACACCACGTGCCCAAGAAATGCTACTTCTTCAAGCCAGAACTCACATTTCTTCAGCTTGTTTTCACGAAGTCTTTGAAGTATCAGCTTCAAATGGTGCTCATGAACTTCACGACTTTTGGAATAGATGAGGATGTCATCAATAAAGACAACAACGAACTGATCCAAATATTCCTTGAATACTCGGTTCATCATATCCATGAAAGCAGCAGGAGCATTAGTCAATCCAAAATACATGACTAAGAATTCATAATGCCGTACCGAGTTCTGAAGGCAGTCTTTGGAATATCCTCAGTTTTAATCTTCAGCTGATGATATCCAGAACGAAGATCGATCTTTGAAAAGAATTGTTCTCCTTGTAACTGGTCGAACAGGTCATCAATGCGAGGTAGGGGATACCTATTCTTGATGGTGACATGGTTCAATTCTCGTTAGTTAATACAATGTCGCATACTCCCATCTTTCTTATTTACGAATAAAACAGGAGCACCCCAAGGAGATGTACTAGGACGAATGAAATCGATGTCTAATAACTCCTGTAGTTGGACTTTTAACTCCTGAAGTTCAATAGGAACCATTCGATATGGGGTTTTAGAAATGGGTTTTGTACCCGGTTCAAGGTCAATAAAGAATTCAACATCCCGTTCTGGGGGTAGACCGGGAAGTTCTTCAGGAAATACATCCGAAAATTCTCGAACAATAGAAATATTATTCAAATCTGACTTGTCTCTGTTCAAATCCATAACATGGGCTAAGAAAGCTTGACATCTATTTTTCAATAAACGAATAGCTTTACGGCTTGATATGACAGTGACTGATTTTAGTGGTTTAGTTGTTTGAATTCGCATAACAGGTTGGTTAGGAATATGAAAACTAACAACCTTATGAAAAACAATCAATTTTGGCATGATGAGTGGTTAACCAATCAATTCTTAAAATCACATCAAAAGCAAGTATCTTTAAAGAGATAAGATCAACAGGTAATGTAATAGTGCCAACTTGGATTAAGCAAGATTTATAAACTGTAGATGTAACGAAGGTTTCACCCAACGGAGTTTCAACAGATAAGTTAAAGTCTAATTTCTCCGGAGTCAAGTTTAAACGTTGAGCACAAGCAGGAGAGATAAAAAAAAGGGTAGAACCGGTATCTAGTAAGGTATAAACTTCGCAAGAATTCAAGATTAGCTTACCCGTGATCACCTCGCTCGTTCCTCACGTTTTGGTGATCACGACAAACGCTTCTTCTAGGAAGAACCGATTTTGACTTATCCGGATGACCCTTGAGTCACTATCCTCATTGAACTTGGTTTTACTACGTAATAATCTCGAGCTATGTGACCTTCCTTTCCACAGTTATAACATACCTTGGATTGTTGTGTACAGTTTGGGCTGATATGTCCCTCTTTCCCGCATTTGTAACATCTAACTGGCGGTCGTTCTCCTCTCCTAGAATTTGTTGTTGGTGCTGATGCTGCTGCTGATGTCTTCTCGTCATTGTTGAATCTTCTCTTTCTGAAATTTCCACTTGACTCACCTCTCCTATTATCATAGCCACGATTACCACCCGAGTGGTTATCGCCTTTGTCCGTATTTTTCCCTCCTCACTGGTTATCATCGCTTTGATGACTACTGTCACTGGTATGACCCTGGTTGTGGTCCCTCGGTTGAGTATACTCATAATCTCGTCATACGTTTCTCATTTTCTACCAAATAAGGTGCAAACCTAGATAACTCCGCGAACTTTGCCTCGTACTGAGACACTGTCATGTTGTTCTATTTTAGTCTAATAAACTCTACCTCCTTCATATGACGAATACTTTCTGGAAAGTACTTGTCATTGAACAGTTTCTGAAATCTTTCCCAAGACTTTTGAAGTGCGGCTGGCTGGGTACGCTTCACAGATTTCCACCAGTAATTTGCCTCACCACGGAACATAAAGGTGGTGAATGGAACCTTCTGTTCCTCCGTGCATCCCAAGACATCTAATATTTTGGTAATTTTCTTGACCCACATTTCCGCCTTAATCGGATCGGGCTTTCACCAGAAATCTAGTGGTCCCAACTCCTTGAATTGCTTGGCTGTGATAGACCGCGCGTTGCTATCACTTCCACCCGTATTTTGTACACGAGTCTCCCTCGTCTGATTTTTCATGAACTGCAAAAAGCTCCTAAACATTCCATCGTTCATCGTTTGCTTGGTAGTGTTCTTTACAGGAGGAATATTGCCTTCCTGTTGCACGTTCTCCTGGTTTGTGCCTAAAGGTTGTTCCACAGTCTCATACACTCCATTGTTAACGTTCTCAGCAGCCATTCTTAAATACTGCCATAAAAAAAGGGTTAATTAAACAAATTAACATATCACATAATATCCATATATTATGACCAACCAACAAATAAGCTTAGATAGGACAAAATAGCGAAGGATTTACTCATCTCTCCCCTCCTAGTTCTATTCCCCGATCTCCGCCAGAGACCATATCCCTAAGCTTTGATACCAACTGTGACGCCCCCAAAATAGGTATACAACACTCATTCTGAGTCGCCAAATACATGGTACAGAAAGCAAACTACAACTTCAATAATACAATTGTCATGCAAAATACGACAACACATACTGTGAGTTTAAATACAAATATTGTTTTCTAGACAATATCCACACTCAAATAAGTCCTCATTAACATTATTCATACACTATTTTACAGAAAATAGTGAGGACTGCTAAAACATCTTTCTAGAACCATCACTCCATACCCCGACTAGATCCTGCTATGTTCTCACCTCCTGAGAAGAAAAATTGAACAAAAAGGAAAAGGGTGACCTCAACTAGCCCAGTAAAGAATATTATGACTAAGATAATATAAAATAAATTATCATTAGTCTTCAACAGGGAAAAATCTGATATAATACAATAGACAACAAATTTTAGATCAACAACTGCAGCAGAAACAACAATCCCTTAGAAGAGTCACGTTGAGAATGAATTATATTATCTTCTAAGATTTAAAAGTTCATCATCAATATTTTATCCCTGTGTGACGCCCCCAAAATAGGTATACATTAACCATCTTGAGTCGCCAAATACATGGTATCAAATACAAATAAAAACTTAATTATATCACTGTCGTGTAACATACGACAAAAACATATGCTGTGAGTTTTAATACAAATATTGTCATCTAGACAATATCCACACTCAATGGAGTCCTCATTACATTTATTATCACACTATTTAACAGAATAGTGAGGACTACTAATGCTATTATCTGGACTGTCACTCCGTTTCCCGACTCGTCCCAGCTATATTCTCATTTCCTGAAGAGAACAGTGAAAGAAAGGGTGGGTTCAACTAGCCCAGTAAAAAATATTATGACTAAGATAATACAGAATAAATTATCATTAGTCTTCAACAATGTTAAACTGATAAAATACAATAGACATCAAGTTTAACTACAGCGGAATAAGCAATCCATTAGAAGAGTCAAGTAGAGCATGATATCTACTAACTTCTATGATTTAAAATGTTTTTCATCAACTTTATCGCTGAGACTCAGCTTAATAAATAAACCGCATCATCGAATCATCCCTGCACTACGGGCCAAGGATATTCATTAAATCATCAATGGTCATGACTATACTGAATAATCCCTGGTCATAATCATACCAAAAACTGTCCATCAATGCACTACAGGCCACTGAGGATTTTTACCACATCATTTATCACATTACGGTTCTGATTACACCGAATAATCCTTGGTCATAATCACACCAAGTCCATCTATGCACGTAAGCCAAAGATGACTTTCATCACAATATAAGCATGAGAATGATGACAATGATATAAACATTAATCAAACAAAAATAAGGATAAATATTAAAGACTTTAAATTTATCCAAATATTATCAATCACTTAATAAACAAATAATCTAATATTATTAATATTATAACAATATTTTAATCACTTCTTAAACTTATAAACAATTTATTTCAATTGTTTACACTTTACCAAATAATGCATTTAATCATTCAAAAATGTCATACTCATAAGATTTTATCACCAATGATCAAATCCCTTATCAAAAATCTGCATATACCCTATATAGGATTCCCAAGCCATAAAATCCTATTTTCCAATTTTGTTACTTCACATAAAATATTTAACTCATTTACTCATAACTAGATTATTTTCATGAAAAATACCAAATCAGTCCTAAAAATATTTCTTTTCTGGGATTTAGCATAATATAGTCCCATATTGAACATATATTTTTCTCGAAATTTTTAAAATTCATTTACTATTTTTCAAAAATCAATTTCTAATTAATTCCTTAAGAAATTAGATACCTCAAGTTTAACTCCAACACTTCCCAAATCTTGGCCGGATCTTACACATGTTAACATGAGCTTCTAGTTTAAATTTCATGGTCATCGGAGTTATAGAACTCCGGTTATAGCGTTTTTCGTCGAAAAAACCTAAATATTGAAATAGTCATAACTTGCTCATTTTAAGTCGGAATGAGCTCATTTTTGGACATGAGGTACTTTATACCATATTTTTCCATGTCCCAAAAGGCCAGAATTTTCCTCACAAATTAAGTGGCCGAAAATGACCTTTTAAATTTCTAGGCAGTAGCTTTTTGGTACTTTGCAGCTTTTGACTCCTTTGCTAAAATCAGTCCACACAAAAATCTACAACACCTTTTCCAGTGATTCCACTTGAATAAGTTAGAAAACTCATAGATCTAACTCTAGAACTTGACCACAATCAAAAATTCAAAATATAATAGGAGATATGGTCAATTGAATTTCATGTTCCGTTTTCACCAAAATCTGATTTTCAACCCTTTGTGATTTCTAAGAAACTTTCATGTTTTCACATAATAACCCACATAACTCATCATAACACTCACTAATACTACATATACCCATGATTTTCATCAGTCCAATGCTTTTATTATGACTTTCATCATAATCCACGTAAACAGATCATTTCCACAATTTAATATGGAATGAATACAAAGGATCATTCACCATGCATGTGGTAATCCACATAGGCAAAAGTTATTCCAAATGTAATAATAAAGAACGGAATAATAGAAGGATTCACCATGCGTGCGATAGACTGCACAGATAGGTTATTCCCAATAGAATAATAAATAATGGAACCGGGTCATGCGTAAACGCACAGACATGATATTTCGATAGAATAATAAATGATGGAACCAGGTCATGCATAAACGCACTGACAGGATATTCCGACAGAATAATAAATAATAACTCTTACGATTTTTGAAAGAAAATAATTCTCTTCATGAATACGAAAGAATAATACCCCTTACCTTAGAAAGAAACTGGATACTGGAGTAGTGAGGTAGCAGACTTCTCTTCTTCTTTCTCTCTATAATTTCTCTCTATAGTAAATGCTCTATAGCTTGAGTGAATTGGTGAAGAATAATGAAGAAATGAGCTTCTATTTATAGGAAAATATAGTTTCGATAATTGCACATTTTGTGGCTCAGAATATTACAGTACAATACCTCCAACTTTTCTTTCATTTTTAATTTAGTCCTGCAAGTATTATCAAACTTGCACCACCTCCCCTAATAGTAAATAATGTGAATCAATAGTTTAATCATGTGATTCAATAGTTATAATCATGTGAAAATACGAATTACAGTATAGTACCTCCATCTATACCTCTATCTTTAACTTAGTCATGCAAGTTTTATCAATCTTGCACCAACTCTCCTAATAGTAAATAATGTTAATCAATAGTACACACATGAACAAATAGTTATATAAGTATGTGAATTAGTAGCAATTAATTGCTCATTTATCCCATTAATTACCCGATTTATCAATATAACCCCAGACATCAATTATCATCGGAATAAATGTCTATTTCCATTAACACGAATTATCCCAACACAATGAAACTATCAAATTCATCTTTAATCAACACGAACTTATTCATCATTAATATTATAACTCACAATATTTAACAACCAGGTCGTTCCCAGGAAAGTGGGGGCCTTCCAATAAGGATTTCTCCCTATTGGCGCGCAATTAGGTGACCAAACCTCTCCTTGACAGAACTTCTAGACATTGTAAATATTGCAATTTAATAATATGAATAACTTTGTCGTCTTAATTATTTATTTAATAATATATTATATAATGCAGATGATACTGTGACAATAATCGAATCAATAATATGAGAGATATGATGCAACAATTACTGTAGCAATAATTGAGTATAACTGAGTGACTTCTCACGTAAGCATCAATAACCAATACTGGTGTGCCACTATGCAACAACGCCAGACGTATTCATGTACTTTTACTACTAGGGTAGTTTAACGGTTTTAAGGGTAACACTTTCGCCAGTTATTTTTATAAAAGATAATTTGCTGCTTTTTAAATACGACAATATTTTCGTTAATGGGTTCGCTTAATGATTGTCTTTGTGCATGCGGATATTCCCAATAAAAAGAATATTCCCCGACCAAACGAATATTTTATAACAACTTGCATACTTTGCAAAATTTATAAATACTACCCACAACTATAACATTATATCAAATCCACACCATAATATTTAAAAAAATATTTCAAGAAAATTAAATCTTTATTCATAAAATTTGGGGTCTCACACCCTGTAACAACAATCAATATACATCTTTAATCAAATATTTATCTTTACACTACAGGCCAAAGATATTCATTTGTATCACCAGTTGCTCATGTTCATCTCAACACTTGTTCATCTTTGCACTACGGGCCAAAGATATTCATCCGTTAATCATTCATTTTTGCACTATAGGCCAAAGATATTCAGTAATATCATCATTTAAGACTGAGGATGATGAAAAATATTTTAAAGAAAACGAATCCAGTGAGACAGAAGGACAAATATTAGGGATTCGTTTAACAGTTTATCCAAGATCAATAATACTTCATGATAACCAATTTTGAAGCAGGATTCAAAAATAAAGATCAAAACATGGATACAATCAAAGATAGTAACCATAATAGACATCTTGGACAAAAAGGAAAATTTTCATTTTTTGGTGAATAGTGTGTGATTCGTGAATAGTGTTGTATATATGAATAGTCTTGATATCGTGAATAGTAACCCTTGACACAAAAAGTTTCAAATTTGATTAAAAAGTTCAAACCAATATTTCTAAGATAATGATATTGAAGAAAATAATATCATTTAAGAAGAAAATAATATCCTTACCTCAAAAAATAACAGACTTCCGATCGGAATATGGGATATAGAGTCGAAAGAAACTCAGACTTAACAAAGAACTCTCAAAGTATCAAAAAACTCACTAAAATACGCTCAATAATCTAGAGAGAAATTTTTTTTTTGTTTCTGGTGTGATTTTCAATTCTAACCTAAGCGTCAATTTATAGGAAAATGCTAGAACGTTATAGAAGAATAAAATAATAAAATAATAATATTTCTTTTTAAATCATCTACGCCACCCACCATTTTGAGTCAAGAATGCCTTCTTGGACAAAAATCAGTAGCCCATGTGTATTCAACACCAACCAAAAGTGGGTCCCACCCATAATTTAATAAAAAATATTTTATTTTCTGAAACTTCTGTAATTCATAGAAAATAGCCGATTTATCAGAAAAATATGAATTTTATGTCCATTCCACACGAAATCGAATTCTCTACAACTTTGTAGCTTTGAGTTTTTCCAAATTCCAAACAGATAATATCCGAAATCCATAAATGGATGATTTTTAATACCTCCATTCCGACAAAATACTGATAAAACACCTTAACATTAATTCCTTCGTTTATAACCACATAAATAAATCCATTATTAATATCTACATCAAATAAATATTTCCTTATCATATAAATCAATAATTAATTATTCACAAATAATATTACAGAATTATAATTATGACAACCAAAGCCGCTCCGGAAAGAGGGGCTTTCCAATAAGAATTTTTTCATCGCACGCAATTAGGTGACCAAACCTCTCCTCGATGTAACTTTCTAGACATTACCAATAATGTTATCTAATAATATTATTCAAATAATATGAATTATTGATCCGATAATGGGAAATCTTTGTAAAGTGACAATTATTGAAACAACAATAATATAAACTATCAAAGCAAAGAATTATTGAATCAATAAAATAAAATATTGAGCAGTAACTACTATAACAATTATTAAGTAAGTGCCTTCTTACGCATTTAATAAATAATTCAACAATACTGCGTGCAACCGTAAGTGCTTCTTCGTGCCACCATGCCAGACATCGTATTTTAACCACCGTGTATTCCAACGGTGTTAATTCAGAATAATAACTACGTAGATTATTTACAAAATTCATACTTTGTCATTTTCCTTCATCTAACGCTTTTTACATTATGGGGCTCACAAATGGTCGCTTTGGTAAATACGAATATTCCCAACAAAAAGAATATTCCACGACCCAAACGAATATTCCAGAACAAAAATGAATATTTTATAACCACTTGCTTATTTTGCAAAATTTTCACATTTCACCCATAACCAAAGCATTATATCAAATTAACACCTTATTAATTTAGAATAATGAATAGAGGAAAAATTTAATTTTATTTATAATAAGTTGGGGTCTTACAACCCAACTGCAGAAATTGTTAGACATCAGTTTCATTCGTCCTAGTACTTCTCTTTGGGGTGCTCCTGTTCTATTCGTGAAGAAGAAAGATGGGAGTATGCGACTTTGTATTGATTATCGGGAGTTTAACCATGTCACTATCAAAAATAAATATCCATTGCCTCGCATTGATGACCTGTTTGACTAGTTGCAAGGCGCCAAATTTTTTTCAAAGATTGATCTTCGTTCCGGATATCACCAATTGAAGATTAGAACCGATAAAATTCCAAAAAGACTTCCAGAACTCCGATGCGGGCATTATGAATTCCTAGTCATATTTTTTGGATTGACTAATGCTCCTGCTGCCTTCATGGATATGATGAACCGAGTATTCAAGGAATATTTGGATCACTTTGTGGTCGTCTTTATTGATGACATCCTCATATATTCCAAAAGCCGTGAAAATTATGAGCAACACTTGAGGCTGATACTCCAAAAACTTCGTGGAAACAAGCTTTATGCCAAGTTGAAGAAATGCGAGTTCTGGCTTGAGGAAGTAGCATTCCTTGGGCACGTAGTATCAAGTCATGGAATATTTGTTGACCCAGAAAAGATTGAAGCAATTCAAAGCTGGGAGCAACCTAAGTCAGTGAGCGAAGTACGTAGCTTTCTTTGCTTAGTTGGTTATTATCGGAGATTCGTAGAAGGGTTTTCTCGAATCGCTACTCCATTAACTCAGCTGACTCGAAAAGATACAAAGTTCGATTGGAGCGAGGAATGTGAGAAGAGTTTTCAAGAACTCAAGAGAAGACTTATTTCAGCACCTGTTCTGACAATACCATCTGGCTCGGAGGGATTTGTCATCTACAGTGATGCTTCAGGCAAAGGGTTAGGATGTGTTCTCATGCAACATGGGAAATTCATAGCTTTATGCCTCACGACAACTCAAAGAATATGAGAGGAATTATCCTACCTCATGATCTAGAGTTGGTAAATCATTATCTTCGCACTTAAAATTTGGAGGCATTACTTGTATGGGGAGAAAGTGGAGATCTTTATGGATCATAAAAGCCTCAAATACTTCTTCACTCAAAAAGGAACTCAACATGCGACAACGACGCGTTGGCTTGAGGCTGTTGAAAGATTATGATTATACCATCCAATACCACCGAAAAGCGAATGTGGTAGGCGACGATTGAGTGAAGATCATATACAGTACGAGTGTAATATTGTCAACGCAAAGGCCCATTTTGTATGACTTACAAAGGATGGAGATAGAGTTAAAGACTCCAGGGACCCATGTGATGATGGAGAATATACGAGTAGAACCAACTTTTATCGATAAAGTTAAAGCTGCTCAAGCTACAGACCTGGAGCTGATGTGTATGAGGAAGAAAGTACAAGAAGGTGCTATGCCGGAAGCAAGAATCGATGAAGAAGGAATACTTCGAGTCAACTCTAGACTTTGTGTTCCTAACGACCCTGATTTAAAGTATAAAATCATGATGGAAGCGCATAACACACCATTTGCAATCCATCCTGGGAGTACCAAAATGTATCGTGATCTTCGTCATACATTTTGGTGGAGCAATATGAAGAGAGAGATAGCGCTGTTTATCTCAAGGTGTCTAACTTGTCAACGAGTCAAGGCGGAGCATCAAGTGCCAAAAAGTCCATTACAACCACTTGAAATTCCAGAATGGAAGTGAGAGCACATTACCATGGATTTCATTACTAGTCTTCCCAAGGTTTCTCAAGGCATAAATGCAATTTGGGTCATTGTTGATAGATTGACCAAGTCTGCTCACTTCTTATGATTACGAAAAACTTATACACTTGAACGTCGTGCTCGTATCTTCATAAACGAGATTATAAGACTGCATGGTATGCCCGTATCTATAGTTTCTGATCGAGACCCAAGATTCACTTCAAGATTTTGGGTTAGTTTGCAAAAAGCTATGGGCACGGATTTACGATTTAGTTAGGCATATCATCCTCAGACAGACGGACAATCAGAGAGGACTATTCAAACTCTTGAAAATTTATTAAGACTCTGTGTCCTTAACTTCAAGGGAAGTTGGGACAAGTTCTTACCGTTGGTGGAGTTTGCCTACAACAACAGCTATCAAACAAGTATTGGCATGGCTCCATTCGAAGTGTTGTATGGAAGAAAGTGTCGTTCTCCAGTATGTTGGGGTGAGGTGGGTGAAGCAACGTTGTTGGGACCGGTGTTAGTACGTATGACTACAGAAAAGATTCAAACGATCCGACAACGTATAAAAACCTCACAAGATCGACAAAAGAGTTATGCTGATCTTCATCGAAAGGACGTGGAATTTGATATTGGAGATCATGTGTTGTTACGTGTTGCTCCATGGAAAGGAGTTACGAGATTTTGAAAGAGAGGAAAGCTCAATCCTCGATTTATTGGCCCATTTTTAATCCTCGATCGAGTAGGGCGTGGCCTATAGACTCATTGTGCATCGCCAAGTATGTCTCGTGTTCATAACGTTTTTCATATATCCATGTTACGTAAATATGTGAAAGACCCGAACCACATTATTGAGTTAGAACCGGACGAAATAGCGAAAGATTTAACGTATGAAGAGATTCCTATTCAAATCTTGGATAAGAAGGAACATATTTTACGCTCCAAGGTTACACCTCAAATCAAGGTTTTGTGGAAAAATCACGATGTTGAGGAAATAACTTGGGAGTTAGAATCTGAAATAAAATCAAGGTATCCTTACCTCTTCGACATACCAGGTATATACCCTAATTTCGAGGGCAAAATTTCATAAGAAGGGGAGGTTGTAAGACCCCAACTTTTATGAATCCCTAAGGTTTGAACTAACATATGGTAGAAGAAGCCATTGAACAATGAGAAGTTGGTGGAAAGCTTTACCTTCTACATCTTTAGTCATTCCCACCACCATCATTGGAAACTATGATTTTGGGCAAGGTAGGGATAGGCCAATGGCCTACTATGCGGCTGAATGAAGGCTAATGAGACTAATATTTTGGGACGAGAAATTTAACTACACAGCTCTAGCAATTGGTCCTCAACATTATTAATGAGGGTTACTAATTTGACTCACAAATTCAATTTTTAATGTCTAAATGTTATTATCTAGGTTTAGTTAGAGCACCTATTCAAATACATATAATCCATGTACATTGGGTCAATCCAAATAATATTTGGAATTGAGTTAGAATATAAATTAGTTATGTACTAAAAACCCATTATTTCCTATAAAATTTATTATTTTAAAATCACATAAATGTTATAATAAATATTTAATAATGAATATTTATTTACTTAAATTCATTTTCTCCCATATATTTAAAATGCTCATTTAATTGATTCATTATGAATCATTAAGTCACACAAGGCTCATTTATGCAAACTTATTTTTAACATGTAGTCTTAAAATAATTATTCAAATTATAATATCACATCTTATATTTAATGAATGAGGCAACTTTATTGAATTAATTACTTATATGCTCACACAACACATGTAATTGCACATAACAACAATTAATTAAATAATGATAATAATTAGTCTATCACATTATTTAATTGTTTCCTCATTAATAATTATTAATGAATTGCTTAGTCCACAGTTATGCCACACTAGGCATATCACATAAGCTTAATTAAGCTTATCATCATTTCCACCACATTACTTATTCATCACATATTTGATTTAATTCAATTCAAATTATCACATTTCAAGACATAAATATATATGTATTCAACATAAATACTCAAACTTTTATTAATTAAATTGGTAATATTATTCATAAAATTCACAGATATTACATCCTCCCCCTTTAAAAAAATTTCATCCTCGGAATTTGTACAAGGTTACACAAACAGGTGGGGATAGTCCCTCCTCATCTTATCCTCTATCTCCCACGTAGCGTCTTCGGCGTTGTGGTTTTGCCAAATTACTTTTACAGAAGATATTACTTTAGTCCTTAATGTTTGTTCTTTCCTATCTATTACCCGGACATGAACTTCTTCATAAGTTAAGTTCTTCTCTTCTTGAATAGGCTTGTAGGAGATCATGTGCTTATAGTCGGGCTTGTATTGACGTAGCACCGAATTGTGAAACACGTTATGGATGTGTTCCAATTCAAGCGGTAAAGCTACCTTATACGCCACTTCACCTATTCTCTTTAATACTTCGAATGGTCCTATGAATGTAACGCCCCCAAATTCAGATACTTGAAACCCGAACTCGATGCTTTACGATACCATTTCTATGAGCAGAATTATACTAATAATAATAACAATAATATAAATATCAAACTTAATTTACATATATCAGAGTCTAATCCCAAGTACGCAACCTTTACTACAATACATTACATGATAGATAATGAATATCATGGCCTAAATATTGTCTAACTATTACAAAAGGTACCATTAAACTTGTACTATTTGCTTTTCCTTTTTCCATTGTTCTTGGCCGAACCTTCTGGTTGTTCACACTTAGCTGAAAACATTTAAATTAAGCAAGGATGAGCATTTGAGTGCCCAGCAAGAAATAGCAATTATAAATATAACCTAAAATAAGTAAATGTTTTCTTTGTATGACACTTCTACAACGAATCAACAGTTGTGAAGTAAGCTGAACCAATAATAATAATATATTAACTCTATATTAAATTTTTGAAACTACATACTAACTATAACTAGAGATTAGTCGACAGACTATGAACATTATTTTTTATTTTCGAAAAAGTTAAACAGAACTTCATTTGCAAACCGTCATAACTTACGGGCACGAGGGTGATCTACCCAATGTGCCCTGTATTGATCAATACTACATACAAGAACGATATTATCGTTCATCTTTTCCGCCTTAGGCGCATAAAAGTTTTCCCATATTCGGGATGTTCATACTTAGTCGGAAATCTGAACCAAAATAATTCGGTTGGATACAATAAAGTTTTATCATGTTCAACGATATATCTAAATCTGTGTCTAGCTGGGTCAAATAACTTAGACGATTTTTAATTAATGTATACATACTGAAAATCAATAGGTATATATCAACATGTGATTAAATACAATGATTATCCAAGTGGGGACACTTGTATAACCATATTTAGAAATTAACGAACAGAATAAATATCTTAATTATAAAATAATACTGTACTGATAAATAATGATCGGATCCATAATCGATAACAATAGAGTTAATATTCTGACACAATGATAATATAATTATGAAACTTTCTTACTTATGTCCATTTCATAAAGTAAATGCAAAGGTAGGATA
Organism: Panax ginseng; assembly: GCA_020205605.1. Taxonomy (NCBI): domain Eukaryota; kingdom Viridiplantae; phylum Streptophyta; class Magnoliopsida; order Apiales; family Araliaceae; genus Panax; species Panax ginseng. The sequence continues at coordinate 34,301,217 of CM035149.1, forward strand.
CTTGCCTGGTCTGCTGCTTACAAATACAAAACTTAGTTTTATCTTTTATACCGAAACCTATCATTAATAAGATCATTCTATCGATTAGAATAACATATCATAACACATAATACTACTATTTACAGTCCGCACATAACCTAATCACATTGTCACACATATTTAACAATCATTGGATCACAAACAAACACTTATACAGTCAAACTATCTAAGTTCAGATAAATTTCTGAAACATGTCGGTGTACCGACGACTTTATCGGGTAATTATCGAGTCTAAGACTCTATCCTGTAGTTCAATATAACTTGAACAGTGGTCAAATAATTTTAAATGACTTATAATAACTTTTAATTAATTGTTATAATTTATCATGATTTTTCAAACACCGGAATCATTATTAAACGATTTAATAATTCTATTATCATTAATATTTAATTAATATTAAACTATTAATGAAACTATTGCCAAAATATTAAAGTTATTCATAATAACTCAAAATACTTTTAAAACATTAATATTACCCTTAAATGATTTTTAAAATATTTAAAATCATTTTTAAATAATTATCATTAATATTTAAATATTAATCTATTATTCATCAAAAAATTAAAAGTTATTTATTATAACCTAAAATATTTTTAATTCATTTATATCCTTTTTAAATGAGTTTTAAATTAATAAAACCATTTTTAAAATATTTATTTAATATAATTATTAAATAAACTTCATATCATTAATATTAAATTATTAATGAAATTATCCTTTAAATATTAAAAATTATATTTTATAACTTAAAATATTTTTAAACACTTTATTTTTATTTAAAATGATTTTTCTAATATTAAAATCATTTTTAAATTAATTTATTTAATATAATTATTAAATAAAACTAATATCATTAATATTAAATAATTAATGAATTTTTCTTTAAAATATTAAAAGTTATATTTTATAACTTAAAATATTTTTAAATACCTTATTATCAATTAAAATGATTTTTAATATAATAAAATCATTTTTAATTAATTTATTTAATTCATTTATTATATAAATTAAATATTAATAATATCAAATAATACTAATATTTATGAAAAATATGTCAAATTATTAAAAGTTAATTTTTATAACTTAAAATAATTTTTATAATTTTCAGAAATTATTTTATATTTTTAAATGATTTTTGGAAATTATTTAATTAAAATTTCAAAGTCTGTCGCTAAAGGTGCCTATAGTGACAAAACTGTCACTTCAGCTAACCTAGACATTCATAGGCAGTCACAAGGGTACTAGGTTTGACCATGAATAATTCTTCATATATGATGTTTCTGGGCTATCTGTTGATCACAACTTGTAGAACTAATGCAACATTACATGATACAACAACAATTATGGTCATATAATACATAACAAAGGAGATCTGGGCCCTCAAAAATATTGTCAAGCCTGTTCTTCATTTTTTGGGTTACCCAGAAATGAAGAACAACCAAGGTACCTACTTTGCAAGCCTTGAATCTAGAGTTTTGGGCTTGATCTGTGTAATATGAAGGTTCCATAGTGTAGAATACATGTCAAAGAGCAATTATATAACATAAAATCACTCTAACATCAACTCATTTAAGAAATCAAGGCCGGTCAAAGTGGTCCCAAGAAACTGTTCTTGAACATTTCTAGAAAACCTAGAAATGTTCATAGGCAGACGGTCAACCCACGTTTGACCTTGCATAACTTTGATCCCTTTAAGTATCTAGGTTATCTATAGGCTTGAATATGTAGTATATATGTCAGACTACAACATCCAATTAACAACATAACCAAAATATCCAACAACAGAAAGATCAAAGGCGTGAAAAACCTTGTCAGAGGCCTTCTGGGTTTCCAGGCTGCCCAGAAACTCAGTTGGTCATGGTCGGTCAACCACTTTTGACTGCTTATAACTTTTAATCTATAACAGATATGGATCTGATTTAAGTTATAGATCAAAGAACTCATGACATACTACCACTGCAAATATTTAAACAACAAAAAACATAAACAGAGCAAGATCTAAAGGATCTGACATTTGACTGTCAGACACAAAAACAAAAATTTCCAGATTCTTGAAATCTTCAAATTTGAGCCTATAGATGTTATGGATCTAACATCTATCAACCCAAATCATCTATTTACACCATAAACAACATATTTTAACACTAAATCATAACATCTAACATACAGATTAAGATCAGATTTGCAATTAGGGTTTTTATACCTTTCTAAGAACTCACTTGAATATGGGATTTTAGATCTGTTATGGTGATAGTGGGGCTTGATTTTGTGATTGATCTAGCAATGAAATTTGGAGGTTTTAGAGAGAGAGAGAGTCAATGATGAGTATTGTGAGCAAAAGAGGCTTAAATGTGTACTTTTCTCTCTCTCTAAATCTATTTAAATGGTGGTGAAATGTATATCGCTGATCTTGAATGACTGATATGTATAATATTTAGAGCACATGGGGTTGCTAGGTTAGTTCACCAACTCCATATCTTGGAAAGATTTGCAAGCAAGCCTCAATTATGTAAGAGGGCATAATAGTCATTTGAATTGGGATTTTAATGACACTTTGGTCAATTGGCGAACCCTTAGGGTTTAACCCTAAGGTTTTGACACAAAGATTTTTTTTTTAGGATTTTTATTTAAGATTTTAAAATAGCAAAATTAGTTTCTAAAAATAGAAATTTAGGGTTTGCTAATTAGTTATGTTTTCTAATTACATTAGAACTTGCTAATTAGGTTTATTAGTTCACTAATTAACATTATGGCTTAGTAATTACGGTTTCCACTTAGCAATTAGGGTTTTCTAACAATTAGGTTTTTCTAACAATTAGGTTTTTTGCTAATTATCATTAAATTCTATAATACTTGACCATAATCATAACAACACAATAACATAACAGTCTCGAACTCATAATTGAGTTTCAAATTAGGGTTTTAAAATTTAGAAATTAGGTTTCCTAATTTAGTTATTAGGGTTAACATCAATAACACATGACATTCATAACCTAACGTAATTACTTGAAGATCTTACACTCTTATCTGACTATCAAATTAGGGTTTATTAAAATAATACTAGGGTTTTATAATACTGTACCATAATCGACCAACCATTATCAATCTACACATATACAATACATATTTATAACACTGAAATATACTTAATATAATATTATTATTCTTCTCTTTCCTTATTCCAAACCCAGAATTAGGGTTTGGATTCTATATCTGAATTATCTTTTATATACATACCATTATTAATTAAGTTATAATAATTAACTTAATTAACTTTGAAATAAATTTATATAACAAATAATTATTATAATAATTCTATAATCATTTTATATATTATTTAAATAATATAATAATCATATTTTTAATGAAAATAATTAATAAAAACATTTCTACTATAAAATTAATGATTATAAGAATATAAATTATAATGATCAATAATTCTAAAATAAAATTAGTTGTAATCATTCATGTAATAAATATATTTTATATTCATCACATAAATACATACACATTACCTTGCACGCATTCTCATCTTTGAAATAAAAAAAAATTATACGCAAAATTTCTGATTTAATTATAGAAAATATTTGGTTATTACAATGAACCTCGGACTCAATTTCCCTTTCTTTCCGAATCTGGTCTTTCCTTTCCAGGGAGACACCTTCAGAAACACAAATCTACTGACTTCAAAGTCTCGGTTCTGACGATGCAAATCTGCATACCTCCTTTGGCGATCTTGAGTTGCTACCAATCTGGCTCTTATCATTGTTACCACGTCAGCCGTCTGTTGAACTAATTTCGCTCCCAAAAGTTGTCGTTCTCCGACTTCATCCCAACACAACGGTGTTCTACACTTTCTTCCGTAAAGAGCTTCATACGGTGGCATATCGATACTCGCATGATAGCTATTATTGTATGTGAATTGTATTAATGGTAAGTGGTCATCCCAATTCCCTTTGAAGTCCATCACGCAAGCTCTAAGCATGTCCTCTAGTGTTTGTATGGTTCATTTACATTGCCCATTAGTTTGATGGTGATAAGTAGTACTTAATCTCAACTGTGTTCCCATTCTTTCTTGTAAGCTTTTCCAAAAATTTGACGTGAAGCGCAGATCTCAATCAGAGACAATTCACATTGACACTCCATGTCACGAAACGATTTTTTTTATGTACAAAATTGTTAACTAATTCAGATTAAATCAAATTTTGATTGGTAAAAAATGAGCTATCTTCATTAGTCGATCCATAATAACCCAAATGACATCATACCCCTTCTGTGTGATTGGAAATCCAACCACAAAGTCCATTATAATGTGGTCCCATTTCTATTAAGGTATTTCTAACGGTTGGAGTAGTCCACCTGGCCTTTGGTGTTCTGCTTTGACTCGCTGATAAGTAAGGCATTTACTGACATACTCTGCAACCTCTCGTTTCAAGTTGGGCCACCAAAAGTTTTATCGAAGATCCCGATACATTTTTGTGCCCCCTAGATGAATAGAATATGTCTTATTGTGTGCTATGTGTAAGATTTCCTCCCTTAGTTCAATTATAGCTGGCACCCATACTCGACCTTCAAATCTCAATATACCGTCCTTATCCATCTTGAACTTTTCTTCTTCATTTTCTACTATTCTCTTTTTTATCTTCTCACATTCTTCATCATTATCTTGTAATACCTTTACTCTATCTTGTAATACCTTTACTCTATCCATTACAAATAATTTTCCCTCAGACCTTCTAGGTCCCTTCACTTATATTTCTAATTTCTCCATTTCTCTTATTAACTCGTCCTGAGTTGTCAACTTGCACAATTTCTCCCTTCCCATTCTACTCAATGCGTTGGCTATTACATTAGCCTTTCTTGGATGATAAAGAATTTCGCAGTCATAATCCTTGATTAATTCTAACCACCTCCTTTGTCACATATTCAACTCCTTCTGTGTGAAGATATATTTCAGACTCTTGTGGTCCATATATATCTCGCATTTTTTTTCCTTACAAATAATGCCTCCAAATTTTCAACGCAAAAACTACCACCGCTAAATCCAAGTCATGGATAGGGTATCTCTTCTTGTAATCTTTTAATTGTTGTGACGCATACGCAATGATCAGCCATGTTGCATTAACACATAGCCAAGACCTCTGTTTGACGCATCACTATACATCACAAATCCTCCTGTATCATCCGGTAATGATAATACAGGCGCCTCGCTCAACCTCTTTTTCAACTCCTTGAAGCTTTCTTCACACTTTTCCATCCATATGAACTTTACTGTCTTCCTCGTTAGATTGGTCAACGGGGTTTCTATCTTAGAAAAATCTTGGATGAATCTTCGATAGTACCTGGCTAACCCTAATAAACTTCTCACCTCCGTCGGTGTCTTCGGTTGTTCCAACTTACTCACCACCTCCACTTTTGCAGGATGTACTAAAATTTCGTTCTTGTCTATCACGTGTCCTAATAATTGAACCTTCTCCATCCAAAATTCACATTTTGAAAATTTTACGTACATCTTTTCCCTTCTCAGCACTTCTAAAACCATCTTCAGATGTTCGACATGCTCTTCTTTAGTCTTTGAGTAAATCAAAATATCGTCAATGAAAATAACTACAAACTTATCCAAGTATGGCTTGAAAACTCTGTTCATCAAGTCCATGAATGCTGTTGGAGAATTAGTCAACCCAAATGACATCACCAAAAATTTATAATGTCCATATCGGGTCCGGAACGCCGTCTTCGATATGTCTTCCTCCCATACCTTCAACTAATGATAACCCGTTCACAGATTTATCTTCGAAAAACACTTCCCTCCCTTCAATTGATCGAAAAGATCGTCAATCCTTGGTAATGGATATCTATTCTTAATCGTTACTCTGTTCAACTCTCGATAGTCGATACAGAGCCTCATTGATCCATCCTTCTTCTTAAAAAACAACACTGGTGCTCCCCAGGGAGACACACTCGATCAAATATATCCCTTATCTAGAAACTCTTGCAGTTGTATCATCAATTTCTTTATTTCTATCGATACCATACGATATGAAAATCGACACAGTTCCCGATACTAAATCTATCACGAATTTAATTTCTCTGTCTGGCGGAAGGCTAGGCTGATCATCTGGAAACACGTCTTAAAACTCTCTTACTACCGATATATTTTTCATTTATACTCCCTTTTTCTGATTATCCACGATATAGGCTAAATAACCTACACATCCTTTCTTTAATAATTTGTTGGCCTACATCATCATTGTGATACCCCCAAATCCAGGTACTCGAGTTTCCCACAGATTTGGTGTTCCGTTACCAAAATAAATAATATCTATCTACCCATAGTAAAGATAACAATAAAATTTGAATAAAAATCCTCCCATTAAAAGGTTACAACAACTTAAACAAATAAATCCCAGGTTATCTAACCTTAATACATCAAATGTGGAACATCATAAATAAATAAGTCTTAAACATCACATAATAAGTCTTAACATAATCATTCTCAAATACTAAATAAGTCTTCATCATTTGCTTGCTTTGCCATTGCCCTTACTTGTGGATGACTCATCAACTTTCTCAATCTTAGCTGCAATGTTATTATGCAAGAGTGAGAAATAATTGTCCACAAGTTTAACAATAGTAATAATAATAACATGCGAATAATCAATGGATATTGAACAAAAGAATGCTCGACTTTTGAATCAAGATTATAACGGGAATGAAAAGTACATCTGAGGGATCACAAGACCATGAACTATGTCCTAGGTTATTAAGTATTTCTACTTTAAACGTTGAACAGTCGTAAGACTATATGGACCTTGCTTCTCGTACTTAGGGGGATCAACCCTTATTACCATTTATGTGCACAATATCTTAACGCTATCACATAATATAATCCCCCATAATAGGGTTGTTCATCTCAGCTTTGAAGTTAGAGTCCGCACCAAAGGAAATTTGGTTTGGATTAGCTTCAGGGGTAATTTAGAGTTCAATAAGCATCAACTAAGGATTAGTTGAATCAATAAGGAATCACTATCCACTCAAGGTTTCAATACAATATCAAAATCAATAATCAAATCAAAGATTGAATCTCAACTCTATATAATTGACTGAAAAGATTAGATCTCAATTCTACACAGTTGAATAAACTTTGTACAATGAAGTAATACTTCAAAACAATTAGAACATTTCATTTGGAATCATGAACTTGAACAATTAAGCTTTGAACAGTTCAAAATAAGAATACGAAGCTTGCTCAATAATAATAATAAGATATAAGAACTTGCTCAATGTAAGAATAGGGTTTGGAAACTTACCTCGTGTGTAGGCTAAACGATTACTACTCACGTTCACCACAAGTTCTACACACATACCATATGTATTCACGACTTTCATTAGTTACATTAATACTAACCTGATAGGTTTAGTTCCTTCTTTTAATACAACTTGTTAACTTGGTTTAAATTCTGCTCATTACCATCATTCACACATACAAGACTGAAATCTCAAATCTTAAGTTTAAACAACATCATATCATCTCATGGACATCATTCTTTTTTAACTTGGTTTAACCAGTTATAAAACATAACAGTTATAAGGTCACAAGACCTTTTCTAATTTATTTTTATAATTCTCTTATTATATGGTCCATTAGTCACACTTACACTTAATTAATTAATATAAACTCCACTTTATTTAACAAATCATTACCCTTCTAATTTAATTACTTAATTAAATTAGAATATTTTCATTCCCTCACTATTATTACACTTGAATAAATTATTCTGTAGACACTTGAAATTTTGTTTTCCTATTACTAACTATGCAAGAAGACAAAAGCGTCTTTAACACACTCCAGAGATAACCCTGGAGGACCACAACATCAATTCTAACCCCGGAGATAGTCTGGGAAATAAATTTCAAAGCCCGAAGTCAAACCCGGGAGGTCAAGCCAATCTCAGAGATAACCCTGAGAAAAGACTACTACAACGGTGTGAAAATCAAAAATAAATCCGGGAGGGGAAAAATGGTCATTTTGCCAACTCAACTTCAAGTTAAATCAAATAAACTCATTTCAATACAAATTACATCAAAATATATCCCACAAGAATAATATCTTAACTTCCGAGCACAAACTACGCAAAAAAGCTCAATGGACTGCCTAACGGAGACCCGTGAATGCTATTTCGATTATGGACCCAACTTCCTGGAATCAAAAAAGGGCAAATCCTATGTCATTGCATTTCTCTCGGAAAGAGCTTTTTGGAATGGTATGGCACGCTTCCATCGGACTCCTGGATTAAAAGTTATGAAGGTTCGAGCGAACATCGCATTGTTCGAGTGCACATACTTCGAGACGGCAAGACCCAAACTACAGGGCACCCGGCAGCATGCAGTACACTTCTTTGCTACCATAGGTACACTGCAAAGACCCCCTTTATAAATAGAGGGCTTGGGATGGCCATATTTGCAAGAGAAAAGGCGAGGAAGCCCTGTCCAATTTGTTCTGACACATTATAAATTGAGTGCTTTCTCATTTTAAACACTTGTGATCTTATATTTTGGTATATTTTTACCGGCGGGAGCCGAGTGTTTATCCATTTAAAGTTATTGAAGTTTTCTTTGACAGCCCACTATAAGCCTTCTTACACACTATAAAGCCTTTCTTTTCATCTTTGCACACACTCTTCTTCACATTGAGAGTCGTGTTGTGTGTGTATGCCCGGACTTCGGTCAGTGGTTTTCATTTCTGTCTGGAGCGTTTACTTGCTTATATATATATATATATATATATATATATACATTTAGTCCTGCCTGGAGTTTACTTCGTGGTGGTTGATCGCATTTATTGCTTTATTTACATTTTTGATCCCCCATGGAGGTGCTTCGTGGTGGTTGATCATGTCTCTCTATATATATTTACCGCTTTTATATATTTATATTTTAGATCCCCCATGGAGGTGCTTCGCGGTGGTTGATCATGTCTCTATATATATATATTTACCGCTTTTATATATTTACATTTCGATCCCCGTGGAGATGCTTCGTGGTGGTTGATCATGTCTCTATATATATATATATATATATATATTTATATTTATATATATATATATATATATATATATATATATATATATATATAATCGCTACTACTGCTTTTCATATAAATCGCAAGATCATGTGAGCCTAGGAATCATGTGATCACAGATTCAGTCCACTAAATCTAGATTCGGTTCTCGTAATGGACATTTTCAGCTGTAAGCAGCTTGTAATTTATTCACTTTGTTTAAATTTCCTTAGATGGCTTTCATGCCCATGAGGAGTTTGGCACTGTTATATATTATTTTCTCAAAAATGCTTCGCATCTCGAAAATAAAAGCAACCAAGCCGAACATTTAATAGTAAAATAGAAGTATGAAAAGGTCTCAATTACTATTGAGCACAGGGTTTGAAAAAACCTCTTTTACAAAACTTCATTGCTATATCATATTTAAAACTGAATTTTTAATATAAATTCAAGCCCTTTTTATATAGGTGCGAACGAGGCCTCATACTACTTTCAAATAACAACACATTGACCCACACACTGTGACGCCCGCTAAAATAGGTATACATCACCCATCTTGAGTTACCAAATACATGGTATAGAAATCAAATACAAACCTAATTATACAACTGTCAGGTAATATACGACAAAACATAGCTGAAAGTTTAAACAATAATATTGCCTTCTAGACAATATTCACTCTCAATGGAGTCCTCATTACAATTATTATCACACTATTTTACAGAATAGTGAGGATTACTAAAACAACCATCTGGACCGTCAATCCGTTCTCCGACCAGTCCCAACTATATTCTCATTTCCTGAAGAGAACAATGAAAGAAAAGGGTGAGCTGAACTATCCCAGTAAGAAATATTATGACTAAGATAATGTAGAATAAATTATCCTTAGCCTTCAACAGTATAACAACTGATAGAATACAATAGACAACAAGTTTTAGATCAACAACTGTAGCGGAATAAGCAATCCATTAGAAGAGTCAAGTAGAGCATGATATCTACTATCTTCTATGATTTAAAAAGTTTTTCATCAACTTTATCGCTGAGACTCAACTTAATAAATAAACCACATCTGTGACGCCCCCAAAATAGGTATACATCACCCATCTTGGGTTGCCAAATATATGGTACAGAATACAAATACAAACTTAATTATACAACATGAGCTAAGAGTTTTTACACAAATATTGTCTTCTAGACAATATCCAAACTGTGACAACCCGAATTTTCATAAGTTATTAAAATAAGAATTTAATAATTAAAATTCTTATTATGAGGTGTATATATTTTGAATTATATGATTTGGTGTGAAGGGAATTATATATTCATATGTTGGAGAATGTGAGATTTAATAGTTAATTAAACTATTAAAGAAATTAAATAATATTAGTTAATTTAATTAAGTTGAAATTATGTTATGAGATAATATAATTTTAATTATTATGCCTTGTGGGCAATGAAAATTATTATGAGTTAAGTTTCATAAATAGTGTGAATAATTCACTTAATTAAAATAGTGAATTAATACAAGTATAATTGATTTAATAAAGTGAGAAGGTAATATATTGTATGAAAATGTAAATATTAGTATAATGCGAGTAAAATATTTATTAAGTACATTAAATATTTTAGTTGGAAACTTTATGGAATAAAATGAATATTTATGATATTAAATAAATATTTGATGAAAATTGTTATGGGATAGTTTATTTAAGTGTGATAAAATAGATGAGATTTATACGTATTTTATTACGCGAGTATAATTGTGATATTCTAATTTAATTAAATAATTAAATTAGAGGAGTGATAATTTGCTAAATAATGTTATGATTATAATGGTTGAATAGAAATTATAATTTTACTGAAAAGGTTAATTTTATTTCTTAAAGAATTAAAGGTACATAGTCTAGTTTATATTTCTAGTTTATGTGTTCTTGAGTTTATTTTAAAATTGGAGTTTTAGTTAATGAATTTGTGGGTTACGATGTTATATATGTTATTAGATATTTATAATTTGATAGCGGTCATCTAGAAACAAATTTTCAGAAATCAAATTCATGTATTTATACTAAAGAAGAGGAATTTGGGTTTTGATTGTAATGTGTGTTTTGGTGTACTTTAGGACTAAAGTTGATGATGAATTCATGATGGAAACTTTAAATTGATGGATGATTGTTGTTCTCCTCTATAAAAGCGAAAACAAGCATGAACTTGAACGGATCGAATTGGTTAAGAAACGAATTCGTGATGAATGAATACACTCAGCATGTTGAAAATAGGAAAAATTAGTATAAACAAATTAGAATTAGTATAAACAAAGTCCCACATCAACTAAATTGAGAACTTTACCCTTTGCTAAACCTATAAATAGAAGGGTTTGATCCTTTGTTTCATTCACCAACAATAAGGCCTCCAATTTTGAGAAAGGCTTTGTTGTTGGAGGACTTTTTATAAAGATCTTCTTAGTTAAATTTTGGTCGAGTACGTATTTAGTTTGTGGAATTCGTATTTTCTGGTATGTTTCTTATTTAATTTTTGGTAATGTTATTATTTTAAATATTGTATTTTGGAAGTTTAGTTAGTTTTGTTAGTAAACTAGTTAGTTTACTATGTTTATTTTGACTTGTAATTGATTATGTAAATGAGTTTTAATGATTGTAATTAGAGATATGAAGCTTTAACATCATCCAAGTGTAACCAAAACACACAATATAAAATATTTACAAAGAACCTTGTTGGGCAGTTTTTGGGACTGAGCTTGAGGACCATTTGTGCTTTTGATTTATGTCTAAAAGCTTAATTTGATGATTGTATGTTGTATCCCTCTAAGTTTTGAAGATTTCATAACTTGAATGAACCAAAACGGAGTTAAAATGAATCCGTGGTGAAGATTTTAGTAAACCATGTCTAGAAATGAAAACTGAATGAACAGTGACTATAGTGTCAAATTTTGGAATAGCTATGTTGCCTGAAAAATTTTGAGTTTCTGGGTAGTTGTAGTGCACTGAGTTAGGAAGCCATAGGCTTTAGAATGACCTCATTCCGACCTCGGATGAGGGAGTTATGGTGATTGGAAAGAAATGTGTCGAATTTGTCAAACTGAAAGTCAGCAGCGGGACGTGCTATTCGGGACACTGTTTAGATTAGTTAATGTTTCCACAAACTTCTGGGCTTTTGGTATGTTATAGTACACTGAATTAGCTTTCCATAGACTCTAGAACGGACTAATTCCGACTTCGGAGCAAAGCGTTATGACCATTCAAAGTAGTCGCGTCAAAACTGTCTAACCAACTCGGGGCAGTCACCTTGAACGAATTTTCCGGAATTCTGTGTTTTGAATTTGGAAATGGTCAAAGAATAAAAGTTGTAGCCTCGGAAGTTAGCTTCGTGTGGGCTCAAGAATTGCTCAAAAATGTTTTGAAACGAATTAGTTATGACTATTTTAGCGAGAGAGGGTAAAGCTGGAGAAAAATTGAAGACTGCTATAAACGTCAATTGTTAGCACGCTTTTTAGACTACTTAACAAACCCGAAATGAGAGGTTAGTATTTCTTAAAAATAGTCTTGTATGCCATGAAAAATATACTAAAAAATGCCTTACGATTGGATAAGTAGATTGCAAGCTATTAAGCCGCGAAGTGGGTGTCAAAGGTGAGGGGTTGATGCCTTGTGGCGTGAGCAGACAGATAATGAACAACCATGGGTCGCTCATTTGATGCGATTTTTCCGTAACGCTTTTGGGTGGTTTTGTGGCTGTTTAACATGTAACAAAACACCAAGAGAGATGTATAGATATTATATAATGCTTATATATCGCGAAAACTCACTTTAAATGTAAAGAAAACGATAGAAATGTAATGTAAATGTAAGTTTTCATAACTATGCAAGCGTAGTTCGGAAAATGATATTTAAAACGTATATGTAACATAATGGAATGCGCAAATCCGTTTGAAATTATATTGAACCTAGTAATGTAAAACGAAGGGGATATAAATGGTTATGTTTTGATACGTAAAGTATTTACATACTAAATCCATGAGAGAACCTCTTTGGGCGTAAAAAGGTTATAACGGACAAAAGTTTCTAAAGAAACATGGAATGGTTTTAAGACAAGAACAAAATATTATAGTTAAATAAAATTAGTTTACATTGAGTACGTGAATTTTGTATGTGAAACTAATATGTACATGTATGTATCCTCAATTTGTGTAGGATCATCACAGCGCAGATAAGTTATAAACATTAAACAACATCCAAGGCAAGTTTTTCAGTTCTATTATGTTTGTGGATAAAATGTGATTATGTGGTGAGTTACATACCATGCTTTATGAATTGTTAAAGTCAAAATATGACCAAGTTAATTGGGTTATGGAACTCAATTTATATGTGATATGTGATAGCACATGCATGTTGTATAATGTAACTCGATAAATTAGAAATGTATAACGCATGAATTGTGTGCTATGTGAGACATAATAGACTGTTAAATTTGTTGGGCTGTCGAGCTCAACCTCACAAATAACCACTTTTGTAGGTTCAAGATTCAAGGTAAAGTTATGTGTTACTTGAAAGACATGAATCAGATGTGATACTTGAAGATTTATATACTTTGGTTGTGTTATTATTATTTGAACCATGTTTAAGGTTTCGAATAATGTATTAATGTTGAATTGTAATATTATTTTGTGAATGTAAACTATTGTAGTATTAAAATGATTCTGAGATATTTAGATGTAAAGGTTAAAGGTCTTGCGAACGAGGATAGTTTGTAATAGAAAATTTTAATTATTCTGCAAATTTCAATGGTTGTATTATCGTTTAATGATGTAAAATTAGAGGTTGAATGTATTATTAATGACTGAAGTCGAGAATTAAATTGTATGAATTTTGGGGTCGTTACACAAACTCAGATGGAGTTCTCATTACATTTATTATCACACTATTTTATCGAATAGTGAGGACTACTATAACACCAACTTTGACCATCACTCCATTCTCCGACTAGTTCCGACTACGTTCTCATTTCCTGAAGAGAACAATGGAAGTAAAAAGGTGAGCACACCTAGCCCAGTAAGAAATATTATGACTAAGATAATACAGAATAAGTTATCATTAGCCTTCAATAATGTTAAATTGATAGAATATAATAGACAACAAGTTTAATTGTAGTGGAACAAACAATCCATTAGAAGAGTCAAGTAGAGCATGATATCTACTATCTTCTATGATTTAAAAAGTTTATCATTAACTTTATCACTAATACTCAACTTAATAAATAAATCATATCATCGAATCATCCCTGCACTACGGGCCAAGGATATTCATTAGTATCACGTCCACAAATTATTCCCGCACTACGGGCTAAGAATATTCGTGTAATCATCAATGGTCCCGAATTATCTTTGGTCATAATCTTACCAATCAACAGTCCATCTATGCACGTAAGCCAAAGATGACTTTCATCACAATATAAGCATGATGATGATGACAATGATATAAGAAATCAATTAAAAGAAAGCAGGGGATGAATCTTTAAAGATTTATAATTTAATTTATCCAGAATTCAATATTGTCCAAATTATCAACATGATACTGCTTTGTCGAGTAGAATTCAAGAATAATATCTATATCAAAAATAATTTGGACAGAAAAGAAATAAATTTTTTGGGTGATAGTACCTCGTGAATAGTACCATATGAATAGTACTTCGGGAATAATACCTCGTGAATAGTACCCCGACATGAAAAGTGCCCCAAATACGCGAGTGAATAGTAACTGGGTAAATAGTAACCCCTAAATAGTAACTCATGAATAGTATTTCGACACGAAAAGTGCCCCGAATACCCGAGTGAATAATACTAGAGTGAATAGTAATCGGGTGAATAGTAACCCATGAATAGTAACTCTTGAATAGTACTCTGGCATAAAAAGTGCCCCGAATACCCGATTGAATAATATAGAGTAAATAGTAACTGGGTGAATAGTAACCCATGAATAGTACTCTGGCATAAATAGTGCCCCAATACCCGATTGAATAATACTAGAGTGAATAGTAATCGGGTGAATAGGAACCCGTGAATAGTACCTCGGGTGCAAATATTGATATTTAATAAGAAAGTTCAGATCAATATTTCAATAAACGATACTAGGTGAAGCGCAAAACTCAAGAATATTCTACTAATTTCAAGGATTATAGAAGCAATACTTACCATAGTAAGTTTAGATTTAAGAATATGAAAAGAAATAACATACGAAACTGTAAATGGATTTTCACTGTCATACGAGCACGTAATCCGTGAGACAAAGTTATTCGACATATTAAAGGATGAATACGAAAAATAGTATTCCTTATGAATACGAAAAAAAATAATACCCCATACCAAATGAAAATAACATCCCTTATAAATGCAACAAATAATATCCCTTACTAAATGACAAAAACATCCCTTACGAATGCAACAAATAATATCCCTTACCTTAGTAGAAGACTGGATACTGCAATAGTGAAGTAGCAGAATACTCTTCTTCTTGCTCTCTATAGTTTCTCTCTCTATAGCTTCTCTTGTGAATCTCAGTGAATTGGTGAGAATGAAAGAAGAATTAAGCTTCTATTTATAGGAGAATGGACTAAATAGTAACTAATTCGCGAACGGTCCAGATTGATTCACTATTAGAATGTATGGTCCATATTGATTACTATTAAAACCACAACCGACAGTCCATATTGATTTACTTTTAAAACCACCACCGATGGTCCAGATTAATTTACTTTTAAAACCACCACCGACGGTCCAGATTGATTTACTTTTAAAACCACCACCGACGGTCTAGATTAATTTACTTTTAAAACCACCACCGACGGTCTAGATTGATTTACTATTAAAACCACCACCGATGGTCCATATTGATTTACTATTAAGACCACGATCAATGGTCCAGATTGATTTAACTTATTACATTTTAGTACCCTAAAGTTTTCCAAGTTTGCATTATTCCCTCTAGCTTTTCTAATTCACTTATCTTCAATAAACACATTCTTAATAATTCAACAATTATTCATCATTAATATTATAACTTACAATATTTAACAACTAGATCATTCCCAGGAAAGAGGGGGCTTTCCGATAAGGATTTCTCCCTATTGGCGCGCAATTAGGTGACCAAACCTCTCCTCAACATAACTTTCTAGACATCGTTAATATTGTAAATAATAATATGAATAACTTTGTTGTCTCAATTATTTATTAAATAATATAAAATATTATGCAGATGATACTGTGAAAATAATTGAATCAAATAACGTGAGATACTATGCAACAATTACTGTAGCAATAAATAAGTAAACTGAGTGGCTTCTTACGTAAACATCAATAATCAATACCATGTGCTACTATGCAACCACGCATATTAATGTACTTTTATGACCGAGTAGTTCAACATTTTAACGGTAAAACTTTTGCCATTATTTTTATAAGAATATATTTCTGTAGTTTTCTAACTACGACAATACTTCTGTTCCAGGGTCCATCAATGATTGTGTTATCGAACGAATATTCCCTGACAAAAGGAATAATTCCCGACCAAATGAATATTCCCCAACACAACGAATATTTTATATCAACTTACTTCCTTTGCAAAATTTTACATATCACCCTTAACTTTAACCTTTTATCAATTAAACTATTTATTAAATAGAATAATAATTATCAGAAAATTAATACTTTCATTTCAAAAAATTCGGGGTGTTACAATCTCCCCTCATGAAATTTTGCTCTCAAAATGTACGTACGTACCTAGTATGCCGAAGAGATGAGGATACTTTGTCAGATTCTGACTCTTGAGGTATAACCTTTGAGCATAGAATATGTTCCTTCTTATCAAAGATTTTAACAGGTATTTCTTCATATGTTAAATCTTCTGCTATCTCGTCCGGTTCTAATTCAATAATGTGGTTTGGGTCGTCCACATATTTACGTAACATTGATACGTGAAAAACGCTATGAACATGAGACATACTTGGTAGTAAAGCGAGTCTATAGGCCACACTTCTTACTCGATCGAGGATTTCAAATGGGCCAATAAAATTGAGGGTTTGAGCTTTCCTCACTTCATTGACTCTTACTTCTGGAATGACGCCTTCTTGCACCTTTTTCTTCACATTCATCAGCTCTGAGTCTGTAACTTGAGTGGCTTTAACTTTATCGATTAAAGTCGGTTCTAATCTTACATTCGCTATCTTCACGTAGGTTCTTGGAGTCTTTAACTCTATCTCCATCTTTTGTAAGTCATACGAAATGAGTCTTTGTGTTAACAACGTCACACTCGTAACCGCATACGATCTTCTAATCAACTCGTCAGCTATCGTGTTCGCTCTTCCACTATGATATTGAATGGTATGATCATAATCTTCAACAGCTTGAGCCAACATCTTTGGCGCATATTACGTTCGTTTTGAGCGAAAAAATATTTAAGGGTTTTGTATCGGGTTCAAGGTTGATACAAAATTTGATTTAACGCTTTGAGGGTAGGCCAGGAAGTTCTTCGGGAAATACGTCAAGAAATTTATTAACAACAAAAACGAATAGCTTTATGGCTTGATATGACAGTGATTAGCTTTAGTGGTTTGGTTTCTTGAATTGGCATAATAGGTTGGTTAGGAATATGAAAGCTAATAACCTTACAAAAGCAATCAATTTTAGCATTATGATTAGTCAACCAATCAATTTCTAAAATCACATCGAATGCAAGTATTTTCAAGGAGATAAGATCGACAGGTAACGTGCGGGTGCCAATTTAAATCAAATAAGATTTATAAACAGTGGAGGTAACAAAGGTTTCTCTTAACGGAGTTTCAACCAATAAGTTAAAGTCTAATTTCTCCGGAGTTAAATTTAAATGTTGAGCGCAAGTAGGAGAAATAAAAGATTGGGTAGAACCGGTATCTAATAAGGTATAGACTTCGCAAGAATTTATAATTAACAAACCCGTGCTAACTTCGTTCGGGTTACTCGCTTTTTGAGAAGTCATGAAAAATGCTCTTCCTAAAACCGCCGACTTTGTTTTGTCCGTATCTGCCTTTGGTGCCACCGTTCTAGCTGGACTTGATTTCACTACAGAATAAAATCGAGTTATGTGACCATCTTTTCCACAACTAAAACATACCTTGGAAAGCTGTGGACAGTTTGAACTTATATGTCCCTCCTCTCCGCATCTGTAGCATCTAACTGGTCGCCGTTCTCCTCCCCTAGAATTTGTTCCTGGTGCTGGTGCTGACATCTTCCCGTCATCGTTAAATCTTCTCTTCTTGAAATTTCCACTTGAGTCTATTATCTTGGCCATGATTACCACCGAAGTGGTTACCATTTCTGGCATATTGATTCCCTCCACATTTGTTATCACCGCTTCGATGACTGCTACCATTGGTATTATCGACTTTCCGGCTGCTCTCTCTTGATTGGGTTGACTCATTATAGCGCTCAAATAACTGAGCCCTATTTACAACATCTGAATACAAACACAGTTTTTGAGAAATGAGGTATTAATGTATTTCAGGTCTCAAACCTCGCAGAAACATTCACGTCATTCTCTCCTTATTATCAACCAAATGGGATGCGAACCGGGACAACTCGACAAACTTAGCCTAGTCCGCGACACGGTCATATTGTTTTGCTCCAACTTGATAAACTTCACCTCCTTCATGTGATGAATACTTTTGGGAAAGTACTTGTCATTGAACAGCTCTTGGAACTTCTCCCAAGACATTTTGAGTGCGGTAGGCTGGGTACGCTTTACTGATTCCCACCAGTAATCTGCCACTCCTCTCAATATGAAGGTGGCAAAGGGAACCTTTTGCTCCTCAGAGCATCCCAAGACATCAAATATCTTGGTGATCTGCTTTATCCACGTCTCCGCCTTAAGTGGTTTTGGCTCTCCCAAAAACTCTGGTGGTCCCAGCTCCTTGAACTGCTTAGCAGTGACCATCCGAGAGTTGCCAGTGTTTCCACCTGTATTTTTGAACAGGAGCCGCTCTCGCCTGATGTTGCATGAATTGCATAAACCTCTAAACATCCCATTGTTCATTATTTGATCGGTGTTGTTGTTTACCTTAGGATTATTGTCTTCCTGTTGCACATTATCCTGGATATTGATCATTGGTGACTCAACGGTCTCATGTGCTTCATTGCTTATCTCGACATTTTCAGATGGCATTTCAAACACTGCCACAAAACAAGAGTTAATTGACATTCCATGCCACATATTATCCCTATACTATGACCGACCAATTAAATATCAAATAAACTTAGCTAGGTCATACTAGCGAAGGAATTCCCCGTCTCTCCCCTTCTAGTTTTGTCTCACATCTCAGCCAGGGATCATATCCCTAAGCATTGATACCAATTGTGACGCCCCCAAAATAGGTATACATCACCCATCTTGGGTCGCCAAATACATGGTACAGAATACAAATACAAACATAATTATACAACATGAGCTGAGAGTTTTTACATGAATATTGTCTTCTAGACAATATCCAAACTTAGATGGAGTCCTCATTACATTTATTGTCACACTATTTTATCGAATAGTGAGGACTACTATAACAACATCTTGGACCATCACTCCGTTCACCGACTAGTTCCGGCTACGTTCTCATTTCCTGAAGAGAACAATGGAAGTAAAAGGGTGAGCTCAACTAGCCCAGTAAGAAATATTATGACTAAGATAATGCAGAATAAGTTATCATTAGCCTTCAATAATGTTAAACTGATAGAATATAATAAACAACAAGTTTAACTGCAGTGGAACAAGCAATCCATTAGAAGAGTCAAGTAGAGCATGATATCTACTATCTTCTATGATTTAAAAAGTTTATCATTAAATTTATCGCTGGGACTCACCTTAATAAATAAATCATATTATCGAATCATCCCTGCACGACGGGCGAAGGATATTTATTAGTATCACGTCCACAAATTATTCCTGCACTACGGGCCAAGAATATTCGTGTAATCATCAATGGTCATGATCATACCGAATTATCCCTGGTCATAATCATACCAATCAATAGTCCATCTATGGACGTAAGCCAAAGATGACTTTCATCACAATATAAGCATGAGGATGATGGCAATGATATAAGAATTCAATTAAAAGAATGCAAAAGATAAGTTTTTAAAGATTTATAATTTAATTTATCCAGAATTCAATAATGTCCAAATTGTCAACATGATACTGCTTTGTGGAGTAAAATTCAAGAATAATATCCATGTATCAAAAATAATTTGGACAGAAAAGAAATAAATGTTTCGGGTGAATAGTACCTTATGAATAGTTCTTCGAGAATAGTACCTCATGGATAGTACCCCGACATGAAAAGTGCCCCAAATACTCGAGTGAATAGTAACCCATGAATAGTAACTCATGAATAATACTCCGACACGAAAGTGCCCCAAATACCCGAGTGAATAATAATAGAGTCAATAGTAACCAGGTGAATAGTAACCCATGAATAGTAACTCGTGAATAATACTCCGGCATGAAAAGTGTCCCGAATACCCGAGTGAATAATAATTGGGTGAATAGTAACCCATAAATAGTAACCGCGAATAGTACTCCGGCATGAAAAGTGCCCCGAATACCCGAGTGAGTAATACTAAAGTGAATAGTAACCTGGTGAATAGTAACCTGTGAATAGTACCCCGGGTGAAAATATTGATATTTAAATAAGAAAGTTCATATCAATATTCCAATAAAACGATACTGGATGAAGTGCAAAACTCAAGAATATTCCACTAATTTCAAGGATTATAGAAGCAATAATTACCATATTAAGTTTAGATTTAAGAATATGAAAAGAAATAACATACGAAACTGCAAATGGATTTTCACCTGTCATACGGTACATAATTCGCGTAGACAAGTTATTCCGACATATTAAAGGATGAATACAAAAAATAGTATTCCTTATGAATACGAAAGAAATAACACCCCTTACCAAACGAAAATAACATCCATTACGAATGCAACAAATAATATGCCTTACCAAACGAAAATAACATCCCTTATGAATGCAACAAATAATATCCCTTACCTTAGTAGAAGACTGGATACTGCAATAGTGAAGTAGCAGAATACTCTTCTTCTTGCTCTCTGTAGTTTCTCTCTCTATAGCTTCTCTTGTGAATCTCAGTGAATTGGTAAGAATGAAAGAAGAATTAAGATTCTATTTATAGGAGAATGGACTAAATAGTAACTAATTCACGAACGGTCCAGATTGATTCACTATTAGAATGGACGGTCCATATTGATTACTATTAAAACCACCACTGATGGTCCAGATTGATTTACTTTTAAAACCACCACTGATGGTCCAGATTGATTTACTTTTAAACCACCATCGACGGTCTAGATTAATTTACTTTTAAAACCACCACCGTCGGTCCAGATTAATTTACTATTAAAACCACCACCGACGGTCCAGATTGATTTACTATTAAAACCACCATCAATGGTCCAGATTGATTTAACTTATTACATTTTGGTACCCTAAAGTTTTCCAAGTTTGTATTATTCTCATCTAGCTTTTTTAATTCACTTATCTTCAATAAACATATTCTTAATACTTCAACAATTATTCATCATTAATATTATAACTTACAATATTTAACAACCAGATCATTCTCAGGAAAGAGGGGCTTTTCGATAATGATTTCTCTATATCATAGCGTTAATTAGGTGACCAACCCTCTCCTCGACAGAACTTTCTAGACATCGTCAATATTGGAAATAATAATATGAATAACTTTGTTGTCTCAATTATTTATTTAATAATATAAAATATTATGCAGATGATATTGTGACAATAATTGAATTAAATAACGTGAGATACTATGAAACAATTACTGTAGCAATAATTAAGTAAACTAAGTGGCTTCTTACGTAAACATTAATAATCAATACCGTGTGCTACTTTGTAACCACGCATATTACTGTACTTTTACCACTGGGTAGTTCAACGGTAAAACTTTCGCCGTTATTTTTATAAAAATATATTTCTATCGTTTTCTAACTACGACAATACTTCCATTGTGGGGTCCACCAATGATCGTGTCATCGAACAAATATTCCCTGACAAATAGGAATATTCCCCGACACAACGAATATTTTATATCAACTTGCTTTGCAAAAAATTTCACATATCACCCTTAACTTTAACCTTTTATCAATTAAACCATTTATTAAATAGAATAATAATTATAAGAAAATTGAATACTTTCATTTCAAAAAATTTGGGGTCTTACAACATCATCGAATCATCCCTGCTCTACGGGCCAAGGATATTCATGTAATCATCAATGGTCATGATTATACCGAATAATCCCTGGTCATAATCATACCAACAACTGTCCATCAATGCACTACTGACCAATGAAGACTTTTACCACATCATTTATAACATTATAGGTCATTATTATACTGAATGATCCCTAGTCATAATCATACCAATTAACAGTCCATCTAGGCACGTAAGCAAAAGATGACTTTCATCACAATATAAGCATGAGGATGATGACAATGATATAAATATTAATCAAACGATATCAAGGATAAATATTAAAGACTTTAAATTTATCTAGATTTTAAAAATATCCAAATTGTCAACATGATACTGCTCTGTGTAGTAAAATTCAAGAATGATTGATAAGTGGATTTCATATCCATGAATCGTTGTCCATTTCATGCTTAATTGTTGTTATTTTCTTGTTTTCATGTTCGTTTTGATTTGTTTTTGTGTTCTTTTATTTGTAGGGTGGCTTTGTGGCATTTAACGAAGATTTGGAGTCATTTGGAATCATTTGGAGTCATTTGGAGCATTTTTGGAAGTTTTCATGAAGCAAGCAACATTACTTAGCAGAACAGACCCCCGCCGGGGCGGGGGGTCTTCAAAATATTTTAACTAAAAGGGTACCCGCTAGGGCGGGATGATTATAAGCTTATACCCCCGCCGGGGCGGGGGGGGTGCCGGATCCTGAGTGTAATGTTTTGCTTGAAACTCTTCTGGAACATGGATGCTAAGTGTTTGGATTGTATTTGGGCTCTACTCGATGAGGAATTTGAACCAAAAATGTGTGTGTTGGATGCTTAATAGTGAATCAACAAAAAATTAAACATAACACAAGGCATATTACGAAGATTAATTCCGGTTTTTCTTAGCAAGCATTGGAGGGAGATTTTGAAGAGATTTTCAAGTTGATTGCAATTCTAGACTACGTGATGGGTGTTTTTCAATATTCTTCTTTTTAGACTATTATTTGTTATTAAAAGAATGTTATCTTTGATTTATTCGGTAGTTATTTCATTTATGATGACCTAATTCACTTTTTAGGCTTGTGATGGATCCTTAAGTGAATCGATGATTTTGTAAACTTTGATTTCCAGTTCAATAAGCTATTTTCCATTTATCTATATTAATTTGAGCTTGAATTTATGAATTGCTTGATTAACAATTCTTTGTGGATTTGTATGGAATTGAGAGAGGATATTCGAATCTAGACTTAGTTAATATAGCATGTGTTCATGAATTTTGTGAATATCATAATCTTGATGAATGTTAAGGTAGAGATATGCTTGACATCGCATGTAATCGGATAGAGAACTTAATCTTAAACCTTCTTTAATTGTAATTCACATAAAGATATAGTGAGTTAGTTGATTAATGTGTTTAACTTGTTTCTATCTATTTTGTGGATTTAAGTTAATACGGTATTAGTGCATCGAGAGGTGGCTATTACTACATTAGTGTTCTTGATTAATAAACTGGGATAGTGATTTGAATTGGAAATAAGGTGTAGAAATCAAAGTGAAGCTTAGGGTGAAATCATAAGTCTAATTCTCCATTAATTGTTTGAAATTCCAAATTTTGATACTTGTGATAGTTTTGTGGTTATTTATTTATTTATTAATTTAGTTTTTATAATTATAATTATTGAATTGAATAGTTTAATAAAATCATGGTTAATAGGAAATTGATACTTGTAAGGTTGAGTTTCTTACTACTTTGTCTCTGTGGGAACGATACTCTACTCATCACTATATTACTTGTTAACCACGTATACTTGCGTGTTGTGCGTATATAGATTTTACCCAACAAGTTTTTGGTGTCGTTGCCGGGGATCATTTAGTATAGATCTTAATATTTTTACAATATCATTTTAATTAATCTAGTTTTACTTATGCATTTTAATTTTTGTTTTTTCCTCTTATTTTAGGTTTTTAGAGTGGTTTATGCAAACTTGGTCCAAAAATCTAGACTTGCTGCCTTTTGAGGACGACATTGAGAAAAGGTTTTAGAGGTTAAGTAAGTGGATCAAGGAAACGAGGCAAGAATTTGAAAATTTTGAGAAAGAAGAGGAAATGGCAGCTGAAGATCAGAAAGCATTAAAGGACTTCGCCACACCCAAGGTGGTGACTGGAATCGCAAGCATCACCAGCCCGTAATCATCGTAAATACATTCGAAATCAAGCCTGGGACGATTCGGATGATCGAATTGATTCGGTTTGGGGATTGGCTAATGATGATCCGAATGAACATCTAGTCGACTTTACGGAGATATCGACACATTTAGGTATAATGGGGTGTCGAATGATGCGGTGAGACTTCAACATTCCCATTCACTTTACTGGGACAAAGCGAAGAGTTGGTTACACTCTCTCACCGTCGGGTTCGATAACTACGTGGGAAGACTTAGCTCAGAAATTCCTCGCCAAATTTTTCCCACAGGCGAAAACTGCAAAAATGAGGAATGAGATAACAATGTTTGAGCAACAACACGGGGGGTCGTTATATGAGGCATGGGAGAGATACAAAGAGTTGCTCAGAAAGTGTCTGCATCATGGATTGTCCAAGTGGCTGCAAATGAACACCTTTTATAATGGATTACATGGAAATCTTAGAACCAGTATTGATGCAGCGTCAGGTGGAGCATTCATGGCTAAGAGTTACGAGGAAGCCTACGATTTGATTGAAACCATGGCGGCCAACAACTACTAGTGGCCCACAACAAGAATGACACAGGCAAAGGAGGCTGGGGTGTTAGAAGTAGATGGGGTGACAGCAATACAAGCACAGATTTCTGCACTGTCCAAGAAGTTGGATGCCATGACAGGGGCTTAGGTGCAACATGTTGCGATCATATGTGAATTGTGTATGGGTGACCATCCTACAGATCAGTGCGCGATCAATCCAGCATCCGTCCAGTTCCTAGGTAGCTACAACAGTGGTCTGCAGAATATATACAAAAATACTTATAACCAGAGGAATAGGAATTACCCAAATTTTTTGTGGAGCAATAATCAGCAACATCAAGCTCCACGACCGTCATATCCCCTAGGTTTTCAGAATCACCAACAACCGACTCAACATCAGGAAAGAAAATCAGATTTTGAGGGATTGGTGTCAAAGTACATAACTAGCAATGAGGCAGCAATTAAAATCAAGCAATGGCCATCAAGAACTTGGAAAATCAGATGGGGAAAATTGCCTTAGCACTAAATAACAGGCCACAAGAGACCCTACCGAGCGATACAGAGAGAAATTTGAAGGGAAACCATGAACAGTGTCAGGCAATTACGTTGAGGAGTGGAAAACATCTCGTTGGTAAAGAAGTGGAAAAATCAGCTATTCTGGATGAAAAAGTTGATGACAGTAAAGTGGTTGAAGGAAACAAGGGTGAGGATAAGCATGGTGAGAAAACAAAGTTAGACGATAAACCAGTTATATATCCTCCACCACCGTTTCAGTAGAGGGTCCAAAAACAGAAACTAGATAAGTAGTTCGCGAAGTTTTTAGAAGTTTTCAAGAAACTTCAGATTAACATTCCGTTTTTAGAAGCCTTCGAGCAAATGCCGAGTTATGCGAAATTCATGAAAGGGATTCTGTCAAGGAAAAAGAAATGGGAAGACTTCGAAACAATGGCATTAACAGAGGAATGTAGTGCGGTGTTACAACAGAAGTTTCCACCCAAGTTGAAAGACCCGGGGAGTTTCACTATCCCATGCACGATCGGGAACATGTCTTTTAATAAGTGTTTATGTGATTTGGGGGAAAGTGTGAACCTTATGCCACTTTTAGTATACACATAATTGGGTTTTCCCGCGCCAAAGCGTACAAATATTTCATTGCATTTGGCGGATAGGTCAGTCACATATCCGAGAGGCATAGTAGAGGACACACTGGTTAAGGTGGATAAGTTTATATTCCCCGCGGACTTTATTATTCTGGATTTTGAGGAGGATAAGAACATCCTGATTATCCTAGGGAGACCTTTCTTGGCCACGGGTAGGACACTCACAGACGTACAAAAAGGAGAACTTACTACGAGGGTCCAAGATCAAGAGATCAAATTTAACGTGTTTAAGGCCATGAAATTCCGTACGGATGAGGAAGAATGTTTTTGAATGGATTTAATTGAGCAAATTATCAGTGAATATATGGGCAAGAGTTTGATCAACAATCCGTTAGAAACAACATTACTGGGGGATGAAGAGTTCGATGACCCAGAATTCATGGACTACTTACAGATGTTAGATTCGTTTCCACGAGTGAGCCGATTCAGAGAACCATTTGTACCGTTACACACGGAGGAGACAACCACAAAAAAATTGAAACCATCATTGGAGGAGCCACCAACTTTGGAACTTAAGCCACTCCCTAAACATCTCAAGTATGCGTATTTAGGCAATTCAAATTCTTTACCTGTTATTATTTCTGCTGCACTTAACGATTTGCGAGAAGAAAAGTTGCTGAGGGTGCTTGGGGAACATAAATTAGCGATTGGGTGGATGATAGTTGATATAAAGGGAATCAGCCCTTCGTTTTGCATGCACTCGATTCTGATGGAAGAGGATGCAAAATTGACGGTGGAGCAACAATGGCGACTTAACCCCATTATGAAGGAAGTTGTGAAGAAGGAAATTCTGAAATTGTTGGATGCCGGTATCATCTACCCGATTTCTGATAGTAAGTGGGTTAGTCCGGTCCAGTGTGTGCCTAAAAAGGGGGGAATGATTGTGGTGAAGAATGAGGATAACGAGTTAATACCGACAAGAAAAGTGACAGGTTGGAGGGTTTGCATGGATTATACGATGTTGAACAAGGCAACCTGAAAAGATCATTTTTCGCTGCCCTTTATCGATCAAATGTTGGACAGATTGGAGGGACATGAGTACTACTATTTATTGGATGGATACTTGGGCTATAACTAGATAGTCATCGCTCCTGAGGATCAAGAGAAGACTACATTTACGTGCCCTTACGACACATTCGCATTTAGGAGGATGTCATTCAGGTTATGTAATGCACCTGCGACCTTCCAACAGTGTATGATGGCCATTTTCTCAGATATGGTGGAGAAAAATGTCGAAGTCTTCATGGACGACTTTTCTGTCTATGGGGATAACTTTGACACTTGCCTAAGAAATTTGGTAATGGTGTTACAGCGATGCAAGGATACAAACCTCGTGTTTAATTGGGAAAAATGCCACTTCATGGTTGAGGAGGGCATAATTTTGGGCCACAAGGTATCTGCTCAAGGATTGGAGGTTGACAAAGAAAAGCTGGAAATAATCGAGAAAATGCCTCCACCGAGCTCAGTTAAGGGTATTAGAATTTTTCTGGGACACGCTGAGTTCTACAGGAGATTCATAAAGGACTTCTCTAAAATTGCAAAACCGTTGTGTAGTCTTTTAAAGAAGGATGTTGTTTTCAGTTTTGACAAAAAGTGTAAGGAAGCCTTTGATTTGTTGAAAAAGAAGTTGAATACTGCCCCCGTGATTGTCGCGCCGGATTGGAATATGCCTTTCGAGCTGATGTGTGATGCAAGTGACTACGTGGTTGGGGCTGTTTTGGGTCAACGCCGAGAGAAGGTGTTTCACGCTATATATTATGCAAGCAAAACGCTCACGGAGACTCAAATGAACTATACCACTATGGAAAAGGAATTTCTTGCAATGGTGTATGCGTTTGACAAATTCCGGGCATACTTGATCGGAACTAAAGTGATAGTCTACATGGAGCATTCGGCTATTCGGTACCTAATTACGAAAAAGATGCTAAGCCACGCCTTATCCGATTGATTCTCCCGCTTCAAGAGTTTGATTTAGAAATAAAGGATAGAAAGGGGACGGAGAATCAGGTAGTCGATCACTTGTCTAGGCTAGAAAACCAAGAGACATTGAAAGAGGACAAGTGTGAAATCAATGAATTAATCATTCCCGGATGAACAACTGTTTGGGATAAATGCAGAATTTCCTTGGTATGCAGATCATACGAAATATCTTATGAGCAACGTTCTTCCACCAAATCTCACAAGACAACAGAAAAAGAAGTTTCTTCATGACGTGAAATGGTACATGTGGGACGAACCGTATTTGTTCAAGCAGTGCGCCGAGAAAATGATTAGAAGGTGCGTGCCCTACAGTGAAGTGAAGAATATTCTACATGAGTTCTATTCATCTGCGTATGGGGGAAATTATGGGAGTGAGAGGACAACAGCGAATGTGACGCCCCCAAAAATAGGTATACATCACCCATCTTGAGTCGCCAGATACATGGTACATAAATTCAAATACAACTTAATTATACAACAGTCGTGTAAAATACGACAAAACATAGCCGAGAGTTTAAACAATAATATTGCCTTCTAGACAATATCCACTCTCAATGGAGTCCTCATTAAATTTATTATCACACTATTTCACAGAATAGTGAGGACTAATAATGCTATCTTCTGGACCGTCACTTCGTTCCCCGACTAGTCCCGGCTAAGTTCTCATTTCCTGAATAGAACAGTGAAAGAAAGGGTGAGCTCAACTAGCCCAGTAAAAAATATTATGACTAAGATAATGCAGGATAAATTATCATTAGCCTTCAACGATGTTAAACTTATAAAATACAATAGACATCAAGTTTAACTACAGTGGAACAAGCAATCCATTAAAAGAGTCAAGTAGAGAATAAAATCTACTATCTTTTATGATTTAAAAAGGGTTTTTCATCACTTTTTATATTTGAGACTAAATTTTTAATAAATAATCCACATCATCCCTGCACTATGGCTAAGGATATTCATTAGGGTCACGACCACAAATTATCCATGCACTACGGGCCAAGGATATTCGTGTATTCATCAATGGTCATGATTATACCGAATAATCCCTACTCATAATCATACCAAAAACTGTCCATCAATGCACTATGGCTAATGAGGACTTTTACCATATCATTTGTAACATTACAGTCATGATTATACCGAATAATCCCTAGTCATAATCATACCAAGTCCATCTATGCACTACAGGCCACATATGACTTTCAACATAATATAAACATGAGGATGATGACAATGATATAAGAATTCAATAAAACAAGTTCAAGAATTAATTTAACCAAAAACTAATAACGTTCAAATTGTCAACATGATACTTCTTTATAGAGTAAAATTCAAGAATGCTCAGAAGAATATTTTCATGAAAAGATACTGGATGAAGCGCAAATATCAAGGATATTCCACTAATTTAATGGAGTATAGAAGTCAAAACTTTAACCAACTGAGTATAATAAAGTATGGAATAACAAAAAAAATCACCAGGCATGCGATAGAGCCAAGCACAGCAAGTTTATTCCAACGAATAATAATAAAGAGAGAACACGTCCCGCCAGTAAAACGCATGCAGACGAGGATATTCCAATGAGAATAATAAAAAGAGCGGAACCAGTGCGGTATAAAACACATGAATACACGATATATTCCAACAGAATAATAAAGACAAAACCAGGTCCGACGTAAAATGCACAAACAGGATATTCCAACAGAATAATAAAGACGAAACCAGGTCTGGCGTAAAACGCACAGCCAGGATATTCCAACAGAACAATAAAGAATGGAATAATAGAATAATTTCACCATGTATGCGGTACTTTGCATATACAGGTTATTCCAACATAATAATAAAGAATAGAATAACAGAAGAATTTCACCATGTATGCGGTACTTCACATATACAGGTTATTCCAATAGAATAATAAGGAAATAATAACAATAGCTCTCTCCATGAATACGAAAGAAATAATACCCCTTATAGGTACAACAAATAATATCCCTTACCTCAAAAGAAGACTGGATACTCGAATAGTGAGGAAGCAGACTTCTCTTCTTCTTTCTCTCTATAATAATGGCTTTAAAGCTTTAGTGAATTGGTGAGAAATGAAGGAAGAATGAGCTTCTATTTATATAAAAATATAATTTCGATAATTTCACGTTTTGGGGCTCAAAAAATTACAGTACAATACCTCCAACTTTTCTTTAATTTTTAATTTAGTCCTGCAAGTATTATCAATCTTGCACCAACTCCCCTAATAGTAAATCATGTGAATCAATAGTAAAATCATGTGACTCAATAGTAAATCATGTGACTCAATAGTTCTAAACATGTGAAAAAATTAATTATAGTATAGTACCTTCAACTATACCTCTATTTTTAACTTAGTCATGCAAGTATTATCAATCTTGCACCACCTCCCCTAATAGTACCAGAATGTGAATCAATAGTAAACACATGTGAACAATAGTTAATAGCATGTGAATTAATAGCAATTAATTGCTCATTTACCCGATTAATTATCCAATTTATTAATATAACCCCCAGACATCAATTATCATCAGAATAGATGTTGATTTCCACTAACACTAATAATCCCAACACAATGGAAATATATTTCTCAACAATTTCATTTTTGAAATTTCAAAGTTTGACTTTTTTTGAAAAAGTCAACTGTTGACTTTTTGACCAAAAAGTCAACCCCAGAAAATTTTGTGTTTATAGTCTATTCTTACTAATTTCATCGCTCCGGACTCAAATATCACGTCCGCATCTCCAAATTCAACTCCGAACTCAAATTCGATTTTAATAACATTTATTCACTATTATTATAACTCGCAATATTAACAACCATTTCGTTCGCAGGAAAGAGGGGGCTTTCCAATAAAGATTTCTCCTTATTGGCGCGCAATTAGGTGACCAAACCTCTTCTTGACAGAACTTCTAGACATTGTTAATTATGCAAATAATAATATGAATAACTGTATCGTCTCAATTATTGATTTAATAATATATAAAATATCGACAATAATTGAATCAAACTGAGTGACTACTTACGTAAGCATTAATAAAGAATACCGTGTGCTACTATCCAACCACGCGTATTTTACCACCGATTATTTTATGACAACTTGCTTACTTTGAAAATTTTTCAAATGTCACCCTTAACTTTAAACTTTTATCAATTTAACTATTTACCAAAATAGAAAAATTGAATACTTTTATTTAAAAAAATTCGGGGTCTCACAGCGAAGGTGTTGCAATCTGGTTTCTATTGGCCTACACTATTCAAGGATGCCCACCATTTCGTTAAAACATGTGATAGGTGTCCAAGGGTGGGCAACATTTCAAAAAGGAATGAGATGCCTCTACAAACGATTCTCGAAGTTGAAATTTTTGATGTATGGGGCATCGATTTCATGGGGCCATTCCCATCATCTCTAAACAATCAGTATATTCTACTCGTAGTGGATTACGTATCGAAGTGGGTTGAAGCTGCAGCACTACCATCAAACGATGCCAAGGTGGTCCTCAAATTCCTACAAAAGAACATTTTCACGAGGTATGGAACGCCAAGAGCAATTATCAGTGACGAAGGTAGTCATTTTTGTAACAAGTCATTCACAGCTCTTTTGTCAAGGTATGGGGTCAACCACAAGGTAGCGATGGCTTATCACCCCCAAACCAGTGGGCGGGCTGAGGTGTCAAACAAGGAAGTTAAGAAAATACTGGAGAAAGTGGTGAATCCGAATTGTACGGACTGGTCGCTCCGGTTAGATGACGCATTATGGGCATATCGGACCGCGTATAAGACACCGCTCGGGATGTCACCTTAGCAACTTCTGTACGGGAAGGCTTGTCACTTACCAGTCGAGCTACAACATAAAGCTTATTGGGCAATACAAAAAGTCAATTTCGATCAAGCAGCTGTAGGAGAAAAGATATTACTTCAACTAAATGAGCTCGATGAATTTTGCCTTCAAGCCCACGAGAACGCCAAATTATACAAGGAAAAAGTTAAGAGATGGCACAACCAGAAAATTGTGCATAGAACATTCAAGCCGGGTCAATCAGTCCTTTTGTTCAACTCACGGCTGCGATTATTCCCAGGAAAGCTTAAGTCGAGATGTTCGGGACCATTCACAATAAAGCAGGTGCTCTCTCAAATGGTGCCGTTGAACTCTACAGTCGCAATCCGTTAGAAACGTTCAAAGTCAATGATCAACGATTAAAGCACTATTGGGGTGGCGAGTCTAACACCGATGTCATCGCCATCACATTGGCCGACGCACCATGAACAAGAAGTAGTCAGGCTGAACGACTTAAAATCAAGCACTAATTGGGAGGCAACCCAATCTTTATTTTATTTTTCGAATTTTCATTTATAATTGTTAAAATATAGTTTTTATTAAGTTATTAGGTAGTATTATATAATAAAAGTCTTGTTAATCTCTCCATAATACTCTAGTTTATCAAAATGTTAACTAATGTTCATGTTTCATGTCTTGTAGGATGGAAAAAGAACATTGATGTAGCTTAGCATGAGGTAAAAGTGAAAAACAGAGGAACTTAGCACTAGCTATGTTCACCGGGGCGGGCCCAAAATACACTACACCTCCCGCCGGGGTGGGGGTCTCCCAAATTTTTGAGATGAGTTATACCACGCCAAGGGGAAACTATTTTGTTTTACACCCCGCCGAGGCGGGGTCCTAAACTCAACAGATCGACAAAGTAGATTATGTAGCCTCTTCCCAATTCCAATACCCCACTACTTCATCGAAACTCCAACCAACCCCCATTACACCCACTTCTACCCCACGAATTCCAATACTCCACTACCTCTCCCCACCTCTTCAATCCACCAATAGACCCCATCACACCACCTATATATATTGCCACTTCTCATCCTAAATTCCTTACAATACTCACCTATAGAGTCTACTTGAAAGCAATTGAGAGGCAAGGATACCACTATTTTCGAATTCTTCAAGTACATTCACCATAATTGAGGGTCAAATTGACAAGTTTGGGATATATTCATCTGTACACACCAAGTGTTCGCCACAGTGTGTGAACCAAGTTTGGGGGGAAATATACTGTGATACTAGTAAGAGAGAGCAAATGGCTTCGCAACAACCATCGAAATGCCAAAGGGGAGAGAGTTCATAGCCCGCACAACCGACTCGGACCTTTGATCGCCAAAAATTTATGAGTGTCGTCGCCGCCGACTGGTATGATTATATGTTGACAAAGGCCCTTACACCGGAGCGGGGGTTTGCACCGGATCCCAGTGATGTGGAGATGATGCCTCAAATCTATCAGAAGGGGTGGACTAAATTCACCGAAGAACTGGAACCCACCGTGGTCAACATTGACAAGGAATTTTATGCAAACGCTGAGGACAAAGCTCCATTCAATGGATATGTGCAGGGTCACTTGATTCCGTTTAATGCCAATGCAATCAACACCTATTATCAGCTGCGGGTACTTCACCAATGCCAATATGCTCAACTTCGAGATTTTGATCCGGACTATGAGGCAATTCTCAAGGAAATGACTAAGCCAGACAAAACATGGTTCAAAGGTCGGAAGGGAGGCACAGTGTTCCATAGCAAAGATATCAGTTGGTATGGAAAAATTTGGTACGCATTCCTATGTGCTAAACTGTTTTTGTCCTAACACACCTCGGACGTGACCAAAGAAAAGGTGTTACTGCTATACGCGATTGTGCAAGATTTCATCATAGACGTCGGGGCCATTATTTGTTTCTCCATCCGCCGGTGTTTACGTGGGAATTTTTCGGGTAGGTTGCCACACCCATCACTCATATGTGGGTTGTGTCGCCAAGCGTGTGTGAGATGGTCTGAAGATAAACCCACACAGATGCCGCTTGCACTGCTAGACTCCAAAATGATAGCACGGTACTCAATATGGGCTGGGGGAGACTCCCGTCCTCGTGGACTGGGCTTTATTTTTCCATTGGCTTTGGAGGATGAATTTGATGCTGCAGACACGTCAGAGGATGAGGATGAAGCTATGGGAGATCAAGGAATAGAGCAGGTACAACAGATCGAGGCACTATCCAGTCCTCAGTTCCTTGAATTTCAACGTCAACTGGATGCGCAAATCAAGGAAGCACGTCAGGAGATGCGGTGACTCACATTGAGGCAAGACCACATGTTTAATGCTATGAACGTGTCTTTATCCTCACTCAACACGACCCTTCAAAGCTTCAATCCTGCTGCACAATTCTCTTATCAACAGCCCGTGCCAATGTCGAGGTTTCCACCAAGTGATTTAGAAGAAGAGATCAACAACCACCTCCTCAAACTTAAGCGATAGCAGGGAAGTCCTCGCGTACTTAATTTTGGTTATTCATATAAAATTCCAAATTTTACGAATAAAGATTTAAATTTCTCAAATTTTGTTTTTGAATATTATGGTGTGGATTTAATATAACGTTATAGTTGTGGGTAATATTTATAAATTTTGCAAAGTATGCAAGTTGTTATATTATATTTGATTGGTCAGGGAATATTCGTACGATGGCACAATCATTGGTGGACCCCAGAACGGAATTATTATCGGATTAAGAAATCGACAAAAATATTTTTATGAAAATAACGGCGGAAGTTTTACCGTTAATACTGTTGAACTACTCGGTAGTAAAAGTACAGTAATACGCATGGTTGCATAGTAACACACGGTATTGATTATTGATGCTTACATAAGAAGTCACTCAGTTATACTCAATTATTGCTACAGTAATTGCTGCTTCATATCTCTCATATTATTGATTCGATTATTGTCACAGTATCATCTGCATAATATATTATTTTATTAAATCAATAATTGAGACGACAAAGTTATTCATATTATTAAATTGAAATATTTACAATGTCTAGAAGTTCTGTCAAGGAGAATTTTGGTCACCTAATTCTTGGCGCCAATAGGGAGAAATCCTTATTGAAAGCCCCTCTTTCCTGGGAACGACCTGGTTGATAAATATTGTGAGTTATAATATTAATGATGAATGTTATTAAAATTGAAGTTGTGTTCGGAGTTGAATTTGGAGACGTGGACGTGATATTTGAGTTCGGAATGATGAAATTAGTAAAAATAGTCTATAAACACAATTTTCCAGGATTAACTTTTTGGTCAAAAAGTCAACAGTTGACTTTTTTGGGAAAAGTCAAACTTCAAAATTTCAAAATTTATATTGTTGATAAAAATAGTTTCATTATGTTGGAATTATTTGTTTTAGTGAAAATTGACATTTATTTCGATAATAATTGATGTCTGGAGGTTATATTGACCAATCGGGTATTTAACCGGATAAATGAGCAATTGATTGCTATTAATTCACATAATTATAACTATTTATTCACATGTGTGTACTATTGATTCACATTCTTGTTACTATTAGGGGAGTTGGTGCAAGATTGATAATACTTGCATGACTAAGTTAAAAATAGAGGTATAGAACTATTGAGTCACATAATTTACTATTGAATCACATTATTTACTATTAGGGGAGGTGGTACAAGTTTGATAATACTTGCAAGACTAAATTAAAAAGGAAGAAAAAGAGGAAGGTATTATACTGTAATATTTCGAGCCCCATAACGTGCAATTATCGAAACTATGTTTTCCTATAAATAGAAGCTCATTCTTCTTCATTTCTCACCAATTCACAAAAGCTATAGAGCAATTATTATAGAGAGAATTTGTAGAGAGAAAATCTATAGAAAAAGAGAAACCTGGTACCTCACTATTCCAGTATCCAGTTTCTTTCTAAGGTAAGGGGTATTATTTCTTTTGTATTCATGAAGAGAACTTCTGTTATTCCATTCTTTATTATTCTATTGGAATAACTCAGATACGTCATGCTACCCTATACTTGGTAAAATTCTTACGTTATTCCATTCTTGATTATTTCGTTGGAATATCCGTCATGCATGCTTTTTTACGGACCGGTTAAAATCTTTATTATTACATTGGTATATCACATGCATGCTTTTTACGTCGGACTGGTTAAAATCTTTATTATTACATTGGAATATCCCGCCGGTGCGTATTACGCCTGACCTGGTTTCGTTATTTATTATTCTGTTGGAATATCTTGTATACGCAGTCTACCATATACTTGGTGAAATTATTCTATTATTCCATTCTTGATTATTCTGTTGGAATATCGTGCATGCATTTTACAGTACTGGTTTCGCCTTTATTATTACATTGGTTGAATATATTATTGTGCATGCGTTTTACGCCGGATCCGGGTTCCGCTTTTGATTATTCTTTTGGAATATCACATATGCATGCGCTTTTACATGGGACCTGTTCTGCATCTTTATTATTACGTTTGAATATCACTTGGTGTGTATTACGCCCCGACTGGTCCGATTATTTATTATTTTGTTGAAATAACCTGTCTATGCGAAGTACTACATGCATGGTGATTTCTTTTGTTATTCCATTCTTTATTATACTCAGTTGGTTAAAGTTTTGACTTCTATACTCGTCATGAAATATCATTTTATTTGGTATTTTCTGTTACTAGTTACTATTCATGGGTTACTATTTACCCCGTTACTATTCACTCTAGTATTATTCACTCGGGTATTTGGGGCACTTTATATGCCAGAATACTATTCACGAGTTACTATTCACAGGTTACTATTCACCCGAATATTATTCACTCGGTTATTTGGAGTACTTTTCATTTCGGGGTACTATTTACGAGGTACTATTCCCGAAGTACTATTCACGGAGTACTATTCACGATGAAAAATTGATTCTTTTCTGTCTAAATTATTTTTGGTGCATGAATATTATTCTTGAATTTTACTCTACAAAGAAGTATCATGTTGACAATTTGGACGTTATTAATTCCTGGATAAATTAATTCTTGAACTTGTTTTATTGAATTCTTATATCATTGTCATCATCCTTATGTTTATATTTTGTTGAAAGTCATACGTGGCTTTGTAGTGCATAGATGGACTTGGTATGATTATGACCTGTGGATTATCGGTGTGTAAATGACCGTAATGTTACAAATGATGTGGTAAAAGTCCTCATTGCCCGTAGTGCATTGATGGATGAGTTGTTGGCATGATCATGACCATTGATGAATACACGAATGTCCTTGGCCCGTAGTGCATGGATAATTTGTGGTCGTGATACTAAAGAATATCCTTGGTCAGTAGTGCGTGGGGTGATTCGATGATGTGGATTATTTATTTAAAGTCTGAGTCTCGTAAAAGTGATGAAAACCTTTTAAATCATAAAAGATAGTAGATTTTATTATCTACTTGACTCTTTTAATGGATTGTTTGTTCCGCTGCAGTTAAACTTGATGTCTATTGTATTTTATCAGTTTAACATTGTTGAAGACTAATGATAATTTATTCTGTAGTATCTTAGTCATAATATTTCTTACTGGGCTAGTTGAGCTCACCCTTTCCTTCACTGTTCTCTTCAGGAAATGAGAATATAGCTCGGACGAGTCGGGGAACGGAGTGACGATCCAGATGATAGCATTAATAGTCCTCACTATTCTGTTAAATAGTGTGACAATAAATGTAATGAAGACTGAATTTGAGTTTGTATACTGTTTATGATGACTCCATTGAGAGTGGATATTGTCTAGAAGACAATATTCTTTTTTGAACTCTCAGTTTATGTTTTGTTGTATTTTACACAACAGTTGTATATTTAAGTTTGTATTTGAATTTTGTACCATATATTTGGCGACTCAAGATGGGTGATGTATACCTGTCTTGGGGGCGTCACAGTTGGTATCAAAGCTTAGGGATATGATCCCTGGCTAAGATGTGAGACAAGAACTAGTAGGGGAGAGACGGGGAATTCCTTCGCTAGTATGACCTACCTAAGTTTATTTGGTATTTAATTGTTCGGTCAGAGTATATGGATAATATGTGATATGTTAATTAACCCTTGTTTTGTGACAGTATTTGAAAATGGCATCCAAAAATGTTGAGATAAGTAATGAAGCACATGAGACCGTTGAGTCACCAACGATCAATACCCAGGATAATGTGCAACAGGAAGACAATAATCCTCAAGTAAATAAAAACACCGATCAAATGATGAACGATGGGTTGTTCAGAGGCTTTATGCAATTCATGCAACATCAGGCAAGAGCGACTCCTGTCCAAAATACAGGTGTAAACACTGGCAACTCTCGAACGGTCACCACCAAACAGTTCAAGGAGCTGGGACCACCGGAGTTTTTTGGAGAGCCAACGTCACTTAAGGCGGAGACATGGATAAAGCAGATCAACAAGATATTTGATGTCTTGGGATGCTCTGAGGAGCAAAAGGTTCCCTTTGCCACCTTCATATTGCGGGCAAAGGCAGATTACTGGTGGGAATCTGTAAAGCATACTCAACCTGCCGCACTGAAGATGTCTTTGGAGAAGTTCCAAGAACTATTCAATGACAAGTACTTTCCCGAAAGTATTCGTCACATGAAATAGGTAGAGTTCATTAAACTGGAACAAAATAACATGACCGTGTCACAGTACGAAGCCAAGTTCGTCGAGTTATCCCGGTTTGCGTCCCATTTGGTCGATAATGAGGAGAGAATGACGCGAATGTTTCTAAGAGGTTTGAAACCTGAGATACGTCAATATCTTATCTCTCATAAACTGTGTTTGTTTTCAGATGTTGTTAATAGGGCTCAGTTATTAGAGTGCGATAATGAGTCAACCCAACCAAAAGAGAGCAGCCGGCAAAATGATAATACCAGCGATAGCAGTCATCAAAGCGGTGATAATAAGCGTGGAGGGAATCAGCATGCCAGAAATGGTAACCACTTCGGTGGTAATCATGGCCAAAACAATAAGAATGGATATTTCAAGAAGAGGAGATTCAACAATGATGGAAAGACGTTAGCATGAGAACCCATTGTTAAGGAAGGAGAACGACCACCTATCATATGCTTCAAATGCGGAGGGGAGGGACACATCAGTCCAAACTGCGCGATGTCGTCCATAGCATGTTATAATTGTGGAAGAGAAGGTCACCTAGCCCGATTTTGTTGTTCACTGAAGACAAGTCCAGCTGGGACGGTGGCACCAAAGGCGGATACGGACAAAACAAAGTCGGTGGTTTCAGGAAGAGCGTTTTTCGTGTCTTCTCAAAAAGCGAGTGACCCGAACGATGTTAGCATGGGTTAGTTAATTATAAATTATTGCGAAGTCTATACCTTATTAGATACCGGTTTTACCCATTCTTTTATCTCTCTTGCTTGCGTTCAACGTTTAAATTT
The DNA here is from genome assembly GCA_020205605.1 of Panax ginseng. NCBI lineage: Eukaryota > Viridiplantae > Streptophyta > Magnoliopsida > Apiales > Araliaceae > Panax > Panax ginseng. Next base: position 34,340,771 of record CM035149.1, read on the forward strand.
GACTCCGGAGAAATTAGACTTTGACTTATCGGTTGAAACTTCGTTAGCAGAAACTTTCGTTACCTCCACTGTTTATAAATCTTTTTTGATTCAAATCGACACTTTCACATTACCTGTCGATCTTATCTCTTTGAAAATACTTGCCTTTGATGTGATTTTAGAAATTAATTGGTTAACTACTCATCATGCTTTTCGTAAGGTTGTTAGCTTTCATATTCCTAACCAACCTGTTATGCGAATTCAAGCAACCAAACCACTAAAGTTAATCATTATCATATCAAGCCATAAGTAAAGAGCCTTGATCCTTTCGTTGTTGACTTACTTATGTGGAATGCACCAAAGCCAGACTTTCTGTAGGCGACGTCGTGAATGATGATGGCAAGTTGATAGGTATCAATGTGACGTACTATCCAAGTCATGGATGAGAGTCATAGTTTTGAATGATATTTCTATTGTTAATAAATCTCCTGACGTATTCTTGAAGAATTCTTAGCCTACCCCAGAACGTGAAATCGAATTTTGTATTGACCCTAGTACAAAACCCATTTCTTCAACCCTTAAATATTTCTTCACCCAAAACGAACGTATAATGCACCAAAGACGTTGACTCAAGCTGTTGAAGATTACGATCATAGCATTCAATTTCATCGTGGAAGAGCGAATGTGGTAGCTGACGCGTTGAGTAGAAGATCGTATGCGTTTATGAGTGCGATGTTGTTAACACAAAGACCCATTTCGTATAACTTACAAATGATGAAGATAGAGTTAAAGACTCTAGGAACCCACGTGAAGATAACAAATATACGAGTAGAATCGACTTTAATAGATAAAGTTAAAGCTGCTCAAGCTATAGACTCAGAGCTGATGAATGTGAAGAAGAAGGTTCAAGAGGGCGTTATTCTAGAAGCAATAATCGACGAAGAGAGGAAATCTCAACCCTCAATTTAATTGGCCCATTTGAAATCCTCGATCGAGTAGGAACTGTGGCTTATAGACTCGTTTTACCACCAAGTATGTCGCGTGTTCATAATGTTTTTCACGTATCGATGTTACGTAAATATGTGGACGATTCGAACCACATTATTGATTTAGAACCGGACGAGATAGTGGATATTTAACGTATGAAGATGTACCTGTTAAAAATCCTAGAATATATTCTACGCTTAAAGGTTATACCTCAAGAGTTAGAATCGGACGAAGTGTCCTCATCTGTTCGGCATACCAGGTACGTACGTAAATTTCGAGGGCGAAATTTCATAAGGAGGGGAGATTTTAAAATCCCAAATTTTACGAATAAAGATTTAAATTTCTCAATTTTTTTTTTGAATATTATGGTGTGGATTTAATATAATGTTATAGTTGTGGGTAATATTTATAAATTTTGCAAAGTATGCAAGTTGTTATATTATATTCGATTGGTCGGGGAATATTCTTTGTGTCGGGGAATATTCGTACGACGGCACAATCATTCCTGGACCCCACAACGGAATTATTATCGGATTGAGAAATCGACAAAAATATTTTTATGAAAATAACGACGGAAGTTTTACTGAATTATCTTTGTTGAACTATTCGGTAGTAAAAAAGTACGATGAATGGCGTGGTTGCATAGTAGCACACAGTATTGATTATTGATGCTTACGTAAGAATTCACTCAGTTATACTCAAATATTGCTACAATAATTGTTGCATCATATCTCTCATATTATTGATTCGATTATTGTCACAATATCATCTGCATAATATGTTATTTTATTAAATTAATAATTGAGACAACAAAGTTATTCATATTATTAAATTGCAATATTTACAATGTCTAGAAGTTACATCAAGGAGAGGTTTGGTCACCTAATTGCGCGCTAACCAATAGGAGAAATCCTTATTTAAAGCCCCCTTTCACGGGAGCGACTGGTTGATAAATATTGTGAGTTATAATATTAATGATGAATGTTATTAAAATTAAAGTTGTGTTCGGAGTTGAATTTAGAGATGCGGACGTGATATTTGAGTCAAGAACGATGAAATTAGAAAAAAATAGTCTATAAACACAAAATTTTCCGGTATTAACTTTTTGGTCAAAAAGTCAACAGTTGACTTTTTTGGGAAAAATCAAACTTCGAAATTTCAAAATTTATATTGTTGATAAAAATAGTTTCATTATGTTGGAATTATTTGTGTTAGTGAAAATCGACATTTATTTCGATAATAATTGATGTCTGGAGGTTATATTGACCAATTGGGTATTTAACCGGATAAATGAGTAATTGATTGCTATTAATTCACATGATTATAACTATTTATTCACATGTGTGTACTATTGATTCACATTCTTGTTACTATTAGGGGAGTTGGTGCAAGATTGATAATACTTGCATGACTAAGTTAAAAATAGAGGTATAGATGGAGGTACTATACTGTAATTCGTATTTTCACATGTCTAGAACTATTGAGTCACATAATTTACTATTGAATCACATTATTTACTATTAGGGGAGGTGGTGCAAGTTTGATAATACTTCGAGCCCCAAAATGTGCAATTATCGAAACTACGTTTTCCTATAAATAGAAGCTCATTATTCTTCATTTCTCACCAATTCACTAAAGATATAGAGCAATTATTATAGAGAGAAATTGTAGAGAGAAAATCTATAGAAGAAGAGAAGTCTGCTACCTCACTATTCCAGTATCCAGTTTCTTTTTAAGGTAAGGGGTATTATTTCTTTTGTAGTCATGAAGAGAACTTTTGTTATTCCATTCTTTATTATTCATTGGAATAACTCAGATGTCTGTGAGCTACCCTATACTTGGTGAAATTCTTACATTATTCCATTCTTTATTATTACATTTGAAATATCCATCTGCATGTATTTTACATGGGACACGGTTCATCTTTATTATTCTATTAGAATATCACATACATGCGTTTTATCTTGGGACTGTTTCCATCTTTATTATTACATTGAAATATCCGTCATGCATGCGTTTTACGTGGGACCTGGTTAAAATCTTTATTATTACATTAGAATATCCCGCTTCGATGCGTATTACGCTTTGACACGGGTTCCGTTATTTATTATTACATTGAATAACTTTGTCTATGTCAAATACCGCATGCATGATGATTTGTTTTGTTATTCCATTCTTTATTATACTCAGTTGGTTAAAGTTTTGACTTCTATACTCGTCATGAAATATCATTTTATTTGGTATTTTTTGTTACTAGTTACTATTCACGGGTTACTATTCACCTTATTACTATTCACTCTAGTATTATTCACTCGGGTATTTGGGGCACTTTATATGCCAGAATACTATTCACGAGTTACTATTCACGGGTTACTATTCACCAAAATTACTATTCACCCGAATATTATTCACTCGGTTATTTGGAGTACTTTTTATGTCGGGGTACTATTCACGAGGTACTATTCTCGAAGTACTATTCACGGGGTACTATTCACGTCAAAAAACTAATTCTTTTCTGTCCAAATTATTTTTGGTGCATGAATATTATTCTTGAATTTTACTCTACAAAGAAGTATCATGTTGACAATTTGGACGTTATTAATTCTTGGATAAATTAATTCTTGAACTTGTTTTATTGAATTCTTATATCATTGTCATCATCCTCATGTTTATATTTTGTTAAAAGTCATCGTATTCTGTAGTGCATAGATGGACTTGGTATGATTATGACGAGGATTATTGATTGTAATCATGTAGTAATGTTACAAATGATGTGGTAAAAGTCCTCATTAGCCCGTAGTGCATTGATGGACAGTTTTTGGCATGATCATGACCATTGATGAATACACGAATGTCTGTGGCCCGTAGTGCATGGATAATTTGTGGTCGTGATACTAAAGAATATCCTTGGCCATAGTGCAGGGGTGATTCGATGATGTGGATTATTTATTAAGCCGAGTCTCAACGATAAAAGTGATAAAAGTGATGAAAACCTTTTAAATCATAAAAGATAATAGATTTTATTCTCTACTTGACTCTTTTAATGGATTGTTTGTTCCGCTGCAGTTAAATTTGATGTCTATTGTATTTTATCAGTTTAACGTTGTTGAAGACTAATGATAATTTATTCTGCAGTATCTTAGTCATAATATTTCTTACTGGGCTAGTTGAGCTCACCATTTCCTTCACTGTTCTCTTTAGGAAATAAAAATATAGCTGGGACGAGTCGGAAAAAGGAGTGACGATCCAGATGATAGCATTAGTAGTCCTCACTATTCTGTTAATTAGTGTGACAATAAATGTAATGAGGACTGAATTTGAGTTTGTATACTGTCTATGATGACTCCATTGAGAGTGGATATTGTCTAGAAGACAATATTCTTGTTTGAACTCTCAGTTTATGTTTTGTCGTATTTTACACGACAGTTGTATATTTAAGTTTGTATTTGAATGTTGTACCATGTATTTGGCGACTCAAGATGGGTGATGTATACCTGTTTTGAGGGCGTCACAATTCATCCAATGAGGGCATTGTATTACTTAAGTTTGGGGGATTTAAATTCTTGTTTGCATGCATATGTAGTATTTAGGTTGAAATTTGTTATTTTAATTCCAATTTTGCATAGTAATTTAGGAATTATGATGTTGCATATAGGTTTTGATATAGTTGCATGGTAGCTTAGGTGCATACATAGTAGCTTAGGTTATTTTTGTTATTGCATTGTTTTTAATTATGTTATGATCGCATTTTGTTATGTATAAAAAAATGAAAAAAATAAAAAATAAAATAGGTTTTGCCATAGTTGCATGGTAGCTTAGGTGCATACATAGTAGCTTAGGTTATTTTTGTTATTGCATTGTTTTTAATTCTGTTATGATCGCATTTTTTTATGTATAAAAGAAATGAAAAAAAAAATTTAGTTAAATATTGTGGTTGAATATATCCAGCAGTGTTGTAGTTTATGTTATTTGTGAGCCAATGATGAGATTGTGAATAAGTTAACCAATACAACATTGATTATTGGAACTGTGATATAATTTCTGTTATGAATCGAATCTTGCGCTTGTTTGAAACTGGTATAAAAAGGTTAGCACGCTAATAACATCTTTGTTGACTGGTCAGTTCAAATTAATACATAAATAGTTTCTAAAGGATAATGCTAGAGTAAATGAAAAAACGACAAGGACAGGCAGTAAAGGCAAAAATTAGTCAAGAACCTAAGTTTGCGGGATTATATGTGGGGTATATAAGCTTTAATTATCTAAAAAAAAGAAAAAAATATATATATTTTGACTAGTCTTGTTTCAGGGCCTTTGTTACTTGAGCAAGTACGCCCGAGGGGATTGTCTTTACACCTAGCGCCCTAAGGTCTTTTATGGTCTGGGAGTCGTTGGTCGAAAGCTCGCTAGGGGGTAGCACTGTCAGCCTAATGGAATGAGACATTGCACAGTCATGGTTAAGAAAAAAAAACGGAAAAGAGCAAAAAGCCCCCTTGAAAAAAAAATAAAAGGAAAAAAAATAAATTTATAAATAAAGTATAAATACCCTGTGTGAACCCCTGGAAATAGTAATTGCTTAGTTTTAGCTGGAATGCACTTATTGTTGGAATTTTTAAGTTTACATTGTATGATTCCTTCTAAGAAATTGGTTATTTATTGAATTTGAGTCCGTATCAGTTATCTTGGATGTTGATCAGACACGCACAATATACCAGTGATAATGGTGTAAGATTTGAGAATTAATATGGGATTGTGGATTGGTTTTGATGGTTAATATTGTAGAGTTGCTTGTTTTCTCTGAGGCCGATGAGATAATTTTGACTCTGCGATACTGTTGTATTTGTAAGCAAATAAAGTAGATCATAATCATTTCATTGCATTGCATGGCATAGCATGTAGTTTGTTTTGTGCTCGAGGACTAGCACGGTTTAAGTTTGGGTTATTTTGATAAGTGGATTTCATATCCACGAATCGTTATCCATTTCATGCTTAATTGTTGCTATTTTTTTTGTTTTCATGTTCGTTTTGATTTGTTTTTGTGTTCTTTTATTTGTAGGGTGGTTGTGTGGCATTTAATGAAGATTTGGAGTCATTTGGAATCATTTGGAGTCATTTGGAGCATTTCTGGAAGTTTTCATGAAGCAAGCAACATTACTTCAGTGAACAGACCCCAGGAAATGGCGCCTATTTCGCTTGTATAAGTTCGTTAAATGGGGGTCTTCAAAAGATTTTAACAGAAAGGGTGCCGTCTGTAATGGGCCGATTATGATTATACTTATACCACGGGCAAGTGAGGGTCTTTGGATCCTGAGTGTCATGTTTTGCTTGAACCTCTTCTGGAACATGGATGCTAAGTGTTTGGATTGTATTTAGGCTCTACTCGATGAGGAATTTGAACCAAAAATGTGTGTGTTGGATGCTTAATAGTGAATTAACAACGAATTAAACATAACACAAGGCATATTACGAAGATTAATTCCAGTTTTTCTTAGCAACCATTGGAGGGAGATTTCGAAGGGATTTTTGAGCCGATTGCAATTCTAGACTACGTGAAGGGTGTTTTTCAATATTCTTCTTCTTAGACTATTATTTGTAATTAAAAGAATGTTATCTTTGATTTATTCAGTAGTTATTTCATTTATGATGAACTAATTCACTTTTTAGGCTTGTGATGGATCCTTAAGTGAATCGATGATTTTGTAAACTTTGATTTCCAGTTCAATAAGCTATTTCCAGTTTATCAATATTAATTTGAGCTTGAATTTATGAATTGCCTGATAAGCAATTCTTTGTGGATTTGTATGGAATCGAGAGAGGATATTCGAATCTAGACTTAGTTAATATAGCATGTGTTCATGAATTTTGTGAATAGCAGAATCTTGATGAATGTTAAGGTAGAGATATGCTTGACATCGCATATAATCGGATAGAGAACTTAATCTTAAACCTTCTTTAATTGTAATTCACATAGAGATATAGTGAGTTAGTTGATTAAGGTGTTTAACTTGTTTCTATCTATTTTGTGGATTTAAGTTAATACAGTATTAGTGCATCGAGAGGTGGCTATTACTACATTAGTGTTCTTGATTAATAAACTGGGATAGTGATTTGAATTGGAAATAAGGTGTAGAAATCAAAGTGAAGCTTAGGGTGAAATCATAAGTCTAATTCTCCATTAATTGTTTGAAATTCCAGATTTTGATACTTGTGATAGTTTTTTGGTTATTTATTTATTTATTAATTTAGCTTTTATAATTATAATTATTGAATTGAATAGTTTAATAAAATTAGAGTTAATAGGAAATTGATACTTGTAACGTTGAGTTTCTTACTACTTTGTCTCTATGGGAACGATACTCTACTCATTACTATATTACTTATTGACCACGTATACTTGAGTGTTGTGCGTATATAGATTTTACCCAACAATGATATTGTATCAGAAATGATTTGGACTGAAAAGAAATTAATTTTTGTCATGAATAGTACTCCGGGTGAATAGTACCCGGGTGAATAGTAACCCGTGAATAGTAATTCGATAATAGTACCCAGTGAATAGTACTTTATGAATAGTACTTTGTGAATAGTACTTTGTGAAAAGTACCCGTGAATAGTACTTTATAAATAGTACTCATAAAAGGAAAATACAAAAAAAATGATATTCCATGATGAGTACAAAAGAAAGGATATCTCATACGAGTATAATAAAATATACAAAACTGCAAATGGATTTTCATCCGCAATGCGGTAATCCACGTAGACAAATCATTTTCACAATTTAATAAAGAATGAATACGAAGGGTCATTCACCATGTATGCAGTAGTCCACATAGACAGGTTATTCCAACAGAATAATAAAGAATGCAATAACAGAAGAACTTCACCATGCATGCGGTAATCCGTGTAGACAGGTTATTCCAACAAAATAATAAAGAATGGAATAACAGAAGAATTTCACCATGCATGCGGTAGTCTGCGTAGACAGGTTATTCCAATAGAATAATAAAGAATGGAATAACAATCCTTACGAGAATTGAAATAAAATAACTCTCTTCATGAATACGAAAGAAATAATACCCCTTATGACTGTTGAATGGAAATAATATTCCTACGAATATTGAATGAACAGGATATTCCTTACGAATATTGAACAAAAATAATATTCATACGAATACAAAAAATAATATCTCTTCGGGATATGAAATAAATAATACCCCTTACGACTGTTGAACGAAAATAATATTCGTACGAATATTGAACGAAAATGATATTCCTTACGAATATTGAACAAAAATAATATTTATACGAATACAAAAAATAGTATCTCTTCAGAATATAAAATAATTAATACCCCTTACCTCAGAAGAAGAATGGATACTGGAATAGTGAAGTAGCAGAATTCTCTTCTTTTTTCTCTCTATAGCTTCTCTCTTAATAATTACTCTTGTGAATCTTAGTGAATTTGTGAGAAGGAAGGAAGAATAAGCTTCTATTTATAGAGAAATATAGTTTCAATAATTGCACATTTTGAGGCTCAAAATATTACAGTATAATACCTTCATCTTTTTCTTCATTTTTAATTTAGTCCTGCAAGTATTATCAAACTTGCACCACCTCCCCTAATAATACATCATGTGAATCAATAGTACAATCATTTGACTCAATAGTTCTATACATGTGAAAACATAATTATAGTATAGTACCTTTATCTATACCTCTATTTTTAATTTGGTCATGCAAGTATTATGAATCTTGCACCACCTCCCCTAATAGTACATGCATGTGAATCAATAGTACACACATGTGAACAAATAGTTATAAGCATGTGAATTAATAGCAATTAATTGCTCATTTATCCGATTAATTACCCGATTGGTCAATATAACCTCCAGACATCAATTATTATCGGAATATATGTCGATTTCCACTAACACTAATAATCCCAACACAATGAAAATATCAATTTCATCTTTAATCAACGCGAACTTATTCATCATTAATATTATAACTCACAATATTTAACAACCAGATCATTCCCAAGAAAGAGGGGGCTTTTAGATAAGGATTTTTCCCTATTGGCGCGCGATTAGGTGACCAAACCTGTGAGAACCCCAAATTTTATGAATAAAAATTTAATTTTCTCGAAATAATTTTTTATATTATGGTGTGGATTTGATATAATGTTATAGTTGTGGGTAATATTTATAAATTTTACAAAGTATGCAAGTTATCATATTATATTCGTTTGGTCGAGGAATATTCGTTTTATCAGGCAATATTCGTACAACGACGCAATCATTGGTGGACCCCACAACAGAATTATTGTAGGATTGGGAAAATGACAAAAATATTTTATGAAAATAACGACGGAAGTTTTACATTATCTTGTTGAACTACTCGGTAGTAAAAACAAAGATGTCTGGCGTGGTTGCATAGTAGCACTCTGTATTGATTATTGATGCTTACATGATAAGTCACTCAGTTTGGTTTATTAGTATTATTAATGTAATAAACAGAAAAGCTTTTTATACAAAACAAAATACTTTTATAAAGTTATTTTATAAATAGAATATATTATATTCTATTATGCATAGTGTTTTGCATAGTAAAATATTTTTATATAAAATAGAATACTTTTATAAAGTTATTCAATAAATAGAATATATTATATTTTATTATGCATAGTGTTGCATAGTGCCTGCATAGTGTTTTACATAGTAAAATCTTTTTATATAAAACAAAATACTTTTATAATATTCGTTTTATTAGATTATTAATAGAATATATTATATTTTATTTAAAAGATTTTGCTTTAAATATGGACCGTCCAATTAAAAGTAAATCAATCTAGACCGTTCATGAATTAGTTACTATGCAGTTCATTCTTCTATAAATAGAAGCTCATTCCTTCATTATTTCTTAAGAATTCACTTAAACTCTAGAGAGAGGAACTATAGAGAGAAAGAAGAAAAGTATTCTGCTACTTCACTACTCCGATATCAAGTTTCTTTTACGGTAAGGGGTATTATTTCTTTCGTATTCATGAAGAGAACTTTTGTTATTCCATTCCTTATTATTATGTTGGAATAACCTGTTTATGCGAAGTGCCGCATACTTGGTGAAATTCTTTTGTTATTCCATTCTTTATTATTATGTTGGAATAACCTGTTTATGCGAAGTACCGCATATATTGTGAAATTCTTCTATTATTCCGTTCTTTATTATTCTGTCGGAATATCATGTCTGTGCGTTTACGCCAGACCTGGTTCTATTATTTATTATTCTATTGGAATAACCTGTCGGTGCGATCTCTCGCATGCATGGTGATTTCTGTTGTTATTCCATTCTTTATTATTTTGTTGGAATCACCTGTCTATGCGATCTATCGCATGCATGGTGATTTCTGTTGTTATTCCATTCTTTATTATTCTATTGGAATATGCTGTCGGTGCGTATTACGCCTGACCTGGTTCCATTATTTATTATTCTGTTGAGAATAACATGTCGGTGCGATCTCTCGCATGCATGGATGGGCAATTTTTGGTATGATTATGGCTATGGATTCTCTTCGGCCAAGGGTGTAAAGATGAATTGTTTTATAGCATGATCAGGACCGTTGATGAAAACACGATTATCATTGGCCCGTAGTGCAAGGATAATTCGTGGTCGTGATACTAAAGAATATCCTTGGCTTGTAGTGCAGGGATGATTTGATGATGTGGATTATTTATTGAGCTAAGTCTTGGCGATAAAAGTGATGAAAAACCTTTTAAATCATAGAAGATAGTAGATTTTATTCTCTACTTGACTCTTCTAATTGATTGCTTGTTCCGCTGCAGTTAAACTTGATGTTTGTTATATTGTATCGGTTTAACATTTGTTGAAGGCTAACGATAATTTATTCTCGCATTATCTTAGTCATAATATTTTTCTTTGGGCTAGTTTAGCTCACCCTTTCTTTCTTTGTTCTCTTGAGTGAAATGAGAGCGAAAGTGGGACTAGTCATGGAATAGAGTGATGGTCCTAGATGGTGCATTAGTAGTCCTCACTATTTTGTGAAATAGTGTAATAATAAATATAATGAGGACTCCATTGAGTGTGGATATTGTGTAGAGGACAATATTTGTATTAAAACTCATAGCATATATTTTGTCATATTTTACACGACTGTTGTATAATTAGTTTGTATTTGTATTCAGTACCATGTATCTGGCGACTCAAGATGGGTGATGTATACCTATTTTGGGGGCGTCACAGTTGGTATCAAAGCTTAGGGATATGATCCCTGGCTGAGATGTGAGACAAGAACTAAGAGGGGAGAGACGGGGAATTCCTTCGCTAGTATGACCTACCTAAGTTTACTTGTTATTTAATTGGTCGGTCAGAGTATAGGGATAATATGTGATATGTTAATTAACCCTTGTTTTGTGACAGTGTTTGCGAATGACATCTGAAAATATTGAGATAAGCAATGAAGCACATGAGACTGTTGAGTCAGCTCAACCAAAAGGTAACGAGCAACAACACGATAATAATCGTACCGGTGGTAACGGCCATCGGAACAATGATGACCATCGTGGGGGAAATTATCATGCTAAGAATGGTAACCACTTCAGTGGTAATCATGGCCAAGATAATAGAAGTGGAAATTTCAAGAAGAGAAGGTCATTTAGCTCAATTTTATCATATGGTGAAGTTAAGTCCAGCTGGGATAGTGATGTTAAAGGATGTCCTAGACAAGCCAAAGTCGGTAGTTTAAGAGAGCATTTTTTTTTGTCGTGACAAGGAACCTGAATAAAATTATCACGGGTAAGTTAATCATAAGCTCTTGCGAAGTCTATAACGTGTTAGATACTGGTTCTACTCACTCTTTTATTTCACCTAGTTATGTTCAATGTTTGTACTTAACTTCGGAGAAGTTAGACTTTGATTTATCTATTGAAACTCCATTGGGAGAAACCTTCGTTACCTCCACTATTTATAAATCTTGTTTGATTCAAATCGACACTTTCACGTTACCTGTCGATCTTATCTCTTTGAAAATACTTGCCTTTGATGTGATTTTAGGAATCGATTGGTTAACTACTCATCATGCTTTTTGTAAGATTGTTAGCTTTCATACTCCTAACCAACCTATTATGCGAATTTAAGCAACCAAACCACTAAAGTCAATCATTTTCATATCAAGCCATAAGTAAAGAGCCCCGATCCTTTCGTTGTTGACTTCTTTGTGTGGAATGCACCGAAGCCAGACTTTCTGTAGGCGACGTCGTGAATGACGATGGCAAGTTGATAGGTATCAATGTGACGTATTATTCAAGTCTTGGATGAGGGTCACCGTTTTGAATGATATTTCTATCGTTAATAAATTTCTTGACGTATTCCTGAAGACTTCTTAGCCTACTCCTAGAGCATGAAATCGAATTTTGTATTGACCCCAGTACAAAACCCATTTCTTAAACTCTTAAATATTTCTTCAACTAAAATGAACGTAACATGCGCCAAAGACGTTGACTCGAGCTATTGAAGATTACGACCGTACCATTCAATACCATCGTGGAAAAGCGAACGTGGTAGCTGACGCGTTGAGTAGAAGATCATATGCATTTATAAGTGGGAATATACGAACCTACGTGAAGATAACGAATATACGATTAGAATCGACTTTAATCGATAAAGTTAAAGCCGCTCAAGCTACACACCCGGACCTGATGAATGTGAAGAATTAAGAAGGTTCAAGAGGCCGTTATTCTAGAAGCAAGAATCGACGAAGAGAGTAAATCTCAACTCTCGATTTAATTGGCACATTTGAAATCCTCGATCGAGTAGGAACTGTGGCTTATAGACTCGTTTTACCGCCAAGTATGTCGCGTGTTCATAACATTTTTAACGTATCGACGTAACGTAAATATGTGGACGACCCGAACCACATTATTAATTTAGAACCGGACGAGATAGCGGATGATTTAACGTATGAGGAGATACGTGCTAAAATCTTGGATAAGAAGAATTATATTCGATACTCAAAGGTTATACCTCAAGAGTTAGAATCTGAAATGAAGTTAAGGTACCCTCATTGCTCAAAGATACCGAATACGTCACGTAAATTTTGAGGGCGAAATTCCATAAGGAGGGGAGATTGTGAGAACCCCAAATTTTATGAATAAATATTTAATTTTCTCGAAATAATTTTTTATATTATGGTGTGGATTTGATATAATTTTATAGTTGTGGGTAATATTTATAAATTTTTCAAAGTATGTAAGTTGTCATATTATATTCAATTGGTTGGGGAATATTAGTTTTATCAGGGAATATTCGTACAACGACGCAATCATTGGTGGACCCCACAACGGAATTATTGTCGGATTAAGAAAACGACAAAAATATTTTATGAAAATAACGGTGGAAGTTTTACCATTAATACAGTTGAACTACTCGGTAGTAAAAAAGTACGATGTCTGGCATTGGTTGCATAGTAGACAGCAGTATTGATTATTGAGGCTTACGTGATAAGTCACTCGGTTTTGTTTTATTAGTATTATTAATGTAATAAAAGCAGTAAAAGCTTTTTATATAAAGCAGAATACTTTTATAAAGTTATTCTATAAATAGAATATATTATATTCTATTATGCATAGTATTTTGCATAGTAAAATCTTTTTATATAAAAGCGAGAATACTTTTATAAAGTTATTTTATAAATAGAATATATTATATTTTATTATGCATAGTGTTGCATAGTGCCTGCATAGTGTTTTACATAGTAAAATCTTTTTATATAAAACAGAATACTTTAATAAAGTTATTCATTTTATTAGATTATAAATAGAAAATATTATATTTTATTTTAAAGATTTTGCTTTAAATATGGACCGTCCGATTAAAAAGTAAATCAATCTGGACCGTTCATGAATTAGTTACTATGCAGTCCATTCTTCTATAAATAGAAGTTCATTCCTTCATTATTTCTTACGAATTCACTAAAACTCTAGAGAGAGAAACTATAGAGAGAAATAAGAAAAGTATTGTGCTACTTCACTACTCCGATATCAAGTTTCTTTTACGGTAAGGGGTATTATTTCTTTCGTATTCATAAAGAGAACTTTTGTTATTCCATTCCTTATTATTATGTTGGAATAACCTGTTTATGCGAAGTACCGCATACTTGGTGAAATTCTTCTGTTATTCCATTCTTTATTATTATGTTGGAATAACTTGTTTATGCGAATTACCGCATACATGGTGAAATTCTTCTATTATTCCGTTCTTTATTATTCGTCGAAGAATATCGTATGTAAGGCTTACGTTCTGTGGGACACGGTTCCATTATTTATTATTCAGTTGGAATAACCTGTCGGTGCTATCTCTCGCATGCATGGTGATTTCTGTTGTTATTCCATTCTTTATTATTCTGTTGGAATAACCTGTCTGTACGATCTATCGCATGCATGGTGATTTCTGTTCTTAATCCATTCTTTATTATTCTGTTGGAATATCCTGTCGGTACGTATTACGCCTGACCTGGTTCCATTATTTATTATTCTGTTTAGAATAACATGTCGGTGCGATCTCTCGCATGCATGGTAATTTCTTCTGTTATTCCATTCTTTATTATTCTATTGGAATAACCTGTCTATGTGGATTATCACATGCATGGTGAATGATCCTTTGTATTCATTCTTTATTAAATTATGAAAATGATCTGTATACGTGGATTACCGCATGACGGACTAAAATCCATTTGCAGTTTCATATATTCTCTTATACTCAGTTGGTTAAAGCTTTGACTTCTATAATCCATGAAATTAATGAAATATCCTTGATATTTGCGCTTCATCCAGTATCTTTTCATGGAAATATTCTTGTGAGCATTCTTAAATTTTACTCTACAAAGAAGTATCATGTTGACAATTTGAACGTTATTGGTTTTTGGATAAATTAATTCTTGAACTTGTTTTATTGAATTATTATGTCATTGTCATCATCCTCATGTTTATATTATGTTGAAAGTCATCTGTGGCCTGTAGTGCATAGTTGGACTAGGTATGATTATAACCAGGGATTATTCGGTATAATCATAACCGTAATGTTACAAATGATGTGAAAAAAAGTCATCATTGTCCCGTTGTGCATTGATGGACAGTTTTTGGTATGATTATGGCTATGGATTCTCTTCGGCCAAGGGTGCAAAGATGAATTGTTTTATGGCATAATCAGGACCGTTGATAAAAACACGATTATCTTTGGCCCGTAGTGCATGAATAATTCGTGGTCGTGATACTAAAGAATATCCTTAGCCTGTAGTGCAGGGATGATTTGATGATGTGGATTATTTATTGAGCTGAGTCTCAGCGATAAAAGTGATGAAAAACCTTTTAAATCATAGAAGATAGTAGATTTTATTCTCTACTTGACTCTTCTAATTGATTGCTTGTTCCGCTGCAGTTAAACTTGATGTTTGTTATATTGTATCAGTTTAACACTGTTAAAGGCTAACGATAATTTATTCTGCATTATCTTAGTCATAATATTTCTTACTGGGCTAGTTTAGCTCACCCTTTCTTTCACTGTTCTCTTCAGGAAATGAGAACGTAGCTGGGACTAGTCATGGAATAGAGTGATGGTCCTAGATGGTGCATTAGTAGTCCTCACTATTTTGTGAAATAGTGTAATAATAAATATAATGAGGACTCCATTGAGTGTGGATATTGTGTAGAGGACAATATTTGTATTAAAACTCATAGCATATATTTTGTCATATTTTACACGACTGTTGTATAATTAGTTTGTATTTGTATTCAGTACCATGTATCTGGCGACTCAAGATGGGTGATGTATACCTATTTTGGGGGCGTCACAAAACCTCTCCTCGATAAAACTTTCTAGACATCGTCAATATTGCAAATAATAATATGAATAACTTTGTTGTCTCAATTATTGATTTAATAATAATAAATATTATGCAGATGATACTGTGACAATAATTGAATCAATAATATGAGAGATATTATGTAGCAATTACTGTAGCAATAATTGAGTATAAATGAGTGACTTCTCACATAAGCATCAATAATCAATACCGTGTGATACTATGCAACCACACGTATTACTGTACTTTTACTACCGGGTAGTTCAATAGTTTAACGGTAAAACTTTCGTCGTTATTTTTAAAAATATTTTTAGTCGTTTTCTAACTATGACACTACGTCCGTTGTGGGGTCCACCAATGATTGTGCCGTCGTACGAATATTCTCTGTTAAAATGAATATTCCCAAACCAATCGAATATTCCCCGACACAACGAATATTTTAAATCAACTGGCTTACTTTGCAAAATTTTCAAATGTCACCCTTAACTTTAACCTTTATCAATTTAACCATTTACTAAATAAAATAATAATTATAAGAAAATTGAATACTTTCATTTCATAAAATTTGGGGTCTTACAATCTCCCCTCCTTATAAAATTTCACCCTCGAAATTTACGTACGTACCTGGTATGTCGAAGAGATGATGATACCTCATCAAATTCTAACTCTTGAGGTATAACCTCTGAGTGTAGAATATATTCATTCTTATCCAACATTTTAATAGGTATCTCCTTATACGTTAAATCTTCTGTTATCTCGTCTAGTTCTAATTCAATAATGTGGTTCGGGTCGTCCACATATTTACGTAACATCGATACGTGAAAAATGTTATGAACACGTAACATACTTGGCGGTAAAGCAAGTCTATAAGCCATAGTTCCTACTCGATCGAGGATTTTAAATGGCCCAATTAAATTGAGGGTTGAGATTTACTCTCTTCGTTGATTCTTGCTTCTAGAATAACGCCCTCTTAAACCTTCTTCTTCACATTCACCAGCTCCGGGTGTGTAGCTTGAGCGGTTTTAACTTTATCGGTTAACGTCGATTTTACTCGTATTATTTGACATCATCACGTGGGTCCTTAGAGTCTTTAACTCTATCTTTATCATTTGTAAGTCATATGAAATGGGTCTTTGTGTTAACAACGTTACAATCGTAAACGCATGCGATCTTCTACTCAATGCATCAGCTACCATGTTCACTTTTTTCCACGATAATATTGAATGGTATAGTCGTAATCTTCAACAGCTCGAGCCAACGTCTATGGCGCATTATACATTCGTTTTGGTTAAAGAAATATTTAAGGGTTTTAGAAATGGGTTTTGTACTGGGGTCAATACAAAATTCGATTTCACGCTCTGGGGGTAGGCCAGGAAGTCTTCAGAGAATACGTCAGGAAATTTATTAACAATAGAAATATCATTCAAATCTGTCCTATTTTTGTTTAAATCCGTGACATGGGCTAAGAAAGCTTGACATCCGTTTTTCAATAAACGAATAGCCTTATGGCTTGATATGACAGTGATTGACTTTAGTGGTTTGGTTACTTGAATTCGCATAATAGGTTGGTTAGGAATATGAAAGCTAACAACCTTATGAAAATAATCGATTTTAGCATGATGAGTAGTTAACCAATCAATCCCTAAAATCACATCAAATGCAAGTATTTTTAAAGAGATAAGATCGATAGGTAACGTGCGGTTACCTATTTGAATCAATCAAGTCTTATTAACAGTGGATGTAATGAAGGTTTATCTCGACAGAGTTTCAATAGATAAGTCAAAGTCTAATTTATCTAGAGTCATGTTCAAACATTGAACACAACTAGGTGAAATAAAAGAGTGGGTTTAACCGATATAGAACAAGGTATAGATTTCACAAGAGTTTATAATTAACTTACCCGTGATAACTTCGTTCAGGTTCCTTGACAAACGCTCTCAGTTAAACTACTGGCTTTGACTTGTCTGGGACATCCTTTGGCGTCACCATCCCAGTTGGACTTAACTTTGCTATAGAGTACATTCCACCCTTAATTGCTTCATCACATTCCTGATCCATGATTTAAATCATTACTCTCCAATTAATATCGAATTGGGGTTGACCGCTCTACATAGGGTAATTCCTAACTCGATGTTGGATTCTCCCAATTGCTGTCCAAAAAGCGAAATTCATTTCATCTATTTTGTCCTTATTAGATCGGACGTCTTTTTCTACAATATCAATGCACAGTGCTGCTTTTACCCATGCATCATCTATTCTCATTCGTTCAGTTGCTTCTTCTTTCATCAGAACTTTGATCATAGGATTCTCAGATTCCAGTTCTAATATCTTATACTCTGCCAAAGAGTGCTTCTGTTCAAGCATCGCACATCGGGTAACACAATTTTGAATTGCTTCATCTTTTTGCTCTATGATCGCCTGCTGTTCTTCAGCTTGCTCTTCTAACTCGTGAATACGATTTTTTAATTTTACATTTTGATCATAAAGTTCTTCTAATAATTCCTCCTCAAGTTCATCTTCTTCCCCACTCTCAGCTGCTACCTCTGCGACTAGCTCGGGTGCAACTAGTAGTTCTTCACTCACCATGTAGATATCTCTAATTTCTTCTTCGCCTGACATCACATTAACGTGGTTGGAGATTAAAGGTGTCTCAACGGTCTCATTCACTCCATTTTTAACATTTTCAGCTGTCATTCTCAAATACTGCCACAAAATAAGGGTTAATTGACATATCATATATTATCCCTATACTCTAACCGACCAATTAAATACCAAATAAATTTAGGTAGGTCATACTATCGAAGGAATTCTCCGTCTCTCCCCTCCTAGTTCTTGTCTCACATCTTAGCTGAGGATCATATCCTAAGCTTTGATACCTGTTGTGACGCCCCAAAAAATAGGTATACATCACCCATCTTGAGTCGCCAAATACATGGTACAGAAATCAAATACAAACTTAATTATACAACTGTTGGGTAATATATGACAAATCATAGCTGAGAGTTTAAACAAGAATATTGCCTTCTAGACAATATCCACTCTCAATGGAGTCCTCATTACAATTATTATCACACTATTTCACAGAATAGTGAGGACTACTAAAACAACCATCTGGACCGTCAATCCGTTCTCCGACCAGTCCCAGCTATATTCTCATTTCTTGAAGAGAACAGTGAAAGAAAAGGGTTAAGTTAACTAGCCTAGTAAGAAATATTATAACTAATATAATGCAGAATAAATTATCCTTAGCCTTCAACAGTATAACAACTGATAGAATACAATAGACAACAAATTTTAGATCAACAACTGCAGCGGAATAAACAATCCATTAGAAGAGTCAAGTACAACATGATATCTACTATCTTCTATGATTTAAAAAGTTTTTCATCAACTTTATCGCTGAGACTCAGCTTAATAAATAAACCACATCATCGAATCATCCCTGCTCTACGGGCCAAGGATATTCATGTAATCATTAATGGTTATGATTATACCGAATAATCCCTGGTTATAATCATACCAAAAACTGTCCATCAATGCACTACGGGCCAATGAGGACTTTTACCGCATCATTTGTAACATTACAGGTCATGATTATACCGAATGATCCTTGGTCATAATCATACCAATTAACAGTCCATCTATGCACGTAAGCCAAATATGACTTTTATCACAATATAAGCATGAGTATGATGACAATGATATAAACATTAATCAAACGAAATCAAGGATAAATATTAAAGACTTTAAATATATCCAGAGTTTAAAAATATCCAAATTGTCAACATGATACTGCTTTGTGGAGTAAAATTCAAGAATGATATTGTATAAAAAATGATTTGGACTGAAAAGAAAATAATTTTTGTGATGAATAGTACTCCGGGTGAATAGTACCCCATGAATAGTACTTCAAGAATAGTACCCCGTGAATAGTACTTTATGAATAGTACTTGTGAATAGTACTTCATGAATAGTTCTTTGTGAATAGTACCTGTGAATAGTACTTCGTGAATAGTACTCATAAAAGGAAAATACAAAAGAAAATATTATTTCATGATGAGTACAAAAGAAAGGATATCTCATACTAGTATAATAGAATATATGAAACTGCAAATGAATTTTCATCCACAATGCGATAATCCACGTAGACAGATCATTTCCACAATTTAATAAAGAATGAATATGAAGGGTCATTCACCATGCATGCGGTTGTCCGCGTAGACAGGTTATTCCAACAGAATAATAAAGAACGAAATAACAGAAGAATTTCACCATGCATACGGTAATCCACGTAGACATGTTATTCCAACAGAATAATAAAGAATAGAATAACAGAAGAATTTCACCATGAATGCGGTAGTCCGCGTAGACAGGTTATTCCAACAGAATAATAAAGAATGGAGTAACAATCCTTACGATTATTGAAAGAAAATAACTCTCTTCAAGAATACGAAAAAAAGAATACCCCTTACGACTGTTGAACAAAAATAATATTCCTACGAATATTGAACAAAGATGATATTACTTACGAATATTAAACAAAAATAATAGTCATACGAATATGATAAATAATATCTCTTCAGAATGCAAAATAAATAATACCCCTTACGACTGTTGAACAAAAATAATATTCCTACGAATATTGAATGAAGATGATATTCCTTACGAATATTGAACAAAAATAATATTCATACGAATACGAAAAATAATATCTCTTCAGAATATGAAATAAATAATACCCCTTACCTTAGAAGAAGACTAGATACTGGAATAGTGAAGTAGCAGACTTCTCTTCTTTTTTCTCTCTATTGCTTCTCTCTCGATAGCTTCTCTCTCTATAATTGCTCTTGTAAGTCTTAGTGAATTGGTGAGAAGGAAGGAAGAATGAGCTTCTATTTATAGGAAAATATAGTTTCGATAATTGCATATTTTGGGGCTCAAAATATTACAATATAATATCTTCATCTTTTCCTTCATTTTTTAATTTAGTCCTGCAAGTATTATCAAACTTGCACCACCTCCCCTAATAGTACATCATGTGAATTAATAGTACAATCATGTGACTCAATAATTCTATACATGTGAAAGAAATAATTACAGTATAGTACCTTCATTTATACCTCCATTTTTAATTTTGTCATACAAGTATTATCAATCTTACACCACCTCCCCCAATAGTACATGCATGTGAATCAATAGTACACACATGTGAATAAATAGTTATAAGCATGTGAATTAATAATAATTAATTGCTCATTTATCCAATTAATTACCCGATTGGTCAATATAACCTCAAAATATCAATTATTATCGGAATAGATGTCGATTTTCACTAACACTAATAATCCCAACACAATGAAAATATTAATTTCATCTTTAATCAACACGAACTTATTCGTCATTAATATTATAACTCACAATATTTAGCAACCAGATCATTCCCAGGAAAGAGGGGGCTTTCTGATAAGGATTTCTTCCTATTGGCGCGCAATTAGGTGACCAAACCTCTCCTTGACAGAATTTTCTAGACATCGTCAATATTGCAAATAATAATATGAATAACTTTGTCGTCACAATTATTGATTTAATAATAATAAATATTATGTAGATGATACTGTGACAATAATTGAATTAATAATATAAGAGATATTATGCAGCAATTATTGTAGCAATAATTGAGTATAACTGATTGACTTCTCACGTAAGCATCAATAATCAATACCGTGTGCTATTATGCTGTAAGACCCCAACTTATTATTAATGAAATTAAATTTCCTCTATTTATTATTTTTAAATAGTAAGGGTTGATTTGATTAATGTGGTTAGTTATGGGTAAAATACGCAAATATTTCAAATAAGCAAGTGGTTATAAAATATTCATTGTTGTCGGAGAATATTCGTTTGGTCGTGGAATATTCTTACTGTCGGGGAATATTCGTACGACGGTGTAGCCTTGTGTGGGCCCCCATAACGAAAAGCGATTGGATGAAGGAAAACGACAAATATAAGTTGTTTATAAATAACGACGTAGTTGTTACCGTTAATACTGTTGGAATATCCGGTGGTTAAAACATAGTAGCACACGGTATTGCACCAATTATTGATTATTACGTATGAAGGCACTACTCAAAAATTGTTGCAGTAGTTACTGTTAAATATTTTATTTTATTGATTCAATAATTGCTACGTTAATATTTTTATTATTGTTGTTTCAATAATTGTCACTACACAATATTTTCTTTATCAGATCAATAATTCATATTATTTGAATAATATTATTAGATAACATTATTGGCAATATCTAGAAAGTTCTGTCTAAGGAAAGGTTTGGTCACCTAATTGCACGCCAGTAAGGAGAAATCCTTATTGGAAAGCCCCCTCTTTCCTGGGAACTGCCTGGTTGTCAGTATTGTGATTCTGTAACATTATTTGTGAATAATTAATTATTGATTTATATGATAAGGAAAATACTCATTTTATGTGGATATAGATGGAGAAAATTTTTAATGTAACAATTGTTGAAAATTGATATTTTATCTTTTCTGATAAAATAATTCATTTTAATAATATAATAATGGTGATATTTTTACAATAAATGTGGGATATATGAATAAATGAGGAGGAAGAGTATTTTTGTTACTAAAAATATTTAAAACATGTTTTTCATGTTTGTGGACCCCATTTCTTGACTAAAATTTGATTATAGCCTGTAAAATCGCCCGTTTGTGGATTTCAGTCAATTTCTGTTTGGAATTTGGAAAAACTTTCTTCTGCAAAGTTGTAGAGAATAAAATTTCCTATAGAAGGGACATAAGGTTTGAATTTTTCTGATAAAATGGCTATTTATTATGAATTATTGAAGTTTTGTAGTTCTGAAATAATTGATTTTTGAAAGTTTTAATTATTTTTAATAACAAAAATGTTTTTTTTGTTTTTGTCATTATTGGTGGCTGAATTCAGATGGTCAAGGTGGGCGTAAGAATTTAAATAAATAATATTAATATTTTATTAAATTTTCTGCTTTGGTGTTCTAAGCAATTTTCTATAAATAGGGTGCTTAGGTTAGAATTGAAAATCACACCAGAAACTGAAGTTTTCTCTCTCTATATTATCGAGCGAATTCTTGTGAGTATTTTGATACTTTGAGTGTTGTTATACAGTGCAAGTTCCTTCAGCATTATATCTGATATTCCAGCCAGAAGTACTATTCTTTTCGAGGTAAAGGATGTTATATATATTTTTTAAAATGATATTATTCCTTCTAATATCATTGTGCTAGAATATTGATAAGATTTTTCTTGTGAAATTCTTGTCTTTTAGTGTCGGGGTTACTATTCACGTATATGACACTATTCACGATCGACATAATTATTCATGAATCACGACACTTTATTCATGAAAAATTAAATTTTTATTTTTGTCCAAAATATCCATTATGGATACTAGCTTTGATTGTATCCATGCTTTGATCATTCTTGAATTTTACTCCACTATGATTATTTATGAGGTATTTTTGGACTTGGATAAACCTAAATACGAACTCTTAATATTTATTCTTTTGTTTCACTAGATTCGTTTTCTTTGAAATATTTGTTATCATCCTCAGTCCTAAATGATGGTATTACTGAATATCTTTGGCCTGTAGTGCAAAGATGGTTGATTTTCTTATGAATATCTTTGGCCCGTAGTGCAAAGATGTACAGATGTGATTAAATTAATGGGTTAATGTTGGATATGAAAATAATATGTGATTATAATTTCTAAACTAAAGTGTTTATTAAAATAAATTAAAAAGGATTTAAATTAGTTTTTGTCAAACAAGGCTTAAGTATTTTAATTCTTTAAAATTTAAATGGTTTGCCAAACAAGCCTTATGGCTTTTGATATTTCTAATTTTTGAAATTTAAATTTAATAATATAAATAAAATAATTAATATAATATATATGTTATTTGTTGTAACTGATGAGGCTTATTATGGCCATAGCAGTTTTGTATTTTTGTTATTTCGCATACTAGTTTGTCAATTGGATATTGGCTAGGTCTAGGAAGTTCAGAGAACTTGAGAGAGAATTGGAGAGGAGCCTTAAGAATGTTCACGGCAAATTCTAGTGGGTTAACAAGAATTTCAAGCAAATTCAAGGTATTTTTACATAACATTAGTATTATATATATATATATATATATATATATATGTTTATAAGTGTTACGACAACTTTTATATAATATGTGAATTTCAAATTGTTGAATTGTTGCTATATTATGGGATTACTTGTGATTATATGAGTATATGATAAATAGAGATATTGTTTTAAACGAGGAATTCATGTTAATTTCATTTGGCAGTAATAGAAAATTTTGACAGTATATGTGTTCTTCATATGGCTTGAGTAATTTTCAATTATAGTGGCCAATTCGGGTGTGAAACTGTAAATTTACGCTTGTATATGGTAGTTCATTAACAAATGAGCATAATGTAATTTGGATGAGATGATTTGGCCATGTTTTGAAATCACAGTGTTAATTTTTGAATGAGTATCAAAAATATTGAGTTTTATATGAAAAACATGAAATTTGAGAAATTACAGTAGTATAATTGCTGTTAAGTTGTTCTATATTGATATATAAGTGATGAAACATGTTGTAATGGTGTTATATCATTTGTATGTGTTAATTTTACTATTTGATGGGTGAAATTCGTGTTAGTTGGCTTACGAAAAAGTGTCAAGCTCTCTGTTATAAAAATTAAGTTCGCAAGTCATGGGCACACTGACTCTTTGAAGCGAGCGCATGCAAGCATTCTATATAAAACTCACAGCGCGTGGCGTATGAGTGGCCATTTTCGAATTCTTTGAAGTCCATTTATTCTGCAGACTTTGGTTGTTCTTTGTGGCTTAGCTTAAGGTTATGGTAGTGTGAGAATCATGTAACAACAAGGTTAATTAGAGTCATATTATATGGATTATGAATTCAAAATTTTAAAAGTGATTAGTAAATCGAGAACGAGTTATGTGATAAACGTTAGACATGTGTTGCGAAGTAAAACACTTAGAATTTCTGAAATGTAAGTGGTAATGAAAGACTTGTGTGTAAATGATAAGTTTACCTAGAAATGAACATGTTATGATATGTTAGCATATCTAATAGGTGTTGTGGTTCTAAAATTATGTGTAGGTGATCGTGAGTTTAATTTTATAGCTTACGCTCAAGGCAAGTTTCTAAACCCTATCTTTTTACATTGAGAAAGTTTTCTAACTCTACACTTTCATTGAGTTAGTTCTATTATTGCATTGTGTACCTTTATTCTTTTGATTGAGCAAGCTTATTATCTTAACTGCTATTGAATAAGTCAATTGTTTCCAAGATTTACTCGAGCAAACTTTGATTCAAATGTTATTTGAAATTCTAATTCTAACTTGTTTTCAGTTAAGCAAGTTTCTTAAATTCTATTATTGTATAATAAACGCAGTTTTTGAATTCTCGTTTCTATTATTGAACTGTTTTAACCCTTGCATGAATTTAATACCTTGTTGGGCAAGTTTTTAGTTTCCAACTTGCTATTGGTTATGGTACGTTCTGTAATTTCATTTCTAATGTTATAAGAATCTAACCTTAGCTTATTTATGGTTCAAGCAAAGGTTTACCATTTTCTTCATTTTGATAAATAGTTATGCTCTATAGTTATTTCAAGCATGAGTTTAATATATATAATCAGTTCATTTATGATTCTCAATTTTTCTATGTTATGTTGTTAAACATCTGTTACGATTATCAAACACTGTTAATTCAACTAGTCCTCTTGTTAATGTTTGTTGAACTTCAAATTAGCCTTGAAAGCTTATCCAAATCAAACTTTCTTTGGTGCGGACTTGTATTCTAAATACTGAGATGAACAACCCTATTATTATTAGGGGATAACTTACGCGTAGCGTTAAAATATTTGTGCACAATACATTGTACGAAGGGCAGATCCCCCTAAGTACGAGGAGTCCTTATAGTCTTATGATTGTTAAAGTTGGAGTTGAAAGATTACTCACAACTGTGGACATGGTTCATGGTCTTATGACCCTCAATTATGTTTATTCCATATTTTTGATTCTAGTTACTGATTATCATTGTTAGAGTACTATTCAGTTTTGATGAGCCTATTCGTTGGCAGTTATTATTGTTATTCTCATGTTGATTCATTATTATATCCAGTGAGCAATTGTTTTGCTCACTCTTGCATATTTATAAACTCATTGCAGCCAAAGTGGAGAAGGTAGATGAACCTTCAACTAGCAAAGGAAAGGGAAAAATGTACAAGTGATGCTGATTTGTACTTTTGATTTCTGTTACGACCATAGACTTTTTAATAATGATGTAAGGTAATAATTAAATTCCGCACTTGAATGATGTTTAAAGGTTAGATAACGTAGGATTGTTTTTGAATTTAATGGTGTAACCCTATTTAAAGGTAGGATTTATGATTCAAATATTATTTATTTGGGTAGATAGTATGAATGGATGGATAGTGAGCACCAAATCTTGTGGCAATGAAGTGTCTTGATTTGGGGGTGTCACAGGTTGGTATCAAAGCTATAGGTTATGAACCTTAGGTGGGGGAAAAGCCTTAGAAAGTAACCTTTGAAAAAATAGTGATGATAAGCTCGTATCGGGTTTTTGGAAAGAGAAAGTAATAAAATACTTATGTGCTTATGTGATTACAACTTATGTACTCGTGAGTGTCGAGTAGTAATGATGAGTAATTAAAACTTAAACTTTAGTTGACAGGATGACTAATATAGGACGATCCAGTCAGGCTAGAGAGGAGGAGCCTCGAGATATTTATGTGATTCGGGAACAACTACTGCCACGCGAAATAGTTTCGTCGGTCACAGTAGTTGAGCAAGAGAGAGTACCTGATGAGGAGGATGAGATAGAGACGGATGAAGAAGATCCCGTTGAGCTGCCACAATTGGGGAATGAGGAGGACGAGGAGGAAGAGCTTCCACTTAGTTCGATAGCTGCCCGTATGTACGACGAGGTGTATAACCGCAATGTGGAACTTCAAGATACCGTTGAGGAGTTACAGGATATAGTAGCTGAGCAATGGACCTCGATGGCACAAAAAGATGATGAGATCCAGGATTGAGAAGAACGACTGAACAACGTTGAAGAGAAGCTGATCCACACAGAAGGGGAAAACGAGCAACTGATGGAGAAGATTGCAGAAGTGGAGAATAAGCTGAAAGAAGAAGCTATGAAGAGGGCAAGAGCTGAAGACGCGTACGAGGAAGCTTACCAATGAGCCAGAATAGTAGAGAGGGACGCACAAACAAATAGGAGGAAGATGGAAGAAATGAACAACGTATTCAACACCATGATCAATCGAGCTCAGGATCGGGTCATGGGTTATCCAATTCAGTTCGAGACGCTACCATCATACATATTGGATCGCTGAACAATGTTCCGAATTGTGGAGGAGGAGCGTTGTAAGGCTACGTAGTATCTTAGTAGAACATTGTAGAGAATGTAATTGATAGGTGATTTGAAATTAAATGAAATGTAAGTCCCGGGTATGATATAACCAATGGGATAGATGATGTTGTTGTCCTGCAACTGTGATAGTTCAGGAAAGTATAGTAAATAGCAGTGATGCTATTGTTTTGATGTTTTTTTAAGATGATGGATGAATAAAAGTTATTGTTTTATTCAAAGTGTTATGTGTTACGTGATAAACTTTTATGATGTGCAACTTAAGTATATAATACTTAAAAGGTTGAATAGAATCTGATGAGTGTATTTTAACAAAAAATGGCTTCAAGATGTCAACCACCACGACGGAGAACCACTGAGGAAAATAACAACAATGTGGAAGGAAACCCTGTTCAGCAGCTAGTGACGTTACTGACGGGTGCTTTGAAGAACCAACCTCAGAATCAAGGTACTACGTTTAAAGATTTCAAGGCAGTTGGACCACCAGAATTCCGTGGGTCCATGAATCCAGATGAAGCACAAACTTGGTTTATGGAAATCGAGATGGTTTTTGATGTTGCTAGGGTAGAGAATAACCAGAAGACTGCTTTTGCAACATTTATGTTGAAAGAAGAGGCGAGTTGTAAAATCCCAAATTTTATGAATAAAGATTTATTTTCTCAAAATATTTTTTTTCAAAATTATGGTGTGGATTTGAGATAATGTTATAGTTGTGGGTAATATTTATAAATTTTGCAAAGTACGCAAGTTGTTATATAATATTCGATTGGTGGGGAATATTGCGTTTTAACAGGAATATTCAATACGATGGCACAATCATTAGTGGACCCCACAAATGTAATTATTATTGTCGGATTGAGAAAATGACAAAAATATTTTATTAAAAAAAAAACTGGCGGAAGTTTTATTGTTAAAACTATTGAACTACTCGGTAGTAAAAAAATACGATAATATGCGTGGTTGCATAGTAGTACACGGTATTGATTATTGATGCTTACGTGAGAAGTCACTCGATTTTAGTCAATTATTCACGATAAGTATCTCACGTTATTTGATTCAATTATTGTCAATATTTTATATATTATTAAATCAATAATTGAGATGACAAAGTTATTAATATTATTATTTGTAATATTAACGACGTCTAGAAGTTCTGTCAAGGAGAGGTTTGGTCACCTAATTGCGCGCAATAGGGAGAAATCCTTATTGGAAAGCCCCCTCTTTCCTGGGAACGACCTGGTCGATTAATATTGTGAATTATAATAAAGGTGATAAATGTTGTTAAAATTATTAAAGTGTTTTTTATGAAGTTTTACTTATTTTATGGACCCCCATTTGCCCATTTTTCAAAATAATCGGTAGAAAGTTGTTTAGTGTAAATATAATGGGGTGATTGTGAGATGTTGGTGGGAGGGGAACATGTGGGGCCCATGTTGGAAGAAAAAAAGATGAAGGGAGAGGAATCTTGCAAAGTTGGTCACGGGTGGAGAAATTTTGCAATATAACATGTGTTATATATATATATTTATATTATATTTTTTTGTTTTACTTGATAATTGAATTCAGCAGATTAGTGCGTATGGCATCCGTGACTTCGTAAATTATTTCATCCGTGCAAAAATCCTTACACAGTACCTTTCCATTCTCCTATAAATAGAAGCTTATTCCTTCATTATTTCTTATGAATTCACTGAAACTCTAAAGAGAGAAAATTATAAAGAGAAGGAAGAAAAGTATTCTGCTACTTCACTACTCCTATATCCAGTTTCTTCTAAGGTAAAGGGTATTATTTATTTCATATTCGCTTATGATATTAATTTTTTTTTTGTATTCGTAAGGAAATTTTTGTTCAATATTCGTAAGGAATATTATTTTCGTTCAATATTATACTTGTCTGTCCAAACTCTCTTTCTATCTAGCTATATCTCTCTAAGATACATGATCAGTGAAGATAATTAGAGAATATTTATTTTGCTTGTTTCAGATTGTTTTCTTTCTCATTCTGAAAATGCCAGCTTGCCTCGTTGAGGCTTTCTCTCTCTCTATATATTTGTTCTTCACCCTCATCAATTATTTATGTATGTATTATTATTCATGAATTTACAAGTTATGGAGTATATGGGTTTTATTTCTGGTGTGTACCATAATTTTTCCTCCCACATGCCCACATGCACTACATATATTATTATCACTTGAATACGTGCACTGCATGTTGTTATTAACACTTGAATAGATAGTATACAAGAAATTATTAAGACCCACAACTTTATTATTATTATTATTATTAAGTACTAGAGTACACTGTAATTAAATTTTGAATATATCATTTAGATCTGTAAAGGATATTATTATTATTGTAAGGGGTATTATTTCTTTCTTTCGTCTTTATGAAGAGAACTTCTGTTATTCCATTCTTTATTATTATGTTGGAATAGCCTGTCTATGCGAAGTACCGCATACATGGTGAAATTCTTCTGTTATTCCATTCTTTATTATTACGTTAGAACATCCACGTCGCGCTTTACGCATTACCGGTTCCGTTATTTATTATTACATTGGAACATCACATCGCATGCGCTTTTACTTGGGACTTGGTTTTAAATCTTTATTATTCGTTGGAATATCACATGCATGCGTTTTACGCCGGATATGATTTCGTCTTTATTATTACATTGGAATATCACATGCATGCATTTTATGATGGACACGGTTTCGTCTTTATTATTACATTAGAATAACTTCGCTGTCTTGATCTATCGCATGCTTGGTGATTTCTTTTGTTATTCCATTCTTTATTATACTCAGTTGATTAAAATTTTGACTTCTATACTCCATGAAATTAGTGGAATATCCTTGATATTTGCGCTTCATCTAGTATCTTTTCATGGAAATATTCTTCTGAGCATTCTTGAATTTTACTCTACAAAGAAGTATCATGTTGACAATTTGGACGTTATTGGTTCCTGGACAAATTAATTCTTGAACTTGTTTTATTGAATTCTTATATCATTGTCATCATCCTCATGTTTATATTATGTTGAAAGTCATCTGTGGCCTGTAGTGCATAGATGGACTTTGTATGATTATGACCAGGGATTATTCGGTATAATCATGACCGTAATGTTACAAATGATGTGGTAAAAGTCCTCATTGGCCCGTGAAAAGTTGCGTTGATGGACGCTTGTTGGCATGATCATGACCATTGATGAATACACGAATATCCTTGGCCCGTAGTGCATGGATAATTTGTGGTTGTGATACTAATGAATATCCTTGGCCGTAGTGCAAGGATGATGTGGATTATTTATTAAGCTGAGTCCCAACGATAAAAGTGATAAAAAACCTTTTAAATCATAAAAGATAGTAGATTTTATTTCTACTTGACTCTTATAATGGATTGCTTATTCCGCTACAGTTAAACTTTATGTCTATTGCATTTTATCAGTTTAACATTGTTGAAGGCTAATGATAATTTATTCTGCATTATCTTAGTCATAATATTTTTTACTGGGCTAGTTGAGCTCACCCTTTCTTTCACTGTTCTCTTCAGGAAATGAGAATATAGCTGGGACGAGTCGGGGAACGGAGTAATGGTCCAGAGGATATCATTAGTAGTCCTCACTATTCTATTAAATAGTGTGATAATAAATGTAATGAGGTTTGAATTTGAGTTTGTATACTATCTATGAGGACTCAATTGAGAATGGATATTGTCTAGAAGGCAATATTCTTGTTTAAACTCTCAGTTTATGTTTTGTCGTATTTTACACGACAATTGAATAATTAAGTTGTATTTGATTTATGTACCATGTATTTGGCGACTCAAGATGGGTGATGTAAACCTATTTTGGGGGCGTCACAGTTGGTATCAAAGCTTAGGGATATGATCCCTGGCTGAGATGTGAGACAGGAACTAGGAGGGGAGAGACGGGAAATTCCTTCGCTAGTATGACCTACCTAAGTTTATTTGGTATTTAATTGGTCGGTCAAAGTATAGGGATAACATGTGATATATTAACTAACTCTTGTTTTATGGTAGTGTTTGAAAATGGCAGCTGAAAATGTTAACAATGGAGTGAATGAGACCATTGAGACACCTTTAATCACTAACCAGGTTAATGTGATGTCAGACGAAGAAGAAATTAGAGATATCTACGTGGTAAGTGAAGAACTAATAGTTGCACCCGAGCTAGTTGCAGAGGTAGCAGCTGAGAGTGAGGAAGAAGAGGAAGAAGAGGAACCAGAGGAGAATTGGTTAGAAGAAGTTTATGATCAAAATTTAGAACTTCAAAATCGTATTCGTGAGTTAGAAGAATAGGTTGAAGAATGGAAAGCGGTCGTGGAACAAAGGGATGCGACAATTCAAAATTGTCTTACCCGATATGTGATGCTTGAACAGAAGCACTCCTTAGCAGAGTGTAAAATATTAAAGTTGGAATCTAAGAATTCAAATATCAAGGGTTAGATGAAAGAAGAAACAACTGAACGTGTGAGAATGAAGGATGCATGGGTAAAAGCCGCACGAAGTGTTGATATTGTAGAAAGAGACGTCCGATCCAAAAAGGCTAAAATGGATGATGTGTATTTCTCTTTTTGGACAGCAATTTGGAGAACCTAATATCGAGTTTTGAATTACCCTGTATAGAGCGGTCAACCTCAATTCGATATGGATCGAAGATTGATGATTCAGATCATGAATCAGGAGTACGATGAAGCAGTTGAGGGTGGAATATGTCTTATAAAAAAATTCCAACAGTAGTGATGACACCAAATACTGCCCCAGACGAGTCAAAGTCGGGTAGTTCAAAGGAGATTGGTTGTCATGACTTCCCAACAAGTGAGGAACTCAAATGAAGTTATCATGAGTAAGCTTATCATAAACTCTTGCGAAGTTTATACCCTATTCGATACCGGTTGTACCCACTCTTTTATTTCTCCTACTTGCGCTCAACGTTTAAATTTGACTCCGGAGAAATTAGACTTTGAGTACTTATCTGTTGAAACTCTGTTGGGAGAAACCTTCATTACATCCACTGTTTATAAGTCTTTTTTGGTTCAAATCGGTACCCTCACATTACCTGTCGATCTTATTTCATTGAAAATACTTGCATTTGATGTAATTCTAGGGATTGATTGGTTTAACTACTCATCATGCAAAAATTGATTATTTTTGTAAGGTTGTTAGCTTTCATATTCCTAATCAACCTATTATGCGAATTCAAGCAACCAAACCATTAAAATCAATCACTGTCATCTCAAGCCATAAAGCTATTCGTTTATTGAAAAACGGATGTCAAACTTTCTTAGCTCATGTCACGGATCTAAACAAAAATACGTCAGTTTTGAATTATATTTCTATTGTTAATGAATTTCCTGACGTATTCCCTGAAGAACTTCCTGGCCTACCCCCAGAGCATAAAATTGAATTTTGTATCGACCTTGAACCTGGTACAAAACCCATTTCCAAAGCCCCATATCGAATGGCTCCTATTGAACTTCAGGAGTTAAAGACCCAACTGCAGGAATTGTTAGACATTTGCTTTATTCGTCCTAGTACTTCTCTTTGGGGCGCTCCTGTTCTACTCGTGAAGAAGAAAGATGGGAGTATGCGACTTTGTATTGATTATCAGGAGTTGAATCATGTCACCATCAAAAATAGGTACTCAATGCCACGTATTGATGACCTATTTAACCAGTTGCAAGGCGCCAAATTCTTTTCAAAGATTGATCTTCGTTCCGGATATCACCAATTGAAGATTAGAAACAATGACATTCCAAAGACGGCTTTAAGAACTTGGTACGGGCATTATGAATTCCTAGTCATATCTTTTGGATTGACTAATGCACCTGCTGCCATCATGGATATGATGAACCGAGTATTCAAGGAATATTTGGATCACTTTGTGGTCGTCTTTATTGATGACATCCTTATTTATTCCAAAAGCCGTGAAGATCATGAGCAACACTTGAGACTAATACTCCAAAAGCTTCGTGAATATAAGCTTTATGCCAAGTTAAAGAAATGCGAGTTCTAGCTTGAGGAAGTAGCATTCCTTGGGAATGTGGTATCAAGTCATGGAATATCTGTTAACCCAACAAAGATTGAAGATATTCAAAGATGGGAGCAACCTAAATCGGGGACCGAAGTACGTAGCTTTCTCGGCTTAGCTGGTTATTATCAGAGATTCGTGGAAGGATTTTCTTGAATCGCTACTCCATTAACTCAGCTGACTCGGAAAGATACAAAATTCGGTTGGAGTGAGGAATATGAGAAGAGTTTTCAAGAACTCAAGAGGAGACTTATTTTAGCACCTGTTCTGACAATACCATCTGGCTTGGAGGGATTTTTCATCTACAGTGATGCGTCGGGCAAAGGGTTGGGATGTGTTCTCATGCAACATGGGAAAGTCATAGCCTATGCCTCACGACAACTCAAAGAATATGAGAAAAATTATCCTACTCATGATCTATAGTTGGCAGCAGTCATTTTTGCACTAAAGATTTGGAGGCATTACTTGTATGGGAAAAAAGTGGAGATCTTTACGGATCATAAAAGCCTCAAAAATTTCTTCACTCAAAAGGAACTCAACATGCGACAGCGACGTTGGCTTGAACTGTTGAAAGATTATGATTATACCATCCTGGAAAAGTAAACGTAGTAGCTGACGCATTGAGTAGAATATCATATGCGGGTACGAGTGCTATATTGTCAATGCAAAGGCCCATTTTGTATGACTTGCAAAGGATGGAGATAGAGATAAAGACTCCAGGCGTGATGATGGCGAATATACGAGTAGAACCGACTTTAATAGATAAAGTTAAAGTCGCTCAAGCTATAGATTCAGAGTTGATGAATGTGAAGAAGAAGGTTCAAAAGGGCGTTATTCTAGAAGCAAGAATCAACGAAGAGAGGAAATCTCAATCCTCGATTTTATTGGTCTATTTGAAATCCTCGAATGAGTAGAAACTGTGGCCTATAGACTCGCTTTACCACCAAGTATGTCTCGTGTTCATAATGTTTTTCACATATCTATGTTACATAAATATGTGAAAGACCCGAACCACATTATTGAGTTAGAACCGGATGAAATAGCGGAAGATTTAACGTATGAAGAGGTTCCTGTTAAAAATCTCGGATAAGAAGGATCGTATTCATCACTAAAAGGTTATACCTCAAGAGTTGGAATCTGACGAAGTGTCCCCATTTGTTCGGCATACCAGGTACGTACGTAAATTTCGAGGGCAAAATTTCATAAGGAGTGGAGATTGTAAAATCCCAAATTTTACGAATAAAGATTTATTTTCTCGAAATATTTTTTTTCAAAATTATGGTGTGGATTTGAGATAATGTTATAGTTGTGGGTAATATTTATAAATTTTGCAAAGTACGCAAGTTGTTATATAATATTCGATTGGTCGGGGAATATTCATTTTAACAGGGGAATATTAAAGACGACGACATAATCATCATCGTGGACCCCACAATAGAATTATTGTTGGATTGAGAAAACGACAAAAATATTTTATTGAAAATAACGGCGGAAGTTTTACCGTTAAAACTGTTAAACTACTCGGTAGTAAAAGTACAGTAATATGTGTGGTTGCATAGTAGCACACGGTATTGATTATTGATGCTTACGTGAGAAGTCACTCAGTTTTGTTCAATTATTGTTGCATAGTATCTCACGTTATTTGATTCAATTATTGTCAATATTTTATATATTATTAAATCAATAATTGAGACGACAAAGTTATTAATATTATTATTTGCAATATTAACGATGTCTAGAAGTTTTGTCAATGAGAGGTTTGGTCACCTAATTGCGCGCCAATAGGGAGAAATCCTTATTGGAAAGCCCCTTCTTTCCTGGGAACGACCTGGTCGATTAATATTGTGAATTATAATAAAGGTGAAAATGTTGTTAAAATTATTAAAGTGTTTTTTATGAAGTTTTACTTATTTTATGGACCCCCATTTGCCCATTTTTCAAAATAATCGGTAGAAAGTTGTTTAGTGTAAATATAATGGTGTGATTGTGAGATGTTGGTGGGAGGGGAACATGTGAGGCCCACGTTGGAAGAAAAAAAGATGAAGGGAGAGGAATCTTGCAAAGTTGGTCACGGGTGGAGAAAATTTGCAATATAACATGTGTTATATATATATTTATATTATTTTTTTTTGTTTTACTTGATAATTGAATTCAGCAGATTAGTGCGTATGGCATCCGTGACTTCGTAAATTATTTCATCCGTGCAAAAATCCTTACACAGTGCCTTTTCGTTATCCTATAAATAAAAGCTCATTCCTTCATTATTTCTTACGAATTCACTGAAACTCTAGAGAGAGAAAATTATAAAGAGAAGGAAGAAAAGTATTCTGCTACTTCACTACTCCTATATCCAGTTTCTTCTAAGGTAAAGGGTATTATTTATTTCATATTCGCTTACGATATTATTTTTTTTTGTATTCGTAAGGAAATTTTTGTTCAATATTCGTAAGGAATATTATTTTCGTTCAATATTATACTTGCCTGTCCAAACTCTCTTTCTCTCTAGCTATATCTCTCTAAGATACATGATCAGTGAAGATAATTAGAGAATATTTATTTTGCTTGTTTCAGATTGTTTTCTTCCTCATTCTGAAAATGCCAGCTTGCCTCGTTGCAGCTTTCTCTCTCTCTCTATATTTGTTCTTCACCCTCATCAATTATTTATGTATGTATTGTTATTCATGAATTTATAAGTTATAGAGTATATGGGATTTATTTCTGGTGTGTACCATAATTTTTCCTCCCGCAGGCCCACATGCACTACATATATTATTATCACTTGAATACATGCACTGCATGTTGTTATTAACACTTAAATAGATAGTATACAAGAAATTATTAAGACCGACAACTTTATTATTATTATTATTATTATTATTATTATTATTATTATTATTAAGTACTAGAGTACACTGTAATTAAATTTTGAATATATCATTTAGATCTGTAAAGGATATTATTATTATTGTAAGGGGTATTATTTCTTTCTTTCGTCTTCATAAAGAGAACTTTTGTTATTCCATTATTTATTATTATGTTGGAATAACCTGTCTATGCGAAGTACCGCATACATGGTGAAATTCTTCTATTATTCCATTCTTTATTATTCTGTTGGAACATCCTGTCTGTGCTTTACGCATAACCTGGTTTCGTTATTTATTATTATATTGGAACATCCTGTCTATGCGTTTTACGCCGGACTTGGTTCCGTCTTTATTATTCTGTTGGAATATCATGTCTGTGAGTTTTACGCTAGATATGATTCCATCTTTATTATTCTCATTGGAATATCTCATCTGCATGCGTTTTCTGACGGACCGGTTCTCATCTTTATTATTATTCGTTGGAATAACTTCATCTGTGTAAGGTGATCTATCGCATGCCTCGGTGATTTCTTTTGTTATTCCATTCTTTATTATACTCAGTTGATTAAAATTTTGACTTCTATACTCCATGAATTAGTGGAATATCCTTGATATTTGCGCTTCATCCAGTATCTTTTCATGGAAATATTCTTCTGAGCATTCTTGAATTTTACTCTACAAAGAAGTATCATGTTGACAATTTGGACGTTATTGGTTCCTGGACAAATTAATTCTTGAACTTGTTTTATTGAATTCTTATATCATTGTCATCATCCTCATGTTTATATTATGTTGAAAGTCATTTGGAGCCTGTAGTGCATAGATGGACTTGGTATGAATATGACCAGGGATTATTCGGTATAATCATGACCGTAATGTTACAAATAGTGTGGTAAAAGTCCTCATTGGCCCGTAGTGCATTGATGGACAGTTGTTGGCATGATCATGACCATTGATGAATACACGAATATCCTAGGCCCTTAGTGCATGGATAATTTGTGGTTGTGATACTAATGAATATCATTGGCCGTAGTGCAGGGATGATGGGGATTATTTATTAAGCTGATTTCTAGTGATAAAAGTGATGAAAAATCTTTTAAATCATAAAAGATAGTAGATTTAATTCTCTACTTGACTCTTTTAATGGATTGCTTATTCCGCTACAGTTAAACTTGATGTCTATTGTATTTTATCAGTTTAACAATGTTGAAGACTAATGATAATTTATTCTGCATTATCTTAGTCATAATATTTCTTACTGGGTTAGTTGAGCTCACCCTTTCTTTCACTATTCTCTTCAGGAAATGAGAATATAGCTGGGACGAGTCGGGGAACGGAGTAATGGTTTAGAAGATAGCATTAGTAGTCCTCACTATTCTGTTAAATAGTGTGATAATAAATATAATGAGGACTGAATTTGAGTTTGTATATTGTCTATGAGGACTCCATTGAGAATGGATATTGTCTAGAAGGCAATATTCTTGTTTAAACTCTCAGTTTATATTTTGTCGTATTTTACACGACAGTTGTATAATTAAGTTGTATTTGATTTATGTACCATGTATTTGGCTACTCGAGATGGGTGATGTATACCTATTTTGGGGGCGTCACACGAGTTATTGGTGGCAGGCCAACAAAACTCGGGAAGGACCAGGAGGGATGACCTGGGATATGTTTAAGGAGCTGTTCTTCGAGACCTATTTCCCAAAAAGTTTGAAGTGTCAGCTAGAAGTGCAGTTTTTGGAACTAAAGCTGGGAACGATGTCGGTGTCTGAGTATGCCGTAAAATTCAACGAATTGGTGAGGTTTGCGCCATATCAAGTCAGCACAGACGAGCGCAAGGCGAAGAGGTTTGAGCAGGGATCAAACTCGGTTGTTCAAGAGGGTTTTCTGCTCCGATTGAAGACGCGTTTAAATGATGATGGAGAAGACGATTCTCGCTAAAAGTGAAGGCGAGGTAGTAACAAAACATAATCTGGAGCAGAGGACGAAGAAAAGTGAAGGTGAAGCTAAGAGTGGAGGTGGTAACGGTGGAAGTGGCAACAACCTGAAGAGGAAATGGAATGTGAATGGGGGAGCTGGAAATCAGCAGGGAAACCAGCAAAAGAAGAAGTTTGAGGCATGTGCTACGTGTGGGAAGTTTCACAAGGGTGTGTGCTTGATGGGGAAGCGAGTATGCTTCAAGTGTGGCCAGGAGGGTCACATCGCCCCAAATTTCACTCAACCTAAGAAGAACGTTTGCTTCACGTGCGGGTCTAAGGATCACTTTGCTCGTGAATGCCCTAAGAAGAGATCTAGTGAAACAAATGGAAGCAAGGGAAATGATAGTGGAGGTGCGTTGGCTATTGTTGGACCAACAACAACAAATAAGCCCACAGCCAAAACCTTCAATATGATGGTGCAGGATGCGGTGCAATCAAAAGATGTTGTGTCAGGTATTATCCCAATCAATGATATAGATGCATATGTATTATTTGATTCGGGTGCAACTTGCTCGTTTATATCTGATGATTTTGTTAAGAAGTTAGAAATACCTTGTGATGAGTTGAAATTCCCTTTAAACATAGAAATTGCGAATAGGAAAGTGATTCCTGTTAGGTTCGTATACAAGAACTGTAGGGTGAATATAAAGGGGAATGTTATGAAAGTAGATTTAGTCCCGATAAAACTCGGAGAGTTCGATGTTATTTTGGGAATGGATTGGTTGTTTAATTATGGAGCGATAATTGACTGCCAAAAGAAGTGTGTAAACCTTATGACTCCGTCAAAGGTAGTTTTTCATGGTAGCAAATCGCCTAGACAAATGAAATGTCTGACGATGATGCAAGCCAAAAAGTTATTGAGTCGTACGTGTGTAGGTATTTAGCTTACATAGTCAATACTCAAAAAAGAGAAGGGTGTGAAATTGGAGGAAATACCAGTGGTTAGGGAGTTCGTGGACGTGTTTATGGAGGATTTGCCAGGACTTCTGCTGTAACGCCCGAGAAAATTTGATTTTTATGACAATTAAATTTTTATTTGATTATGTGAATTAAATGAATTTAATTGATTTATTTCGTGAGTAAGCTATGTGAAGGTCGTTCTATGACCTAGAATGTGTTTATATGGTTAGTAATCTGGCTACGTGCTAGAATTAATTGATTAGAATTTCCAAGACGAAAATAATTATTTTCCGAGAAATTTCCGTAAAAACATTATTCATCCGTTTCTGTTCGGGGAATTATTTTGAAATTCCGAGAAATGCGTGATGATAGAATATCGAGATTAGATGGAATATCTGATAATATTTCATTTATGGCAAACGCGATTTTTGCCTGCGGACTTAAAACCTAAGGGTTAAGTATATTGATTTCTGAGGAGGAAATAATATACGTAGAAGGAATGGCGTTAGAGTTAATGCGAGTGTTATACATTTATGGTACTATTTAGTATCTATGTGTAATACGATGTGTAAATACGAGGTACGATACGATTATTGTATGTGTAGTATACGATGAGAATACGCGAATTGTATGTTTAGAATATGATTCGTATTATAGTATTAAGATTAAGTCTTAATGACTAAGTCATTTGAGTTGGATTTTATTAGTCCAATTGTTAAATGACCAAGCCTAAGAAGATTAGTTGGTTAAGCCCAAGTCATGGCCCAATGTTTATTTAGTTAAGCCCAATTCATTTAAACTAAACCGTGGATCGATCCGGTGGGTCACCGAATGGGTAAAACCCATGGGATAACCCATGGGGTGGTGGGCTGGCCACTTGATGTGGGAGCCAATCATAAGGCTTGGTCACCAAGTATTTTACTTGGTGACCACACATGAATAGTAAGGAGGTTAGGTGTGTTAAGTCCATTATGCCTTCCATTTTCATTTCCTATAAATAGAAAGCTAGGTTGATTCATTTTGGAGTTTTGAAATTTGCCAACCTAGATTATTTGAGAGAGAAAAGAGATCTATACTTATAAACCCTACACTTTGGAAGCTTGATCAAAGAGTTTTTCAAGAAAGTTTCATAAGAGTTCTTAAGGTATAATCCTTACCTTTTATCTCCATCTCTTTTTGATTGTTTCTTTTATCTTGGAGAATCATAGATGGGTGGTATTTGTCTTGTATGAGGGTTTAAAGATGGCTTACCATAGATTCAATCTCTATAAGTCATGAGATTATAAGAATCATAAGGTTTAATATAGTTTTGAACCATGAATATATTATTTGTTGAGATTGATCGTTTATAAACGATTGAACTCCATCAATATGTTAGTAATTGCATCTTGATTGGTTAGGGTGTAGATATGAAATCCATGGAGTATTCCATGTGATTTGGCTTATAGAACGATAGTAACGAATGTATGGCGGATTTCACGGAAATAGACGTTAAACGTCGAAAACATTGAATTCCGGATTGGGGGTCAAAAGTTGCCGTGAGACTTGAAAACGTTGGTTTTTAATGTTAACACGTGAGATAGGGTGATTACGAGTTGTGGGTTTGAGAATCGTCGGATTCCGACTTAAAACGAAGAAAATGTGCATTGAACGCTCTTTAACGTTTATAAACGTCTAAAAATGAACTCAATAGTCAATTTTGAGTTATCGAATTCAAAAGTGTCAAATTATTATATGAACGCGTAGATTATATTATTCATGATGTGTAGGCTTTTGAACGGACCAAATTGGGCTTATAACGAAGAAGTTATGGCCCCGGGAATTTCATAAAGTTTTTAAAATTTTGTTGGAATCGATATCGAGGTCTCAGCCATGGCCGCATGAGTATAGTGTTATTTGTCAAAGCGTCGCAGCCCAGCCTCTAAGATCGTGATGGTCGCGCCGCAGTGCAAGTGGTGAACTTTAGACAGTGATTTAGGTTTTGAACTTCATTTGTTCAGGGACCTAAAGGGACAATGTTTGTACACTTCATAAGTGTATTAAAGCTATTCCTATACTAAGGTATATGGTATGAAACTTAGGAATGAAATTCATGTTAACGAGTTACGAACGTTGAACACAGTTGGTACTTTGTCAATGATGTTCGAGTCCGGTTAATAACGTTAGTTGAGTAATAAACTGGGACGAAGGGTAATAAGCTATGTAGACTTCAGTAAATGATATTAAGATAACAAAGACATAAAAGAGAAAGAAGCTTGTAGGAACAATGTGAATAGTTGTTTAATAGCTGATTACAGTGTGCTATGTGAATATATCATGTAGATTCTGTAAAGGCTGTGGTCAGACGAATAAATTGTTTGAAGACGCTGAAAGGCAAGTTTTCTTAACGCTTGTCTGACTTCCAAGTTAGCCAAGTTTTATGTGATTCATTGTACTGAATTGCAAGATTTGTTTTAAAGAAAGGGTTGATGCCAGATTTTAATTCAGCTAGACTACTCGTAAGATATAGATTGATTATGATTCATATCATTCTATATAGAAATGTTAACGTTATCTTATGCCAAGTAATTGGTACAGACGTGAAGGTAAGGTTTGTCTATAAACAAACAAAAGTATTTTTCATCGTTTATTCGATGGGCACGCGAGTTTGCCAAAAATATTAAACGTAAATACGTTTAATGAATGAGTGTTGATCAACATAGAGTACTATAGGCTGATCACCTAGAATTGGTCGTAAGTTATGCGGATGAACGGCCTTAGTGCTGTGGACTCCTTTTCAAGTATGAAAACTGAAATTTACTGTTCATGGTCTATCGACCGGTTCAGAATTCCTAATCTATTCTATACTTTGGGAATTGATGTTATGAACTGTTAAAGTATTATTGATTCATAATACTTCATAACTATTCTTCGGTTATGTTGGAATTGTTATGTAATTCACGAATGTGGTATTCCTGTTATACTTGATTAAACTTGTTGAGCTGTCATGCTCACTTCTTGCGTGAATTATATAACTGCAGTTAAGGATGAACGTACTATGAATGCCAAACGAGATAAAGGCAAAGCTAAGATGGATTCTTAGGCATTGTGTAATAGAGTAGTATGTTTGTATGTATTATTACATTATAAACAACGAACGATATAATCGGTAATGAACTAGGGAAGGACTATACTTTGATTGTAATAAAGAAGATAGTAAATACATTCATTTTGTTGTATTTCAATGGAATGATTGTATGGATATTAGTACAGTGGAGCACCATTTGTCGGGTTGGAAGATACCCGGATTTGGGGGCGTCACATCCGCCTGATAGAGAAATCGAGTTCGTGATCGACTTAGCGCTAGGAACCGCTCCGATATCGAAGGCCCCGTACAGAATGGCTCCGGTGGAAATGAAGGAACTAATGGTGCAACTGTAAGAGCTGCTAGATAAGAAATATATTCAATCGAGTGTGTCACCATGGGGAGCACCGGTGTTATTCGTGAAGAAGAAGGACGGGTCAATGCATCTTTGCATTGATTATAGGGAATTGAACAAGGTCACTATTAAGAACAAATATCCATTGCCTAGAATAGATGACTTGTTTGATCAATTGAAGGGTGCTAGATATTTCTCGAAAATAGATTTGAGAAGTGGGTATCATCAATTGAAAGTAAGGAAGGGGGATGTACCGAAGACAGCATTCCGAACTCGCTATGGACATTACAAATTTTTGGTGATGTCTTTTGGTTTGACAAACACCCCTGCAGCGTTCATGAATTTGATGAACAGGGTGTTTAAACCATTTTTGGACAAATTTGTGGTGGTGTTCATCGATGATATTTTCGTGTACTCTAAAACTCAAGAGGAACACGTGGAACATTTACGTCTGACGTTTTAGAAATTAAGAAAAGAAAAGTTGTACGCGAAATTCTCTAAATGTGAATTTTGGCTGGAACGTGTGCAATTTCTTGGACATGTAATCGATAAGGATGGGATTTCCGTGGATCCATCAAAAGTTAAAGTAGTGATAAATTGGGAACAACCAAGAATTCCATCAGAAGTAAGAAGTTTATTGGGGTTGGCAGGATATTATAGACAATTTATTCAAGATTTTTCCAAGATTGCTACTCCGTTGACAAATTTGACAAGAAAATCTATAAAATTTGTTTGGATGGAAAAGTGTGAGGAAAGTTATCAAGAACTGAAGAAGAAGTTAAGTGTGGCACCTGTGATGTCGTTACCAGATAATACAAGAAACTTTGTGGTGTATAGTGATGCTTCACACAAAGGATTGGGTTGTGTCCTTATGCAGAACGTCAAGGTTATTGCGTATGCATCAAGGCATTTGAAAGACTACGAAAAAGGATATCCGACTCATGATTTAGAGTTAGCGGCGGTTGTGTTTGCACTGAAAATATAGAGACACTATCTCTATGGAGAGAAATGTGAGATTTACACAGACCATAAAAGTCTGAAGTATATTTTCACACAGAAAGACATGAACATGCAGCAAAAGAGATGGATGGAATTGATAAAGGATTATGATTGTGAGATCTTTTATCATCTAGGAAAAGCAAACGTGGTTGTAGATTCCTTGAGTAAGAAAGGCAGAGAAAAGTTAATGTTCTTAACAAATAAGGAGGAGCGTATTACAACAATGGCAAGGTTAGAGCTGGAAATCAAATTTCCAGAAGAATCCGATGAAAAATTGTTTTAGATGGAACTAGTCCAACTTTGGTAGACAAAGTGAAAAACGCACAACTACAGGATGAAGAATGCAAGAAAATAAAGCAAAGTGTAGTCGAGGGTAAAGAAGCTTAAGTACTGTGTCGACATCATGGAATGCTAAGATTCAAGGGACGAATTTGGGTTCCAGCAGTACAAGATATTAAAGAAGAAATCTTGACAGAAGCACATAGCTCAAG
Organism: Panax ginseng; assembly: GCA_020205605.1. Lineage (NCBI taxonomy): Eukaryota > Viridiplantae > Streptophyta > Magnoliopsida > Apiales > Araliaceae > Panax > Panax ginseng. The sequence goes on from CM035149.1 coordinate 34,384,790, forward strand.
ATACACGATTCATCCGGGAAGTACAAAAATGTATCAAGATTTGCAGCGTCATTTTTGGTGGCCAAACATGAAAAGAGATGTTGCAGAATGCGTTGCAAAGTGCTTGACATGTTAGAAAGTGAAGGTCAAGCATCAACGACCAAGCGGATTACTTCAACTGTTGGAGATACCGGAATGGAAGTGGGAGCATATTACAATGGATTTTGTGGTAGGTCTTCCAACGACTCAGAAAGGGTACGATGCGATATGTGTGATAGTGGATAGATTGATGATATTTGCACACTTTTTGCCAATAAAGATTAGATTTAATCTTGATTAGCTGGCAAAACTATACGTTAAAGAGATCGTCTCAAGACATGGAGTTCTAGTGTCAATTGTATCAGACAGAGATCCGAGATTCACATCAAATTTTTGGAAGAGACTACAAGAATGCATGGGAACGCAACTGAAGATGAGCACAGCATATCATCCGCAAACCGATGGGAAAAGCGAAAGAACGATCCAGACGCTTGAAGATATGCTTAGAGCGAGCATCATGGATTTCAAAGGAAAATGGTATGATCATCTACCGTTGGTGGAATTTGCATATAATAATAGTTACCACGCGAATATTGGTATGCCGCCATACGAAACATTATACGGCAAGAAATGTAGAACTCCGCTATGCTGGGATGAAGTTTGAGAACGACAACTGTTAGGCCCAGAACTGGTTCAACAGACCACTGAAGTTGTCAAACTCATCAGAGCAAGACTGGTAGCTGCTCAAGACCGACAGAAAAAGTATGCTGATCAACATAGGCAGAATCGTGAGTTTGAAGCAGGAAATTTCGTATTCCTGAAAGTTTCTCCTTGGAAGGGGAAGATTTGTTTTGGCAAGAAAGGAAAGGTCAGCCCAAGATTTATTGGACCTTTCGAAATTCTACGCATAGTGGGAGAGGTGGCTTACGAAGTAGCTTTACCTCCAGAATTAGAGCATGTGCACAATGTTTTTCATGTGTCGGTGTTGCGACCATATAAACCTGATTATAAGCATGTGATTGAGTATGAGCCATTGCAGTTTAGTAAAGATTTGTCTTACGAAGAGATTCCTATCCAGATAGTTGACAGGAAAGAACAAGTACTCAGGAATAAAGTGATACCTTCTGTGAAGGTGATATGGAGGAACCACAACGTCGAGGAGGCTACGTGGGAACTCAAAGCTGATATGATGAAGAATTACCCTGAGTTATTTGTTTAGTCTGTGTCTTAGATTCTGGGGACATAATCTTTGTAAGTAGGGGAGAATGTGACGATTTGATTGTTTGAATTGTGATTCTAGGGACAGAATTCTTGTAAGGAGGGAAGGATGTAACGATCCAAAATTTCAAATTATAATTTTAAATATTTATTGAGATTATATAAATATTTTATTGATGTGTTGGTTGATAAATCTAAATTTATTAGAGAATTTTCTAAATTAAATTAATTTATGATTTAGAGATTTGTATTATAACATGAGGTGTTATATGGTGGCTAATAATTTAATATGGTATGGTATCGTAAATTATCAAATAAAATTATAACATGAATTATAATTTTGTGATGTTTGCTAAAATGCTATATTTAATTAAAATATAGTATGTGATTAAATTAATGGGTTAATGTTGGATATGAAAATAATATGTGATTATAATTTATAAACTAAAGTGTTTATTAAAATAAATTAAAAAGGATTTATATTAGTTTTTGTCAAACAAGGCTTAAGTATTTTAATTCTTTAAAATTTAAATGGTTTGCCAAACAAGCCTTATGGCTTTTGATATTTCTAATTTTTGAAATTTAAATTTAATAATTTAAATAAAATAAAATAAAATAATTAATATAATATATATGTTATTTGTTGTAACTGATGAGGCTTATTATGGCCATATCAGTTTTGTATTTTTGTTATTACGCATACTAGTTGATCAGTTGGATATTGGCTAAGTCTAAGAAGTTCAGAGAACTTGAGAGAGAATTGGAGAGGAGCCATAAGAATTTTCACAGCAAATTCTAGTGGGTTAACAAGAATTTCAAGCAAATTCAAGGTATTTTTACACAACATTAGTATTATATATATATATATATACATATATATATATATATATGTTTATAAGTGTTACGACAACTTTTATATAATATGCGAATTTCAAATTGTTGAATTGTTGCTATATTATGGGATTACTTGTGATTATATGAGTATATGATAAATAGAGATATTGTTTTAAACGAGGAATTCATACTAATTTCATTTGGCAGTAATAGAAAATTTTGACAGTATATGTGTTCTTTATATAGCTTGGGTAATTTTCAATTATAGTGGCCAATTCGGGTGTGAAACTGTAAATTTACGCTTGTATATGGTAGTTCATTAACAAATGAGCATAATGTAATTTGGATGAGATGATTTGGCCATGTTTTGAAATCACAGTGTTAATTTTTGGATGAGTATCAAAAATATTGAGTTTTATATGAAAAACATGAAATTTGATAAATTACAGTAGTATAATTGCTGTTAAGTTGTTCTATATTGATATATAAGTGAGGAAACATGTTGTAATGGTGTTATATCATTTGTATGTGTTAATTTTACTATTTGATGGGTGAAATTCGTGTTAGTTGAGTTAGTTAAAAGTGCTGAAGCTCGCTTTTAAAAATTGAGTTCGCAAGTCATACAAGCGCCAAGGTATTTTGAATATGGCAATTTCTTGGCAAGGGCAAGAATCGCATGTAAGTGCGCTTGGATTCATTATATATAAAACTTCATGCTACGCATGAGTTGCCATTTTCAGACACTAAAGTCTGTTTATTATGCAGACTTTGGTTGTTCTTTGTGGCTTAGCTTAAGGTTATGGTAGTGTGAGAATCATGTAACAACAAGGTTAATTAGAGTCTTGTTATATGGATTTTGAATTCAAAATTTTAAAAGTGATTAGTAAATCGAGAACGAGTTATGTGATGAACGTTAGACAAGTGTTGCGAAGTAAAACACTTAGAATTTCTGAAATGTAAGTAGTAATGAAAGACTTGTGTGTAAATGATAAGGTTAGCTAGAAATGAACATGTTATGATATGTTAGCATATCTAATAGGTGTTGTGGTTCTAAATTTATGTGTAGGTGATCGTGAGTTTAATTTTATAGCTTACGCTCAAGGCAAATTTCTAAACCCTATCTTTTTATATTGAGAAAGTTTTCTAACTCTACACTTTCGTTGAGTTAGTTCTATTATTGGACTGTGTACCTTTATTCTTTTGATTGAGCAAGCTTATTATCTTAACTGCTATTGAATAAGTCAATTGTTTCCAAGATTTACTTGAGCAAACTTTGATTCAAATGTTATTTGAAATTCTAATTCTAACTTGTTTACAGTTAAGCAAGTTTCTTAAATTTTATTATTGTATAATGAACGCAGTTTTTGAATTCTCGTTTCTATTATTGAACTGTTTTAACCCTTGCTTGAATTTAATACCTTGTTGGGCAAGTTTTTAGTTTCCAACTTGCTATTGGTTATGGTACGTTCTGTAATTTCATTTCTAATGTTATAAGAATCTAACCTTAGCTTATTTATGGTTCAAGCAAAGGTTTACCATTTTCTTCATTTTGATAAATACTTATGCTCTATAGTTATTTCAAGCATGAGTTTAATATATATAATCAGTTCATTTATGATTCTCAATTTTTCTATGTTATGTTGTTAAACATCTGTTGCGATTATCAAACATTGTTAATTCAACTAGTCCTCTGGTTGATGTTCGTTGAACTTCAAATTACCCTTGAAAGCTTATCCAAACCAAACTTTCTTTGGTGTGGACTTGTATTCTAAATATTGAGATGGACAACCCTATTATTATTAGGGGATAACTTACGCGTAGCGTTAAAATTTTTGTGCACAATACATTGTACGAAGGGCTAATCTCCCTAAGTACGAGGAGTCCTTATAGTCTTATGACTGTTAAAGTTGGAGTTGAAAGATTACCCTCAGTTATGTTTATTCCATATTTTGGATTCCATTTACTGATTATCATTGTTAGAGTACTATTCAGTTTTGATGAGCCTATTCGTTGGCAGTTATTATTGTTATTCTCATATTGATTCATTATTATATCCAGTGAGCAATTGTTTTGCTCAATCTTGCATATTTATAAACTCATTGCAGCCAAAGTGGAGAAGGTAGATGAACCTTCAACTAGCAAAGGAAAGGGAAAAATGTACAAGTGATGCTGATTTGTACTTTTGATTTCTGTTATGACCATAGACTTTTTAATAATGATGTAATGTAATAATTTAATTCTGCACTTGAATGATGTTTAAAGGTTAGATAACCTGGGATTGTTTTTGAATTTAATGAAGTAACCCTATTTAAAGGGAGGATTTATGATTCAAATATTATTTATTTGGGTAGATAGTATGAATGTATGGATAGTGAGCACCAAATCTTGTTGGAATGAAGTACCTAGATTTGTGGGTGTCACATGCATATTAAAACCTAACATGTTATCATGTACTACAAATAGCTAACATCCGTTTTACATGATAATACTCCTAAGACGGACGCATCATATAGCATTTAAACATTTATACATTCCCTAAGACTAAAATACGTAAATTTTTTGTAGGGAAGCAATTGGTCCCGTTTCCCGTTCAAAGTCCAGAAAGGCATTAAGCCCACAGCCAAACATGGCTAAAAATGCCCAGCTTGATCCTACTACTGTCTCTCGCTAGGAGTTCGAAAGATTAAGCTATCAAATTACAGAGTTAGCTGTTATGCTCAAGGAACTACACCAATCTACTCAGGGTCCACAAATACCCATTTACATAGAATCCTCTGCACATGGAGGAACCCAGGGCCAAACAATGCCTACTCAACCAGAGTCATCCACACCAGGGGGCAGTCAAGGTATTAGCGAAAAGATAGAAACCCAGATACCGAAACCTCATTCTAATAAAGAAATCACAAATCTCAGGGATGATCGAGAAACTGGGGATATAAGAAAGAAAGTCCAACAACTGGAGGTGACCATCCGGTCAATCAAAGGGACTGGAAATTATGGGAGTGTCACCTATTCAGATCTCTGCATATTCCCAGGGGCTCGATATCCTACCAAATTTAAAGTCCTAGAGTTTGAAAAGTGCAATGGGGTAGGAGATCCCTATACACACCTAAAAGTGTACATTGGTGAACTAGGGTCTTATGCTGAAGATGAAAGCCTCAGAATGAAACTTTTTCAAAAGAGTCTCACTGGAGAGGCCAAAGCCTGGTATGCCCGACTTGACATTGCCAAAATCCACAACTGGGAAGAATTGGCCCACGCCTTTCTAAATTAATAAAGCTTTCAGTCATAAATGGCACCGGATCGATACCAAGTGACTAAAGCCAAAAAGCTACTAAATCATTCTGAGAATATGCCCAAAGGTGGAGACATCTAGCAGCGCAAGTCATTCCATCAATGATGGAAACTGAGATGGTAATGACGTTTATTGATATCCAAGAGGCTCCTTACTATGAGAGGATCCTACCAGGCATAGGAAAGCCATTCTCAGAAATGATCAAACACGATGAAATAGCAGAGATGGGCCTGAAGGCAAGCAAGATTAAAGAGTTCACTGCCTTGGAAGTAGTCGCCAAACATATACAGACTGACAAGTATGCGAGCGATCCCAAGGGTGTACCCGATAAAGGCATTAAATATGTATCCCTTGTTGTACAGGGGAAAGCTAGGAGACCAACCTACAGTCCCCCCATTTGGAAAATGCAAGACAATCTGTCATCTCAACAACAGGCTGCATTCAACCAATGCCCAGACAGGAAAATAAAATTTGGAAGAACGGAAAATTGGGTGTTCACTCCACTTGGAGATTCCATTGAAAATGTATGGGCGATATTAATGGATTACAAGAAATTTACCGAATTGGCCCCACCTCTGGAACTAGGGAGCAAAAGATACAATCTAAGCTAAAGATGTGCTTACCAGTCAGGGTCTCCAGGACATGATACACAAGATTGTTAGTCTTTAAAGCATAAAATTCAAAATCTGATCGAAAGTGGCAGTATTGTGGTCCAACAACCTGATCAACAAAATGTTAACACCAACCTTCCGTTGCAGCATGATACGGGGGAAGTAAACATGATCAAGTCAGAAAGCGCTGAAATATATCCAATTCGTAAGTGCATATGAAGGATAGAGGACTACCCCCAAAGGGACAAAACAAATGTCCTAAAGTGGGAAAACTCGGAGGAGGGTATCATAGTAATGCAAAAATTAGAGACAATCCAGAATCAAGTAAATCTGCTAGCTAAGCTGATAATGCGACAACATCAAAATACGAGGCAGTTTTTCACTCAACTATCTGAAGGCCAAGAAAAGGGGGATGATAAAATTGCTAGAAGATCTCGCCAACGGAAAAATAGCTCGGGGGAATGCGAATACTCAAAGAAGAAAGATCAAACAACCTCCACAAGAGTCCGAAAATTCACCCTTCTAAGCAAATCCAATGAAGAAATGCTACACTTTCTGATAAGCGAAGGAAGGATTACTGAGTTGCTGCCTCCTATAAATCCCAAGATAAAGAGTTGTGATTCCACCAAGATATGTCTCTACCATTCTAACTCACTTGGACATGCGACTGAGGAATCTTGGTCTTTACGACATAAAATCCAGGATCTTATTAAAAATGGAGAGCTGGAGATAGAATTCCCCATGACCAAAAAAGGCGAAAAGGAAATAAAAAGCTTAAGATGTCCACTCGAGATAGGCAGTTCAAATGAGGTGAAGGCTATGACCGATAATCCTGGAAGAATAGAAGATTAAATGATCCTAATGCAGAAAATGATAGAGGAGACAAGGGAATCCCCAAAGGAGATTCCTCTGACAACATCAAACATCTTCTGGTCGAAAGATAGCAACCACGTTCTTGATTTTATCACCTTGGATGATGAGGAGGAAATATTAATCCTGTCCAATGAAGGAAAACCCAAAAAGAAAAATTCCTTGCAAGAAATGTAACCACAGTTCGAGGGAGATTTCATGGTCGAATCCTCTCAAGCCCAGGAAAAATGCGAAGGAACAAATGAAAGAAAAGATGGTGAGATTGTCAGGGAAGCCAACCTATTGAAGAATCCAGAGTTCATCCCTTTTTGCGATGGGTCCAGTTCAAGCGTCCATAAGGAATGTAATGGATCAAAGGGCGATCAAGTTATGGCCATAAACGAAGATATTCAGAATCAAGAGGTAACCTCTATCGCGAGCCTTGAAGGCAACATCACCACTGACAATTGGACTATCAGGCCTCAACTAGCCAAGAAGATGTAGATCCAGGGGTTAAAGTTGTGAGTTCCAAAAGATGTTGGGACGGTATCACTTTCTTAGCAGTATGCCTTTTATTTTCCATGCATGTATTAAAAAAAAGAAAAAAGAAAAAAAGAAAAGAAAAAAAAGAAAAGAAAAAAAAAGTAAAAAGAAAAATCAAAAATCAAATCAGTCAGGTTTCAGCTCATAGGGGCAAACTACGTCGACCTGATCTCCCTGATACCTGGGAGTACGTAGGCAACCATATTCTATATGGCCCGGTTGTAATAAAAAAAATAGCAAAAACATTTCTGCCCTATTTCTACAAAAACACTTCTACACCATTCTTCATCAATAAAGCTTCTACACCCATTTACACTTATCACATTCAGCATTGAACCTCTTACACCAGGTTTGAACTACGAAAGACCTAATTTCCCCTCATCAATGGGAGTACATAGGCAGTCATTTATGGTGCGATCAAACTAAACAAAAACCTAAAAAACCCCAAACAAACACTTCTCAAACCGTTTATCTTATCAAGCAAGAACTACACAGACCTGATCTCCCGCACATACAGGAGTACGTAGGCAACCATCAGTGGTGCGGTCTGACCCTCAAAAGAAACATCCAAACCCAAACATCAATCTCAAGTCTACGCCCAAGAACAACCCTCTAAGTCAGCGACCCATGTCGAGAAGACCCAACAACACTTCAATGTCATTCCATCAATTTTGGCAAAAATCCCAGAAAGGAAGAAACAGCGATACACTAAGACAACCAGCAGCGAGGACCATCAAAGAGCCGATACCTCAATCATTAGTCTTCATCAAATCAGAAGAAAAGCATCAAGGCCGATTGCGAGAACAAGTTAGGAACAATAATTGAGGGCATCCAAGCCTAAATCCACTACCTGCTCACCATCTGGTATGGAGGTAAAATCCTCTTGCGATCTCAGTATCTTAGCAGCCCATCTGTCAAAGTAATTATCCCAGACAACAAGCAAGGCTGGGGCAATTTCAAAATTGACGATAACCTGATGTTGTGACCCTTACAACAAGATTAAGATAATCTCGGAAATAGTGACAACTCAACACTAGGGCATTCATCAGTCAACACCATCAGCATGGTCCATCATCTTTAGAGCTTCCCTCATATCATCTCACTGGCGATTTGGATATTGCTCACTCGCGATTTAGTCAACAAAGAGAGTTTTTTATATGAATACCCGACATCAACATGCGAAAGGACTGGGACATTTTCCGATTCCAAGAAACGGAAGGAGTTTAAGGCAGGACCAAGCCTCCCATCAAAAGAAAGGGAAGAACTCCTATCACGGCAATCTAAGCTTGCCCCTACAGAAGAAGGGGAAAATTTTCAAAAAAGTTCTTAACTCAAAAGCAAAGGTCCAACGACAAAAGGTTTGGCGAATAAAATCTACACCATCAAACATGTTAACCTGCATCAAATCCTCATAAGTTGAGGCCTCTACACTGAAGTTCAAATCTGGGCAGCGAAAGAATGAGCTGCACCTTCAAGGGATATCAGCGGCATTCAGGTCATCAGTTCAGCCGGGTTACGAATCAAACGCTCAAGGAAATGGGGCACAAGCACCCAACAGCGAAAGGAAACTCTAAATTGTGAGAAAAAATTCTACTCCATATAATTTATAATTTGCATCAACCTAGGATGATAGACTCCTAAGAAAATCTAGATCATCATATCATGTATGATTTGCACATGTGCAAATGCGCTACATCAATGTACATCTCTATTAAGCGTAACATCAGCCAGAGTCTGGTGAAGCAAACCTTTGAATCTTACTTCAGCAAAGGTATCAGAAGATTCGGTATTTAAAACCATTGGCATCAATTCAGCGCAACATCAATACAGTTCAGTGATGAAAGCTTTGTATACCACCGTTTGAGTGGGAACCGAAATAGTTTGGTGATATTAGTGTATTCAACTACCAGCAGGGTAAGATTCGTTTTCAAACTATCATCAAGGTAGGCATCATTATAAACTACCAAGCGTATACATCGGGAATATCCAGTAATCTTAGAACGTCATCCTCAGTAGAGATGTAGAAAACATCTCAATTTCTCGTCATCAAACAGGCATCAACGACACCGATAAAAAGCCCAAACTGTTGTAGTCAACACCAGCATAGGCATCAGTAATCCCCGATAAAGGTAATGCAATTTGTGAAAACATTTTAACATTCATCATAACATTCATTACATTACGATTTGCGAAATGCGAAATACGACATGAAAAATGCGATGTGCGAGTTGCGAAGTGCGATTCGTCAAATGCAAAAAGTGAAGTGTGAAGTACGAAATGCGATATGTGACTTATGAACTGTGATTTGCGAAAGGATTTTAACATTCATCATAACATTCTTTACATTGCGATTTACATCATTCAAAATACCTTGTCATATTTTAAGTGTCTAGTAATCCTTATCATGTTCATTTCATTGCATTGCATGAACATGATAAAGAGGGGCATCTGTAGACACTCAAAATTTTGTTTTCCTATTACTAACTATGCAGGAGGACAAAAACGTCTTTTTCACACTCCAGAGATAACCTTGGAGGACCACAACATCAATTCTAACCCTGGAGATAGCCTGGGAAATAAATTTCAAAGCCTGGAGTGAACCCTGGGAGGTCAAGTCAATCTCAGAGATAACCCTAAGGACATTCAGAGTCAACAATAGGCCGACCTCAGAGATAACCCTTAGAAAAGACTGCTACAACGGTGCGAAAATCAAAAATAAACCCGAGGGGGAAAGAATGGTCATTTTGCTAACTCAACTTCAAATTAACTCATTTCAATACAAGTTACATCAAAATATGTCCCACAAGAACCATATCTTAACTTCCGAGCACAAATTACGCAAAATAGCTCAACGGACTGCCTAACGGAGACTCGGGAATGCTATTTTGGTCATGGACCCAACTTCTTGGAATCAAAAAAGGGCAAATCCTATGTCATTGCATTGCTCTCGGAAAGAGCTTTCGAGAATGGTATGGCACACTTCCATTGGACTCCCGAATTGAAAATTATGAAGGTTCGAGCGAATAACGTGTTGTCCGAGTGCACGTACTTCGAGATGGTGGGACTCACACTGTCCAAGGCACCTCGGGCAGCTGTGGGTACACTGATGCTGCTACAGGTACACCTGCGGCACCCCCCTCTGTAAATAGAGAGCTTTGGGTGGCCATATTTGCAAGAGAAAAGGCGAGGAAGCCCTGTCCAATTTGTTCTGTACACATTATAAATTGAGTGCTTTCTCATTTTAAACACTTGTGAGCTTATATTTTGTCATATTTTTACCGGTAGGAGCCGAGTGTTCATCCATTTAAAGTTATTGAAGTCTTCTTTGGCAGCCCACTGTAAGCCTTCTTACACACTATAAAGCCTTTCTCTTCATCTTTGCACACACTTTTCTTCACATTGAGAGTCGTGTTGTGTGTGTATGCCCGGAATTCGGTTCGTGGTTTTCATTTATGTCTGTATATATATAATTATATATATATATATATATAATTATATATATATATATGAACTGTTGTCAGAATATGTCCGATGAGCCTAGATTTTACATCCGGAGCGTTTAATGCTTTTATATATATATATATATATATATATAAACTGATGTCGGACTTTGTTAGATGAGCCTGGATTTTACATCTGGTGCGTTTAATGCTTTTATATATATAGCGACAAATCATTGAAATGATAAACCGAGCCAAGATTGAGAAACATCCTGTGCGTTTATCTCTTTTGTGTGTATATATATATATATATATATATATATAACTATTGTCGGACTTTGTTCGATGAGCCTGAATTTTACATCTGGTGCGTTTAATGCTTTTATATATATAGCGACAAATCATTGAAATGATAAACCGAGCCTAGATTGAGAAACATCCTGTGCGTTTATCTCTTTTGTGTGTATATATATATATATACATTTGTGTCAGGCCTGAAGTTTACTTTGTGGCCTTTTACTGCTTTATTTACATTTAGTCCCGCCTGGAGTTTACTTCGTGGCGGTTGATCGTTTTTACTGCTTTATTTACATTAAGTCTCGCCTGGAGTTTACTTCGTGGCGGTTGATTGTTTTTACTACTTTATTTACATTTAGTCTCGCCTGGAATTTATTTCGTGGCGGTTGATCGCATTTATTGCTTTATTTACATTTTTGATCCCCCATAGAGGTGCTTCGTGGTGGTTGATCATATCTCTATATATGTATTTACCGCTTTTATATATTTACATTTCTGATCCCCCATGGAGGTGCTTCATGGAGGTTGATCATGTCTCTTTTATGACACCCCCAAAATAGGTCCACACGACCTATTTTGAGTCGCCAGATATCACACTACAGAAATCAAATACAAACTTCATTTATATAACTGTTGAACTGTCGTGCAGAGTACGACAACACATAAGTTGTGAGTTTTAATACAAATATATGTAACTCTAATGGTGCCTCGACCATAACACCTTACAATGGTACTTTACATAAAAGTACAGTCAATAACTATTTTAGAAATTAAAATCTTTGGAAAATGCTTAAGGAAACATTCGTACATGGGAGGCCATGCATCTAAGTTATGATAGATGTCATATGACTCGAGAATTATCCTTGGTTGACCCAATAGACCCCAAAGAAAAATGAGAAGATTACTGTCATGTTCTTTCCAATGTGAGTCTTCTCTTGACATATAATTATCTCCATTGTCTCCAATTGAGAATTCTATTTCAACCAAACTCTAAGATTATATAGGTAGTGCTCATAGATATAATCAGCAAGTGCATGTGCACAACCCTGTCTTATGATAACACAAAGTCATCTGTCATTAGACATCTTGTATGATAGTGGCAAAACACCCTTCCATAGTTGGTTCACCTCACCCTATTCGGTTCACCAAAATCAACGGTTAAAATGACGTATAAAATATGCCACACTTATCTAAAATTATTTCCATATTATTTTAGGGGAAACCTCAACAGCTATAGATCATCATTCTATTCCTTTGTTACCCCCGCTCGACCTAGCTACAATCTTATTACCTGAAAGGAATTGTGAAGCAAAAGGGTGAGCACAACTTGCCTAGTAAAGAATATCATGACTAAAGATAATTAAATTATCAATAGCCTTCATCAGTAATAAATCAGAGATTTAGAACATATGGTAGATGATAAAACTTTTCAACCATAGTGGCAGTGGAACGAGCAATCCATTAGAAGAGTCAAATAGACCATAAAGTCTATTATCTTCTCCATGTTAAAAGTCCACCAACAATGTTTTATCCCTGTAATAACAATCAACAGTTCATATCCACAATCATGTGAATAACTCATAATCATAATTGTGATTCTAAATTCCTCTTCGCACCTAGGACAAAGATAATTTTCATCACCTGTCTTTACCTGAAACATCAAAAATCATGGTTATACCAAATCACAATTCTTATTCATAATCATACTAATAAATTCATCTTTGTACTATGGGCCAAAGATATTCATTAATAATTCATCTTTGCACTACAGGCCAACGACATACAACTGTATTTTAGAAGAGTCAAGTAGAGCATGATATCTACTATCTTCTACGAATTCAAAGTTTATTGTCAATATTTTATCATTGAGACTCAACTTAATAAAAAATCCACATCATCGAATCATCCTTGCACTACGGCCAAGGATATTCATTAGTATTACGACCACGAATTATCCATGCACTACGGGCCAAGGATATTCGTGTTTTCAACAATGGTCATGATTATACCGAATAATCCTTGGTTATAATCATATCAACAACTGTCCATCAATGCACTACGGGCCAATGAGGACTTTTACCACATCATTTGTAACATTATGGGTCATGATTATACCTAATGATCCCTGGTCATAATCATACCAATCAACAGTTCATCTATGCACGTAAGCTAAAGATGACTTTCATCACAATATAAGCATGAGGATAATGACAATGATATAAGCATTAATCAAATGAAATCAAGGATAAATATTAAAGACTTTAAATTTACCAGAGTTTAAAAATATCCAAATTATCAACATGATACTGCTTTGTGGAGTAAAATTCAAGAATAATATTCATGTACCAAAAATAATTTGGACAGAAAAGAAATATATTTTTCGGGTAAATAGTACCCCGTGAATAATACTTCGGGAATAGTACTTCCTGAATAGTACCTCAGCATGAAAAGTGTCCCAAATACCCGAGATAATAATATTTGAGTGAATAGTAATTGGGTTAATAGTAACCCGTGAATATTAACTTGTGAATAGTACTTCGGCATGAAAAGTGCCCCGAATACCCGAGTGAATATTAATTGAGTGAATAGTAACCCATAAATAGTAACTCATGAATAGTATTTCGGCATAAAAAGATCAATAATTATCAAGAAAGCTCAGAATAATATTTTCATGAAAAGATACTAGATGAAGCACAAATATCAAGGATATTCTACTAATTTCATGAATATAGAAGCAATACTTCAACAAAATGAGTGTATAATCAGGAATACGAGACGAAATAATATTACTCACATACTACAGAGTATGGAAGAAAATATTATTCCTATGAATACTGAACAAAATAATATCCCTTACCTCAGAAGAAGACTGGATACTAGAATAGTGAGGTAGTAGACTTCTCTTCTTCTTTCTCTCTATAACTTCTCTCTCTATAATTGCTCTTGTGAGTCTTCGTGAATTGGTGATAATGAAGGAAGAATGAGCTTCTATTTATTGGAAAACATAGTTTCGATAATTGCACGTTTTGGGGCTTAAAATATTACAGTATAATACCTTCATCTTTTTCTTCATTTTTAATTTAGTCCTGCAAGTATTATCAAACTTGCACCACCTCCCCTAATAGTACATCATGTGAATCAATAGTACAATCATGTGAATCAATAGTTCTCTACATGTGAAAAAAAAATTATAGTATAGTACCTTCATCTATACCTCCATTTTTAATTTAGTGATGCAAGTATTATCAATCTTGCACCACCTCCCCTAATAGTACATGTATGTGAATCAATAGTACACACATGTGAATAAATAGTTATAAGCATGTGAATTAATAGCAATTAATTGCTCATTTATCTGATTAATTACCCGATTGGTCAATATAACCTCCAGATATCAATTATTATCGGAATAGATGTCAATTTCCACTAACACTAATAATCCCAACACAATGAAAATATCAATTTCATCTTTAATCAACACGAACTTATTCGTCATTAATACTATAACTCACAATATTTAACAACCAGATCATTCCCAGGAAACAGGGGACTTTCCGATAAGGATTTCTCCCTATTAGCGCGCAATTAGGTGACCAAACCTCTCCTCGACAGAACTTTCTAGGCATCGTCAATATTGCAAATAATAATATGAATAACTTTGTCATCTCAATTATTGATTTAATAATAATAAATATTATATAGATGATATTGTGACAATAATTGAATCAATAATATGAGAGATATTATGCAGCAATTACTGTAGCAATAATTGAGTATAACTGAGTGACTTCTCACGTAAGCATCAATAATCAATACCGTGTGCTACTATGCAACCACACGTATTACTGTACTTTTACTATCGGGTAGTTCAATAGTTTAACGGTAAAACTTTCGTCGTTATTTTTAAAAATATTTTTAGTCATTTTCTAACTACGATAACACGTCTGTTGTGGGTCCACCAATGATTATGCCGTCGTACGAATATTCCCTGTTAAAACGAATATTCCCCGACCAATCGAATATTCCCCAACACAACGAATATTTTATATCAACTTGCTTATTTTCCAAAATTTTCAAATGTCACCCTTATCTCACATCTATATATATATATATATATATATATATATATATATATATATATATATATATATACCGCTTTTATATATTTACATTTCGATCCCCCATGGAAGTGATTCAGTGGTGGTGGTTGATCATGTTTGTGTGTGTGTGTGTGTGTATATATATATATATATATATATATATATATATATATAATCGCTGCATCGCTTTTCATATAAATTGTGGCATCATGTGAGCCTAGAATCATGTGATCACAGATTCAAATCCATGAATCTAGATTTGAGTTCGTGATGGACATTTTCAAATTGTAAGCGACTTGTAAATTATTCGATTGTGTTTGAATTTCCTTATATGGCTTTCATGCCCATGAGGAGTTCGGCACTGTTATATTATTTTCTCAAAGATGCTTTGCATCTCGAAAATAAAAGTAACCAAGCCGAACATTTAATAATAAAATGGAAGTATGAAAAGGTCTCAATTACTATTGAGCACAGGGTTTGAAAAAACCTCTTTTACAAAACTTCATTGCTATATCATATTTAAAACTGAATTTTTCATATAAATTCAAACCCTTTGTATATAGGTGCGAACGAGGTCTCGTACTACTTCCAAATAACAGCACATTGACCCCCCCAACACATACACACACACATTCATATAACAGTTTCTTGAAAAGTGGCAGTCACAGTGGTAACACGGATGTCGGGGGGTGCCTAACAACTTCCCTCCGCATAATCAAGCCCTCAAACCTAATTGAATCTCGGTTTCATAGACCCGTTTAGCAGTGTCACATCACTTGGTCAATATGCAAACCTTTTCTCGGTTGCGTTGGTGCAACCAGTTAAAAACACCAACTGGCGACTCTTACAGTCAAATCATCGACATATACATGTCAGACCTTTTTCACTTATTGTTTTCAAACAAATCTCACATAACATGAGAACACCAAAGAACAAGAATAGAAAATTGACAAATAAAAATCCGGACGTCGACATATTCCATAATAATTTCCATCGAATATTTATTTTATTCCATAAATATTTTAACTAAAATATTCATTTTATTTGATAAATAGTTTTATTATTATTATTTTATTTTTATTTTTTTACCAGCCCGGGCGGGGTAATTTAGCTTGGTAACGCCCACCGGGGCGGGGTTACTCAGATTCAGTTTCTGCAGTTCGCGAAGAACACAGAACACGACCAATTTAGGCCAAAATTTCACACAAACAACGAATTTAGTTTCACCCATATGTTCTGAACTTAACATAAATATTTAATGATATTCCTAGCATACTTTTAACATCTTAAGTCACATAAACCACAAAATTTAAAGCCACAATTTCAATGTTTTTGTGAAAAATTCCATTTTTGACATTCTTAACGAAATCGACCACTACGAACTTGTTTTTCAACCAAATCAATCGATACAAGTTTCGTTCTTTTCGTTTTTACATATATAAACATAATCAATTACCAATTTACCATTTAACGTAAAATTAAGGCACCGATTTTTGTACTTATGGGCCACATTCAAATATTATTTCTCTTTGACCTTCAATATTCCAACTTAATCTTAATTTCATGGATTAATTACTCTAAAATCATTTATAAACATCAAATAGTAGATTATACATGCATATTAACAATTACAAATAGCTTCTCAACAATTTGGCCATAAAAATTCAATTACAGAGAACTAAACTAATATTTTCACTGTAAACTCAAAACACAGATTTTAAGCATGATTTCATGGATTTGATTATTCCAAATCCCATACAAGTCATGTAAAACATGTTATAAACATATATAACATCATATATTTAACAATCATTCATAAAATTTCAAGTACAGGAAGTTAAAATTGATTTCATGAAGAACTTTTAAGAACATAATTTAAAAACTTGAGATTAAGGGATTACCCTTTATTTCTCTGTTATGATTAGGAAAGATGATAGGAACTCTTTAATTCTCCAACCTCTTCTTCTCCAATCTCACTGACTCTCAATTCTCTCTCTTTTCCCTCTCTAAGTTTGTTCTTCAGAGCAGGTAATATTATATGTATAATATAACCGGTGAAATTATGGGCAGTAGTTAAGCGCAATGGGGCCTTAACTGCTCCCATGTTCCTTAAGTCATGTTTGGTTTATTCCAATTCAACACCTTTTCCTATTATTTTAATTAACTTGTTTACTATATAGTTTATTCGTCACAATTTAATTAATCAAATAATATTATTTAAATTTAATTAAATAAAAGACAATATTACTTATTAAATCACATCATCACATAATTAAAATTCTCATTTATTATTTATAACAAATCAATAAATCTCTAATTAATTAGAACAACATTAAAATTATTTAGCAACTCATTTAATTTAATTATCTCAATTAAATTCTCACTTTAATCTATAAAATTATTCCACATTAATTTAATTAATGTGATACACTTAATTAAATTAATCTACCACAACTCTATTAAATAATTATTTAACTCAATAAATAGATTAATAAAATATTTAATTAATTCAATAAATATTTAAAAATTAATTACAAAGGTCTTGTTCATCACAATCATAAGACAACACGATTGCTTAAGCGATGAGCTACCATAAAACACTACCTTAGACCGTTTTGAAGTCTAAAAGTTCACACTTTCTTTTCGCAGTCGATTATCGCAGTGTGGCTCGATAACCAATCTATTTCGAATATTACATCAAACTCTCACAATCTTATTAGAATCAAATTTACGCTTAATTTATGACCTCTAATGTTTGCATAACAATTTCGGTAAATGATCTCTACGGGAATTATTTCCTTATTCGCAATCTCTATGTTCAAAGGATTTTCTAATCGTTCTTGGGGAAAGTTCAATTGTTTAACAAATTTTTCTAATACAAAGGAATAGGTAGCGCTGTGACGCCCCTAAATCTGGTTCCCTTCAAACCTCAGATTCGGTCCGCCACGATACTACTATCGTCAAACTATTTATATCTTTTGTTCATAACTTAATGAATATTACTTTGCTTATTAAAATTTAGAATATAAATTCTTTCCAGTTCCAGGATCTATATAATGACCCCAAACTTTTATAAGTTTCAAATCTTGGTCATTTATCATTCCCGTCTTACATTATATTCGATGTTATAAAAATATGCGGAATAATTTAAACTTTTTCAATCTCCTTTGAAAAATATTTTATTTATTTCTTAACTTTAATCAATTACATAACCTTGGAACAAATTATATTATGATTCATTCTATTAGAATTACTGTATAAATTTTTACATCTCGATTCGAATTCCTTTATGTACCACATAGTACAACTTTATAACTTAACATGTATTACACATCGTAAACTACTATCATGTATATCTCCTAGAACCTAAACATGGTTCAAGGGCATATATTTAAATAAATAAATCAATCTCCTTCGATTACAATTGAACTCAATCAATCAAGTAATACATAATCTTTACCGTGAGTCCTTAACCTGCAAAAGTGGTCATTTACAAGGGTGAGCTCGACAGCCCAGCAATTCTAATAGTTTTCATGCATCACATAGCATATAATAGCATACTCAGCTCATGCATTCATAATCCATTAATATTTACTACGCATGTTACTTCTCATATAACAGGCATATAGGTTTACTTCAGAAGCATATCATCAAAGATCAACTTTCAAATTTCATACATATCTCATATACATTTCATATATATACGTTAACATTCTCATACCATAATATTGCTCAACTAACAATTATAGAATTCATATATCAAATAGGAACTGAAAGGCTTGCCTGATTCGTAGTTTATCAACCACGACTTAACTGCTTAAAGCTTATCTGCACTGCGTGTATTCCTACACAGTTATATAATCATGAATTCATATTCATCAGTCATACATTTCATACACTCTTAATATAAAAACAACTATTGTTTCCTAACTTGGTTTCATTTTTACTTGAACTTAGGATAACCATGAGACTAGCTCATTCTACTATTATATTTATATAAACAATCTTGTTTCAGATCTTGTAGTTCTTAAAGACAACATATAACCATAACTTATGACCATGCAGTTAACGAACTTCACTTGGTCACTCTGCAGAACGGCGCAATCGCGCTGCATATAAGCTTAGGAGTGGCGCGACCACGCTATTCCCTGCCAAAACCAGACTTGAGCTTTTCATTGCTCAGTTTAGTCCTAACCTACTATGCATTCTGATACATACTATAAACACACATCAAGTAGGTTCTGATATTTCTTCAAGTTCACATTCAAACTACTTAGCTCTATAATGATTTATTCCAATCAATAAGTCTTAACAACTTTCTTTAACAAGATTCGATATTATAAGCTTTTAAACCATATATTGGTACTAATAAGCCTCTAATAACATTCTTCACATGTTTGTATCTTATTTACATAGACATAACATAGTTCATTACTTGAAAATGTATTTTAAACTACACTTAAAAGGTCCAATTCATGTTTAGCTAGATGATGAAGATATCCGTCATGTCTAGAGGCATGAGGCACTCAAGTTCGCTTTTAAAAGTCATTCTATGCAAAGTTAAAGCAAATAGGTGTAACTTTAATCTCATTTCATAGCTAACTAAGCCATGTATGTATGTTACCACATTTAGAACTTTAAATACACAAGTTACTTTAAGTTCGTTCTCAAAGTTTAAAGTTTTCTTTAGAAATCATTTTCAACTAAGCAATAGTAAGATGATAATAATTAAAGCAAATTTAACTCATTTCTCATGCTTAGGTATACTCATAAATCACAACATGTATGTGTTAAAATATCATAACTTCAAAGACTCAAGGTTCGTCAATATTCGTTTTCAAAACTCTAAGTTTTTTTTCAAAACACATACTAAATCATGCTAAAGCATTCCATTATGAGTAAAGTAATCTTAGATATATGACATGTCTATTATCATGCATATCTATGTTTTATCACTTAGAATAATATATTTCATCATCGGGAACACTATATTTGCGTATGTGCTCGTCTGACGCCCTCCAATCGCCTTCGAATACGTAACAGTCACAAAGAAGACTATTTTGACCCTTTCTAACGACCTCAAATTGAAAAACATAAAGAACAAAAGTTGTAGGTCTATTCGTTCTCGTTCCGCATCATCTTGAATCGCCTCAATCGGAGTCTGTATGAAAACGTTATGACTGTTTTACCAAAATAGGTCAAAAAAGTCTCACATGTCACACAATGGGCGCGGCCGTGCCCATTTTCTTCATAGACCAGTCTTGGCTTATGCCACTTGGCTTGGCGCCATTTGTGCACCTTGTGCTCTGGGCAAAGGCACCTGCGTTCTCTGGGCGGCTTCAAGGCTTCTCGGCCTTCCCTAGTTTATAGTTTTTGCCATAACTTCCTTATTTTAAGTCCAAATTAGTTGGTTTTCGATTCGTTGAAGTCTTTAAACTCTTAGCTACTCATCTACAAACTAATTATAACACTTCAAAAACATTAACTAACCCCAATATTAATCTAAAACTCATGTTCTTACTAAATTTTCATGTTTTGACAAATTTAGCGATTCATTCACTACAGATTCGTTTCTAACCCAAATTGATTCATTTAACTTGCGTTCTTTTCGTTTCTCAGAAGGATAACATAATCCATCATAAATTTTACCATTTACAGAGTGACTTTGCCATAAATTTTGACTCCAATTCAAGCCAAAGCAATATATTACTACCAAAACTCAATCCCACTTCTTTAACATATTTTCATAAATTCAATTACTCTTAAATTTATTGTATATTCTATAAAACAGATTAGTCATACTCAAGAGTACAAACATATAATCTTCACACAATTCATCTACCCAATCTCTAACCATAGATAAAGTATTTTGAGAGAATATAAACTAGAACTTGGAAATGATTTAAGAATTATACCTCTGTTAAGTTTGATACGAATTAGCTTCTAAGTTGCTTTTCCTTAAACTAATTTCTCCCTCTCATTCTGACAGTATACTTATATTAGCTTCACTTAGAAATCTCAGAAATTGATTTTCAGAAGAGAGGAGCTCTATATATAGAGAAACCATTAACCGAATCATAGCTTTGCCCAATGTTTGAATCCAATAGAAGATGCAAGAAGATGATGGTTAAGGAGAAGTTGTTGGAAAGTTTATACCAACTCCCTCCCCTCCATTCTTCTAGCCATCATCAGTCTCCTTATTTATACGCAATAGAGGGGGATAGGCCAATGGCCTTTTCACGTGTATGAGAGAAATGAGACTCTCTAATTGGGATAAAAGCTTATAACTCAGTATTTTAGCAATTTTGCTCATCTAGTAAATTTTCCTAGCTCAATATTGCTACATTAAATTACGTTATGGGCACATATATACACATATATATGTACCTACCCACATATAAGAAGTATACTTATATTTTAAATATACACCAATATATAATCTTATATCTCATGTAAATTGTTTTAATCCAATAATCTTTTAATTGGGCTAATTTTAAAATAGTTGGATGTTCTCAATCCATATACATTTGATAGTACCGAATATATTTTAATTGAGTAGTGTCACACCTCATTATTATAAATTTATTATTTAAATTATACTTAACTCTTGAAATAATTATTAACAACAATTATTTATTTAGTTTAATTTAATATCCTTCATAAAGTACACATTAATGTACCACACATTTCAGTTCGCCATAATTTAATTATTAACTTAATGCACAAATCTCCAACCAATATCTATTCATAAATAAATTGGTTTTCTTCTATTCTCCTTCACTTATTTTCCATTATCATCTTTCAAGTATTAAATCCTTTCATATATTATCATGCTACGTAATATATGAAAATACAAAAATTAATTAACATAATCATTTCATTTTCTTCATGTAAAGCACATGTATTAATTCACCATTTTTACTTAAGTGAATTACTCCTTTCATTCAATTTACTATCACTCCACTGCCACATAAGGCTTTAATACTCAAATTATATTATTCCATAATAAAATTTTCAACTTAATTTAAGTTAATCAATTTTTATTCTTGGTTAGTTAATTTCTATAACTAACTTTCATTAAATTCATGCTTTGTTATCTCAATATACTAATCAAAATAAATCTTCAATGACTACATTCTTCAATAATTTAGAGATTAAACTTCAAGTTCAACTCTTCTTTCTTTAATCTATACATTTAACCCTATCCCAATATTAGTTAATAAATCTCTAAAAAATATTTAACTAAAGATATATCGATTTTCTTCTCTCGTCAACAACGTACATATATACAAGTCCAAACCTAGCACACATCGAGTCTTTAATGGTATTCAATATAGTACACTGAGTGGTTTCCCACAAACAACCAATAAATTAGTTCCTGTCTTGTCTATACTATTTTCAGAGTGACTTGGATCGGTTACTAATTCGTATATAACTCCGCTCTCTGAAGGAATCGTTTAGCCCAGCTCCTATGCATCAACCATTAAAGGGTACGGTTGCACTGCCTTAGACTTGACACTTACTCGTACATATACTCAAGAAATTGGTGATTATCAAAAATATTTAATGTCACCAACTTATTATGATAAAATAATTTCACATAAATTATTTAATATCGATAGATAAATTTCTATCAATCTTCTTTACTTCAAATAACTCCTTTCTTCAATAAACAACAAATATATAATAATAATATACTTATTAAACACATAATTCACTTATTTCATAGTTTATATTACCTATACAATACCATACCATATACCTCTAACGTATATATATATATATATATATATATATATATATATATATATATATTCTTATTTGAACCCTTCACATGCCTTAAGAATTTTATTTACTAAATTCTTATTTTAATATTTTTTGAAAATTCGGGTTCTTACATCCTCTCCCCCTTATAAGGATTCCGTCCTCGGAATCACCGAAACCTCCTCTAGTCGGTGCTATTTCGAATATTACATATTCTTTTGAATAATTTTATCCATTCTCTTTTCGGAAGTTTTTTATTATTATAACTTTCTCAAATGCATTCTACCACTTTTTCCTTTCTAAGGAACATTCTTCATACTACATTTATCCTTCAGAAGAATAAGAATCTTCTATGATTTTTCAATAATCGGGAAGTAGTATGAATAATCTTAGATTCCACATTATGCTGAGGGGTCACAAGACCGTGAACTTTTCTCTAGGTTTACTAGTGCTTCAACACAATCCTTCACACTGCAAACCAGAGTGTTTATCAACCACAAAGACTGAAAACACCCTCCACACATACACTAGGTAGCCAGCCTATTGTACCACTACGTTGGACCGCAACATAGTTTTTTATAACGACTATATGTGTTACGCTCAGAACCATTGTCCCCGAAAACATGTCCCCTTATAGGGTTGTTCACCTCAGCTTTTCAACATCTGAATCCGAACCAGAGCAACTGGTTTGACATAAATACTGAAGAATGCTTGAATTTCATAAATATTTTTCAACGGTCATCTAGCCGAATCAAATAGATTACACTTTTATCAACAATTCGGACATCAATCGAAATAATATAGCCAACTTAATTGACCTTCTTTATAATTTAAAAGAAAACCAAAAATTCTTTTATGACGTCATGATACCGTACCAGATTAGTAGTACGTTGAGGATTCTGCCATTATGTGACTTTGTTATACTACATCATACCATAGTGGGCTGACGATCTTTCGATCCCAACCAACACTAGGTTTGACTGCATTGATGACTCCATCGTTTACTATTTTCTACACCATATCAAATGATGCACATGGTCAGAAATACATTTTGAAAATTTTCAAATCATTGTTGTCTTAGCCGAAATAATTAGCATAGACATATAGATAACGGTATTTTTTTAAAACATTATTGGTTCAATCATATGATCCAATGTTTTTCAAGAAAACAGAATTTCAAACATCAGCACGAAGTCAATAAATTTTGAAAATCTAGAAAAGCTAGGAGATTTAGAAAATCCATGTTTCTCCATCAACTTCAATCTTTACTACATTGCTTTATTTTATCAATCTTTAACACCATCAATGCTCACTATACCAAAATTTCTAAATTCATAACATATATATAACCGATATAGTTCATCAAACTTACCAAACTTTGAAAATCCAGGAACTTGCCATAATCATACGAGTTTAGGAACTTACCCTAGTCAGACCATAGACGTCCATTCGCTAAGTGGTTCAAAACATATCATATGATCATGAGTCACGAACTTACCATATGCATGAATTTTAAGAACTCGCACCTAATCTTAATATTCTCTATCTTAATCTTAATAATCTCTACCTATCAAATATGATATAAGAAAAGAATAACCTTCTCACCATAAGCATATCAATAGCGCGTCACCGACATTCCATTGATTATCATTATGAGGAACTAAGCGCGAGCACAAAGCCTCCGCCCATACAAATGTTTGTACAACTCAGCTCTCACATGAGTCCTCAATTGAAATCTCACCTAACATTATCTCACTCTTAACTTGCTCTTTGCTCGATACGAATTATTCGTATCTCATCATTTACAACTCCTCAGGAGTTTATCGTGTACCATTTTATAGTACCTTCTCTTATAGCATTAAGCTATAGCCACTTAGTAGTTACAGACTATTTATCCTTTTATAGCTCAAGTTGATCATGTCGTGATCATCGGTTTACCTCAGGGTTCTTTCCCATTAGTAACTAAACTACATTCGAGTTCATTCTTATTATCTTTTATCATTTTATCTTATAGACATCATCTTAACATTTTATTACCGGAGTTAGGAAACTCTTGAATTCTCATTCTCTTCGATACTTCAAGATTCTTCTTTGAATCTTTGCTTATATATATTTTAATCTTTATCTTTCTATCTCTCAGCTTATAGCCTAAGGTACTCCTACCTAAAGTTTTTAACCTACATCTTTGATACCAACCTGTGACGCCCCTATATCCGGGTCCCTTCAAACCTCGGATTTGGTCCTCCACGATACGACTATCGTCAAACTATTTATGTCTTTTGTTCATAACTTAATGAATATAACTTTGCTTATTACAATTTAGAATATAAATTCTTTCCATTTCTAGGATCTGTATAATGACCCCAAACTTTTATAAGTTTCAAATCTTGGTCATTTACCATTCCCGTCTTACATCATATCGATGTTATAAAAATATGCAGAATAATTTAAACTTTTTCAATCTCCTTTGAAAAATCTTTTATTTATTTCTTAACTTGAATCAATTACATAACCTTCAATCAAATTATATTATGATTCATTCTATTCGAATTACTGTATAAATTTTTACATCTCGATTCAAATTCCTCTATGTACCACATAGTTCAACTTTATAACTTAACATGTATTACACATTGTAAACTACTATCACGTACATCTCCTAGAACCTAAACATGGTTCAAGGGAATATATTTAAATAAAAAAATCAATCACCTTTAATTACTATTGAACTCCATCAATCAAGTAACATGTAATCTTTACCATGAGTCCTTAACCTGCAAAAGTGGTTATTTGCAAGGGTGAGTTCGACAGCCCAACAATTCTAACAGTTTTCATGCATCACATACCATATAATAGCTAATCCATTAATATTTACTACGCATTTTACTTCTCATATAACAGGCATATAGGTTTACTTCACAAGCATATCATCAAAGATCAACTTTCAAATTTCATACATATCTCATATACATTTCATATATATACATCAACATTATCATAGCATAATATTGCTCAACTAACAATTATAGAATTTTTATATCAAATAGGAACTGAAAGACTTGCCTGATTCATAGTTTATCAACCACGACTTAACTGCTTAAAGCTTATCTGCACTGCGTGTATTCTTACACAGTTATATAATCAGGAATTCATATTCATCAGTCATACATTTCATACGCTCTTAATATAAAAACAACTATTGTTTCCTAACTTGGTTTCATTTTTACTTGAACTTAGGATAACCATGAGACTAGCTCATTCTACTATTATATTTATATAAACAATCTTGTTTCAGATCTTGTAGTTCTTAAAGACAACATATAACCATAACTTATGACCAAGCAGTTAGCGAACTTCTCTTGGTCACTCTGCAGAACGGCGCAATCGCGCTGCATATAAGCTTAGGAGTGGCGCGACCACGCTATTCCCTGCCAAAACCAGACTTGAGCTTTTCATTGCTCAGTTTAGTCCTAACCTACTATGCATTCTGATACATACTATAAACATACATCAAGTAGGTTCTGATATTTCATCAAGTTCACATTCAAACTACTTAGCTCTATAATGATTTATTTCAATCAATAAGTCTTCACAACTTTCTTTAATAAGATTCGATATTATAAGCTTTTAAACCATATATTGGTACTCATAAGCCTCTAATAACATTCTTCACATGTTTGTATCTTATTTACATAGACATAACATAGTTCATTACATGAAAATGTATTTTAAACTACACTTAAAAGGTCCAATTCATGTTTAGCTAGATGATGAACATATCCATCATGTCTAGAGGCATAAGGCGTTCAAGTTCGCTTTTAAAAGTCATTCTATGCAAAGTTAAAGCAAATAGGTGTAACCTTAATCGCATTTCATAGCTAACTAAGCCATGTATGTATGTTACCACATTTAGAACTTTAAATACACAAGTTACTTTAAGTTCGTTCTCAAAGTTTAAAGTTTTCTTTAGAAATCATTTTCAACTAAGCAATAGTAAGATGATAATAAGTAAAGCAAATTTAACTCACTTCTCATGCTTAGGTATACTCATAAATCACAACATGTATGTGTTAAATTATCATAACTTCAAAGACTCAAGGTTCGTCAATATTCGTTTTCAAAACTCTAAGTTTTTTTTCAAAACACATACTAAATCATGCTAAAGCATTCCATTATGAGTAAAGTAATCTTAGATATATGACATGTCTATTATCATGCATATTAATGTTTTATCACTTAGAACAACATATTTCACCATCGGGAGCACTATACTTGCGTATGTGCTCGTTCGACGCCCTCTGATCGCCTTCGAATACGTAACAGTCATAATAACGACTATTTTTACCCTTTCTAACGACTTCAAATTGAAACACTTAAGGAACAAAAGTTGTAGGTCTATTTTTCTTCGTTCTGGATCATCTTGAATCGCCTCAATCGGAGTCTGTATGAAAACGTTATGACCGTTTTACCAAAATAGGTCAAAATAGTCACACACACATCATGCGATCAGCGCCTCATTTCTTCATAGACCCCAAGTCTTGGCGCCACACTGGCGATGCCTAGTCTGCATGCCTCGCACTCTGGACAATACACTGGCCCCGGAAGCTCACCTGCCGCTCCTGCAAGCAGTGGCCTTGCCATTTACCTTGCCCGATTTACAATTTTTTCCATAACTTCCTCATTTTAAGTCCAAATTAGTTGGTTTTCGATTCGTTAAACTCGTTAAACTCTTAGGTACTCATCTACAGACTAATTATAACACTTCAAAAACATTAACTAACCCAAATATTAATCCAAAACTCATGTTCATACTAAATTTTCATATTTTGACAAATTTTGTGAATTCATTAACTACGGATTCGTTTCTCAACCAAATTGATTCATTTAACTTGCGTTCTTTTCGTTTATCAGAGGAATAACATAATCCATCATAAATTTTACCATTTACAGAGTGACTTTGCCATAAATTTTGACTCCAATTCAAGCCAAAGAAATATATTACTACCAAAACCCAATCCCACTTCTTTAACATATTTTCATAAATTCAATTACTCTTAAATTGATTGTATATTCTATAACACAGATTAGTCATACTCAAGAGTGCAAACATATAATCTTCACACAATTCATCTACCCAATCTCTAACCATAGATAAAGTATTTTGAGAGAATATAAACTAGAACTTGGAATTGGTTTAAGAATTATACCTCTGTTAAGTTTGATACGAATTAGCTGCTAAGTTGCTTTTCCTTCAACTGATTTCTCCCTCTCATTCTCACAGTATACTTATATTAGATTCACTTAGAAATCTCAGCAATTGATTTTGAGAAGAGAGGAGCTCTATATATAGAGAAACCATTAACCGAATCATAGCTTTGCCCAATGTTTGAATCCAATAAAAGATGGAAGAAGATGATGGTTAAGGTGAAGTTGTTGGAAATTTGATACCAACTCCCTCCCCTTCATTCTTCTAGCCATCATCAGTCTCCTTGTTTATATGCAATAGAGGGGGATAGGTCAATGGCTTATTCACATGTATGAGAGAAATGAGACTCTCTAATTGGGACAAAAGCTTATAACTCAGCATTTTAGCAATTTGGCTCATCTAGTAAATTTTCCTAGCTCAATATTGCTGCACTAAATTACGTTATGGGCACATATATACACATATATATGTACCTACCCACATATAAGAAGTATACTTATATTTTAAATATACACCAATATATAACCTTATATCTTATGTACATTGTTTTAATCCAATAATCTTTTAATTGGGCTAATTTTAAAATAGTTGGATATTCTCAATCCATGTACATTTGACAGTACCGAATATATTTTAATTGAGTAGTGTCACACCTCATTATTATGAACTTTATTATTTAAATTATACTTAAATCTTGAAATAATTATTAACAACAATTATTTATTTAGTTTAATTTAATATCCTTCATAAAGTACACATTAATGTACCACACATTTCAGTTCGCCATAATTTAATTATTAACTTAATGCACAAATCTCCAACCAATATCTATTTATAATTAAATTGGTTTTCTTCTATATTCCTTCACTTATTTTCCGTTATCATCTTTCAAGTATTAAATCCTTTCATATATTT
This sequence comes from Panax ginseng, assembly GCA_020205605.1. Classification (NCBI taxonomy): domain Eukaryota; kingdom Viridiplantae; phylum Streptophyta; class Magnoliopsida; order Apiales; family Araliaceae; genus Panax; species Panax ginseng. The sequence continues at coordinate 34,413,880 of CM035149.1, forward strand.
TCATATTACGTAATATATGAAAATACAAAAATTAATTAACATAATCATTTCATTTTCTTCATGTAAAGCACATATATTAATTCACCATTTTTACTTAAGTGAATTACTCCTTTCATTCAATTTACTATCACGTCACTGCCACACAAGGCTTTAATACTCAAATTATATTATTCCATAATATAATTTTCAACTTAATTTAAGTTAATCAATTTTTATTCTTGTTTAGTTAATTTCCATAACAAACTCTCATTCAATTCATGCTTTGCTATCTCCATATACTAATCAAAATAAATCTCCAATGACTACATTCTTCAATAATTTAGAGATTAAACTTCAAGTTCAACTCTTCTTTCTTTAATCTATACATTTAACCATATCCCAATATTAGTTAATAAATCTCTAAAAAATATTTATCTAAAGATATATCGATTTTCTTCTCTCATCAACAACGTACATATATACCAGTACAAACCTAGCACACATCGAGTCTTTAATGGTATTCAATATAGTACACTGAGTGGTTTCCCACAAATAACCAACAAATTAGTTTCCGTCCCGTCTACACTGTTTTCACAGTGAGTTGGATCGGTTACTAATTCGTATATACCTTCGCTCTCTAAAGGAATCGTTTATCCCAGCTCCTATACATCAACCATTAAAGGGTACAGTTGCATTGCCTTAGAATTGATACTTACTCGTACATATACTCAAGAAATTGGTGATTATCAAAGATATTTAATGTCATTAACTTATTATGATAAAATAATTTCACATAAATTATTTAATATCGATAGATAAATTTCTATCCATCTTCTTTACTTCAAATAACTCGCTTCTTCAATAAACAACTAATATATAATAATAATAGTATACTTATTAAACACATAATTCACTTATTGTATAGTTTATATTACCCTATAAACTATGCACATACCTCACAACGTATATATATATGTATATGTATGTATGTATATATATATATATATATATATATATATATTCTTATTTGAACCCTTCACATGCCTTAAGAATTTTATTTACTAAATTCTTATTTTAATATTTTCTGAAAATTCGGGTTCTTACAAGCACCCGAATTAAATAATACGTTGGCATTTATATTATTGACTGGGATAAGACTGACACCACGTCCTTTGTAGCTACAGCTTCTTGGATGGTCATGTTAAATGTTCTTGTGGTTGATCGGTTGGGTTGCGCTGGTCCAACAATCATCAGTTTGCTGCCTCCTCCTTGATTACCGCTTCCTGCTGTTCATGTGACACCCCCAAATCTGGGTACTTCATTCCCACAGGATTTGGTGTTCACTATCGAAACATTCATTTCTAACTACCTAAATTTATTAAAATTTAAATAATAAATCTTCCTATTAAAGGGTTACATAATTAAATCCGATCAATCCCAGGTTATCTAACCTTAAAACATTCATCAAATGCAGAAAATTAAATAATTACATCACAATAATTAAAACTAAGTCTAAAGACATAAATCTCAACAAATTAACAAGTCTTCAACACTTGTTCATCTTGCCTTTTCCTTTGCTAGTGGTTGGCTTGTCAACATTCTTAACTTTAGCTGCAATGGCCCCATAATAGGTCCACACAACCCATTCTGAGTCGCCAAATACATGGTACAGAGTTTAAATACAAACGTCAATTATACAAATATTAATTGTCATTTAAATACGACAAAACATGAGCTGTGAGTTTTAATACTAATATTGTCTTGTAAACAATATCCAAACTCAAATACAGTCCTCATTATAATTATTATCACACTATTTTATAAAATAGTAAGGACTACTAAAATAACCATCTTCGACCATTACTCCACTCCCCGACTAGTCCCAGCTACAATCTCGCCTCCTGAGAAGAACAATGGAACCAAAAGGAAAAGGGTGAGCTCAACTAGCCCAGTAAAGAATATTATGACTAAGATAATGTAGAACAAATTATTCTTAGTCCTCAACAGGGAAAATCTGATAGAATACAATGGACAACAAGTTTTAGATCACAACTGCAGCGAAAATAACAATCCATTAGAAAGTCAAGTAGAGCATGATATCTATTATCTTCTATGATTTAAAAGTCCATCATCAATATTTTATCCCTGTATAACACCAATCAATAATTATTTCCAATCAACGAATTATCTATGCACTACGGGCCAAAGATAATCGTTTCTATCACCAGTGGTCATGATCATGCCAAACACCTGTCCATCTATGCACTACGGGCCAAAGAGGACTTTCATCACAAACCATTATCTATAACATTAAAGGTTATGATTATACCAATACACAATTTCTGGTTATAATCATACCAAGCAACAGTCCATCTTTGCACTATGGGCCAAAGATGACTTCCAGTGCAATATAAACATGAGGATGATGACAATGATATAAAGACTCAATCAAGTGAGATCAAAGATAAATATTAGAGATTTCTAATTCAATTTATCCAGAGTTCAAAAATGTCCAAATTGTCAACATGATAACTACTTGTGAAGTAAAATTCAAGAATGATATTCATGTATGAAAAATAATTTGGACATAAAAGAAAATTAAATTTTGTTGTGAATAGTACTCGTGAATAGTACCGTATGAATAGTACCGTATAAATAGTGCCCATGAATAGTATCGTATAAATAGTACCCAGACATGAAAAGATTAAAAATTTAATAAGAAAGTTCAGACCAATATTCCAATGAAATGATATTATATGAAGTGTAAAACTTAAGGAATTTTTAATCATTTCAAGAATTATAGAAGCAATACTTATCATAGTAAGTTTAAATTTTGGAATATGAAATGAAATATTATCACTTACATAATATGGAGTATGAAAGAAAATAATATATCTTACGAGTATTGAAATAAAATAATATCCTTTACCTTAGTAGAAACTTGATTTGACTGGAATATCAGATATTATTTTGAGAAAATCTTGCACAAAAAGCTACACTCAAAGTATCCTTATACTCAAAAGAAATACTGACAATATTATAAAATAAGAATTCTGATATTGATGATGTGTTTAGGAAGGAGGGTTACCCCCTCAGTGACACCCCAAATCCTAGACTTCCATTTCCACGAGATTTGGTGTTCATCGTGATAAACAACATCTATCTATCTACCCATAAATAAAAGCAAACCAAGCAATAGATAGAAATAAATAATAAATCCCTTGATCAATAATAATAATAACTTGCTCAACATGGAAAGGTAAATTAATCAACTTATATAACGATAACAAGTAGGGTTAGGAAACTTGCCTCGTGCGTAGATTACACTTAATTAAACTCCTTCTTTGAATTAAATCCTACATATCAATTATGTTCACAATACCAGTCAATAATAACGTACTAAACATCATAAGTTATTCTTTGTCTAATCTCGACTTCATGACTATATTTAGTCAAATTACCATACTTGTTTTCACATAATATAATACTACACGAACAACAAGTTAATTACATAATCAACGATTCAAATAACATGTAATTGTCTTCTTGACTTGGTAAAAACTCATTTTAATATCTCATTATATGTCTAACAAGTTTTTATATTCATTAGACTAAGTTACTAACTCATTTCTATACTTGAACAATAAAAAAAATGCATTTTCTAGACATTTCGCTAAGTGCGCATGCGCCACACTTTTATCTTTGGTCTCTTGCCAATATGCGCATTTATGGCATCATGACGCCATGGCATGGCTTGGTTGGTATGGCGTCTATGACACAGCGATGCGCGGGCATCGTTGTTGGGGTGTCACACATGACGCGGGACATCAATTTCGGAGTGAAATGCACGTGACACTCGTAATTTGATTCGATTCATCAAGAAGAACACAGAGTTCAACGAATTAAAAACTACATGATCATTAATTCCCCAAATTAAACATACCCACGTGTTAGAATTAATATATAATCAATACCCAACGTTTATAGAGTGATTTTAACCCATTCAAACACATAATCATAGAATTAAAACATGAAATTTTCAACTGTTCTTGATGTTCTTGAAGTTTTGAACATAAATTCTAAAAGTCAATGCCACGGATTCGTTATACAACCAAATCCAACCATTCAAATTTCGTTTTGTTCGTTGTAGCATGCATAATCATATAAGTGTGTGAATTTTGTAGAATAATTTATGGTTTACATATTAAAATTACGTATAAGGGCCATATTGCCATATAACGTACTCTATAAATTTTTAAAATAACAAGTCATGAAGTTATGAAATTTATGATATGGAATCATATACAATATATATATAAACATGCTACGCTACTCGAATTATTATGTATATCCCTAACACAATTTCCCAATTTACAAAGATTCACATAAAGTATGAAAGTCATTTGTTTATCAAAACTTAAATAACGTAAAATATGAGAATTGGGTTGGGGAAAAATTACCCAAAGCGTAGAATATAATTTGCCAGAGATAAACTCCTCCTCAACAGTTCTTCAATCACCCAACTCACAATTTTCCTCACAATTTCTCAATCTCTCTCTGTAATGCTTAGCCAGACTTAGCCAAATTATGACAGAAGAAGGAAAAGAAGACGTATAAATAAAATGAACTGGCGTAGTAGTGATCAGTTGCCCAATCATGGGTAACTGCTATCAACTCCCCTTAGGGCCTTGTTTGGCTAGCTAGAATAGGTTTCAAAATCATTTAATTTAATAAAGCCTTATCATATAGTTTAAATAATGTCACACCTATTATAAAATAAATCTAATATCTTATTTAATTTACTTAAATAAAACCAAACAATAATAACTTACAATCTACAAGAATACATGGGTCCACAGTTGCGAATGAGTACGGCATATCACCCTCAAACAGATGGACAGAGTGAAAGAACAATTCAGACATTGGAAGATATGTTAAGAGCTTGTATAATGGATTTTAAAGGAAATTGGGATGATCATCTACCGCTCATAGAGTTCGGTTATAACAATAGTTATCACGCTAGTATTGGCATGCCACCTTATGAAGCATTATACGGTAGGAAGAAACAATCTCCTCTGCCTACTTTTTTCCTTTTTCCTCTCTGCCTAACTTCTCATTTCAATGCCTAACTCTCATTTTGAGGGCCCACAATTGGAGAAAAGATTGCAGGAGGAATGTTGCCATTTAAAAAGGATGGACTATGCAGGAAATTTTCTTCCGCCCACCAACTTAAAAAAGAAAAGAATACACATCATTCAAATACCATTTGCTCACCTCCGTCCCTTTAATCACATGTTATATATATATATATATATATATATATATATAATATCATTATTATTTAAACAATTATAATATATTATAATAATATATTTGAATGAATATTTTATCGGAGGAGATAATTAGAATTCCACATAAAAATTTGCTTTCAACAAATGTTTCATGCTCAAATTCCTTCATTAATATCAAAATTAAACCAATATCCACCACTTAATAATTATTCACAATAAATATTATAAGCTCACAAAATTAACAATCATATCATTCCCAGGAAAAAGGGGGCTTTCCGATAAGGATTTATCCTTATTGGCGCGCAATTATATAACCTAACCCTTTCCTCGACAGAATTTTCTAAACATTGTCAATAATGCTAACTAATAATATGAATAATTGTGTCACATCAATTATTGATTTAATAATATAAATGATTGTGCAGATGATACTGTGACAATAATTGAATCAATAGTATGAGATATTATGCAATGATTACTGTGGCAATTATTGAATGAAACTGAGTGACTTCTTACGTAAGAATCAATAATCATAGATACTGTGCAATACCGTGTGCTACTGTGCAACCACGCGTATTACTGTACTTTTTATCACCGGGTATTTCAATAGTTAACGATAAAAGTTTTGCCGTTATTTTTATAAAAAGGTTATTTCTGTCGCTTTCTATATTCGACAATTATTCCGTTATGTGGTCCACCAATGATTGCGTCATCGTACGGATATTCCCCGACAAAAAGAATATTCCCCGACCAAACAAATATTATATGACAACTTGCATACTTTACAAAATTTGGACATTTCACCCATAACTAAAGCATTATATCAAATCAACACCTTATTATTCAAAATAATATTTAGAGAAATTAAATCTTTATTTATAAAAAGTTGGGGTGTTACAACCTCCCCTCCTTATGAAATTTCGTCTTCGAAATTGATGTACGTACGTATCTGGTATGTCGAAGAGGTGAGGATACCTTGTTTTCATTTCAGTTTCTAACTCCGAGGTCATTTCCTCAATATCATGGTTTCTCCATAAAACTTTGACTTGAGGTATAACATTTGAGCGTAAAATATGTTCCTCCTTATCCAAGATTTTAACAGGTACCTCTTCATACGTTAATTCTTCTGCTATTTCGTCTGGATATTTCGTCTGGATCTAATTCATTAATGTGGTTTGGGTCTTCCACATACTTACGTAGCATGGATATGTGAAAAACATTATGAACACGAGACATACTTGGTGGTAAGGCGAGTCTATAGGCCAAAGTTCCTACTCGGTCGAGGATTTCAAATGGACCAATGAATCGAGGGTTAAGATTTCCTCTCTTTCTGAATCTCGTAACTCCTTTCCATGGAGCAACACATAACAATACATGATCTCCAACATTGAACTCTACGTCCCTTCGATGAAGATCGACATAACTCTTTTATCGATCTTGTGAGATTTGTATACGTTTCCGGATCATTTGAATCTTTTTCGTAGTCATGCATACCATTTTTGGTCCCAACAACTTTGTTTCACCCACTTTGTCCCAGCATACTGGAAAATGACACTTTCGTCCATATAATGCCTCGAATGGAGCCATGACTATACTTGCTTGGTAACTGTTGTTGTAGGAGAATTCTACCAATAAGAAGTACTTGTCCCAACTTCCTTTAAATTCTAGGACACAGAGTCTTAATAGATATTCAAGAGTTTGAATAGTCCTCTCTGATTTCCCGTCTGTCTGAGGATGATATGCAGAACTGAATCGTAGATCAGTGCCCATATCTTTCTGCAAGCTACCCAAAATCGTGAAGTGAATCTTGGGTATCGATCAGAAACTATGGATACTGGCATACCATGCAATCTCATAATCTCATTTATGTAAATACGAGCAAGACGTTCACGTGAATAAGTTTCTCGTATAGGCAAGAAATGAGAAGACTTGGTTAATCTATCAACAATGACCCAATTTGCATCTATGCCTTGAGAAACCTTGAGAAGACCGGTAACGAAATCCAAGTTGATGTGCTCCCACTTCCATTCTAGAATTTCATGTGGTTGCAATGGATCTTTTAGTACTTGATGCTCCGCCTTGACGTGTTGACAAGTTAAATACCTTGAGATAAACTCTGCAATCTCTCTCTTCATATTGCTCTACCAAAATGTATGTCGAAGATCATGATACATTTTGGTACTCCCAGGATGGATTGCAAATGATGTGTTGTGTGCCTCCATCATGACTTTATACTTTAATTCAGAGTCGTTAGGAACACAAAGTCTGGAGTTGACTCGAAGTATTCCTTCTTCATCAATTCTTGCCTCTGGAATAACACCTTCTTATATACTTTTTCTTCATACGCATCGTGTAAATTCCGTGGCTTGAGCAACTTTTAACTTTATCGATTTAAGCTTCGGTTCTACTCGTATATTTTCCATCATCATGTGGGTCCTGCAAAACCCCAAATTTTACGAATAAAGATTTAATTTTCTCGAAATATTTTTTGAATATTATGGAGTGAATTTGATATAATGTTATAGTTGTGGGTAATATTTATAAATTTTTCAAAGTACGCAAGTTGTTATATAATATTCGATTGGTGGGGAATATTCATTTTAACAGGAATATTCAGACAACAAGACAATCATTGGTGGACCCCTAAACGAAATTATTGTCCGATTGAGAAAATGACAAAAATATTTTATAAAAATAACGACGGAAGTTTTACCGTTAAAACTGTTGAACTACTCAGTAGTAAAAGTACGAAGAATACGCTGTGGTTGCATAGTAGCACACCAGATTGATTATTGATGCTTACGTGAGAAGTCACTTAATTTTGTTCAATTATTGCACATAAAGAATGTTTATAAGATCTCACATTATTTGATTCTATTATTGTCAATATTTTATATATTATTAAATCAATAATTGAGACGACGAAGTTATTAGCATTATTATTTATAATATTAACGATGTCTAGAAGTTTTGCCAAGGAGAGGTTTGGTCACCTAATTGCGCGCCAATAGGGAGAAATCCTTATTGGAAAGCCCCCTCTTTCCTGGGAACGACCTGGTCGATTAATAGTATGAATTATAATAATGAAGATGTGTTTTGTTTTATTAGTAATATTAATGTAATAAAACAAAAAAGCTTTTTATATAAAACAGAATACTTTTATAAAGTTATTTATTTTATTAGACTATAAATAGAATATATTATATTCTATTATGCATAGTGTTTTGCATAGTAAAATTTTTTATATAAAACAAAATACTTTTATAAAGTTATTTGTTTTATTAGATTATAAATAGAATATATTATATTTTATTATGCATAGTGTTGCATAGTGCCTCGTAGATAGTATTTTTTGTATAGTAAATTTTATTTATATAAAACATAATACTTTTATAAAGTTATTCGTTTTATTAGATTATAAATAAAATATATTATAATTTATTTAAAAGATTTTGTTTTATTAGAATATTTTATTAAATCAATATGGACCGTCCGATTAAAAGTAAATCAATCTGGACCGTTCATGAATTAGTTACTATTTAGTCCATTCTCCTATAAATAGAAGCTCATTCCTTCATAATTTCTTACGAATTTACTGAAACTCTAGAGAGAGAAATTATAGAGAGAATTCTTCTTCTATAATCTTGAGCGTATTTCTTTAGAGTTTAAGAAGCTTTGAGCGTAGAAAACAGTATAAGTTTTCTTCAAAAATATCATCGCCCTACCAGTCGGAATACTCTTCTTTCTAAGGTAAGGGATATTATTTGTTGTACCTGTAAGGGGTATTATTTCTCTTGTATTCATAAAGAGAACTTCTGTTATTCCATTCTTTATTATTATGTTGGAATAACCTGTCTATGCGAAGTACCGCATATATGGTAAAATTCTTCTGTTATTCCATTGTTTATTATTCTGTTGGAATAACTTGTATACGCGGACTACCCTATTCTTGGTTAAATTCTTCTGTTATTCCATTCTTTATTATTATGTTGGAATAACATGTTTATGCGAAGTACCGCATACATAGTGAAATTCTTCTGTTATTCCATTATTTATTATTTTGTTGGAATATCTCCGTTTTGCATGATACGCCTCGACCGGGTTCCATTATTTATTATTCATTGGAATAACTCCGTCTGTGCTTGGTTCATCGCATGCCCGGTGAAGTCTTTTGTTATTCCATTCTTTATTATTCTGTTGGAACATCCTGTCGGTGCGTTTATGCATGACCTGGTTCCGTTATTTATTATTCTGTTAGAATATCTTATCTCGTATGCTTACGCATGACCGGTTCTCGTTATTTATTATTACGTTGAATAACTCGTGCATCAAGGTCTAACGACACCGGTGGTTTCTTTTGTTATTCCATTCTTTATTATACTTAGTTGGTTAAAGTTTTAACTTCTATACTCCATGAAATTAGTGGAATATCCTTGATATTTACGCTTCATCCAGTATCTTTTCATGGAAATATTCTTCTGAGCATTCTTGAATTTTACTCTACAAAGAAGTATCATGTTGACAATTTGGACGTTATTAGTTCCTGGATAAATTAATTCTTGAACTTGTTTTATTGAATTCTTATATCATTGTCATCATCCTCATGTTTATATTATGGTGTAAGTCTTCTGTGGCCTATAGTGCATAGATGGACTTGGTATGATTATGACCAGGGATTAATCGGTATAATCATGACCATAATGTTACAAATGATGTGGTAAAAGTCCTCATTGGCCCGTAGTGAATTGATGGACAGTTGTTGGACACTGTTGAAGGCTAATGATAATTTATTCTGCATTATCTTAATTATAATATTTATTATTGGGCTAGTTGAGCTCACCCTTTCTTTCATTGTTCTCTTCAGGAAATGAGAACATAGCTAGGGCTAGTCAGAGAACAGAGTGATGGTCCTAGATGGTGCATTAGTACTCCTCACTATTCTGTGAAATAGTGTAATAATAAATGTAATGAGAACTACATTGAGTGTGGATATTGTCTAGATGACAATATTTATATTAAAACTCACAACATATGTTTTGTCGTATTTTACACGACTGTTGTATAATTAGTTTGGATTTGTATTCAGTACCATGTATCTGGCGACTCAAGATGGGTAATGTATACCTATTTTTGGGGGCGTCTCAGGTCCCTGGAGTTTTTAACTCTATCTCCATCCTTTGTAAGTCATACAAAATGGGCCTTTATGTTGACAATATCACACTCGTACCTGCATAAGATATTCTACTCAACGCGTTAGCTACCACGTTCTCTTTTCCAAGATGGTATTGAATGGTATGGTCGTAATCTTTCAACAGCTCGAGCCAACATCAATGCCGCAAGTTGAGTTCCTTTTGGGTGAAGAAATATTTAAGGCTTTTTTGATCTGTATAGATCTCCAATTTCTCCCCATACAGGTAGTGCCTCTAGATCTTTAGCGCGACAACGACTGTTGCCAACTCTAAATCATGAGTAGGATGATTTCTCTAATATTCTTTGAGTTGTCGTGAGGAATAGGCTATAACTTTCTCATGTTGCATGAGAACACATCCTAAACCTCTTCCTGAAGCATCACTGTAGATGACAAATCCCTCTGAACCTGATGGTATTGTCAGAATAGGTGCTGAAATGAGTCTCCTCTTGAGTTCTTGGAAGCTCTTTTCACATTCCTCGCTCCATCCGAATTTTTTATTTTTTTGATTCAGCTAAGTTAATGGAGTAGCTATTCAAGAAAATCCTTCCACGAATCTCCGATAATAACTAGCTAAGCCCAGAAAGCTACGTACTTCAGTTACTGACTTAGTTTGCTCCCACCTTTGTATTGCGGGTTAATTGATATTCTATGATTCGATATCACGTTCCCAAGGAATGCTTCTTTCCTAAGCCATAACTCGCATTTCTTCAACTTGGCATATAACTTGTTTTCACGAAGCTTTTGGAGTATCAGCTTTAAGTGTTGCTCATAATCTTCACGGCTTATGGAATAGATGAGGATGTCATCAATAAAGACAACCATGAAATGATCTAAATATTCCTTGAATACTCAGTTCATCATATCCATGAAAGCAGTAGGAGCATTAGTCAATCCAAAAGACATGACTAGGAATTCGTAATGCCCATACCGAGTTCTGAAAGAAGTATTTAGAATGTCATCAGTTTTAATCCTTAACTGATGATATCCGGAATGAAGATCGATCCTTGAGAAGAATTTAGCACCTTACAACTGGTCAAACAGGTCATAAATATGAGGTAATGGGTACCTATTTTTTATGGTGGCATGATTCAACTCCTGATAGTCAGTGCAAAGTCGCATACTCCCATCTTTTTTCTTTAAGAATAAAATAGGAGCACCCCAAAGCGATGTACTAAGAAGAATGAAACCAATGTCTAACAACTCCTGTAGTTGGGTTTTTAACTCCTGAAGTTCAGTAGGAGCCATTCGATATGGGGGTTTGGAAATGGGTTTTATACCGGGTTCAAGGTCAATACAAAATTTGATTTCATGCTCTGGGGGGTAGGCCATGAAGTTCTTCGAGAAATATGTCAGGAAATTCATTAACAACAGAAATATCATTCAAATCTGATGTATTTTTATTTAAATCCATGGCATGGGCTAAGAAAGCTTGACATCCATTTTTCAATAAACGAATGGCTTTATGGCTTGATATGACAGTGATTGACTTTAGTGGTTTGGTTGATTTAATTCGTATAAAAGGTTGGTTAGGAATATGAAAACTAACGACTTTAGGAAAATAATTAATTTTTACATGATGAGTAGTTAACCAATCAATCCCTAGAATCACATCAAATGTAAGTATTTTCAAAGATATGAGATCAACAGGTAATGTAAGGGTGCCAATTTGAATCAAACAAGATTTTTAAATAGTGGATGTAATGAAGGTTTCTCCTAACGGAGTTTCAACAGATAAGTCAAAATTTAATTTCTCAGGGGCCAAGTTCAAACGTTGAGCACAAGCAGGTGAAATAAAAGAATGGGTAGAACTGGTATCTAATAAGGTATAGACTTCACAAACATTTATGATTAGCTTACCTGTGATAACTTCGTTCGACTTCCTCGCCTTTTGGGAAGTCACGACAAATGCTCTCCCTTGAACCACCTACTTTGTTTTGTTCGTAGCCGCCTTTGGTGCCACCGTCCCAGCTGGACTTGACTTCGCAACCGGATAAAATCGAGCTATGTGACCATCCTTTCCACAATTGAAACACACCTTGGAAGGCTATGAACAGTTTGGACTTATGTGTCCCTCCTCTCCGCATCTGTAGCATCCCTCCCCTAGAAACGGTTGCTGGTGTTGGTGCTGCTACTGATGACTTTTCGTCATTGTTAAATCTTCTCTTTTTAAAATTTTCACTTGACTCATTTCTTCTATTATCTTGACCAGGATTACCATCGAAGTGGTTACCATTTCTGACACGTTGGTTATCACTGCTTCGATGACTGTTGCCACTGGTATGACTATTATTGTGCTGCCGATTGCCGTCTTTTGGTTGAGCTGACTCATAATCCCACTCCAATAGTTGAGCTCTATTCACAACATCTGAATACAAACAGAGTTTATGAGAGATGATATGTTAACAAATTTTGAGTTTCAAACCTCTCAGAAATATTCGCGTCATTCGCTCCTCATTATCTACCAAATGGGATGCAAACCGGGATAACTCCACAAACTTAGCCTCGTATTGCCATACAGTCACATTATTCTGTTTCAGTTTGATGAATTCCACCTCTTTCATGTGACAAATACTTTCTGGAAAGTACTTATCGTTGAATAATTCTTGGAACTTCTCCCAAAACATCTTAAGTGCAGACAGATGAGTACGTTTTACAGATTCCCACCAGTAATCTGCCTCTTCGCGCAACATAAAGGTGGCGAATGGAACTTTTTACTCTTCAGTGCATCCCAAGACATCAAATATCTTGATAATCTGCTTAATCCATACCTCTGCCTTAAGTGGCTCTGGCTTTCCCAAAAACTCCGGCGGTCCCAACTCCTTGAATTACTTAGTAGTGACCAGCCATGAGTTGCCATTGTTTCTACCTGCATTTTGAACATAAGTTTCTCTCATTTGGTGTTGTATGAATTGTAGAAAGCTCCTAAACATGTCATCATTCATCATTTGGTCGAAGAATAGAGTATTAAACCTTTCCCAGGTTATAACTCCTTCTCCAGCCCTCTGCTGATTAGCTTCCCACCAGTAGTTTACTTCACCCTTCATCATGTATGTAGCGAACACAGTCTTCTGATCTTCACCTACACGAACAATGGTGAACGCCTTCTCCATCTCTTTAATCGAAGTCTACGCCTCAATAGGATCGGTAGTACCCCTAAACTCTGGAGGTCCTATGCTTTTGAAGTCCTTGAACTTGGTTACAAAAATCGCTTGGGGGTTGTTACGCACGGGTTCATTGTTTCTTCCCCGAAGGGCTTCTCCTAACAAATCTACTAGTTGTTGAATAAGGTCTACTTGATCTCTCTCATTATTAATCAATTCTTCTGGTGCGGTTAATCTACGTCTGGGCGGAATTTTCTGTATAATAAACCTTCAAATTATTATCTTATAATATTCTTTAAGTATTTAATCTTTTAAATAAAATAAACACATAACACATTTTTGAAACAAGAACATTTATATTCATATACCATTAATCATTACATCAAGTGTGGTTGACCTATAGCATACTACTATAAATGCTAACATCTATCTCCTAGTATAACAAAAGATGGGGAAAAACCAACATACTACCCCTCTAAAAAACATGGGGTCCACGTAAACTATTCCACATCCTACACAAAAGATGGGATTTAACAATACACACATAGATAAAACTAATACTACTGGACTGGTATACATATATCATAGCCCAATATCCCGCGCTCCACTGCGCTTATATACTTAACCCGTCCCATGTGTGCCACCAAATCCCTGCTCATAGTATACCGAGCTTGCCCTTGCTCCGTCGGATAATGGTACACACTATCAATCAACCTCTCCATAGCTGCGCGAAAAGCGCAGCCCATCTTGTTGTCCTTTCTCTTCTTGCATCTCACATCATCCTCTAAGTCATTAGCCCTATCATTGTCTTTCTCCTACTTCTCCTCAAAGTGAATCCTCTCCATGACCTCCATCTCCAGCTGTGTGCGAAGAGCCTCCTTTTCGGCTATCTCACTTAACTCCCTCTGCTCGGACTCCTCTAGCTTACCTGCCAATTCCACATTCCTAGTTATCAAACGGTGAAAAAGAGTTCCTATCTGTATTCCTGCTTCTTTGTGATAGGCAATTTCCACCTCCATCTCCTACATCTTTAGTTGCCTTTCATGAGCCTCAGCCTTTAGATTCTGCATCTTAGTCTGATTCTCCTAAGCCTTTGCCTTTAGCTCCTCAACTCTGCATCCTAACTCAAGAATCTGCTCCTCGTACTCACCCAGCATCTGATCCTCGAATGTGGTCTCATCAGGATCTTCTGTGGGCTCATCCCCCATAGGTTCCTCCTTAGAATCCGACTCCACCTCTATTTCTTCCTCCTCCTTATCCTCATCTTCAACATGGGCTATTGCCAAAATGGGCTCAACTACCAACGGTGACTCGAACACCACGTGTATAACACGTGGCTGCTCCTCGGTAACCTCACTAGGTCCTCCTTATTTTGACATCCTACATTCACAGACATAAGACAAACAAACAACATACTCCATTAGAATGTCAGATAAAACATAAGTTCATTATATGGAATGAAAATATATTTCATAATGTCACTAACTCTTTAAGAAAAGTCTACATGAGTTTTATCTCCTTATACTCTCTACATTATTCTAAGGTTATACTCTAAGGATTCTCGCTCCTAAGGTTTATAACCTAACACTTTGATACCAACCTGTGACGGCCCCAAATTTAGATACATGTACCTTAAATCTTATGCTCACGTTCTAATTTCAATAACGAACTAAAGTTTCACACAACGAAAAATAAGAGAATAATTTTCATTGATTTAATAAAAATATTCTCATCCCAAAGTCTCGTAATCATTACATAATTAAGTCTAAGACATAACTTAAAGCATAACAGTAATCACTTCTTAATACGACAATAATAATAATAACTTTTCTAACTTAAAGGGATAAAACTATTCCATGGCCTTACCTTTGCCTTTGTCCTTTCCTGAGGTACTACCTTGCTCTGCCTTAACTGAAATATTTTAGGGAAACAAGAATGAGCAACAAATTTGCCCAACAAGTAATATAGCAATAAGGGTGAACATGCATAATATAAAGTTAATAATCTCAAAGGTATAATGACCAAAGATAGCTCAATAAATAAGGAATAAAGTTATACACAAAGAGATGTTAGTAGGTCCAAAACTGTCCTGTGAATTTTAAACGATGAGTCATTATAGACTGAAAGATTTTAAAAGAATTCAAAGGTTTCAACACTGAGTAGTCACTATGGACCAATAACTCCTACTAGAATCAACAGTATTAAATTGATAATCCAGTAAAACAAGTATAATAGGTGATCAGCCCAAAATATCCTACGTTATGCATAACATTTAAATATGTTGTTTGTGCGCATGTCGGTTCCCAAAAAATATATAATTTCTCCTTCGATGAGGTTTATTCATCTCAGTAGATTTTTAAGAGTCCGTACCAAGGAAATTGGTTAGGATAGCTTTCTAACACATGATATTATTCTAGCCGAGTCAAATGACTTAAACAACTTTTATAAAACATTTTTTAACAATATGTTCAATGCTCGCAACATGAATTAAGATATACAATTAATTTCTGAATATGAATAATGATTCATACGAATATAGAAATTTACTCAATATGAATATAGTTGGCATAATAACGATTTGAAGTTTGCACAATACGAGATAAGGTTTAGATATTTGCATTCCATATAAGAATGAGGTTCGGGAACTTGCCTTTTGTGTCGATTACCAACTTATAGCTTAATACCACTCAAATGAACTATATTATCCTATTTATGTATATATGTATATACACATTAGTTATACAAGTTCGATATATAAATCTACTATCTTACACTGCTATGATACACAAGTGCAATCACAGATACTAAACATATATTTTCAGTCTTATCTTACTTACACAATAAACCATATTGTTACCACATCAACGTTGTTTTTACTTTCGGAAGCTTAACTTAGAAAAATTATAAAAGCTTTTAGATTCTTGGTTCTATATCACCATTACATGCTTGAACACTTAAAACATTATTTTAATCGTGTATTACATCTTAAGACGTTAATGTACACATGCTGCAAGGTTTTGATTGCGAATAAAATAGTCAGACTATTCTGCCATGTAATGCGACCGCGCTGCTCCCTGTCAAACATAGACCTGAGTTTTCATGTATTCAGTTCCAATCTAAGCATGCGGGGGTACTAATATACATTTCATACACATATTAACAGATGTTGGACTAGGTCTTTTGTTCTTTATACTCATTTCAAGATTTCTTTTACTTCATGTAGTTTTATTTGAAAATTTTCCATTCTACAAGGCTAAGAGAGTTTATTATGCAAACGATTGACCTTATTACCCATTATAACACATAATGATGCTAAAAAATCTTTACTATGCACACTTTCATGTATTTAGATCATTTACACATAGCTAGTATAGTCCTATACTTGAAAACTCATTTTAAAAAATGCTTGAATAGTCTATATTACGCCTAACAATATAAACCAACATATTAGTCACGTGCTAAGGCATAAAAGAGCTTGATATGTTTGTACATAAGGTTAGAATATAATTTACACAATGCTCACCAAAATTAGTTTCCAAAGCATTAAGTTTTCCTTAAATACACATACTAAACCAAGCTAAAGTGACTTACTATAACAAAAACAACATCAATCCATATGTTAGGGTCATTTACATGCATAATCAAACCAAAATAACATGCTCATGATAACACGAGGCAAATAAAATCAATTTCCAAGACTGACAGCCTGCGCGACTGCACAATTTTGTACTATACAAGCCGCGCTACTTCAGTCATAGGCAAAAAAAAATGGCTCTATTTTTGCAGAGCCTCAACACAAGCATTGCTAAATCCTTCTAGCTGCAACTCAGACCAACTACAATGCTTCTAGACATGCATATAAACTCAGATAACACATGGATAACAGTTACCAAACTAATTAACAAGAAATTCATGTAAATTCTAAGAATTTGAAAATCTTAAAATCAAGAACATGCTTAACAGTAATGTTACCTCTTAAGGCTAAATCACTAGCTTTTTCTCTCACAACCTCAGATTGCTCTTCAATTTCACAACACTCACTCTGTCTATACTGAACTAATACAAATTCTAACAACTGGAAATTGAGAAGGGAGGACTACTATATATAGCCAAGCTATTGACTAAACATTGGACTTTGCCCTAAGGTTTGAACTAAAATATGGTATAAGAAGCCATTGAACAATGAGAAGTTGGTGGAAAGCTTTACCTGCTACATCTTCATCCATTCCCACCACCATCATTAGCAACTCTGATTTTGGGCAAGGTAGGGATAGGCCAATGGCCTACTATGCGGCTGAATGAAGGCTAATGGGACTAATATTTTGGGACAAGAAATTTAACTACATAGCTCTAGCAATTGGTCCTCAACATTATTAATGAGAGTTACTAATTTGACTCACAAATTCAAATTTTAATGTCTCAATGTTATTATCTAGGTTTATTTAGAGCACCTATTCAAATACATATAATCCATATACATTGAGCCAGTACAAATAATATTTGGAATTATGTTAGAATATAAATTAGTTAGGTACTAACAACCCATTATTTCCTATAAAATTTATTATTTTAAATTCACATAAATGTTATAATAAATATTTAATAATGAATATTTATTTACTTAAATTCATTTTCTCCTATATATTTAAAACAATCATTTAATTGATTCACTATGAATCATTAAGTCACACAAGGCTCATTTATTCAAGCTTGTTTTTAACATGTAGTCATAAAATAATTATTCACATTATAATATCACATCTTATATTTTATGCACGAGACAATTTTATTGAATTAATTACTTATATGCTCACACAACACATGTAATTTCACATAACAACAATTAATTAAAGAATGATAATAATTAATCCATCACATTATTTAATTGTTTTCTCATTAATTATTATTAATGAATTGCTTAGTCCATAGTTATGCCACACTAGGCATATCACATAAGCTTAATTAAGCTTATCATCATTTCCACCACATTACTTATTCATCACACACTTGATTTAATTCAATTCGAATGATCACATTTCAAGACATAAATATATATGTATTCAACATAAATACTCAAACTTTTATTAATTAAAATTTTAATATTATTCATAAAATTCACGGATATTACAATCACTAAGCACATGTAACTTAGTCATAACATACTATTCTATAGCCTTGTTGTGCGGACCTTAGTATAGTCACTGCCATAGTGTTTAACTCAAACATTTCAAATTGCTTGCTTATCAAAGCGCCACATCCGAAACTTCACGTCCGGTTATCATGTCACGGTAGGCAATCTCGTCTACATGAGCATATGACGTATGGTCATGTCGTACGGATCTTAGTTCAGTCGCTTCATAAGCACCTAACTCAAATTTCCAGATTGCTCACATCCAAGCACTAAACCTGAAATTTCGTATCCAGCTATCAATACAGGTTAATACAAATGGGCGGGCATACTATATTCAGTTAATCTAAACTAACCTCATCTTGGTATAAGCCAAGTGTGACGCCCCCAAAATAGGGTCCACAAAACCCAATTTGAGTCGCTAAAGATATATACTACAAATTTCCCCATTTAAAACTATTATACTATCGTGCAAAATATGACAACAAATAAACTGTGAGTTTCAATAAAAATTGTGTACCGTATATAATACGACAATATGCACACTCAAATTAAGTCCTCATTACAATTATTTCAAAGTAGTATGCATACAAGCCAATTAAGGCTGTAAAATTAGAAAACAATTCGAACTCGATTCGTACTCACTCGACTAAAAGTTCAATTCGAGCTCGACTCAAAATATAAATGAGTCAAATATGAGCAAATTTTAAAGTTCAATACATTACTCGAACATCCTCAAATTATAATTTTTTATTGATACTCGGATCATATTTGTTCGAAAAGTTCAAACTGCTCGAGCTCGATCTAGAATCGTGCTCGACTCGATAGCTAAATGAGCCTAAATCAAACCTTATTTTATACTCGATAAATTTTGTGAACTAAATCTGAGCAACTAAATACTCGGATCAACTCGATTTGTTTACAACCTTAAAGCCAATCATGTTTGATGATAAAGCATTTACTTGGTAAACAATCTTATTCATTTATTAATAAAAGTGTTTGTTTATTAAAGGCATTTAATATATCTACATGGTGTTATTTTAATAATATATGATAAACCCATAGTATTAAGTAATGCTTTTAGAATCATGATGAGATCTAAATTCTTAGATAACTTAAAAACTAAAATGTTCCTAATCATTTAATTACTAAAAATGGAATTAGTGAATCCGGCTAGATTGGTACATACGTTGCTTGCTTATTGGATGAGGATGATTAATCTTATGATCATTTGTGTGGAGACACCAAAGCAAGTATGTAGGTGCTTATTGGAGAATAAGTTCACTGAATATGGCTCGCTAAGGAATACCTAATGGAGTTTCACTTATCTGTCAATAGAATTCCTGAAGTGATAGTAATATAAGTAATCCTTAGACTTGAGATTATCATAGTATCTTGTGTATGATAAGTTATACTTTGACATATCCCTTAAGACCCTTAGGGTATATCAAAGGGTATGCTTGGGTGTAATAAGTTATATATGGAGATAATGAATGATTATTAAAGAATCTACCGCTTCTAGTAAATGAAGAGAAATGTCTTATGTGATTCAATAAATGACAACTCAAGAATTCTTGACCAAGGTGGAATGAAATTAGAAAGGAGTTTCTAATTTGCATTATTTCAAGTTGTGCATTTGTGAATCGAAATACATATAATTAAATAAAATAAGACTTGATAGAAATTCCATGTCTTATATTTAATTGGGACATTGTATGGTGGAAGGATTGAATTGTATGGTAACTATTTACTCAAAGGTTCTTTTATGATTAATGTTGAAATTTATATTATTTGGAAAGTCGTTTGACTTATGTCACACTCCATGTTTTGATGATGACTCTATTATATCTCTAATCATGCTATATTATTTCAGGGAAAGATATGGAACTTCAGAAAACGTCAAGGAAGAAATCACAAAGCCAAGACATCCTTGGAGAAAGAAAAGCCAATTTGAGTCCTAGGAATATATGTAAGATCTTAGCATTTATTGCTTTCCAAAATAAGGCTCTAGGACATGTGCATTACATAATAGCATTCTCATGCTTAATGCCACCTGCTAATTCACGAGCACTAATATACACGGGCCGACATATCTTACCATATCATAAAAATCAAATCTTGATACTTTTGGTAATCTGGAATAAGCTATCGATTCTTAGAAAATATCACACCAACTTGACATATCTTAAATCATGCGAAGTATCTAAGGAAACAAGTTGATTGAATAACAGTAATTATGCCCCATAATCTTGCCTCATAGTTCTAGAAATCTAGTTGGGCTTAATCACTGATCCAAGATTTGTGGACACCGGACAATAGATATAAAAGGTAAGCATATATCATGACATTATAAATACTACTCTTAAAACACGCTGCACACATCATGCTCATAAATTAAGCATCTTAATTCTAGGAAAATAATTAAGGTAACTTGTCAAGTGCGTATATCAACAGACTCTGCAGAGATCATAGGTCAAGATTTGAGAAATCCAATTGGTCAATTCTAACGGTCCAATGTATGCTTAGTAATATGGAAATATGCCAGCAAGTATTTATGGTAATCCTAGAAGTTGACTTGAGCTTTTTAGAAATTGGACCGTGGAAATCGCAAATAGAAATCATTTAATAAAAAGTTCTGATAGCATGATATATCAGAATCTCTGTGATGGAAAACAAATTAAGTATATCATGATTCACGAAGGACATCAAGATTCATGCAAAATGTTAGCAACGGAAATATTTGGGAGTCATCTATATAAATTGAGCTCATTAACAAATACAGACACGAAAAACATACACAAAAGAATATAGCATACAAGTTACAAAATTGTTTTTCATCGATTGCATTAAGAACGAGGTTGTTGTTTCAAAAATATTCTGGTAATATCCATTTTGCATATCACTTCATACTAGAGCCTTGAGTTGGTGAGTAATATATTGCTTGATCATTAGACCTCTAGTGTGTATCTTTCATTTCCTATCTTAGTAAATATTACATATAAAATTGTCTTGAATTGATAACTAATTACAGTCAAGTTCAAAGGAAGCATAGGTGCTTAAGTGTGTATAGGTGCACAGGGAACAAAGGTGTTCATTTTATTGGAACTTGTATTGTAATTGAAGAAGTTTAATAAAAGTGAGTCTCCAATACTAGTTGGTATTGGACGTGGACTAGACTACTATTCTAGAGGGTAGTAGTTGAACCACGTAAAAATTCCGGTGTTGGTGTGATTGCTTTCTGTGATTCTACATTAAATTTAAATTCAGCTACCTTCATCAGTAAAACTTGGTCAACTAAATAATATTCTGATTTGATAATCCAACTTGCTGCATTAGAAATAAAAGTTGGTCATAGTTTGTGCCTACACTTATTCAACCCCCCCCCCCCCTCTAAGTGTATCTATTTAAATTTCATTTGGTATCAGAGCTTGGCTCTATTTATCTTGGTCTTAAAGGTGACTTGTAGGGAAAAGATTCTGACATGGCACAGCTTGGAAGAACTCACCACAAAGGACAATCAACAAACCGACCTCCACTACTCTTTGGAACTGAGAACTATAACTTCTGGAAATTTCGGATGAGGATATATCTAAAGCGAGACCCATGGGAATGGTGGGTGGTAGAGAATGGACCGGTAATCCCAAGGAAAGATGATGGTACTCCAAAAACTCTACTTGAGATGGATTCAACCGAAACATACATGGTGTCATACGATTCAAAGGCAATGAACACTCTCCTCAGCGGCATGGTGCAATCCGAAATAGATAAAGTGTCCTCATGTAACACATCAAAGGAGATTTGGGACACCCTAGTAGTAAGTCATGAAGGAACGTCTAAAGTACGAGAAGTCAAGCTAAGTATGCTCATGCATGACTATGAACTGTTCAAACTGGAAAAGAGGAAACAATCAAAATGGCTCAAAACACGATTTACGTAATCGATAAATTCCTTAAAGCTACTCGACAAGACAATTCCACAAAGCGAAATCAACCGTAAGCTAATACGGGCCATGCCCAAAAGGTTTGCATCTAAAATTACCACTCTTCAAGATTCCAACAATATTTCTTCCATGGATACATTAACTCTCTTTGGTGAACTAGAAGAATATGAACATCAATTGAAAATATATGATGACGAGGAAGAAGTTCCTCAAAAGAAAGTATTAGCTCTAAATGCAGGAGTTGAAGAAGAACTCGAAAACAACTTGGATGATGAAATAGCCATGATGTCAAGGAGACTTAAGGGGCTACTTCAAAGGAAGAATCAAAGGAAAAATACTTTCAACGCAAATAAATACAAAACCAAGCCAACCGAGGAAACGTGTTTCGAGTGTGGACGACCAGGTCATTTCAAAAAGGATTGTTTCCAACTCAAGAACAAAGGAAAGCAAGGCAACAAGGAGTTCAAAAAACACAGAGCATTTCTAACATGGAGTGACGATGAAGAATCTGAAGTGGAAATAGATGCAAACGATGAACTAGCGCAAATATGCTTTATGGGAATAGAAGGTGAATCTAGTGAGGCATCTCTTTCTGATAGTATTACTTTGAAACAAGAAAATGAAAAATTAAAAGAAAAAAACACGCACTTAAAAGATCTAGTAAACACTCTAATGAGCGAAGTGGAGACACTCATAGATGAAAAAAAAGATCTTGAAAAATTTACACACACGAATGAGGAAAAGATCTTATCAGCAAAGAATGATTATTTAGAAAACTTCAATAAAATATTATTCAACAAGGTTAAACATCTAAATAATGAAGTTGAGAAATTAAAAAAGGAGATAGAGATGAGAGATGTGTGCATTGATGCTTTTTGCGATGAATCTAGTACTAAAACTCCTCCAACTAATGACCTACAAAAGGAAATAAAATCTTTAAAAACCTCTCTAGCTAAATTCGTTCATGGGGAAGAAAACTTAAATGTTATGCTAGGAAAACAAAGACCTAGTTATGAGAAATAAGGCTTAGGTTACAAGCCAACTCATAGGAAAGAAGTTGAAATGCTAAAATCTAAATCATCATTCAAAGTGAATTACTGCACGCCTTTTACGTCTTGCAAAAACTGTGGCATTAAAGGACACCTAGAGATAAACTACTCAAGAAAGAAAAATTTAAGTAAAACCATATGGATTAAGAAAAGTGATTTGAAGTCAACTAACACAAGTGGACCCAAAAAGATATGGGTACCAAAAATATAAATTATATTTCTCTCATACAGGTTTGCCTTAAAGCCAAAGTATCTTCTCGAAAGTGGATCCTTGATAGCGGATGTTCACGTCTATATATGACGGAGACCAATCTAAGTTCGTGGAACTAAATGTCAAAAGAAACATGGGCTCATTACATTCGGTGACAATTCGGTTATGCGAAATAATTGGGAAAGGTAAAATCAGTAGCAGTAAGGTCAACATTAATAATGTTCATCTTGTTAATGGTCTAGAATTCAATCTTATCAGTGTTAGTTAATTAATGGATAATGGTCATCAAGTAAAATTTGAAAAAGATAAATGTACAATTTCACATGGTACTAACAATCTCGCTTCTAGTTGCCCAAAGGGAAGGGAATATATATACCCTTGATTTTGAGAAACAGGAAGATGAATTATGTCTTGCAACCATTCAAGATGAAGCGAATCTATGGCATAGAAGGATGGGACATGTTCATATGGATCTAATCAAGAAGTTGTCATCAAAGAACTTAGTAAGAGGACTACCCAAAATGAATTTCGAAAGGAAAGAAATATGCGAACCTTGTCAACTTGGAAAACAAGTAAGAACGTAATTCATAGTCAAAAACATGGTATCAACTTCTTCTCCCTTAAAATTGCTTCACCTCGATTTATTTGGACCTGAAAGGCATGCTAGTCTAAACGGAAAATTCTATGCTTTTGTAATTATCGATGATTTTTCTAGATATACATGGGTACTATTCCTTAGAACAAAAGATGAAGCATTTAAAGAATTTGAAAAACTGATTAAAAATTTGGAGACCAAATATAGCCTTAATCTGATAAGAATTAGAAGTGATCATAGTGCAAGAATTTCAAAAAAGATTTCATTACATTCTGCAATCAAAAAGGAATCTCTCATGAATTTTCAAACACCTAGAACTCCACGACCAAAATGGAGTGGTTAAAAGAAAGAATCGAACATTACAAGAAGCAATTTAGAACTCTAATTCAAAAAAAGTAAACTCTTAAGAAATTTTGAAATTTGAAACGTAAACACTGACATGTTATGTGTTAAATAGAGTACTGATCCGTCCTATTATTCTGAAAACGCAATATATGAATTATTAAACAATCGGCTTCCTAACATAAGCTATTTCAAAGTGTTTGGATCTAAATGTTTTATTCTTAATACAAATGGAAATCTAAGAAAATTTGATGCTAGATCATATGCAGGAATATTCATAGGCTATTCACAAAATAGTAGAGCATATCGGATTTATAATGTCCAAAAGATGTGTATCGAAGAATCTATACATGTCAAATTTAACTAATCTAACCATGATATTCCAAAAGATAGAGAAGAAGATGTAGGAGATTTAGAAACTGCTGCAAATCCAGCTTATCAGATAAAGCAAAGCATCAAGCTCATGGAGTCAATCCAGCAAGATGAAATAGAAGAACAGTAGGACCTAGACTCTATCCAGCAAGCTGAATATGAAAATCAAGAGCATATCCAGCCATCTAAAATAGATGAACAACAAGACCACAACTCTGAATCTACTGAAGAAGTCATACATGATATTCAACTTCCAAAGTCAGCAAGATATATCAAAAACCATCCTCCTGAGAACATTATTGGAAACATCAATGACAAAGTTATGACGAGAAGAAAAGCACAAAATATGTGTGCTTTATCAGCATTTCTATCCCAAATAAAACCAAAGAACGCCAAAGAGGCCATAATGGATGAGAGTTGGCTTCTAGCTATGTAGGAGGAACTATAACAATTTGAAAGATGTCAAGTATGGGAATTAATGCCTGCTCCAAAAGATGTGTCCATTATCGAAACTAAATGGGTCTTCAAAAACAAGCTTGATGAATACGGAACAATCACGAGAAACAAAGCGAGACTAGTTTCTCAAGGATACAATCAATAAGAAGGAATAGACTATGAAGAAACATTTGCTCCAGTAGCTCGCTTGGAGTCTATTCGTATACTACTAGCATTTGCCTGTTTCAGAAAGTTCAAGCTACACCAAATGGACGTCAAAAGTTCCTTCCTCAACGGATACATAAATGAAGAAGTGTTTATAAAAAGCGACCACTAGGTTTGAGCATGACAAAATTCCGCATTACGTATACAAACTCAAAAAGGCACTCTATGGACTCAAACAAGCCCCAAGGGCTTGGTACGAAAAGATTAAGTAAGTATCTCTATCAAATGGATTCATACGAGGTAAAATCGACTCCACTGTTCATTAAGCGTCAAAATAAAGATATTATTATTGTGCAAATATATGTAGATGATATAATATTTTGTGCTACTAATAATTTCCTGTGTGAGTGGTTTTCCAAATGCATGCACAAGGAGTTTGACATGAGTCTGATGGGAGAACTTAACTAATTTCTGGGCCTTCAAATTAAGCAAAATCACGAAGGATATTCATTCATCAAACCAAGTATACAAAAGAGTTACTAAAGAGATTCGGTTTGACAATTCAAACACAAAGTCCACACCAATGAGTACATCAATAAAACTCGCGTGAGATGAAAAAGGTGCGGACGTAGAGGTAACAAAATACGAGAGGTATGATTGGATCCCTACTTTACTTAACTACCTCTAGACACGATATAATGTATGTCGGTGTGTGTCTATGTGCTCGGTTTCAAAGCTAAACCCAAAGAATCCCACTTACAATGTCGTTAAATGAATTTTTTAAATATTTGAGTGGTACGACAAATTTAGGATTATTCTACCCAAAATGCGATAATTTTGACCTAATGGGCTATTCAGATGTTGACTATGCAGGTTTTCAAACAGATAGAAAAAGCACAAGTGGTACATATACATTTTTGGGACAAAGTCTTGTCTCATGGCATAGCAAGAAAAAGACGTCAGTTGCTCTATCCACTACAGAGGGTGAACATTTAGCAGCAGGAAGTTGTTGTTCCCAAATCTTGTGGATGCGTCAAACATTGTGCGACTTTGATATTACATGTGAAAGTGTGCCCATATACTGTGATAATACCAGCACCATAGACATCTCAAAAAATCCAGTACTACATTCCCGCACAAAACACATAGAAATACGTCACCATTTTCTTAGAGATAATGTGTCCAAAGGTTTAATAAGGTTGATATTCATTCCCACTGAACACCAATTAGCAGATTTCTTTACAAAACCTTTAGGAGAAGACCGGTTCTGTATATTAAGAAGAGAACTCGGGATGTGTCTGATATAAACACAATCTGCATGAGTTAAGGAAAGTAGACAGTCACAGCGTATCTATAGGCCATAATGAATCTGCTCAAAATCTTCATTCCCAAAACACGGCATCACGTCTTCCCAAATCTCGGTAACACACAGCCTTTAAAAGATAAACTC
This sequence comes from Panax ginseng, assembly GCA_020205605.1. Taxonomy (NCBI): domain Eukaryota; kingdom Viridiplantae; phylum Streptophyta; class Magnoliopsida; order Apiales; family Araliaceae; genus Panax; species Panax ginseng. The sequence continues at coordinate 34,441,129 of CM035149.1, forward strand.
TACTTTACCAATTCAAGTTATCCCTCTCTTCGTCGTCTGCACATATCAAACTTCATCACATTCTTTCTCGTCTCTCTAACCCCAACCGAAAAGATGAAAACACGAAGAACCAGACAAATACATGACGAATCAGATGACGAGATATCTCTACCGTCGCAACCTCTTCATCCCACTACTTCTCCACGCCTGAAAAGGAAGCAGACATCGGTCCAAACCATCTCCGATGACTCCTCTTCGGCTAAATCTGAGGCTAGTCTACCCTCTCCTCCACCGATTGGGACCTCCACGGTCACTAAACGACGAGTAATCAAGGACTCATCTCTTAGCTCTCCTCCTCTGACGGTAAACCCTCTTCCTGTCTTAATGCATGATGTTCTTGACGATTTCTTTAGAGGTCACAACTTTGAACTTCGGTTTAAGTCATCCATATGTCACAAAACCTTTGTCTATGAAAAATCAATAGACATGTTTTACTATCAAAACTCACCTTTGCACCGTCTTTTTGAGTCATGTGGTATGTCTTCTTTAAGCACTCCTCCTTCGATCGCTTATCCAAAATTAGTCCAGCAGTTTTATACAAATCTTGAGAACAATGGTGATTTCTACACCTCCTTTGTGAAAGGGAAATCTCTGTTTTTTACAGTTATGGACTTAGGTAGCATTCTATCAATACCATACACCGGTGACTGCCCCTTCACTCTCAAAGGACCTATCTCTACTCCTCTTTCTCCCCTAGTCCAGCTTCGAATTGTTCTAGATAATCCAATTGTCTCCTCTGTCACCCTTCCCAAAACCACGGAAGTGTCTCCCCAGCCCACAAATCCTTCTGGCTATTACGCTACAATCTCCTTCCCCGTCTAGGCGGTGGAGCAGACTTCACATATCAAGACTTAGCCCTCGTGGCGTTAATAATGACTGGAAAGCCTTTTAACTTCTCCCTCATGATGCTAAAACACATGATCCATTGCGTTAAACACTCCAAAAAATGTCTTCCCTACAGTTGTTTCCTTACCAAACTCTTCACCCATTTCCAAATTCCACTCGATGATGAGGGGTGTATCCACTTGATTGATTCCATTGACTCAAATTATCTCAAAGGGGCTCATCTCACTTTGCTTAAAGGAAAATTCATTCATCTAGTTCTCGATACACCTAAACCCATGCCTCCTACCTCCCTGCCCCCTACCCCTGAGGTTTTGACTCTCCTTCACACCATAGCAGACAATCAAGCTCAAATCAGTTCTGATGTCAAAGACATCCAACTCCGTCTCTCCATTCTTGAAAAAGGAAAACTTCCCATTCATTGTGATGATCTCCAAAACATGTTTCGAAATGTCGAAGATGAATTTATTGATCTCCAAGCTGGTTTTGAGTTGCACACCAGGGCAATGGTTGAACCCCTCCAACGCAAGATGAATCGCAATGCCTGTCAGCTGAGTACGGAACTCAAGTTCATCAGCAACCAAGTTGGAACTCTGGGTCGGTTTACCGAGCGACGCATGAATGACCATAAGTGAGGGCGCAAGCGGACCAAGTCCAAACACGATATGCCGAGTGGCCCCAATGCAATTGGATGGCTGAATATCAAGGTGATTTTCTGGATCTGCCATTACCTCCTCCTACCTTCATTGCTCGACCCCCCAGATTTGCCAATACCATGTCCCTGGAAGAAATCATGCACCGCCGACTTCACCGCCCCTACTTCACGGCTCGCGAGGCCAATCATGTCAACCTTGAGGGGGACGATGCTTAGCTATACTTTCCCTTTTTGGCATTCCCGGCTCTCCTTTTGATGGATGCCAAAGGGGAGAAGACTTTGGTTTTACCCCCCCTTAAAGACAATTTTTTGATTAAAGATAATTTTTTTTTATTAAGACTATTGGTTTAAACTTGTTATTTGATGAATGATGGATACTTTTCATTACTGCAGTTTTATGATTCTACTTAACATGTTGAGGCCTAACCAGTACTTGCAGGGTTGATCAAAATACTGCACATATGCAGTACATGGTATGCATTGTCTTAAGGGGAGCTATAACTCTCCTGAAGTAGTGCATAGTCTTAGGGGGAGCTATATTTATTATGTTATCATCATCAAAAAGGGGGAGAATGTTGACTTATGTCACACTCCATGTTTTGATGATGACTCTATTATTTCTTTAATCATGCTATATTATTTCAGGGAAAGATATGGAACTTCAGAAAACATCAAGGAAGAAATCACAAAGCCAAGACATCCTTGGAGAAAGGAAAGCCAATTTGAGTCCTAGGAATATATGTAAGATCTTAGCATTTATTGCTTTACAAAATAAAGCTCTAGGACATGTGCATTACATAATAGCATTCTCATGCTTAATGCCACCTGCTAATTCACGAGCACTAATATACACGGGCCGGCATCTCTAACCATATCATAAGAAATCAAATCTTGATACTTTTGGTAATCTGGAATAAGCTATCGATTCTTAGAAAATATCATACCAGCTTGACATATCTTAAATCATGCGAACTATCTAAGGAAACAAGTTGATTGAATAACAGTAATTATGCCCCATAATCTTGCCTCATAGTTCTAGAAATCTAGTTGGGCTTAATCACTGATCCAAGATTTGTGGACATCGGACAATAGATATAAAAGGTAAGCATATATCATGACATTATAGATACTACTCTTAAAACACGCTGCACACATCATGCTCATAAATTAAGCATCTTAATTCTAGGAAATTAATTAAGGTAACTTGTCAAGTGCAGATATCAATGATTCTGCAGAGATCATGGGTCAAGATTTGAGAAATCCATTTGGTCAATTCTAACGGTCCAATGTATGCTTAGTAATATGGAAACATGCCAGCAAGTATTTATGATAATCCTAGAAGTTGACTTCCGGCTTTTTAGAAATTGGACCGTGGAAATCTACAAATAGAAATCATTTAGCCGAAAGTTACTGATAGCATGATATCTCAGAATCTCTGTGATGGAAAACAAATTAAGTATATCATGATTCACGAAGGACATCAAGATTCATGCAAAATGTTAGCAACGGAAATATTTGGGAGTCATCTATATAAACTGAGCTCATTAACAAATACAGACACGAAAAACATACACAAAAGAATATAGCATACAAGTTACAAAATTGTTTTTCATCGATTGCATTAAGAACGAGGTTACTGCTTCAAAAATATTCTGGTAATATCCATTTTGCATATCACTTCATACTAGAGCCTTGAGTTGGTGAGTAATATATTGCTTGATCATTAAACCTCTAGTGTGTATCTTTCATTTCCTATCATAGTCAATATTACATATAAAATTGTCTTGAATTGATAACTAATTACAGTCAAGTTCAAAGGAAGCATAGGTGCTTAAGTGTGCATAGGTGCACAGGAACAAAGGTGTTCATCTTATTGGAACAAGAATTGTAATTGAAGAAGTTTAATAAAGTGAGTCTGGAATACTTAGTATTGTAATTGAAGAAGTTTAATAAAGTGAGTTGAGTATTGGACGTAATAGAGGGTAGTAGTTGAACCACGTAAAAATTGTTGTTCCGTGATTCTACATTAAATTTACATTAAATTTACCGCATCAGTAAAACTTGGTCAACTAAATAATATTCGATTTGATAATCCGACTTTTGCATTAGAAATAAAAAAGTTAGTCATAGTTTGTGCCTACACTTATTCAACCCCCCTTCTAAGTGTATCTATTTAAATTTCAACTTGTCTTTGACTTTATCCGTATTTGACGTGTTCCTCCTAATCTACAATGTTTATCATGATATAGCAAGGGCGAACAATAAGTTTGCCCAGCAAGTTAAGTTCAATAAATTAAGGATATATCACGATGGAAAGAATTGAACAATAAGCTGGCTAAAATTCTATAATATAATTGTGAACTAGCATGAAAAAAATTTCATAGCTGAATGAACATTAAACATGCGCAACTATATCTGAATCGAATGGTAATGAAGGTGATCAGCCTTTCATACCTGATGAACACATATAATATGCACAGAGTACGATTCAATAAATCATAGACATGGCAATTAATAATGATGAACCACAAGTTAAAAAAGTAGTTCAAAAAAAACTTGCCTTGTCCGTTGATTATTGTTACGCAACTTATTTAGCTTTATCTGAAAACCTAATATAAATAATACTGATTTCCAAATATTTGAATAATATCATCACAGTATAATATATTTATATATATTATCATAGAATAACATAAACACATAACCCTATCAGGCTATACAGTACATAAGACCTAGCATCAAGTCAGACTATTGTAGTTTGAGTTGAATCCGACACAATTCTGACATCTCGACGTCCTAGTCAAACAATACTCGAGCCTACTAATCAAAAGACTCGGACTAAACACTTAACAATTATCTTAAATAATTTATTATTAGTCAAAAATATTTTTCAAAGACTTGTAATAATTTTTAGATAATTATAACCATTTATCATGATTTTTCAATCATTAATATCGTATTTATATGACATAAATACCACAATATTCTTTTATCATTAATATTTATTTAATATTAAATATTAATAAAAATCATAACATAATATTATAATATATTTATAATATATCAAAGTATATTTATTAACTTAAAATCATATTTATATGATTTTTAAAGCGATTAAATTCCATATCAGATAATTGCTATTAATATTAAAATATTAATATTTTCATGACAAAATATCAAAATTTATATTTTATAACTTAAAATATTTTTATAACACTTAAATTATTTTTATATGATTTTTAAATCATAGTTCTATTTTTCCATAATTTATTTAATATATTTATTAAATAAATTAATTACCATTAATATTAATTAATTAATGAAATTCATCACATAATATTAAAAGTTCAATAACTTAAAATATTTTCTTATACCATAATATATTTTTAAATGATTTTTCAAGTATTAAAATCATTTTAAAGTAATTTATTTAATATTATAATTAAATAAATTAAATACTCTTAATATTTCAAAAATATTAAATATTAATGAAATATATTCAAAATAATTAAAAACCCATTTTGGACTTTAAAATAATTTTTAGGAATTTATTTTGTATTTTTTATAATTAAAAACTATTTAATACTAATTATTTAATAAAAATAATTATTTTTGTAAATAACTATTGCTAAAGGTATTATAGGCGACAAAACCGTCGTTGAAAGTGTTCTTGAGTGTTCTTGAGGAAACACAGAAATGCATGTCAGTGAGCAAGGTGCCACATTTGACCATCATTTGATACATGATCCTAAGGTTTTCTAGCCAGACTAAAGTGTTTAGATTGTAGTATAAATGTAATACTACCATCATCAATCAAGTTCATGGCCAACACATATCGTATCTGAGAGATCTAAGCTCTCAAAATCGTTGTCAGACATGTTCTTCAATTTCTGGGTTTTCCAGAATTGAAGAATAGTCGAGGTATCTATTATCCAAGTCTTGAATCATACGTTTTGGGCTTGCTATGTATGTTTTATTGGTTCAAACATGTAGTGTGACACCCCCAAATCTAGGTACTTCATTCCCACAAGACTTGGTGTTCATTGTCCATTCATTCATATCTATCTACCCAAATATAATAAAATTAAATCAGAAATCCTCCCTTTAAAGGGTTACATCACTAATCAAAAAGTCTTCCTAGGTTGTCTAACCTTAAACATCAATCAAGTGCGGAAATAAAATAATTACATCACATCATTAAATATAAAATCCAACATCATGACAATAAATGAAATTACAAGTCTTCATCACTTGCACATTTTTCCCTTTCCTTTGCTAGTCGTAGGTTCATCGACTTTCTTAACTTTAGCTGCAATAATTATATTTATGCAAGAGTGAGCAAAATAAATGCTCACTAGATATAGCAATGAATCAACAAGAGAATAATAACTGCCAATGGAACAATGAATAATCGTAGATGAACTAACTATTTATTAAACTTATGCTTAGAAATAACTAGAACATAAGTATTGAATGTAACAATAAACCTTGCTTGAACAACAATAAGTTAAGGCTATGATCTTATAAAATTAGAAATGAAATTACTGAACATACATTAACTTATAGCAATCTGAAAACTAAAAACTTGCTCAACATGATAATAACTTGTGCATAGTAATTTAAAATGAAACAGCTCAAAATTAGAGACGAGAGTTCAAGAAGTTACATCCATTATAAGGGAATAGAACTTAAGAAACTTGCTTAGCCGTAAGCAAGTTAGAGTGAATCAACTACGATTACAATTCCAATAAAATTAAGACTAAAGCTTGCTCAAACAAAATTTAGGAACAAAGGACTTGCTCAATGTAAAGAGTAAGGTTTAGAAACTTACATCTCTCCTAAGCTATAAATTTATAACTCGCGATCACCTACACATTTTATTGGAATCATAATATCTATTAGATATATTACATCCAGTTTCCAACATAACACTCACTTCTAGCTAAACTTGTTATTTTAGCACAAGTCTTACACTACTATATATGTTTCAGAAATTCCAAGTGTTAACTTCACAACACTTATCTACCATTCATTGTGTACACTAAGTTCTAACATATCGCGTTCGTGACTTATAAATCCTTTTACAAATTTGAAATTATCAATGACATGACACAGTTCTGTTTTAACCTCCTCATTACATGTTTGTTACATTAACGCATCATTAAACTAAGTTATAATGGTATCCAAGGTCTGCAGAGAGTAGCGAAACCATCGCCACATATCGTAGTATGGCGAATCAGGCAGTTTTAGCCTTGGCTTTTGGTAACATTGCGTTGAAGTACGTGCATAAAAATAGAACGCAGCAACAATGTTCCGTTTTTAACCCAACTAACACCAATTTCACCCACCAAACAGTGAAATTAACATATAAAATTGATATAAAATTATCACAAACATGTTTCATCACATATTCATCAACTTAGAACAATTAAACAACAATTTTAACTAATTTAATTCCTTAAATTTCATGTTTTTACACAAAACTCCATTTTTTTTGACATTCTTCATAGAGATCATCACTATAATCACAATTCTTGTTCAAATAACTTCATTCAAACTATGTTCTCTTCGTTTCTTAATGGACTAGCATAATTAAGACTCAATTTATAGATTAACATATAAATTGACCACCATATTTGGTACTTTTACAAGCCATATGAAAAAAATATATATACTGTAACAGTTTTCTTCCTTTTTATCCGTAATTAGCATAACAATTTCTTTTTTACATACAAACTCAAACATCACCAACACATATAATCACCACAATTCAGTTGTATAACAACAATTCAACAAATTGAATTCACAGAACATAGAAATTTTATGCCATAAAACTCATATATACATATATATATATATATATATATATATATATATAATATTAAGGTGTTAAAGAAAATACCTTCAAACGGTCGAACAATCCTGGCTAAACACAATAATTTGTTGTGATTCAATATTCTCCTTAGGCTTAGCAACTAAGTTTATGCGTAAAACCAAACTGATAGCCAAGCTAAACTGATAGGCCATAATAATACGTACATAATCATAATATCAGTTACAAAGATATAACGCTTAGATCATAAATATATTTTATTTATTATTTTATTTATTTTATTTATAATATCTAAAAATTCAAAAATCAAAAATCCAAAAGCCATAAAGTTTTGTTTGACAAAAACCCTTTAAAAATTAAAGACTTAATATCTTTAAGCCTTGTTTGGCAAAAACTAAATTTAACTCCTTTAATTTATTTTAATAAACAATTTAGTTTATAATTTACAATCACATATCATTTATTTGGATTTTCATATCCAACATTAATCAAATAAATTAATTACACATACTATATTTTAAATACATATTCCACTTAAACAAATATCACAAAATTATAATTTTATTATAATTTTATTTAATAATTTAGCATACCACTTTAAATTATTAAAACAACACTATAACATCTCATGTTATATTAAAACTCTATAAATTATAAATTAATTTAGTTTAGAATATTATCTAATAAATTTAATTAATAAATATTTACTAATAATAACAACATGAAATAAAATATTTATTTCATTTAATAAATATTTCAAATTACAAATAATAAAATCTTGGATCGTTACATCCTTCCCTCCTTACAAGGGATTCTGTCCCCAGAATCACAACTCAAACAACTCATTCGTCACATGTAGTATTGATGTCAAGCAACAATAATACATCAATAGATCAACATATCAACATCATGTTTTAAAGATTTTGGCCGGTTAAAGTATGCTAGAAAAACTGCCTTTGAAGATTTCTGGGTTGCCCAGAATCTTCATCCGGCAGTTTGGTCAACTCTAGTTTGACCACTATTATTTATGATTCTAAGCAAGATCTGGGTGATCTAATGGTTTTAGTATGTAGATTACATGTCAAACTACAATATCCAACCAACAACATGACATAAACACTTAAACTCAGCAAGATCTAGAGCCTGCAATATCACTGTTAGAAATTTCTGGGCAATCTGGGTTACCCAAAAATGGATTCCGTGCTCGGTCAACGCACTTTGATCACTTATAACTTAAAATCTAAACATGCTCTGACCTTGATTTGAGTTTCAGATTATAGCCCTCATGACATATAACAGATCCATAACATAAAACAGACATATCATCAACCATATAAAGATCTAGAAGTACTGACATTTGCTTGTCAGACAACTTTTGAAAGTTCAAGAACAGTTTTTAAAAATGCTATTTCGTGCATCTAGACGTTATGGATCCATGATTCAACAACCCAGATCACTATGTGACACCATCTAACATATATCTAACCAACAAACAACAACATTAACTACAATCTTGAAAATCTAGAAAGTTTAGTGTTTTTATACCTTTCTAATACTTGATCTTGAATCTGAACCTTATGATCTGATCTTGGTATTCTAACACATGATCATGGTTTAACCTAGCACTCCCTTTCACCCTCATTTTCGGATTTAGAGAGAGAGGATGGTCTTGGTTAGTTTGCTAAGTAAAGTAAGAGACTTTCTCTTACTTTATTTGGTTTTTATTTTGATTCAATGTATAATGCTGTCAATGTTGGCTGATATAGAAGATATAAGGCACATTAAGTTGTTAGAGTGGGTGACCAACTCAATATATAGCAAGATTCACAAACAACCAATTAAAGAATGTGATAAAAGGGTATTATGGTAATTTTCCATACAATTTTAATGGCAAGTTGGTCCATTGATGCAACCCTTAGGGTTTAACCCTTAGGGTTAAAACCTAAGGTTTTGAAAAAATCAATTCTCTAGGATTTCCAAATTAGGATTTTTCAAACTAGAAAATTAATATATCTAAATTATAATTAGAATTCTCTAATTATACTGTTTTGATCTTCATTCTTGAATTTTACTCCATTATGGTATATTATGAGGTGTTTTTGAACATGGATAAACCGAAGTATGAATCCTTAATATTTGATCTTTTGTCTCACTGGATTCATTTCCTTTAAAATATTTTTCATTGTCCTCAGTCCTAAATGATGATATAACTGAATATCTTTGGCATGTTGTGCAAAGATGAATGATTTTCTGATGAATATCTTTGGCCCGTAGTGCAAAGATGAACAGGTGTTGAGATGAAGATGACCAACTAATGAATATCTTTGGCCTATAGTGCAAAGATGAACATTTGGTTAAAGATGTAGATTGATTGATGTTACAGGGATAAAATATTGATGATGGACTTTTAAATCATAGAAGATAGTAGATTTCATTCTCTACTTAACTCTTCTAATGAATTGTAATTTCTGCTGCGAATATTGATTTGAAACTTGTTGTTTATTATATTCTATCAGATTTTTCCCTGTTGAGGACTAATGATAATTTGATCTATATTATCTTAGTCATAATATTCTTTACTGAGCTAGTTGAGCTCACCCTTTTCCTTTTTATTCCATTTTTCTTCTCAAGAAGCGAGAATATAGCGGGGAGTAGTCGGGGTGTGGAGTAATGTTCCAAGGCAGTTGTTATAGTAGTCCTCTCTATTTTGTAAAATAGTGTATCAATAATTGTAATGGGGACTTATTTGAGTGTGGATATTGTCTAGAAGATAATATTTGTATTTAAAGTCACAGTTTCTGTTGTCGTATTTTACATGAAAATTGTATTAATAAAGTTGTAGTTGTTTCTGTACCATGTGTTTGGCGACTCAGAATGGGTGATGTATACCTATTTTGGGGGCGTCACAGAATGTGTGTAATTTCTTCAGAGCTTTGTTTATTCACCTTTGTCCGGGCTTTCTTTTGAGAAAGCTCTTTTGGGGTTTCTGCCTCGGTTTAAGGGGTGGTATTTTGGGGGGAAATTTTTTTGGTTAAAGCTTTGGCGATGGATGATGTTATAGGGGCAAAGTTCTTAATGTGTTTTCTCAGCTTTTTCTTCATCAGCGTCAGCTTATTTGACCTTGTTAGTTCCGTGGACTTTTTGTTTTTATAGTCTGGGGGCCATGGGGATGGCAGTAATTGGTGGCACCATTAGAGGGGGGTTGGAGAGGTTCGGTTCATCGTTGAGTGAGGTCTCGATTAAAGGAGAGGCATTCGGGGGCGTGTCGATCAGGATTTCGGTTATAGGGATGGTCTCAGCATTCAGATCTTGTTCTGTGAAGGGGTCGGGATAACTGTTGATGATGGGGGGTTGTTCTGAACCAGAGGCTTCAAGGTCCTTGGGTTTGAGGATTATTACTGCATGTACTGGAGTATAGTGCGTTAGTGAGGGGTCAGTATACATATAAAAAAAGAAGGGAAAATGTATAAACAAATACTTACACCCGTGATGGTAGAGCCAAGTGGGGTCGAATAATGTTTTGATGGGCCATTCAGTCCTCTTCATTTGACTGTAGAAGGCTAGGAAGGCGCTGATTTTCTTCTTTGGGAAGGTGGAAACTTTGAGGACGGGGTCATTGGGAGAGGCCCAACTTCATAGGAGTTTCAGGTCAATTCCTTTTATGAAAATACATTGTGAATGTCAGTCTTTGTTGATGGAGGGAGTTTTTATGGGGGTGATGGTCCCGGGGTGGAGGCCCAAGTGGCAAAAACTGAATTCCCCACTTTTTGATAAGCTGAATAGAGCAAAGAAGAAATCTAGACCTGGGTGAACTTTCAATTCGTGACAAAAGGAAAGGAAAGAGGTTAGATAAATATAGGAATTTGGCATCAATTGGGCAAATTTGGTGCCTATTAACCCTAGAAAAGAGGAGATGAATTTGGGGAGAGGTAAGCGGATGCCATATTTGAAGGCATAGAGTGGTACGTCGATCCATTCTCCTTGAGGGCGCCAGTACATTTTTTCATTCTGAAGAGGGGCTCGGATGGAATATGTAGGAGGTATTTTGAATTGTTTATGAATGGAGTCCAAATGATCCTCTTGGACGTTGGATTGGGTGTTTACGTGAGGATAAGCTTTGGAGGATCCATATTCCTTTCGGATATGTGCTTCGGGAGAATCGGGAGGGGCCATGGTGTCTGGACTAGAAGTTGATGATGATGAAATTTCTTTAAATCTAGGGATTTCGATAATTGGAGCAGTGAGAACTTCAATTGAGTGAAGGAAGTCAGTGTTTATTGTTGATTATGGGGCAGTTGGTATGGAATCATTAGGAGTAGCCATTGTTGTGGGTATGGGCTTTTGTTGGAGCGACTTGTTAATAGGGGGAGTTCTTTCAAAGAAGGAAAAAGGGAGGTTGTTCTGGTGGAAAGGTTTGTTTTAAATAATTGGCTTTTTAATTCTTCTTGGTTATGAGAATATGGCACACTTAATGCAGCTGTGATGATGGTGGTTATGGGTGTCACGTGAGGACCTATTATGGGAATAGGTGAGGAATGTTGGGCCTTGATTATTATTGTAACTTTGGGCTTTAATTTGAACATTCTTTAATTAAATGTTCCATTCAACCGAAGATTGAGGGGCAATGTTAGGCAATGATTACCCGGGTTCGAATGGTGCGATGGGTTGCAGTCTATGTGTGGTTATTTTGACCTATATGGTATTTTAGTTTTCGAGTTGGAGTATTTTAAGAATCTAGGATTCCTAATTATGTCTGGTTTCTGAATGTAAGGAGGAGGTGTGGATATTTGGATCTACTTCCTTATATTTAGGAGATCTTATTTTATTCTATGTAGGAGTCGAATTTAATGAGGAACTCCAATCCATTACGGGAAAGGATTATGTGAACGTGGTGAGACCATTATAAATACGAGACTTTTAACCTAATCACAAGGTACATACACATTATTACTTTCTAGCACTAGAGCTTTAAGCCTCCATTGTTAACCTTGTCTAGCCTATACTTATTCTCACACTGGAGCTATCTCCCGGCGGCAAAGGTAGTCAAGTTCTCGGTGTTTACCCATTTCTGTGCAGGATTTGACGCGCTTTTGCTTATTGAAGCACGTGGAAAGATCTTGGCGTTAACAGTTCCATTATTACTTTTCCTTTAGCAAGGCTTGGAATTTTCTTGTATAGTTTTACACTGTTTAGTAGCCAATTAACATGTGTTTACTTTTTCTTGGGTAGGTATGTGCATGCACTCAAGTGTTGAAAACTGGGAATATGAGAATATTTAATTAAGTGATTAATGTGGATGATAGTTGTAATGCTCTTTGACGCACCCATTGCATCAGGCATGTGGTGAGCTTTGGTTTACTTATCCTTTTATTTTATTATCATAATCCTATGTTATTCTTAGAAATTAGAGTAAAATAGATTTTCATGGTTTGTTATTACTCTTAGACCATGTTTGTTTGCAAGTAATATAATTTTGGGATTATAATCCATGTGATTATATAATCCTATGACTTAATCCTAGGATTAAATAGTTCTAGTCACGTGTTTGTTTTTTATAGGATTATTCATGGGATAACTTAACATCATCCCATGTTATGTTTGGTTTTTTCAAGATTAATTAAAGTATTGGATTAAAAAATATCGTTCGGACTATTATACCCTTACCAATAATAACATATTTTAAACTTATTTAAACATCAAAAAAAATATTTACTGATTATATATACACCCCCACCCCCAAAACCAAAAAATTTATATTTTCTGATTATGTATACATTCCCACCCACCCCCCACCCCCCACCCCCCTCAAAAAAATATTTACTAATTATGTATACACTCCCACCCCGCCCACCCCAAAAAAATAATATTTCTTGATTATGTATACACCCCACTCCGCCCACCCCCACCCCACTCCACACCCCACCCACCCACCCCCAACCTCCCACCCACCCCCACCCACCAAAAATAATATCTACTCGATTATGTATACACTCCCACCCCGGCCACCCCAACCCCTACCCCCACCAAAAATAATATTTACTAATTATGTATACACTCCCACCCTCACCCCCACCCCCACCCCCACCAACGCACCAACCAAAAATAATATTTATTGAATATGTGTCGACGTCAGATTTTTATTTACCCTTTTCTATTATTGTCTTTTGGTGTTCTCATGTTAGGTGAGATTTGTTTGAAAAAACAAGTTGTGAAAAGGTCAAACATGTATATGTGTTGTGATTGATTGACCGTAAGAGTCGCCAGTTGGTATTTTTAAATGGTTGCACCAACTCAACCGAGAAAAGGTTTGCACATTGACCACGTGATGTAACACTGTTTAACTGGCCTGTGAAACCGAGATTCGTTAGGGTCCGGGAGCTTGATTATGCTGAGGAAAGGTGTTAGGCACCCCCCGACATTTGTGTTACCTCGGTGACCGCCACTTTTTAATTAAACTGTTATATGAATATGTGTGTGTGTGTGTGTGGGTCAATGTGCAATTATTTGGAAGTAGCGTTATGCCTCGTTTGCACCTATATAAAAAGGGTTTGAATTTGTATAAAAGTTCAGTTTTAACAAGATATAGCAGCGATGTTTTGTAAAAGAGGTTTTTCAAACCCTTATGCTCAATAGTAATTGAGGCCTTTGATACTTCCATTTTATTATATGTTTGGCTTGATTGCTTTTATTTTCGAGATGCGAAGCATATTCGAGAAAATAATGTACAAAGCAGTGCCGAATTCCTTGTGGGCATGAGAGCTATCTAAGGAAATTCAAACACCGTGAATAATTTACAAGTCGATATAAATTTAAATCGTCCCATCACGGAACCAAATCTAGATTCGGGAGATGAATCTGTGATCCTATGATTCATAAAGCTCACATGATGCCATGATTTATATGAAAGTTGTAGCGAAGTTATATATATAAAAGCTGCAAATATATATACAAACGATCGACCACCACGAAGTAAACTTCATGGGGGATTGGAAATGTAAATATACTAGTAATTGCCCGTGCCTGAAGGCACGGCGTAACGAAAAATAAGATTAAAATTCGAAAAATACTTTATTACCTAAAGACTCTTTGCAACTTAAAATCAGACATAATAATTATCATAATTTACCACACTACGACAATAATTAATTTTCCTTTAAAAATAGATATCCAGAAAAAATTCAACTTCTCTACAAAACTTACAATTATCAATAAAAATTATCATAATTCACTACACCACCACAATAATTATTATTATTGTTATTATTATTGTTATTGTTGTTGTTGTTGTTCTTGTTGTTATTATTATTATTACTATTATGATTATAATTTTAATTATAATTATTAATATTAATATTAATTTTATTATAATTATAATTATTATTACTTTATTACTATTATTATTATTATTATTACTATTATAATATTATTATTGTTTTGAATTAAAATTAGAATGAATCGTAATCTTTATTATATAGATTACTATTATTATTATTATTATTATTATTATTATTATTATTATTATTATTATTATTATTTCTATTACTATTATTATTATTATTATTACTATAATAATAATAATAATATTATTATTATTATTATTATTATTATTATTATTATTATTATTATTAGTACTATTATAATTATTATTAGTACTATTATTATTATTATTATTATATTTATTTTTAGTACTATTATTATTTGTTTTTGTGTGTGTGTGTGAAGAAGAGAAGAGAGAGAGATTTTGTGTGTGAACATGAGAGAGAGTATGATGTATGAGTGAATTTGATTTGGGCGGGAAGAAATATGAGCCTTTAGATTAAGTTGGAAAAATTAATTTAGAATGAATCTGAACCGTTCTTGTGCTTTGTCAAATAAAAGATTCAAAATGAGTTCTGTTTTATTATATAGATTTATTTTTAGTACTATTATTATTTGTTTTTGTGTGTGTGTGTGAAGAAGAGAGGAGAGAGAAAGATTTTGTGTGTGAACATGAGAGAGAGTATGGTGTATGAGTGAATTTGATTTGGGCGGGAAGAAATATGAGCCTTTAGATAAAGTTGAAAAAATTAAGTTAGAATGAATCTGAACCGTCCTTGTGCTTTGTCAAATGAAAGATTCAAAATGGGTTCTGTTTTATTATATAGATTTTTAGTACTATTATTATTTGTTTTTGTGTGTGTGAAGAAGAGAGGAGAGAGAAAGATTTTGTGTGTGAACATGAGAGAGAGTATGGTGTATGAGTGAATTTGATTTGGGCGGGAAGAAATATGAGCTTTTAGATTAAGTTGGAAAAATTAAGTTAGAATGAATCTGAACCGTCCTTGTGCTTTGTCAAATGAAAGATTCAAAATGGGTTCTGTTTTATTATATAGATAAAAGCAGTAAGTATATATATATATATATATATATATATATATATATATATATATATATATTTATAGACGATCAGCCACCATGAAGCATCTCCATGGGGGATCGGAAATGTAAATAAAGTAGTAACAATGATCAACTGCCACGAAATAAACTCCAGGTGAAACTAAATATAAAGAAAGTAGTAAAAGGCCACGAAGTAAACTCTAGGCCCCGATAAATATATATATATATATATATATATATATATATATATATATATATATATATATATTAAAAACATATAATAACTTATAACTTTATAAGTTATTATATATATATATAATAACTTTTTGTTTCCAATCGAGCTAATTTTTTTTTTAACTCACATTCACTTTTATAGTGACCTTTCTGCCCACAATTGTATGGCGTATAATTTTACTTTTATCAAATGTCTTTGATTTTTTATATGATTTTTTCTTAGATGACTTTGGTTTATTATAATAGGTATCTTAATTATTACTCTTAATACTTTTATTGTGATTATACCTTTTCTTACGGCGTTTATGACTTTTATGTGACTCAATATGTTTATCTTTATGCCTGTGCTTTCTTCTAGAGGGAGCAACTGGCGGTAAACCATACTGTTCACAAAATGTTCCTAACTCGTATTTAGCTTTATTTTTGTCTTTTCTAGCTTGTTTAGCTAACTTAAAATCAATACACATTTTTAATCCAATTTTTTGAATATGACTAATAATATCACCATAGGTTAAATTATCATAATAAATATATCCTAAATTTTTACTTAATTCTTCTCTAACTTTGTGAGCAAATAACGATGGTAAACCATTAACGAATTTTTCTTTCCAAAATGGTTTATTACTGTCATTTCTCATCATAACTCTAGAGGTAAATACATCTTTGTACCATCTAAAATCACTTAGAGTGGGACAAGTAAGATTGCTTAATGGATCATGAATTCTTTCTGTAATATTACTAGGGGTTCCAACAAAATGTTTAATTATTGTAAATATTAAAGTATTGACTCCATCAGGAAGACCAATACCGGCATCTTCATCAAAGATGGGATTGCCTTCGCTATCTCTTTGAATAGCATGAACAATGGATATTTTAATATCTTATGTGAGATGTTTTTCCCACCAAGACCTAAGAATACCTGTAAAACCACTAGCTAATAATTCAACTATATCTGGTTGAGATAGAGTGTTGAATTTGGTAATATAGCTATTGGCTACTTGAACAAGACCTATATGAATAAAATTGTAACCTTTCTTTCTATGTTTTTTAATAACTTCTGGTGATAAAAGACTACAATTTTCGTATTCTTTGTTGATTGTATAAACTCTTTCAACTGTTTTGACATTATAGTCAGTTTTAAATTTATCTGAAAAAATTGACTGATAAATTTCTTTTGGAGATACCCTAGGTATATTCCAATCGTTTAAAACTTGATTAATGCTTTCATAATTATGTTCTTCTTGGTTCACACCCAGGAGACTTACAAAGGTTAGACACGAACTAGGTGGACTACAGGTAAGTAAGGTGACTTTAGAACTTTGATGAAGAAGATAATTTTGAAAGAGAAAAGAGAAGTTTGATTAAAAAGATCTTACTAAACAGTTACTAACCACAAACAACTTGGCTCTGATACCATAAGCGGGCGGAAGGAGAAGATAAAGAAAGAAGAACTAGTGCGCATACAAACACAATTAAATTACTAGATAAAAATAATTTTATTGATGATAACTCAAACTATTTATAAGTCGAACAACTGATATGACTTACAAGTTTAATGAAATAAGAACATTAGATAAAGAGGGGTTAATCAGGCTAAATCAGCGGTTGAGGCTAAAGATTTATCAGAGAAGGAACTCTGAGTCTTTCTAAGTCTGCCTAAACCAAATGAATTCGATTTCCTTTTATAGAACAAGGAAACGAACTGTTACAAGATTACTATTACAATAACCGGGGTAAAGTAAGAAACATTTTATTAAAGTAAAAGTACAAGTAAAAACATTTTACTAAAGTAAAAGGAAAAGGAATCTGCTTTCGGTGGAAAAGTAGACGTCTTCTTTTGACTAATGCGGTCGTGGGGCCGATGCTTGATGAATGTCGCTTTGGTGGAAAAGGTAAGATGTCACGACAATGCCGCTCGAAAGCATGTGGACCGAGGCCTCTGGGAGGCGAAGTGCGGTGACTAAGGTTGCCAAGTAGGTCTTTGGCCGATCAAGTGGAGAATCACATCTTCACTTTGATTGATTAGAGAGGGGCTTAAGAAAATGGATCTTGAGCATCCTGAAGGCTGATCGTGCCATAAGGATCACAATCACCTTCGTCATCGAGCTCTTGACTAGAATTTTCTCCTCTGGACTGAGAAGAAGCTTTGTTTGACTCTTTCCGTAACTGATCAAGTCTTAAATGAATAGCATCAGCAAGACGCCTTAATTCAGAACTAGAGTAGTCAGATACATTAGTAACTTTATCAGAAGAAGGTGAAACAATTGATTTTTCTTTTGACTTATCAACTATTTTAGTGGTTGATTTACTAGAAGATGCAACGGCAGAGACCGTGGGGACTGGAGGAGTGTTTACTGGAGGAATCAATAGAGGAGAAGGCGGAAATTCTTTTTGAACCTGGCCATATATATATATATATATATATAAGCAAGAAAAGCTCTGGATGTAAAATCTAGGCTCAATCGAGGCATAACTCGATAATGTTACTCCATATATATATATATATATAAGAAATAAAAAGTCATGGACCGAAGTTTGGGCATACACATGCAACACAACTCTCAACGTGAAGAACTGTGTGTGCACAGTAGTAAAGAAAGGCTTTAAAAAGTGTAAGAAGGCTTATAGTGGACTGCCAAAGAAGACTTCAATAGCATTAAAATGGATGAACACTTGGTTCCCACTGGTAAAATATGACAAAATATAAGCTCACAATTGTTTAAAATGAGAAAACACTCAATTTATAGTGTCTACAGTGCAAATTGGACAGGGCTTCCTCGCCTTTTATCTCTGCTAAATGGCCAGCCCAAGCCCTCTATTTATAGGGAGAGCTACAGGTGCACCTGTGGCTGCCCGAGGTGCCTCGGGCTTCGCGGGTCCCTCTATTTTGAAGTACGTGCATGCATGCAACGTGATGTTCGCTCAAACTTTCAGAACTTCAATTCGGGCATCTGATTTAGGTGTATAAGACCTTTTTTGGAGTGTTGTTGTCAAGAGCTACACAATGACATGAGATTAGAGGTTGTTTTCAGGAAGATGGGACCATACCCTGGGTCTTCAAGTCTTCAAATTATATCCAGTGTTCTGTCCTGTGTAGTAGTCACTCGAGATTGGAGCTATTGGTTCTTGTAGGACATTTTTGTGTGTAATGTATGTTGAACTATTATTGAGACAGTGCAGATGTAGGATTGAGGTGGCAAAATGATGATTTTTCCCCTCACCGGGGTTATCTCCGGTTTGGACTGATTTAGCAGTCGTTGCTCAGGGTTATCTTTGAGATTGGGTTGCTGCAAGTTCTGAATGTCCTCATGGTTGTCTCTAAGGTATGCCTGACCTCCCGGGGTTATCTCCGGGGTTGAGACTGAGTGCCTCGGGGTTATCTCCGAGATTGAAGCTGACTGCAAAGGATGAAATGAGCTTTTTTGGGGTTATCTCTGGAATTGCAACTGCACTCCTCGGGGTTGTCTCTGAGGTTGAGGCTGAAAATCCTGACGTTATTTTTGGAATTGGAACTGAGTATCTCAGGGTTGTCTCCGAGATGGAACTACCTTCTCCGGTGTTATTTCCAAAACTGGAACTGTATCCCTCGGGGTTATCTTTGAGGTTAAGGCTGAAACTCCCGGTGTTGTTTCTGAGATTGGAACTAAGTATCTCGGGGTTATCTCTGAGATGGTAAAAACTGAGTATCCCAGGGTTATCTTTGGGATTGAGCTAAGATGTCCTCCAAGGTTATCTCTGAACTCCTGCAAATGTTAGTAACAGGAATTACAAAATTTTGAGTGTCTACCGATGCCCCTCTTTATCATATGTATGCAACGCAATGGTATAGATAGGATAAAGAATACTAGACAATTGAAATGTCAAGATAATTATGATGTAATGTTCTAAAGAATGATGCAAATGCACTGGTAATTAAAAATGTGATCAACTAGATGCTGGAATTTTTCAACATCCACTGATTTCGGCGAATGGGCTTCTTCCAAAACCTTTAGCAAGACCTTCCTATAATCTTCGCAAGAGAAAACCAAGTCCAGTATGGAAATTTGTTGTGGAGCTTCTCTCAAGCTTAAAACCACCGTGGCTTCATTATGGCCCATAGTATGGAGGAACTCTTCTATCTTCTCTTCGGGAATTTTCCCTTTTGATTTGATAGTAGGTTTCATCACCCTTTAAGGAAGATACGGTGGATTCTCTTTCAATACTGCAGCAGTTATGTGAGATGTAGATCCTTCAGCCTTTCCATAATTCCATGGCACTTTTTGTAGGCTACTAACAGGATATTGTGGTTTGTATAGCAAGATGATTGGCTTTGGTGTAGCAACTTTCAAAGGATTATCAACACCCTTGAGTTGAATTGCCTGTATTGTGAGTGGTCTGGCAGCCTCATCAGCCTCAGCGGATATAACTACTACGACTTCCTTCTATTTTGTAGGAAATGTGTTCCTATTCTCAAGTAATAGAGTGTCATCGTCTGCCATCTGCAGGACACCGCTGTCAATTAAGTTCTGAATAAGATGGCAGAGTGCCTAACATTCTTCTGTGTTGTGACCACAAGAATGGGAGTTATACTGACATACTCCATTAAAATTAAACTGTCTTGAATGGGGATTGATGGGAGGTAATAGAGCTGTGATTCTTCCTTCATTAATCAGCATCTGAAATATCTCCTTCATTGGTTGGCCAAGGTATGTAAATTCCCTCTTGTTGGAAAAATCCCGACGGGCTTTAGCACTTGCTCTTTTTGCAATCATATCTTCCAGTGTTTCAGTTTCTGGAGACGATAATGGAGTATTCATAACAAAAGGAAGGAGAATAGTGTGACACCCCCAAAACAGGTATACGCCACCCATCTTGGGTCGCCAGATACATGGTACATAAATCCAAATACAACTTAATTATACAACAGTCGTGTAAAATACGACAAAACATAGCTGAGAGTTTAAACAAGAATATTGTCATCTAGACAATATCCACACTCAATGGAGTCCTCATTACAATTACTATCACATTATTCCGTAGAATAGTGAGGACTACTAAAGCCATTTATCATGGACCATCACTCCATTCTCCGACTCGTCCCAACTATATTCTCATTTCTTGAAGAGAACAATGAAAGAAAGGGTGAGCTCAACTAGCCCAGTAAGAAATATTATGACTAAGATAATGCAGATTAAATTATCCTTAGCCTTCAACAGTATAACAACTGATAGAATACAATAGACAACAAGTTTTAGATCAACAACTGCAGCGGAATAATCAATCCATTAGAAGAGTCAAGTAGAGCATAAAATCTACTATCTTCTATGATTTAAAAAGTTTTTCATCAACTTTATCACTGAGACTCAGCTTAATAAATAAACCACATCATTGAATCATCCCTGCACTACGGGCCAAGGATATTCATGTAATCATCATGATTATACCGAATAATCCCTAGTCATAATCATACCAACAACTAACCATCAATGAACTACATGTTAATGAGGACTTTTACCACATCATTCATTACATTACGGTAATGATTATACCGAATAATCCCTGGTCATAATCATACCAAGTCCATCTATGCACGTAAGCCAAAGATGATTATAATCACAATATAAGCATGAGGATGATGAGAATGACATAATAATTCAATAAAACAAGTTCAAGGATAAATTTTAAAGATTTATAATTTAATTTATCCAGAAATCAATAACGTCCAAATTGTCAACATGATACTGCTTTGTAGAGTAAAATTCAAGAATAATATTCATGTACAAAAAATAATTTGGATAGAAAAAAAATATATTTTTCTGTAAATAAAGTACCCGTGAATAGTACCTACTTGAATAGTACTTGAGAATAGTACCTCGTGAATAGTACCCCGACATGAAAAGTACCCTAAATACCAGAGTGAATAATATTTGGGTGAATAGTAATTTGGGTGAATAGTAATCTATGAATAGTAACTCGTGAATAGTAGTACTATTACCGAGAAGTGCCTCAATACCCGAAAGTGAATAATACTAGAGTGAATAGTAAGGGTGAATAGTAATCCGTGAATAGTAACTCATAAAAAAAAATACCAAAGAAAATGATATTCCATGACGAAAGTACAAAAGAAATGATATCTCATACTAGTATAATAGAATATACTGAAACTTCTACAAATGGATTTTCACCGCCATGCAGTAATCCACGTGAGATGAGATCATTTCCACAATTTAATAAAGAATGAATACTGAAGGATCATTCACCATGCATGCGGTAATCCACATAGACAAAAGTTATTCTAATGTAATAATAAAGAATGGAATAATGTAAGAATTCACCGTGCATGCGATAGACCACACGCATAAAAGTTATTCCAATGTAATAATAAATAATGGAACTAGGTCATATGCGTAATACTTAACACACTGTGATATTCCATCGTAATAATAAAGAAAGGAACCAGGTCATGCGTAATCCATACAGCATGAGGATATTCCAACAGTAATAATAATAAAGAATGGAATAATAATGAGAATTCACCGTGCATGTGATAGATCGCATGCATGAATGATTATTCCAATGTAATAATAAAGAATGGAATAACAGAAGAATTTCACCATGTATGCGGTACTTCGTATATACAGGTTATTCCAATAAAATAATAACGAATGGAATAACAATAGCTCTCTTCATGAATACGAAAGAAATAATACCCCTTACCTTAGAAGATAACTAGAATAGTGAGGTAGCAGACTTCTCATCTCCTTTTTCTCTATAATTTCTCTCTATAATAATTGCTCTATAGCTTTAGTGAATTGGTGAGAAATGAAGGAAGAATGAGCTTCTATTTATAGGAAAATATAGTTTCGATAATTACACGTTTTGGGGCTCAAAATATTATAGTATAATACCTTCATCTTTTTTTTCATTTTTAATTTAGTCCTGCAAGTATTATCAAACTTGCACCACCTCCCCTAATAGTAAATAATGTGAATCAATAGTTCAATCATGTGAATCAATAGTTATAATCATGTGAAAATACGAATTACAGTATAGTACCTTCAACTATACCTCCATTTTTAACTTAGTCATGCAAGTATTATCAATCTTGCACTACCTCCCCTAATAGTAAATCATGTGAATCAATAGTACACACATGTGAACACATAGTTATAAACATGTGAATTATTAGCAATTAATTGCTCATTTATCCGGTGAATTACCCGATTGATCAATATAACTTTCAGACATCAATTATCATCGAAATAAATGTCGATTTCCACTGACACTAATAATTCTCACACAATGGAACTATCAATTTCATCTTTAATCAACACAAAATTATTCATCATTAATATTATAACTCTCAATATTTAACAACCAGGTCGTTCCCAGGAAAAAGGGGGCTTTTCGATAAGGATTTCTCCTTATTGGCGCGCAATTAGGTGACCAAACCTCTCCTCGATGTAACTTCTAGACATTGTTAATATTGCAAATAATAATATGAATAACTTTGTCGTCTCAATTATTGATTTAATAATATAACATATTATGCAGATGATACTGTGACAATAATTGAATCAATAATATGATAGATATGATGCAACAATTACTGTAGAAATAATTGAGCATAACTGAGTGACTTCTTACGTAAGCATCAATAATCAATACCGTGTGCTACTATGCAACCTCGCGTATTACTGTACTTTTACTACCGGGTAGTTTAACAGTTTTAACGGTAACACTTTCGCCGTTATTTTTATAAAATAACAACTCTATCGTTTTCTTACTACGAAAATACTTCCGTTGTGGGGTCCACCAATGATTGTGACGTCGTACAGATATTCCCCGACAAAAAGAATATTCCCCACCAATTGAATATTATATAACAACTTGTTTACTTTGAAAAATTTATAAGTATTACCCACAACTATAACATTATATCAAATCCACACCGTAATATTAAAAAAAATATTTTGAGAAATTTAAATCTTTATTCATAAAATTTGGGGTCTCACAATCTCCCCTCCTTATGAATTTTTCCCTCGAAATTTACGTACGTACCTGGTATGCCGAAGAGGTGAGGATACCTTGACTTCATTTCAAATTCTAACTCTCGAGGTATAACCTTTGAGTGTCGAATGTGATCCTTCTTATCAAAGATTTTAACACGTATCTCCTCATACATTAAATCTTCTGCTATCTCGTCTAGTTCTAAATTAATAATGTGGTCCGGGTCATCCACATATTTACGTAACATCGATACGTGAAAAATGTTATAAACACGCGATATACTTAGCGGTAAAACGAGTCTATAGGACACAGTTCCTACTCGATCAAGGATTTCAAATGGGCCAATAAAATCGAGGGTTGAGATAACGTCTTCTTGAACCTTCTTCTTCGTTTTCATCAGCTCCAGGTCTGAAGCTTGAACGACTTTTAACTTTATCGATTAAAGTCGATTCTACTCGTACATTTGATATCACCACGTAGGTTCTTAGAGTCTTTAACTCTATCTTCATCATTTGTAAGTTATACGAAATGGGTTTTTGTGTTAACAATGTCACACTCGTAACCGCATACGATCTTTTACTCAAGCTACCACGTTCGCTCTTCCACGATGATATTGAATGGTATGGTCGTAATCTTCAACGGCTCAAGCCAACGTCTTTGGCGCATTATACGTTCGTTTTGGTTGAAGAAATATTTTTAAGGGTTTTAGAAATGGGTTTTGTACTTGGGTCAATACAAAATTCAATTTCACGCTCTAGGGTAGGCTAGGAAGTCTTCAAGAATACGTCAGAAAATTTATTAACAATAGAAATATCATTCAAAACTGTGACTCACGTCACATTGATACCTATTAACTTGCCACCATTATTCACGCGTCCCCTACGAAAAGTTTGGCTTCCGTGCATTCCACACAAGGAAGTCACCAACGAAAGGCTCGGGGCTCTTTACTTATGGCTTGATATGACAATGATTGACTTTTAGTGGTTTGGTTGCTTGAATTCGCATAATAGGTTGGTTAGGAATATGAAAGCTAACAACCTTACGAAAAGCATGATGAGTAGTTAACCAATCGATTCCTAAAATCACATCAAAGGCAAGTATTTTCAAAGAGATAAGATCAACAAGTAACGTGAAAGTGTCGATTTGAATCAACAAGATTTATAAATAGTGGAGGTAACGAAGGTTTATACTAACGAAGTTTCAACCAATAAGTCAAAGTCTAACCTCTCTGGGGTCAAATTTAAATGTTGAGCGCAAGCAAGAGAGATAAAATAATGGGTAGAACCGGTATCTAATATGGTATAGACTTCGCAAGAGTTTATAATTAACTTACCCGTAATAACTTCGTTCGGGTTTCTCGACAAACGCTCTCACTTAAACTATCGGATTTAACTTTGCTATAGAGTACATTCCACCCTTAATTGTTTCGTCACATTCTTGATCCATGATTTGAATCATTACTCTCCGATCCATATCGAATTGGGGTTGACCGCTCTGCACAGGGTAATTCCGAATTCGATGTTGGATTCTCCCAATTGTTGTCCAAAAAGCAAAATCCATTTCATCTATTTTGGCCTTATTGGATCGGACGTCTTTTTCTACAATATCTACGCGTCGTGCGGCTTTTACCCATGCATCATCTATTCTCCTTCGTTCAGTTGTTTCTTCTTTCATCAGAACTTTGATCATAGCATTCTCAGATTCCAGCTCTAATATCTTATATTCTGCCAAAGAGTGCTTCTGTTCAAGCATCGCACATCGGGTAACACAATTTCAAATTGTTACATCTCTTTGCTCCACAACCGTCTGTCATTCTTCAGCCTGCTCTTCTAACTCATGAATACGATTTTGTAATTCTAAATTTTGAACATAAAATTCTTCTAATAAATTCTCCTCAGGTTCCTCTTCTTCCTCACTCTCACTCATTTACCTCTGAATTCAACTAGCTCGGGTGCAACTATTAGTTCTTCACTCACCACGTAGATATCTCTAATTTCTTCTTCGTCTGACATCACATTAACCTGGTTAGTAATTAAAGGTGTCTCAACGGTCTCATTCACTCCATTGTGAACTTTTTCAGCTGCCATTTTTAAATACTGCCACAAAACAAGGGTTAATTGACATATCACATATTATCCCTATACTCTGACTGACCAATTAAATACCAAATAAACATAGGTATGTCATACTAGCGAAGGAATTCCCCGTCTCTCCCCTCCTAGTTTTTGTCTCACATCTCAGCCAGGGATTATATCCCTAAGCTTTGATACCAACTGTGACTCCCCCAAAATAGGTATACACCACCCATCTTGGGTCGCCAGATACATGGTACATAAATCCAAATACAACTTAATTATACAACAATCGTGTAAAATACGACAAAACATAGCTGAGAGTTTAAACAAGAATATTGTCATCTAGACAATATCCACACTCAATGGAGTCCTTATTACAATTATTATCACATTATTCCGTAGAATAGTGAGGACTACTAAAGCCATTTATCCAGGACCATCACTCCATTCTCCGACTCGTCCCAACTATATTCTCATTTCTCAAGAGAACAATGAAAGAAAGGGTGAGCTCAACTAGCCCAAAGAAGAAATATTATGACTAAGAAGATAATGCAAAATAAATTATCCTTAGCCTTCAACAGTATAACAACTGATAGAATACAATAGACAACAAGTTTTAGATCAACAACTGCAGTGGAATAAGCAATCCATTAGAAGAGTCAAGTAGAGCATAAATTTAATCAACTTTATCTCTGAGACTCAGCTTAATAAATAAACCACATCATCGAATCATCCCTGCACTACGGGCCAAGGATATTCATGTAATCATCATGATTATACCGAATAATCCCTAGTCATAATCATACCAACAACTAACCATCAATGAACTACATGCTAATGAGGACTTTTACCACATCATTCATTACATTACGGTCATGTTTATACCGAATAATCCCTGGTCATAATCATACCAAGTCCATCTATGCACGTAAGCCAAAGATGATTATAATCACAATATAAGCATGAGGATGATGACAATGACATAATAATTCAATAAAACAAGTTCAAGGATAAATTTTAAAGATTTATAATTTAATTTATCCAGAAATCAATAACGTCCAAATTGTCAACATGATACTGCTTTGTAGAGTAAAATTCAAGAATAATATTTATGTACAAAAAATAATTTGGATAGAAAAAAAATATATTTTTCGGGTAAATAGTACCCCGTGAATAGTACCCTGCGAATAGTACTTCGAGAATAGTACCTCGTGAATAGTACCCCGACATGAAAAGTACCCCAAATACCAGAGTGAATAATATTTGGGTGAATAGTAATTTGGGTGAATAGTAATCTATGAATAGTAACTCGTGAATAGTACTCGATACACTAAAAGTGCCCTAACACCTTGAATGAATAATACTAGAGTGAATAATAAACCAAAGTGAATAGTAATACAAAATGAATGAATAGTAACTAGTATAAAAAAATACCAAAGAAAATGATATTCCATGATTTAGTACAAAAGAAATGATATCTCATAATAGTATAATATATATGAAACTACAAATGGATTAAGAATTCAGCCATGCGATAATCCACGTGAGATGATCATTTCCACAATTTAATAAAGAATGAATACGAAGGATCATTCACCATGCATGAATGGAATCCCATGACATAGACATGTTATTCCAATGTAATAATAAAGAATGGAATAATGTAAGAATTCACCAGGCATGCGATAGACCACATGCATAAAAGTTATTCCAACATAATAATAAATAATGGAACTAGGTCATATTCCGTAATATGAATGGAAGATCACCAAGCATGGATATTCCAATAAAAGTTATTAATGTAATAATAAAGAATGGAATAATAATGATATTAATAATAATAAAGAATAATATTCCAATATGTAATAATAAAGAGAATAACAAATGAATCCACCATGTATGTAATATGCGATAGAAAGCATGTATTCCAATAATGCGTAATAACGCATGAACCAGTCATGCGTAATAATGAAAAGTTATTCCAAATGTAATAATAAAGAATGGAATAATGTAAGAATTTCACCATGTATGCATGTATTTTGTATATACAAAGTTATTCCAACATAATAATAACGAATGGAATAACAATAGCTCTCTTCATGAAAATAAAAGAAAAATAATACCCTTACCTTAGAAAGAAAACTAGATATAGAATAAAGGAGGGTAGACTTCTCATCTTCTTTTCTCTATAATTTCTCTCTATAATAATTGCTCTATAGCTTTAGTGAATTGGTGAGAAATGATGGAAGAATGAGCTTCTATTTATAGGAAAATATTGTTTTCATAATTACACGTTTTGGGGCTCAAAATATTATAGTATAATACCTTCATCTTTTTTTTCATTTTTAATTTAGTCCTGCAAGTATTATCAAACTTGCACCACCTCCCCTAATAGTAAATAATGTGAATCAATAGTTCATTCATGTGAATCAATAGTTATAATCATGTGAAAATATTAATTACAAAGATAGTACCTTCATCTATACCTCCATTTTTAACTTAGTCATGCAAGTATTATCAATCTTGCACTAACTCCCCTAATAGTAAATGAATGTGAATCAATAGTACACACATGTGAACAAATAGTTATAATCATGTGAATTAATAGCAATTAATTGCTCATTTATCCGATTAATTACCCGATTGATCAATATAACCTCCAGACATCAATTATTATCGAAATAAATGTCGATTTTCACTAACACTAATAATTCCAACACAATGGAACTATCAATTTCATCTTTAATCAACACGAACTTATTCATCATTAATATTATAACTCACAATATTTAACAAACTGTGTCGCTCCCAAGAAAGAGGGGCTTTCCGATAAGGATTTCTCCTTATCATGGCGCCGCAATTAGGTGACCAAACCTCTCCTCGATGTAACTTCTAGACATTGTCAATATTGCAAATAATAATATGAATAACTTTGTTCGTCTCAATTATTGATTTAATAATATAATATATTATAGAGATGATATTGTGACAATAATTGAATCAATAATATGAGAGATATGATGCAACAATTATCGTAGCAATAATTGAGTATAACTAAGTGACTTCACGTAAAGCATCAATAATCAATATCGTGTGCTACTATACAACCTCGCCAGACATCGCATTTCTTTTACTATCGAGTAGTTCAACAGTTTTAACGGTAACACTTTCGCCGTTATTTTTATAAAAAGATAACTCTATCGCTTTTTTACTAACTACGATAATACTCCGTTGTGGGGTCCACTAATGATTGTGTCGTCGCATGCACGGATATTCCCCCACAAAAAGAATATTCCCCACCAATTGAATATTATATAACAACTTGTTTACTTTTTCAAAATTTATAAATATTACCCACAACTATAACATTATATCAAATCCACACCATAATATTAAAAAAATATTTTGAGAAATTTAAATCTTTATTCATAAAATTTGGGGTCTCTCACAATCTCCCTCCTTATGAAATTTTGCGCCTCGAAATTTACGACGTACACGGTATGTCAAGAAGAGGTGAGGATACCTTGACTTCATTTCAAATTCTAACTCTCGAGGTATATAACCTTTGAGTGTTGAATGTGATCCTTCTTATCCAAGATTTTAACACGATCTCCTCATACATTAAATCTTCTCGCTATCTCGCCTAGTTCTAATTTAATAATGTGGTTCGAGTCATCCACATATTTATGTAACATCGATACGTGAATAATGTTATGAACACGCGATATACTTAGCGGTAAAACGAGTCTATAGGCCACAGTTCCTACTCGATCGAGGATTTCAAATGGGCCAATAAAATCGAGGGTTGAGATAACGCCTTCTTGAACCTTCTTCTTCACATTCACATTCTCTCGTGTGTGAAGCTTGAGCGGCTTTTAACTTTATTGATTAAAGTCGATTCTACTCGTATATTTGATATCACCACGTAGGTTCTTAGAGTCTTTAACTCTATCTTCATCATTTGTAAGTTATACGAAATGGGTTTTTGTGTTAACAACATCACACTCAGAAACGCATATGATCTTCTACTCAACGCGCTACCTACCACGCTCACTCTTCCACAATGATATTGAATGGTATAGTCGTAATCTTCAACAAATTTCGAGCCAACGTCTTTGGCGCATTATACGTTCGCTTTGGTTGAAGAAATATTTAAGGGTTTTTAAAATGGGTTTTGTACTTGGGTCAATACAAAATTGATTTCACGCCTAGGGTAGGCTAAGAAGTCTTCAAGAATACGTCAGAAATTTATTAACAATAAAAATATCATTCAAAATCGTGACTCTCATCCAAGACTCGATGGATAGCACGTCACATTGATACCTATTAACTTGCCACCATTATTCACGATGTCCCCTATGGAAAGTTTGGCTTCGGTGCATTCCACACAAGGAAGTCACCAACTAAAGGCTCGGGACTCTTTACTTATGGCTTGATATGACAATGATTGACTTTTAGTGGTTTGGTTGCTTGAATTCGCATAATAGGTTGGTTAGAATATGAAAGCTAACAACCTTATTTAAAAGCATGATGAGTAGTTAACCAATCGATTCCTAAAATCACATCAAAGGCAAGTATTTTCAAAGAGATAAGATCGACAAGTAACGTGAAAGTGTCGATTTGAATCAAACAAGATTTATAAACAGTGGAGGTAACGAAGGTTTTCCTAACGAAGTTTCAACAGATAAGTCAAAGTCTAATTTCTCCGAGTCAAATTTAAACGTTGAGCGCAAGCAAGAGAGATAAAATAATGGGTAGAACCGGTATCTAATAAGGTATAGACTTCGCAAGAGTTTATAATTAACTTACCCGTAATAACTTCGTTCGGCTTTCTCGACAAACGCTCTCAATTAAACTATCGGATTTGACTTTGCTATAGAGTACATTCCACCATTAATTTTTTCGTCACATTCCTGATCCATGATTTGAATCATTACTCTCCGATCCATATCGAATTGGGGTTGACCGCTCCGCATGTGGTAATTCAATTCGATGTTGGATTCTCCCAATTGTTGTCCAAAAAGAAAAATCCATTTCATCTATTTTGGCCTTATTGGATCGGACGTCTTTTTCTACAAAATCTACGCATCGTGCGGGTTTTACCCATGCATCATCTATTCTCCTTCGTTCAGTTGTTTCTTCTTTCATCAGAACTTTGATCATAGCATTCTCAAATTCCAGATAATATCTTATATTCTGCCAAAGAGTGCTTCTGTTCAAGCATCGCACATCGGGTAACACAATTTCAAATTGTTACATCTCTTTGCTCCATAACCGTCTGTCGTTCTTCAGCCTGCTCTTCTAACTCATGAATACGATTTTGTAATTCTAAATTTTGATCATAAAATTCTTCTAATAAATTCTCCTCAGGTTCCTCTTCTTCCTCACACTCACCGCTACCTCCGCAAGCTAGCTAAGGTGTAACTATTAGTTCTTCACTCACCACGTAGATATCTCTAATTTCTTCTTCGTTTGACATCACATTAACTCAAGTTAGTGATTAAAGGTGTCTCAACGGTCTCATTCACTCCATTGTGAACATTTTCACCGCCATTTTCAAACATCGCCACAAAACAAGGGTTAATTAACATATCACATATTATCCCTATACTCTAATCGACCAATTAAATACCAAATAAACTTAGGTAGGTCATACTAGCTGAAGGAATTCTGCCTCTCCTCCTAGTTTTTCTCTCACATCTCACCAGGATCATATCCCTAAGCTTTGATACCAATCGTGATGCCCCCAAAATATAGTATACATCACCCATCTTGAGTTGCCAAATACATGGTACATAAATTCAAATACAACTTAATTATACAACAATCGTGTAAAATACGACAAAACATAATGCGAGAGTTTAAATAAGAATATTGTCATCTAGACAATATCCACACTCAATGGAGTCCTCATTACAATTATTATCACATTATTTAATAGAATAGTGAGGACTACTAAAGCCATTTATCCGGACCATCACTCCATTCTCCCGACTCGTCCCCAACTATATTCTCATTTCAAGAGAACAATGAAAGAAAGGGTGAGCTCAACTAGCCCAAAGAAGAAATATTATGACTAAGATAATGAAAAATAAATTATCCTTAGCCTTCAACAAAGATAACAACCGATAGAATATAATAGACAACAAGTTTTAGATCAACAAATCGCAGCAATGAAATAAGCAATCCATTAGAAGAGTCAAGTAGAGCATAAAATCTACTATCTTCTATGATTTAAAAAGTTTTTAATCAACTTTATCACGAGACTCAAATTTTAATAAATAAACCACATCATCGAATCATCCCTCGCACTCACTGGCCAAGGATATTCATGTAATCATCAATGGTCATGATTATACCGAATAATCCTCTAGTCATAATCATACCAAAAATCAACCATCAATGAACTACGTGCCAATGAGGACTTTTACCACATCATTCATTACATTACGGCATGATTATACCGAATAATCCTCGGTCATAATCATACCAAGTCCATCTATGCACGTAAGCCAAAGATGATTTTCATCACAATATAAGCATGAGGATGATGACAATGACATAATAATTCAATAAAACAAGTTCAAGGATAAATTTTAAAGATTTATAATTTAATTTATCCTCAAATCTATAACGCCCAAATTGTCAACATGATATCGCTTTGTAGAGTAAAATTCAAGAATAATATTCATGTACCAAAAATAATTTGGATAGAAAAAAAATATATATAAATAAGTACCCGTGAATAGTACTCGTGAATAGTACTTGAGAATAGTACCCGTGAATAGTACCCCGACATGAAAAGTACCCCAAATACCCGAGTGAATAATATTAGAGAGAATAGTAATTTAGGTGAATAGTAACTCGTGAATAGTACTTCTAATAATAAAAGTGCCCCAATACCCGAAAGTGAATAATACTAGTGAATAAGAATCTCGGTGAATAGTAATCTATGAATAGTAACTCATAAAAAAAAATACCAAAGAAAATGATATTTCATGATTTAGTACAAAAGAAATGATATCTCATATTAGTATAATAGAATATACGAAATCGCAAATGGATTTTCACCCGCCATGCAGAATCCACGAGATGATCATTTCCACAATTTAATAAAGAATGAATACGAAGGATCATTCACCATGCATGCAAGTAATCCACATATGTAAAAGTTATTCCAATAGTAATAATAAAGAATGGAATAATGTAAGAATTCACCACGCATGCGATAGACCGCATGCATGCATGTGTTATTCCCAATGTAATAATAAATGGACCACGTAATCCGCACAAAAGTTATTCCAATGTAATAATAAATAATGGAAACTAAATTCATGTATGATATAGATCGCATGCATGTGATATTCCCAATGTAATAATAAAGAATGGAACCAGATCATGCGTAAATCAAGATGTATAGTATATTCCAAAGTAATAATAAAGAATGGAATAATAATGAATTCACTGTGCATGCGATCGACCGCATGCATGTGAATATTCCAAAAAAATAATAAATAATGGAATAATAATGCGCGAATAATAATGCATGTGATATTCCAATAGGATAAGAAAGAATGGAATAATAGAAGAATTTCACCATGTATGCAGTACTTACATAGACAAAAGTTATTCCAAATGTAATAATAAATAAGAATGGAATAATACGTAAGAATGATATTCC
The DNA here is from genome assembly GCA_020205605.1 of Panax ginseng. Lineage (NCBI taxonomy): Eukaryota > Viridiplantae > Streptophyta > Magnoliopsida > Apiales > Araliaceae > Panax > Panax ginseng. The sequence continues at coordinate 34,474,854 of CM035149.1, forward strand.
AATGTAATAATAAAGAATGGAATATATAGAAGAGTTATTACCACGTATGCGGTATAATACAGAGAATGTTATTCAACATAATAATAAGGAATGGAATAACAATAGCTCTCTTCATGAAAAATGAAAGAAATAATACCCCTTACCTTAGAATAAATCGATACTAGAATAGTAGAGAGGTAGCAGACTTCTTCTTCTTTTTCTCTATAATTTCTCTCTATAATAATTGCTCTATAGCTTTAGTGAATTGGTGAGAAATGAAGGAAGAATGAGCTTCTATTTATAGGAAAATATAGTTTCGATAATTTACACATTTTGGGGCTCAAAATATTACAAGATAATACCTTCCTCTTTTTCTTCATTTTTAATTTAGTCCCGCAAGTATTATCAAACTTGCACCACCTCCCTAATAGTAAATAATGTGAATCAATAGTTAAATCATGTGAATCAATAGTTATAATCATGTGAAAATATTAATTACAAAGATAGTACCTTCCATCTATACCTCCATTTTTAACTTAGTCATGCAAGTATTATCAATCTTGCACCAACTCCCCTAATAGTAATGAATGTGAATCAATAGTACACACATGTGAACACATAGTTATAATCATGTGAATTATTAGCAATTAATTGCTCATTTATCCGGTGAATTACTCTATTGGTCAATATAACTTTCAGACATCAATTATTATCGAAATAAATATTCGATTTTCACTAACACTAATAATTCCAACACAATGGAACTATCAATTTCATCTTTAATCAACACAAAATTATTCATCATTAATATTATAACTCACAATATTTAACAACGTGTCATTCCTGTGAAAGAGGGGCTTTTCGATAAGGATTTCTCCTTATGGCGCCGCAATTAGGTGACCAAACCTCTCCTCGATGTAACTTCTAGATATTATCAATATTGCAAATAATAATATGAATAACTTTGTCGCCTCAATTATTGATTTAATAATATAATATATTATATAGATGATATCGTGACAATAATTGAATCAATAATATGAGAGATATGATGCAACAACCATCAGAGAAATAATTGAGTATAATCGAGTGACTTTTTACGTAAGCATCAATAATCAATACCGTAAGTGCTACTATGCAACCACGCCGTATTATTGTTTTTTTACTACCGAAAGTAGTTCAACAGCTTTTAATAAGTAACACTTTTCGCCGTTATTTTTATAAAAAGATAACTCTATCGCGATTTTTCTAACTACGAAAATAATACTTCCGTTGTGGGGTCCACTAATGATTGTGTCGTCTAAATGCGGATATTCCCCGACAAAAAGAAAATTCCCCACCAATTGAATATTATATAACAACTTGCTTACTTTGCAAAATTTATAAATATTACCCACAACTATAACATTATATCAAATCCACACCATAATATTAAAAAAAATATTTTGAGAAATTTAAATCTTTATTCATAAAATTTGGGGTCTCACAATCTCCCCTCCTTATGAAATTTTTCGCCTCTAAATTTACGTACGCACCGGTATGTCAAGAGATGAGGATACCTTGACTTCATTTCAAATTCTAACTCTCGAGGTATAACCTTTGAGTGTTGAATGTGATCCTTCTTATCAAAGATTTTAACACATATCTCCTCATACATTAAATCTTCGCATTATCTCGCCTAGTTCTAATTTAATAATGTGGTCCGGGTCATCCACATATTTACGTAACATCGACACGTGAAAAATGTTATAAACACGCCGATATACTTGGCAAAAAAAACGAGTCTATAGGCCACGCTCCTACTCGATCAAGGATTTCAAATGGGCCAATAAAATCGAGGGTTGAGATAACGCCTTCTTGAACTTCTTCTTCTTCACATTCATCGATTCGGTGTGTAGCTTGAACGGCTTTTAACTTTATCGATTAAAGTCGATTTTACTCATACATTTGATATCACCACGTAGGTTCTTAGAGTCTTTAACTCTATCTTCATCATTTGTAAGTTATACGAAATGGGTTTTTGTGTTAACAATGTCACACTCGTAACCGCATATGATCTTCTACTCAAGCTACCATGTTCGCTCTTCCACGATGATATTGAATGGTATAGTGGTAATCTTCAACAAAATTTCGAGCCAACGTCTTTGGAGCATTATTCGCTCGTTTTGGTTGAAGAAATATTTAAGGGTTTTAGAAATGGGTTTTGTACTTGGGTCAATACAAAATTCAATTTCACGCCTAGGGTAGGCTAGAAGTCTTCAAGAATACGTCAGTAAAATTTATTAACAATAGAAATATCATTCAAAATCGTGACTCTCATCAAATGGATAAGACGTCACATTGATACCTATTAACTTGCCACCATTATTCATTTACGTCCCCTACGAAAAGTTCGGCTTCGGTGCATTCCACACACGGAAGTCACCAGCGAAAGGCTCGGGGCTCTTTACTTATGGCTTGATATGACAATGATTGACTTTTAGTGGTTTGGTTGCTTGAATTCGCATAATAGGTTGGTTAGGAATATGAAAGCTAACAACCTTACGAAAAGCATGATGAGTAGTTAACCAATCGATTCCTAAAATCACATCAAAGGCAAGTATTTTCAAAGAGATAAGATCGACAAGTAACGTGAAAGTGTCGATTTGAATCAACAAGATTTATAAATAGTGGAGGTAACGAAGGTTTATACTAACAAAGTTTCAACCAATAAGTCAAAGTCTAACCTCTCTAGGGTCAAATTTAAACGTTGAGCGCAAACAAGAGAGATAAAATAATGGGTAGAACCGGTATCTAATAAGGTATAGACTTCGCAAGAGTTTATAATTAACTTACCCGTAATAACTTCGTTCGGCTTTCTCGACAAACGCTCTCACTTAAACTATCGGATTTGACTTTGCTATAGAGTACATTCCACCCTTAATTGTTTCGTCACATTCTTGATCCATGATTGGAATCATTACTCTCCGATCCATATCGAATTGGGGTTGACCGCCCGCATGCAGGTAATTCGAATTCGATGTTGGATTCTCCCAATTGTTGTCCAAAAAGAAAAATCCATTTCATCTATTTTGGCCATATTGGATCGGACGTCTTTTTCTACAATATCTACGCGTCCTGCGGCTTTTACCCATGCATCATCTATTCTCCTTCGTTCAGTTGTTTCTTCTTTCATCAGAACTTTGATCATAGCATTCTCGATTCCATCTCTAATATCTTATATTCGCCAAAGAGTGCTTCGCTCAAGCATCGCGACATCGGCAAAACACAATTTCAAATTGTTACATCTCTTTGCTCCACGCATTATCACCGCCGCTTCTTCACCGCTTCTTCTAACTCATGAATACGATTTTGTAATTCTAAATTTTGATCATAAAATTCTTCTAATAAATTCTCCTCAGGTTCCTCTTCTTCCTCACTCTCAGCTGCTACCTCTGTAACTAGCTCGGGTGCAACTGTTAGTTCTTCACTCACCACGTAGATATCTCTAATTTCTTCTTCGTCTGACATCACATTAACCTAGTTAGTGATTAAAGGTGTCTCAATGGTTTCATTCACTCCATTGTGAACATTTTCAGCTTCCATTTTCAAATACTACAACAAAACAAGGGTTAATTGACATATCACATATTATCCCTATACTCTGACTGACCAATTAAATACCAAATAAACATAGGTATGTCATACTAGCGAAGGAATTCCCCGTCTCTCCCCTCCTAGTTTTTGTCTCACATCTCAGCCAGGGATCATATCCCTAAGCTTTGATACCAACTGTGACTCCCCCAAAACAGGTATACACCACCCATCTTGGGTCGCCAGATACATCGTACATAAATCCAAATACAACTTAATTATACAACAGTCGTGTAAAATACGACAAAACATAGCTGAGAGTTTAAACAAAAATATTGTCATCTAGACAATATCCACACTCAATGGAGTCTTCATTACAATTATTATCACATTATTCTGTAGAATAGTGAGGACTACTAAAGCTATTTATCCTGGGCCATCACTCCATTCCCTGACTCGTCCCAGCTATATTCTCATTTCCTGAAGAGAACAATGAAAGAAAGGGTTAGCTCAACTAGCCCAGTAAGAAATATTATGACTAAGATAATGCAGAATAAATTATCCTTAGCCTTCAACATAATAACAACTGATAGATATACAGACAAGAAGTTTTAGATCAACAATCGCAATGAATAAGCAATCCATTAGAAGAGTCAAGTAGAGCATAAAATCTACTATCTTCTATGATTAAAAAGTTTTTCATCAACTTTATCGCTGAGACTCAGCTTAATAAATAAACCACATCATCGAATCATCCCTGCATTAAGGGCCAAGGATATTCAGGTAATCATCATGATTATACCGAATAATCCCTAGTCATAATCATACCAACAACTAACCATCAATGAACTACATGCCAATGAGGAATTTTACCACATCATTCATTACATTACGGTCATGATTATACCGAATAATCCCTGGTCATAATCATACCAAGTCCATCTATGCACGTAAGCCAAAGATGACTTTAATCACAATATAAGCATGAGGATGATGACAATGACATAATAATTTAATAAAACAAGGTCAAGGATAAATTTTAAAGATTTATAATTTAATTTATCCAGAAATCAATAACGTCCAAATTGTCAACATGATACTGCTTTGTAGAGTAAAATTCAAGAATAATATTCATGTACCAAAAATAATTTGGATGAAAAAAAATATATTTTTCGTAAATAAGACTCGTGAATAGTACTTCGTGAATAGTACTTTGGGAATAGTACCCGTGAATAATATCCCGACATGAAAAGTGTCCCAAATATCCGAAGTGAATAATATTAGAGTGAATAGTAATTTATGTAAATAGTAAACCATGAATAGTACTGAATAAGACTCACACACTAAAAGTGCCCCAAATACCCGAGTGAATAATACTACTAGTGAATTAGTAATCAGGGTGAATAGTAACCCATAAATAGTAACTCAAAAAAAAAATACCAAAGAAAATGATATTCCATAACGAGTACAAAAGAAATAATATCTCATATTAGTATATAATAGAATATACTTAAATCGCAAATCGATTTTCATCCGCCATACAGTAATCACGTAGACAAATCATTTCCACAATTTAATAAAGAATGAATATGAAGGATCATTCACCATGCATGTGGTAATCCATATGACAAAGTTATTCTAACGAATAATAAAGAATGGAATAATGAAGAATTCACCATGCATGCGATATACCGCATGAAAAACTTATTCCAAAAAGAATATTAAATAATGGAACCAGTCATGTAAATGTCGCATGCATGCAGGATATTCAAATGTAATAATAAAGAATAATAAAGAACTGGGTCATAATAATAAAGAATGAAATCAATAAATGCATGACGGGATATTCCAAGAGAATAATAAAGAACGGAAAACGGTCATCGTAATCCGCATGCATGTGATATTCCAATAGAATAATAAAGAATGGAATAATAACAGAATTCACTAGGAATGGAATACGATCACCATGTATGCACGACATGAGAAAAAGTTATTCCAATAATAATAATAAAGAATGGAATAATGAAGAATTTCACTATGTATAATAAAGAATGGAATAACAAAAGAATTTTGCGTACCAGCAGATCAGACAAAACAAGTTATTCTAACATAATAATAAGGAATGGAATAACAATAGCTCTCTTCATGAAAATGAAAGAAATAATACCCTTACCTTAAAAAAAAACTACTAGAATAGTGAGGTAGCGAGACTTCTCATCTCTTTTTTTCTATAATTTCTCTCTATAATAATTGCTCTATAGCTTTAGTGAATTGGTGAGAAATGAAGGAAGAATGAGCTTCTCTTTATAGGAAAATATAGTTTCGATAATTGCACGTTTTGGGGCTCAAAATATTACAGTATAATACCTTCCTCTTTTTCTTCATTTTTAATTTAGTCCTGCAAGTATTATCAAACTTGCACCACCTCCCCTAATAGTAAATAATGTGAATCAATAGTTCAATCATGTGAATCAATAGTTATAATCATGTGAAAATACGAATTACAGTATAGTACCTTCATCTATACCTCCATTTTTAACTTAGTCATGCAAGTATTATCAATCTTGCACTACCTCCCCTAATAGTAAATCATGTGAATCAATAGTACACACATGTGAACACATAGTTATAAGCATGTGAATTAATAGCAATTAATTGCTCATTTATCCGGTGAATTACCCTATTGATCAATATAACTTTCAGACATCAATTATCATCGAAATAAATGTCGATTTCCACTAACACTAATAATTCCCACACAATGGAACTATCAATTTCATCTTTAATCAACATGAACTTATTCATCATTAATATTATAACTCTCAATATTTAACAACTGTGTCATTCCTGGAAAGAGGGGCTTTAGATAAGGATTTCTCCTTATTGACGCGCAATTAGGTGACCAAACCTCTCCTCGACATAACTTCTAGACATTGTCAATATTGAAAATAATAATATGAATAACTTTGTCATCTCAATTATTGATTTAATAATATAACATATTATGCAGATGATACTATGAGAATAATTGAATCAATAATATGAGAGATATGATGCAGCAATTACTGTAGCAATAATTAAGCATAACTAAGTGACTTCTTACTTAATCATCAATAATCAATATTGTGTGCTACTATGCAACCACGCGTATTACTGTACTTTTACTACCGAGTAGTTCAACAGTTTTAACGGTAACACTTTTGCCGTTATTTTTATAAAATGACAACTCTATCGTTTTCTTACTACAAAAATACTTATGTTGTGGGGTCCACCAATGATTGTGCCGTCGTACGGATATTCCCTGACAAAAGAAATATTCCCCGACCAATCGAATATTATATAACAACTTGCTTACTTTGCAAAATTTATAAGTATTACCCACAACTATAACATTTTATCAAATCCACATAATAATATTAAAAAAAATATTTCGAGAAATTTAAATCTTTATTCATAAAATTTGGGGTCTCACAACTAGCATGCTCCTAGCTGACTAATTGGCGTGTGACTTGGTGCTGATGGATGATAAGTTCTGCCAATTGGTTGACTTGCTTACAAAGAGCTTTCATCTTTCGTTCCATCATAAATTGAAACTGCACAAAATCCCATTTATCAGCACTATCCTTACTGGTTTGGGAGGATTCACCACCGTAATTTGAACTTTGTTCACTGCTCCAATTAATCATATTAACCTCTTCTTCTTTGTGTTGAGGAAGAGGGTTGTCTTGCATATGAGGTTGGTCGGGTTTAGTCACCATGATCTCACCATTATCAATTAAATCCTAGATCTTATGTTTCAAGGCCCAACAATCCTGAGTATCATGTCCTGGCACTCCAGCATGATAAGCACACTTCTGATTAGCATTAAAACCCTTCACATTCGGGTTGGATGGTGGAAGAAGTTGAGTAATTTTCTTCTAAGTTGTCAGAAGATTGATAATGTTCTCGAGTGAGTCCCCTAAGGGTGTGAACATTCGATTGCGTCGGACTTCTCCACTCTTTGGCAATAGAGAGTTTGAAGACTATGCTTGAAAGGGGGAGTAATTTCTCCTCTAAATAGGCATGTTATGATTGCCTTTCTGACCTTGTAGTATCAATGAAACATCCTCCTCTTTCTTCTTATGGACCCTCCGGGGGTTGTTTCCATAACTTCCGGACTGGATGTGCTCAGCAATAGCTTTTAAAGTGGCAAGGTCTTGAATCTTTCCTGACTTCAATCCCATTTCAGTCATTTTTCCGTGTTTGATCATTTCAGAACATGGCTTGCCAATGCCAGCTAAAACTCTCTCATAGAAAGGAGCTTCTTGTATGTCTATGAAGGTCATCACCATCTCAGACTCAGTCATAGAGGGAATAACTTGGGCAGCAAGGCGCCTTCACCTTTGAGCATATTCTCTGAAAGACTTATTGGCTTGTTTCGTGACCTTGGTAATTTGGTACGGGTCTAGAGCCATCTAAGACTAGAAACGGTACAGACTGAGGAAGGCATGAGCTAGCTCCTCCCAGCTATGAATCGTAGAGTTATCTAATCTGGTATACCATGACCTGGCTTCTCCAGATAGACTTTTTTGGAATAGTTGCATTCTGAGCTTCTCATCCTCGGCATAAGATCCGAGTTCTCTAATGAATTCCTTCAAATGTGTGTAAGGATCTCCCAACCCATCATATTTTTCAAAGTCAGGAATTTTGAACTTCTCTGGATAATGCACACCAGGGAATATACAAAGGTCGGGATATGAAACACTTCCTTATGCTCCAATCCCTTTGATAGAATGAATGGTCTCTTCCATTTAAAGAACTTTCTTCCCGATATCACCGATGTCTAGTTCTTCTTTGAGATGGGTAATTTCAGGGGTTTTGTTGGTTTTATCCAACTGAAGCTCAGGTACTGGAACTGCTTTATCCGGACCTTGGGTTCCTCCCTGTATAGAGGATTCTGTATGTATAGGTATTCGTGGACCCTGAGTAGACTGATGTAATTCTTTAAGCAGAATAACCAAATTTGTAACTTATTTTCTTAATCCATCAAACTCCTCACGAGAGACAAGAGTAGGATTAGATTGGTCAAATGGAGACATAATTTGTAAGACCCCAACTTTTTAATAAATAAAATTGAATTTCCTCTATTCATTATCTTGAAATAATAAGGGGTTAATTTGATATAATGCTTTGGTTACGGGTGAAATGTACAAATTTTGCAAAATAAGCAAGTGGTTATAAAATATTCATTGTTGTCGGGGAATATTCGTTTGGTCGTGGAATATTCTTATTGTCAGGGAATATTCGTATGACGGCGCAGCCATTTGTGGGCCCCATAACAGAAAACGGTCGGATGAAGAAAACGACAAGTTTGAGTTTTTATAAATAACGGTAATTATTATTATTAACTTTGTTGGATTACACGGTGGTTAATATCTGATACACTGCGTGGTTAAAGAAGACGCTTTGGCGGTATTTGTAAAGTATTTTTGAATTATTGATTCTTACGTAAGAAGACACTACTCAATAATTGTTATAGTAATTACTGTTCAATATTTTATTTTATTGATTCAATAATTGTTGCTTTGATATTTTATATTATTGTTGTTTCAATAATTATCATTGCACAATATTTTCATTATCAGATCAATAATTCATATTATTTGAATAATATTATTAGATAGCATTATTGGCAATGTCTAAGGAAGTTCTGTCAGAAAAGGGTTTGGTCACCTATCAATTGCGCCAAAGAAGGAGAAATCCTTATCGAAAAGCCCCCTTTTTCCCAGGAGCGACACTGGTTGTCATAATTGTGATTACGTAATATTATTTGTGAATAATTAATTATTGATTTATATGATAAGGAAATATTTATTTTATGTGGACATAAATGATGGATAGGAAAATATTTATTTTTTGTGGATATAAATGAATGAATTAATGCTGGGGCATTTTATCAGTATTTTGTCGGAATGGAGGTATTAAAAATCGTCCGTATGTGGATTTCAGGCATTTTTCGTTTGGAATTTGGAAAAACATAAAGCTACAAAGTTGTAGAGAATTTAATTTCTTATGGAATGGACATAAAATTCATATTTTTCTAATAAAAGGGTTTTTTTATTATGAATTATTGAAGTTTCGGAAATTAAATATTTTTATTAAAATTATGGGTGGGACCCACTTTTGTTTTTTTGAAAACATGTGCTGAGATTTTTTTTTTCAAAGAAGCATGCTCAGTTTGTTCAAAAGAGGTGGCGTAGAAGAGAAAAAATAAATTAATATTTTATTAATTTAGTCTCCTTTGGCGTTCTAGCATTTTTCCTATAAATAGGGTGCTTAGTTAGAATTGAAAATCACACCAGAAACAAGTTTTTTCTCTCTATATATTATCGAGCGTATTTTGTGAGTATTTAGATACTTTGAGAGTTGCTATTCAGTGCAAGTTTTCTTCAGCATCATATCTGATATTCCATTCAGAAATATTGTTCTTTTGAGGTAAGGGATGTTATTTTCTTCGTAAATGATATTATTTCTTTCAATATTATTATGCTAAAATATTGGTATGAATATTATTATGGAATTTCTACCTTTTTGTGTCGGGGTTACTATTCATATATACGACACTATTCACATATACAAAACTATTCACGAATACGGCACTATTCACCGAAAAATAAAAATTTCTCTTCTTTGTCCCAGATGTCTATTATGGTTAGTATTGTATCCGTGTTTTGATCTTCATTCTTGAATTTAACTCCACTATAGTTTATTATGGAGTATTTTTAAACTTGGATTATCTAAAGTACGAATCTCTAATCTTTGTCCTTTTATCTCACTGGATTCCTTTTTTAAAATATTTTTCATCATCCTCAGTCCTTAATGGTGATACTTGATGAATATCTTTGGCCTGTAGTGCAAAGATGAATGATTACCTGATGAATATCTTCTACCAGTAGTAAAAAGATGAGCAGTGTTGAGATGAACATGACCAACTGGTGATACAAATGAATATCTTTGGCCCGTAGTGCAAAGATGAATATTTGATGCAAGATATATATTGATTGATGTTACAGGGATAAAATATTGATGATGGACTTTTAAATTCATAGATGATAGTATATTTCATTCTCTACTTAACTCTTCTAATGAATTGTTATTTCCACTGCAGTAGTTGATCAAAAAATTGTTTTCTATTATATTCTATAAGATTTTTCCCTGTTGAAGGCTAAGGATAGTTTGTTGTACATTATCTTAGTCATAATATTCTTTACTGTGCTAGTTGAGCTCACCCTTTTCCTTTTTGTTCCATTTTTCTTCTCAGGAAGTGAGAATATAGTGTGGAGTAGTCAGGGTGTGGAGTAATGTTCCATGGCAATTGTTATAGTAGTCCTCACTATTTGTAAAATAGTGAATCAATAATTGTAATGAGAACTTATTTGAGTGTGGATATTGTCTAGAGGATAATATTTGTATTTAAACTCACAGTATTTGTGTTGTCGTATTTTGCACGACAATTGTAATAATGAAGTTGTAGTTGTTTTTTGTACCATGTATTTAGCGACTTAGAATGGGTGATGTATACCTATTTTGGGGGCATCACATAATTGGCCATAAGCTCGTTGCCTTTTTGGACTTTGAACGGGTAACAGGCCCAATTGTTTCCCTACAAAAACTGACGTAGTTTAGTCTTTAGGGAATGTATAAATGTTTACATGCTATCATGATATGTCCGTTGTAGGAGTATTATCCTGCAAAATGAATGTCAGCTGTTTGTATAGCATGTCAAGTTTTAAATATGCATGTACGCATATTTCTTCATATTTCCCATTACATTGAGATTGATATAGAATGAAATTACAAGTAATTGAATTTACGAGTAATTTAAATGGGAAAGTATGAAGAGACTTCCCTTCGCATTTGGTTTATCAGAGGCTGACCTATCTTAGGTTACTCTCGCGGCTTTTTGGCATGAAGGTTCCCAGATCATCGCAATTTACTTGACGGGAAATTAATCTGGTCTTTCAACTAAAGCGAATCTGGGTGGTGCTTTTCGTAAGCCTCGTTGGAATTAGTCTCCCTACAAGTTCAGTACTCAAACACCAACAGGATAGCCTCCTAATGGAGGGACCACACAACATACATTCACATACAACGTGTCTCACCGTATGGAAATGATGACATGTGCAAAGCACTTTAAATATCATAAGCATATATAGTGTGAAGCACTAAGTGCAGTAAGTAAATGCATTCGTACACATCCATTCAAATGTAAATGCAACATCCACACACAAGCACATAACAGTTTTGAAAAGCTTGTAGTAGCGGCTTAAACTCTCATACTGGTTGTCCCCAGCAGAGTCGCCACCTATCGACATCGGGATTTTTATTTACCTATTTTCTGTTCTTGTCTTTTGGTGTTTTCATGTTAGGTGAGATTTGTTTGAAAAAATAAGTTGTGAAAAGGTCCGACATGTATATGTCAATGATTGGATTGTAAGAGTCACAAGTTGGTATTTTTAAATGATTGTACCAACTCAACCAAGAAAAGGTTTGCTCATTAACCACGTGATGTAACACTGTTTAACTGGTCTGTGAAACAAAGATTAGTTAGGGTCCGGGAGCTTGATTATGCGAAGGGAAGGTGTTAGGCACCCCTCGACATCCGTGGTACCACGGTGACCGCCACTTTTCAATTAAACTATTATATGAATATGTGTGTGTGTGTGAGGGTCCATGTGCAATTATTTGGAAGTAGTGTTATGTCTCGCTTGCCCCTATACACAAAGGGTTTGAATTTGTATAAAAGTTCAGTTTTAACAAGATATAGTAGTGATGTTTTGTTAAAGAAGTTTTTCAAACCCTTATGCTCAATAGTAATTGAGGCCTTTGATACTTCCATTTTATTATATGTTCGGCTTGATTGATTTTTATTTTTGAGATGCGAAGCATCTTCGAGAAAATAATGTACAAAGCAGTGCCGAATTCCTTGTGGGCATGAAAGCCATCTAAGGAAATTCAAACATTGTGAATAATTTACAAGCTGATTACAACTGAAAATGTGCATCATGGGAACCGAATCTAGATTCAGGAGACAGAATTTGTGATCACATGATTCATAGGCTCACATGATGCCGCAGTTTATATGAAAGTTATGGCGATTATATATATAAAAGTCATATATATATATATATATATATATATATATATATATATACAAATGATCGACCACCACGAAGTAAACTTCATGGGGGATTGGAAATGTAAATATATATAGAGGCGATCAACCACCATGAAGCATCTCCATAGGGGAACGAAAAATGTAAATAAAGCGGTAAAAATGATCAACCGCCACGTAAGTAAACTCCAAAGGGACTAAATATAAAAAGCGGTAAAAGGCCATGAAGTAAACTCCGGGCTGGCGAAAAATATATATATATATATATATATATATATATATATATATATATATATATATATATATATATATGTGTGTGTGTGTGTGTGTGTGTGTGTGTGTGTATAAAAGCAAAGAACGCACTTTTGATATAAAATCGAGGCTCATCTAACAAAGTTCAACAATGCTTTTATATATATATATATATATATATATATATATATATAGACTAACATTATCGAGTTATGCCTCGATTTAGCCTCAGATTTTTCATTGGGCGTTTCTTTTATATATATATATATATATATATATATATATATATATATATATATATATATATATATATATATATATAAATGAAATAAAAAGCCACGAATGAAATCAAGGGCATACACATGCAACACGACTCAACGTGAAGAACTGTGTGTGCACAGTAGTGGAGAAAGGCTTTTAAAAGTGTAAGAAAGCTTACAGTGGACTGCCAAAGAAGACTTCAATAGCTTTAAAATGGATGAAAACTCGGTTCCTAAAGGTAAAATATTATAGAATATAAGCTCACGAGTGTTTAAAATGAGAAAGCACTCCGTTTATAATGTATTCAGAGCAAATTGGACAGGACTTCCTCGCCTTTTCTCTCTACCAAATGGCCACCCCAAGCCCTCTATTTATAGAGGGGGGCATGCAGTGTACTGCAATGCAGCCGTGAGGTGCACACTGTGGTCGCTCGGGGTTCCCTGTGCTCTGCAGAGTCCATTGTCTCAAATCGCACGTGCACGCATGCAACGTGATGTCCGCTCAAACTTTCAAAACTTCAATTCGGGCATCCGATTGAGGTGTATAAGACCTTTTTTAGAGTTCTATTATCGAGAGCTACACAATGACATGGGATTAGAGGTTGTACGAAGTCAGGAAGATGGGACCATGCCCTGGGTCTTCAAGTCTTCAAATTATATTCGGTGTGCTATCCTGTGTAGTAGTTACTCGGGATTCAAGCTATTGGTTCTTGTAGGAATTTTTTGTGTGTAATTTATGTTGAACTGGTGTTGAGACGGCGCAGATGTAGGATCGAAGTGGCAAAATAATGATTTTAGCCCTCACCGGGTTTATCTTCGATTTGGGCTGATTTAACAGTCGTTGCTCAGGGTTATCTTTGAGATTGGACTGCTGCAAGTGCTGAATGTCCTCAGGGTTATCTCTGAGGTGTGCCTGACCTCCCGGGGTTGTCTCCGGGGTTGAGACTGAGTGCCTCAGGGTTATCTTCGAGGTTGAAGCTGACTACAAAGGTTGAAATGAGCTTTTTCGGGGTTATCTCCAGAACTGCAACTGCATTCCTCGGGGTTGTCTCTGAGGCTGAGGCTGAAACTCCCGGTGTTATTTTTGAAATTGGAACTATGTATGTCGGGGTTGTCTCCGAGATGGAACTGCCTTCTTCGAGGTTATTTCTGGAATTGGAATTGCATCCCTTGGGGTTATCTCCAAGGTTGAGGGTGAAACTCCCGGTATTGTTTTCGGGATTGGAACTAAGTATCTCGGGGTTATCTCCGAGATGGGAGTATCCCAGGGTTATCTCTGGGATTGAGCTGAGTTGTCCTCCAGGGTTATCTCTAAAAGACGATTCTGCCCTCCTCCAAATGTTAATAACATGAATGCAAAATTTCGAGTGTCTACATTATGTATACACTCCCACCCCATCCATCCCCCACCCGCCCACCCACCCACCCACTAACCAACTAAAAATAATATTTATTGATTATGTATACACTCCCACCCCGCCCAACCCCCACCCCATCCCACCGCATACCCACCCCCACCCTCACTTCCATTCCCCACCCCTACCACCACCACCACCCCCCAAAAAATTATATTTACTAATTATGTATACAACCCCACCCCAGCCCACCCTCAACTCCCAAAAATAATATTTACTTATTATGTATACACCCACCCCGTCCATTACCCCACCTTCCCCCAAAAAAAATAATTTTTAATTATTATGTATACACCCCCACTCGCCCAACCCCACCCTTCTCAAAAAAATAATATTCAGTGATTATATATACACCTCACACCCCACCCCTGCCCACCCCCAACACCCCTCCCCCTAAAAAAAATAATAATATTTAGTGTTTCTACTAGTAAGTTTTAAGTTACTAGTAATAATAACAGAAATTGCATGATATTATGGTCATTTCAGAAAAAAAAATTGAGGTTAATTTTGTCTAGCAATTTTTAATCCTAAATGGTAGGGATTATAATACCAGGTAAAATATTGTATTAAATAATCCCACATCTTAAGCTATTTTATAATCCCAGGACTAATAGTCCCAAGCTCAAATTGAAAAATAAACAAGACACTTGGGTTATGTTTGTTTGCAAGAATTATACTTAAGATAGGACTTTTAATCTCAAGTGTCTTGTTTGTTTTCAAATTTAGACTTAGGACTGTTAGTCTAAGGATTATAAAATGTCTTAATAGTCTTGAGATTATAATTATAATCTCGGGATTATAATCCTTAGATTAATAGTCTTGGGATTATAATCTCATGGATTATAATCCCGGGATTATAATCCTTGCAAACAAACATAGCATTGGGCTATGTTTGTTTGGAAGGATTACACTTGGGATAGAACTATTAATCTCAAGGCTATGTTTGTTTGCAATGATTATACTTGGGGTGGGACTATTAATCCCCAAATGTCTTGTTTATTTTCAAATTTAGACTTGGGACTATTAGTCTAAGAATTATAAAATGACTGAATAGTCTTTAGATTAATGTAATTTTAATCCCGGGATTATAATCTTAGGATTAATAGTCTTGGATTATAATCCCATGAATTATAATATCGGGATTATAATTCGTGCAAACAAACATAGCCTTATTGTATAACTTATTATTACATTAGTTACTATAATCCTAGGATTAATAAGCTATGTTTGTTTGTAAGAATTATAATTTTAGAATTATAATTTATGATATTATAATCCCAAGACTATTAATCCTAGGATTATAATCCCGGGATTATAATTATAATCTCAAGACTATTAAGTCATTTTATAATCCCTAGACTAATAGTTCTAAGTTCAAATTTAAAAACAAACAAGACACTTGGGATTAATAGTCATATCCCATGTGTAATTCTTGCAAACAAACATAGCCTAGGAGTATACTCTAATCAAAGAAACCGCGCAAGGCTTTTCCACCTAATATTACTCATTCCGTTCTAAAAAATGATTAAAATATATATATAAAAATTGTTTATGAAAAGATAAGAGAAAGTATATATAATAAAAAATAATCAAGTCATTTATTGAAATCTATTTTTATAAAAAAAAATAAAACTACTCATTATTTTATATAATCTTGTCGGACCACTAAAAATAAATTTTTTAAAAAATTATTCTCTTTCCTCTATTTTTACTTTTTCAATTGATGTTAATTGTACTTTGCTTATCTTTTAGGGGACAGAGGGAGAATACTTTAATGAAAAAAAAGAGGTTAAATATACTTTTCTCCATTCTACTTGACCTCGATTTACAAATGCATCAATGAATTGAATTTTTTTACAATCGAGTCAGTGAACTACAAATATTTATCAAATCATTACAAAATCTGTTATATGAGTTGACTTTAAACAGAAACTTGGCATGTGGCTTACACATGTGAGAGAGAAATTAAATTTTTACACACTTGTCTATATAGTCTGTCAAGGTGAAAAACTTACAATATTTTGATACTAAAATTAACTAAATTTAGATTAAACCAAAATAAAAATTTCAAAGTACAATACTTAAAAATATAAATTAAATAAATAACTTAAATATGTTAAAATAAATTACTTAAACAAACTTATTTATACAAACGAACAGATTAAACAAATTAGCATCATCTAAAATTCTTAATCTCTTATCACTGTACATCATCATCTTCACCATTAGAGATGGTGGATGGGATCATAGATCAATAAGGGGGAGAGAAAATTTTAACTGAGACCTATTTCCTCTCTCTTTCTCTCTCATCCTCTTCCCTTAAATCATACTTTTCATAGTTGATTGGATATGGCTGATTGGGTATTCTCTCATCCTCTCTCATCCTTTTTCTTTGAATTAATTGGGTATGGCTGATGGTTATTGTTGTTGTACTGCCAAATCATCGCCATCGTGTCTGTAAAATCATCAACGTCTTGTTGCCTACAGTCAGATCTGAACTAGATCAGAGCAAATCAGAACAATTTGGTTTTCGTTTTACCCATCACCATTTTTATGTTTAAATTTCAGCTGCAAATTTAGAGAGAGAAATTTAGAACTTAGTTGCTTTGATTTTTATGAGTTTCAGATTTTTGTTTTCGAATTATTTTGGATTTGGATTTATGGTGAAGAAGATGATGAATTAAATTTGGATTTGTTTAATTTATTCAATTTGTTTAAATTGTTTGATTTGTGTAATTTATTTTTTTTGAAACAAACTAAAAAATGAAAGATTTTTAAATTATTATTTTTAATATACGTCATCTCTGCTATAGATTGCCACGTCAATTATATTGCCGCGTATTATGTAATATTATGTCACGTATTGCCACCTCAATTTTTTGTTAAATGTTTAACGGAGACAGACGATTTTATCATTTTTTGTAATAACGTATAGTTCAATGAATTGATCGTAAAAAAAATTAGTCCAATAATGTATTTGTAAATCGAGGTCGAGTAGAATAAGAAAAAATTTATTTAACCCGAAAAAAAGTGTAAGACTTTTTCACTGAATAGTATACTTTTGGAGACTCATTCAATAATTCACGCTGAATAAACTAATACTCCATGTTTCAAATTATAAAATCAGTATTAACCTTCTAAAAGTTAATTCAAACTATGTTTATATTTAAAATTAAAATAATTTATTTAAATTTTCAAAATAATAAATCTTATAATTAGTAGTACTTTTCAAATAGTTTACTAATTGAATACATGTTAATTTTAAGTTTTAAAATATTTTGAAATGACTTTTCAAAAGTCAATTTTGATTTTATAATTTGGAATGGATAGACTATTAGTTTATTCGGTGTGAATTATTGAATGAGACTCTCCAAAAGTAATACTACAATCAAGTGGAAAAGCTTACACATAAATTTATAAATATATAAAATATAAGAAAGTAATTATTCTCTTCCAAATATAAGAGTTATTTTTTTTTTCGAAGTCAATTTAAAATACAGGTAAATTTTTAAATATATAATTTTTTTTAAAAAAAATTCATTATACAAAAATCAAATTTAATGGTATCTCGTTACTTCACTTTGTGTGCTATAAAACGTCCACGAAGTCCACAAAAGTTTGAATCAAAGACGATATCAGTAGATGGCACTAGTGAAATCTTATTTCAACTAAAAAGTATAAAATTGCAATATAGTGAAATCTTATTTCTACTTAGAAAGTATAGAATTATTATTATTATTATATAATAATAATAATAAATAAATAAATAAAAGAATTATAAATTGACATTGTGCAATAATTTTTTTTAATAATTAAATATTAATTTTATTTTTTCTAAAAGCATAATTGAATTTGAAATGTAAGTTACTATTTTTTTTATTTCGCTTGAAAAGTTATATTCTTTTAGTAGATAATTTAATAATTGATTTAATTAAAATTAAAGAGTCCATTAATTAGGGTTTTAGTAACTCCTATATTGTTTCCTATTTATATTTAAATAGTTGAGATGTAACCTTAATCCTATTCTAATTTGGTTAGTTAAATTCCCGAGTAGAATACTAAACACACTACAACCCATTAGAAAAATCATAAGTAATTCATCCGATGTCGGAATTGAGTGAATCCAAAGCCTAATTCTTCAGTTTTTCGTCCTCTACAATTTTGAAGAGAAAGAGAAGTTATTTGAAATCATATTCATGCCTTAAATTGGTAAAAACCGCAACCTATCCTGATTTTCGTCACTATTTTTAGCCCTGATTTTGAAAATTCGTAACTCAGACATATTAACTTCAAATCGAGTGTTTCTCGAGCCTATTTCATGTATCTTTTCGAGAGCTACAATTTTCGTGAAGATATGAAGAAAATTTAAAGAATCTAAAAGACCCGAAGGTTGAATTCTTTGTTGTTGTGTATTGATGAACGACAAACAAGAAATGTAAATATTATTTTGTATTTTAATTTTAAGTTTAGTTATGACACTTTTTAAATTAGAGATTATTTTTGATCAAAATAGAAACATGAAATTAGAAGTCATGATAATCGGAAAGAGAAGATAAATTTATATTAAGGAATATAATTTGATGGAATGTAAACATTAAAATATTAAAATTATTTTCTATATCTCTAGGTATATTGTGTGGGTTATATATCTTAATTCAATCGTTGGATCGTTATAATTTTTGGATATATTATACATATATAAGCTGAGAATTACTATCACAACAAGAAAATGTCCCATCAACGACCAGATTAATCTATGACCGCCGTATTCGGTAGCTAATACCGGTTATAGCGGCTACTTTTAGCGACCGTAGGCCAAACCCTTCACTAGTTTTATTAGCGACCGCCTAACGGTTGCTGATCAGTCGCTAGTATATTTTTTCCGCCTTAAATTTGGAGCTGAGGTTTCGGTGGGAGAATTTTTGCGGCTGATTCCTAATGGCGACCGCTATCGGTTACTATAAATTCCACGTCAATTAAAAACAGCCACCGGGGACGGTCATAGATTCTTTTAAATATCAGAACCAGACAGTCGACCAAGCATCCCAGCATGCAAAAAGAAAAAGAAGAGGGAGAGGGAGACGTGAAGAAGGGGGAGAAGATGGAAGTGAGGAAGTCGCCGTTGTTGCCACTAGCGCCGTTGTTGCCGCCGCCGACCAAGCCAGGCCACCATAATGATGAGGTAATCCTATTTTTAGCTTTTTTACTCTACATATGGTGAAATGAAATTAATTTTTTGATATATATATATATATATATATATATATATATATGTATTTGAATATACATAGTTCATATGTGTCTCTCTAGATATGGTGTAATTTGAAGATAATGGTTTGTGATTTTTTATCGTATTTTGTATATATATTTTTTAATTGTATTATAGTGAAAAAGAGGAAGTATATGTGTATTGATATTGGTTATAGAATTTTGTGTTGAAAATGTAGTTGTTCTTTTGTAATTTGATTAAGTAAAATTGGTATTGATATTAGTTATTTAATTATATTATTTTAAATTGAACATAAATTAATTAAAATAATTTAATATCCATTATTCTATAATATTAATAAAATACATAAATTAAATATTAAACTAAATTAAATAAATATAATAACATATAAACAAAGAAAAGTAAAATAATTAATATAACAAAAAATAATACAAATTAAAGTAAAGAAAATAAAATAAAAAAAAAATCCTTAGTTTACTTAATTTTCCCTACTAAAATCAACAAACTAGCATTTACTTAGTTTTCACTACTAAGTTTATATCAACTAAGTAGTGTTTATTTATTTAATATTACTTAGTTTCCTAATACTAAAATAAATTATGTACCATTAATTTACTTAGTTTTACACTACTAAATAAAATAAAATAATATAATAACATAAATTAAAATTACTTCGTATAATATAAGATAATATAATATAAATTAAATAATATATAATAACATGACATGACATAACATAACATAAAATGAAATAAATTAATTAACTTAATTACATTTCTTAAATTTATTAATTTAAATAATATAATATCATATAATATAATACAAAATAATTTTTTTTAAAACTAGAATGACAATGATTTAATTAAAATAAATAAAAGAGAGAACATAGTTTATCAATAACTCAACTGCAACATCCTTAAAACCAATTTTTTTCCGAATGTTTTGTAACTAAATATCAGCATTTTCTTGGCAAATTGTTTCTCTCACAATCTCTATTATGAAAGTATAATATGAATCTGCGATCAACCTGCCTCGTCTTGATTTTGACTCCATAAAACAGTATCCCGAAATATATACAACAAATTGTGGAAAGATGAAAGTGTTCACTTATTGAAAGATAATTTGTCATAATTAGATGGAAACTTCATGTTATAATAAAACAAATACCTTCATCATCGCCCATGAGTAATAACTTTTTGGAGAAGAGTTAAGGACTGCCTTGCATGCAGAATTCAACATAGCAGATGCAGCTAATACTCCAACTGGTTCCTCGACAGCAAAAAAAGTATGGGTCATACTTCTTATTTGTGTCTCATACTTGAAATAATTGAATTACTGCAGACATTACTCACTGTTCCATCATAACATATGACAACATTTTGAAGGAGGGCCATTAAGCTGTTAAACAAAGTTCCAGGTTCAGCAACCCTCTAGATGAACGAAAGACCACTTCTTTACTAGGAATGAATCATCGCCTAATATGGGTCCAATCCATGAAATAGACAGCTTCTCACCACTCTGAATTCCTCAGATGGGTAGTTCTCACAGAAGGGGTACTTGTCCTGAAAATGAGAAGCGATGTCAACTGCAGAACCCCTTCTAATAAAGTAAATTATCAAAAAGTGGTTCCCCATGCATATTGTAACACCTCCTTCCCGAATAGGAAAGGGAGGACACACATAAAGCACAACAAACCTCAAAATTAGTAAACAGAGCACTAATGACTTCAAAATATTAATAATGATATCCATCAATGAAGTACTAAATACAATTCTCCAACCAGAGTCAAAATAATTAAAACCAAAAATCGAATCAACGTAGATGGTCAAAGGCAACACTCTCATCACACTAGCCCTGAATCACCCTGCAAACTTTAGGAAGAAAACAAGATAAGTAAATCAACCGCCTAAAGACGGATATAGATAATACAAAGATGTATAACTGAAATACGAAATCAACTGAAGCAACATACTTAACAAAGCCTCAAGCTTAAAGACTGATGAAAATATGATATCCAAAGTCTAAATAGTGTAATAACCCGAGATTTTCTATATAAAATAAATAAGAAATTTTGCGTATAAATTTTTTTTTTATTTAATGATGAGACTAAGTGTCAAGTAAAGTGAACGATAAATGCGAATACATTTATTACTTGAAAAATTAGAAATAATTTTGGAATTATTAATTACCACAAATTATATGGTAATAAATTTCGTAGTTTAAATGTTTTTATTAATTATTTTCCATGAAAACATGATTGGAAATAATATATGATGTGATAATTAGATTTATATAATAAATATTTTATTATATGAATTGTTCAGAATATTTAAGTTAATTATTTTAACTTGATTATTGATGATGTGTACAAAGAATAAGTCAGACATGAGATCCAAACCCTGGATTGGGATTGTGATCAAGAGATGAAAATAATAATATTATATTATTTTACAATTACCATAATTATGTATCGGTATATCTTGAGATGAGATAATATCGAAAAGAACGACGGCCAATTAGGTCATCAAAGCATATTACCGTGCTGTGAAACCCTAATTATTAAACTCAGTTATGGGATATTTCTGAGTAGTGACTGTGTATATGAAGTTACTGTGAATAAGAATATCGGTAATTAGAAGAAACCCTAATTACTGTTGTACGTCGATAATTAGGACAAACCCTAATTATTATAACCCTAACCGGTTGAAATTAGAAACCGTAAACGATCGTGTTAGTAACATACACGAGATAATTAAAGAACCACTAATGGTCAATTAGAAATCCTAATTGATGACGTTGAGAGACCCTAATTTTAATTCTGGGTTTAATTTCGATGTTATCAGTATAAGTGTTTTAATTTACCAAAGGATAGAAGTTAATTGGTAAATTATAAGAATTAAATCTAGTGATTAAATATTACATTTAATTGCCTTGTACAAGATTGCCCATACACTCTTAAACAAAGCCAACCATCACCCATAACAAATCAGAAGCAAGAATCAAGATTTTTTGGCAAAAAGGGTATAAGAACACTAAACCTAGAAATCCTTTGATTCGATGTTATTTGATGCAATTGATTGTTTAAAGTTGTGTAATAGAATGTTAATTGAAGATATGAGTTGATAAATCAAAGACCCATAACATCAAAGTGCACGAATTTGAAGATTTAAGCAAGTTGGAAAAACCGAATTCTGTTATTTTTTTTTACCAAATGTCAGAGGCCATAACTCTTTGCTCGATCATGAGTTTTGTTCTTCAAAAGTTGTTATGTGTAGCCTGATATGTGGTCTTTAATCTGCAAAAAGAATCAAGTCCATATCATGTATAAATTAGAAGTTATAGATGGTCAAACATGGTTGACCGATCATGATAAACTATTTTTGGGCAGTCTGTAATGGGGGCATTCTCGTCCACTTTTTGTGCTTTAAAAGGTCTAGGCTTTTGATATGTTGTAGTGCACTGAGTTAGGAAGCCATAGGCTTTGGAATGACCTCATTCCGATCTCGGATGAGGGAATTACGGTGATTGGAAGGAAATGTGTCAAATTTCTCAAAACCGAAAGTCAGCAATGGATGTGCTATTTGGGACACTGTTTCGATCAGTTAATGTTTCCAAAACCTTCTGGGCTTTTGGTATGTTATAGTACACCGAATAAGTTTCCATAGACTCAAACGGACTAAATCCGATATCGGAGAGGAGAGAGTTATGACATTTCAAAGTAGTAGTGTCAAAACTTCCCAACAAGTGCGGTGCAGTCCATTTGAACGGAATTTCTGGGCTGATGTGTTTGGAATTTGGAAATGGTCAAAGAATAAAAGTTGTAGCCCCAGAAGTTAGCTTTATGTGGGCTCAAGAATCGCTCAAAAATGTTTTAAAATGAAAGAGTTATGACTATTTTTAGTGAAAGAGGGTAAAAGCTGAAACGAGATTAAAAACTGTTATGAACGCCCACTTTTGACGACTGTTTGGGCTACCTAATGAACCCGAATTGGGTAATTCGTATTTTTTAAAATAGTCTTACATACCATGTATAACATATCCAAAAATCAGATTAATCGGAGTTATAAGCAATGCGTTAGAAAATCATAAAGTGAGCTATTGAAAAATTAGTATAAACCAAGTCCCACATCGACTAAATTGAGAACTTCACCATTTTCTAAACCTATAAATAGAAGGGCTTGGCCTTTGTTTCATTCACCAACAATAAGGCCTCCAATTTTTAGAAAGGCTTTGTTGTGGGAGAACTTTTTATAAAGATCTCCTTAGTTAAATTTTGGCGTGGAAGTGCGTATTCAGTTTGTGGAATTCAGTATTTAGGGTATGTTTCTTATTTAATTTTTGTAATGTTATTATTTTTAATTGTTAGTTAAAGTTTGAATTTTGAAGTTTAGTTAGTGTTGTTAATAAACTAGTTAGTTTACTATGTTTATTTTGGCTTTGAATTGATTATGTAAATGAGTTATTTGTGATGACTTTTAATATTTTGTGATGAATTTCATTAATTAATAATTATTAATGATATTAAAGTTATTTAATGATTATATTAAATAATTTAGTTTAAAAATGATTTTAATATTATAAAAATCATTTTAAATGAAAATAAGGTATTTAAAAATATTTTAAGTTATAAAATATAACTTTTAATATTTAAATGATAATTTCATTAATAATTAAATATTAATGATATTAAGATAATATTAATGATATTTAGTTTATTTAATGATTAATATTAAATAAATAGTTTAAAAATGGTTTTACTTATTTAAAAACCATTTAAAGAGGACATTAAGGATTTAAAAAATATTTTAAGTTATAATTAATGACTTTTAATATTTGGATAAATAGTACATTAATATTTAAATATTAATGGTAATTATTTGGGTAATATAAATATTTTAAAATAGTTTGAGTTATTATAAATAACTTTTATATTTTAGTAATGGTTTCATTAATAGTTTAGTATTAATTAAACTATTAATGATAATGGAATTGTTTAATGTTTAAATCATTTAATTATGATTCCGATATTTGAAAGTTATAATAGGTCAAACTAAATGACTTGAGAACCGATTATGAAGTTCGAATTTGAAGAAGAACACCTATAAGTAATGATTATATCACTATAGGCCCTTTAGTGATGTGATTTGAATTATTTTAAATTTTTCAATTTCGGAAATTGCGAAAATGATTAAAAATAAGATGTCCGATATTTCTGATGTTGAGGTATAGAATAAGAGTCTTAGACTCAAGATTTACCCGATAAAGTCGCTTCGACGACGTATAAACAAATGTCATACCTTATAAAAAAAGAAAGAAAAGACCATCAGTAAGAGCATGGATGAGATATTTGAAAAATGTATAAAATATTTCAAGTATAGAATAGAACTAAAAGTATGATCACCGTGATTATGTGATTAGACTATGTCTTTGATCGTAATAGAGCGATACTATGTGTTAAGATATATTGTTCTAATCGAAGCTAATGATCCGATTATTGATAGGTTGTGATAAAAGATAAAACCTAAGTTGAGATTTGTAATCAATTGAATCGAGCAAGTATCCTACCTTTGCACTTCCTTTATGCAATGGACATGAGTAAGAAGTTTTGTAATTATTCTATCCCCGCATGCATTATGTACTCTTTGATTATCGACATGTTAGCTCGGATATATATTCATTCATTGATTTCTATAAATGGTTATACAAGTGTCCCCACTTGGATAATCATGGCATTTGTTCACATGTTGATACACCTTTGTCAATTACCCGTATATATATGTTGAATTACATATTATTGTTGAGCAAGATTAAAAACTTTGGGTTTGGAACTGTGCATGTATGAACATCCCTATATGGGAAGATTTTTAAAGCGAATAATAGAGTGAGCGATGAATTTCGTTCAAGTTATGTAGTATTGATCAATCTGTCTGGTACAATCTGGGTGATCACACCCTCCGTGCTCGTAAGTTATGACGGTTTGAGGATAGAATTCCGCTAAACCTTTTGAAAATGAAAAGAATGTTCATAGTATGTTTCTTAAACCCTATTCAAGGTAGAGAGCGAGCCAAATTTAAAGAATTTGAAAGAGAGTTGTTATGTGAATTTTTATCAAGACAAATTACTTCACAACTTTCAATTCGTTGTAGAAGTGTTATGTAAAGAGAATACTTATATTCTTTCAAACTTATATATAATTGCTATTACTTGCTCGAGCACTTAAATGCTCATCCTTGCTTAAATTAAATGTTTTCATTATGTATGAAAGAAACTCAAGGCTCGTGTACGAACAAAGGAAAAGGAAAGCTGATCGAATAAGTGTGTATTATGAGTTAATGGTTATAGTTGTATTAGTATCTATTCAAGTATTGTAAGGAATGCATTTGAAGGTCACGTACCTGGGGAAGTAAACTTTGATGTATGTAAATTAAGTTCGAATGTATTATTATTTAGTAATATTCAGCTTAAAGAAATGGTATCGTGGAGAACCGAGTTCGGGTTTCAAGTACCTGGATTTGGGGTCGTCACAAATAGAATATATTCGAATCAACAAATTTAATGAAACAAACAAAAGAGTAAATAATGAACTGAAGTAACTAAATTAATTGAACTGAACAGAAACAAACAAAACTAATACAATGAAATAATAGGCTGAATCAAATTGATAGGTGTTATTTCATACCGACTGAGCACAAAAATATACATTGCCACACATGCAAGTCAAAATAATGCCACACATGTAAGTCAAAATAATGCCACACAGGCAAACCACACATTGGATTGCGAATCCAAATGTATGCAAATCGGATAGGTGTGTTTGGCACAACATCACCAATCTGCAGAACAGAAAACTAGGGTCAACTCATACGCCTCCCACAACAAAACACCAAATGGCTAACTTCCTTCGAAGCCAAAACGGAGACGCCGTTGACTAATCACACCGCCATGGAAAGTGTCATGTCTCGGTGCCGAGAGGATATACATGTGGTACCCCCACATGTGGTTATAGCTCAGGTATATCCTACGGTATATTCTAACAAAAATATCATGACACAACACATGTGACATAATACCAACAAAAGGGTTCTATATGTACATGTTGAACCAAATCAAATTATAATCACAATGTCTCAAAAAGAAGGTAGCAACATGTACCGCTCTATAATTATCAAAAATAAATACTAAACATGATAACCTAATTCAAAGAGTACAAATACGAGTCATATGTATCAACTCTAAAATGAAACGATTATATGAATTTCACAAGGAACAATTATGTGAAATAATAACAAAATTCGAAATAAAAAACAAAAATGAACAAATCAAATTTAACAAGAGTATCGCTGAAAGAGTACGAAATTCGTACTTGAATTAAGCAATGTAATATCCGAAATTATAAAAAAGATTATACTAATCTCCTTCAATTCGATCTACTAAAATAAAATAAAATTCTATTACAATTCTAACTATTATTAACAAAATATTATTAAATTTATTATGAAGTAAATATTAAAATTTTATCAACAAGGTTACTTAGTTTAAATTAATATACACAATTTTTATAGTCTTATTTTATGATGATTATATTCATTATAGTGCTCTGCAAAATTTTAAAGTTGGAATAGTTTAACCATGTACACACTATTGTACATAGTTAAAGTAAACAATTATGTTATATATATATATATATATATATATATATATATATATATATCAATCCCGATCACATGCTTCCCTTAAAAAGCTCACCTAACTCACCTATAAATAACCTGCCTTATTTTCGTTCTCTCCTGACTTTCGACTCCAAAAAAAAACGAAGCACCTCTCTCTCTTTGACACACACTAACCTCGCTGCCTCTCTCCAACTTTGTCGCTCATCTTCGCCTTGTCACTTACAAATCAACCCATCTCCTCAAGACTCAGCCCTAAAATCGCAGCGGCTTCCCATCTCTACGCGACGGCTTCTATCTTTCTCCTCGCGATAAATCTGTCGATTCACTGCAAGGTAACAAAATTAAATGTGGGTAGATGGATTTGCAAGCTTTTAGTGTTGAATTAGGCTTAATTTTGTACATTTTGTGTTTTGGTTTTCAATAATTGGTTTTTTAGGGCTAAAAATTATTGAGAGGCAAACCCTAGAATTTGCTTAATCCATTTCCGTCAGATAATTTTTGAGGGGCTAATGACTGAAAATTTTCGTTTGTTTCACAAAAAGAGTAAATGAGTAAATGATTTATTTTTGACTTAGAAATTTTCCTTCGGTGTGGTTGTGATTTATTGTTGATTTGCACCAAAAAATAAGTAAATGATTTATTTTTGACTTAGAAAATGGGAATCCAATATATGGAACTTAGGCTGGAGCTTCTGTCTATACTTGACAACACTTTCACTTGTGTGTTTTCTATATATTCCTAAAAGCTGAGTTTTTGAAAGGAGGAGAAATTTATTGTTGCTATTGATAAAGAACAATCATGCCATGACTGTTTCTTTCCGAAGGATATACACCTGTGTTGAGCACATGCGTTGGGGCAGGCACCAATATGCCATTTTTTTTCTTTCTTTTGAACTGTTTTTAATGTCTTATGCACTGTGGGATGGGGTACGAGAGTATGAAATGAGTTTTCAGGTGTTCTGTGACTACAAGCATTTTGAAACTTTCGCACCAATTTGCAGGGGTTTAAATAGGGTAGAGTAGAATTACAAGTGTGTTGGTATAATCTATATCTATATAACAGAAAACTTGGATTCTTTTGTTCTGTTTGATACTATCGCTAGGCAAGTAGTTTTAGACCAATTTATATGAAAAATATATACTCCCTCTGTCCTAATTCACTGTATAATGTTATTAGAAATCAAGCTACATTCACTGTATAATGTTAAAATGTAGGTGAGTTTCATGTTTATAGCAAATTAGCATCTGATGTTTCAAAAAAACTTATTAGGCTAAAGTTCAATTTTAAACCGAGAAATATGAAAAACATTATAGATAAATGTGTCAGGTGTGCCATGACATTCAAAGCGAAATGAAGTATGTTTTAACTGTTAGGTGTTAGTTACTTGAAATAAATTACTTGCATTTGATAGGCTATTGTTGCTTCATAGTCTTACTCAAATGGAGGGGAATGCGTTTGTATACATTGGGGATACAATTTTATACGACGTGCTTTCGTATAACTAATAAACAACTAGTAATGCCAAATTGAAAATGTAAACTGACTAAGTAAAATGGCAGAGGCCTTGAGGATTAACCTCAAGGTTACTGGCTCCAATCACCATACTTACTTAGGAACTAGGAAATTATCAAGCAAGCCCAACTTTACATTTGTGTGATGATCTACTCTATTGTATTAATCTGCAAATGCATTGAGAAATGAAGAGTTAAAACTTATGATTCTTTTGGATATGATTTTAGGAAGGACATGAGCAGTTAATAAAAGAAATTTCAATTTCTCACGTTTGGTGGAGAAGAATCAGTTATAACATTGAACAAGATATAGAGAGTTTCTAGGAATTTTCAGAAAATGAATTACTTACTTACACATATTGTTATATATCTCTTCCATTCTATTTACTTACACATAAAATTGAAAACTTCTTTGTTTACAGAGGAATGCTTGTGGTATGGTCTTCCAATGTGTGACAGATCAAGACAAATAATCCCCAGATTACTTCGAAAGATTAACAGAATGGAGCAAGAGATGGAGAACATGCGTGCCATAGGCAACAAAAGAAGAATAAAATTTATTGTTGCACTTGTTTGTTCTTGGTTATTAATTTTAATCATGTTATTGTAGATGGAGTAAATATTATCATTTGGGTTGATTAAACTTCTAGTATAGTTTGTTGTAACTTTATCCAAGATAGACTAAATATTGTCATTTGGGTTGTAGCCTTCTAGCATATGTAAGAATTGTTTTGTCTTTGTGTTTGTGTTTTTTTTTTGAACTTGTGGGTTATTCTTGCCTGGTTGTGAATTCTTAATGGCTGCCTCAAAGTATATGGTTATTTCTTTTAACATGTGATTTATTCAGTGTATAACTTGTATTAGTAACAACATGATAGTATTTTCTGTATGTAAGAACTATTTATTGATAATCTTTTTCCCAAATAAAATTCAAGACCAAGTGAGGTATACATACAGTCACACACAAACGCAATGATCAGAAAAGGAACTCCGACTTTTCTGTTGATTTTTCCTTCATTAATATTAAAGCTTGAATTGTGACTTGTCCTCATAAATGGCCTACAAAAGTGTGGACAAGTTTTGAGGGTCAGAGAACATGTCCTCTAAACCAGTGATCACCTTCACTTCATGTGGTGGATACTTTTCAATAATTAACTTATGTATCTCCTTTGTTAATATGATGTCTCCCTTGCTCACAATGTAGACTCCCATACTGATTCATAATTGTCTTTGAAACTCGCATACCCAAAAAATAGAGTAGACGTAGGTTTGCAAACTACATGAACAACGATCTCAATTCACCGGTGAACTTTTTTGCTCAAACATAATCTAACTTGGGATGCCTCAAATACAGAAAATAATCCATTCAATCTCATTAAATTTGAAACAAAAGATGAGATTTTAACCAATTAAAGAATTTACAAAGTGAATTGGTGACACATACTATATATGTGTAAACAACATCCAACATATCTACAACCATATGATTCAACAACAAAAATTAACCTACAACTTTAGCTGCCACAAGTGAGAACCTCAAGCCTACCAGCAGTGACAAATTCAATAGCAGCAGCAGCAGGAAAAGGAAAGAAATAGCAGCAACAACATGGGCAAGAGAACTCGGCCATCCCAAAATACTTCACTGAAAAGAACAACAAAAAAAAACATTACTCGGAATTTGAATCAAAAATCATACGAAAAATCTAGAATGCAGAAAGACATTAACATGATGCATCGAATTTTTAATTAGCTAAACTAGGAAATTCAAGAACACTTAAAAATGTCTATGACCGCCGCCCTGAAGAGAGGTAGCTATTTAGACTATATCTACAAGTTAACATGGTAGCACCAACCAAGGATACAAGAAATGACAAAACTGCTTCATCTAATCTTAAGTTGGGTCAATTAATTTTTTGTTCTCTTGTATTCAGCCATTATTATGCCACATGGTGTACAACATTCACTCATTTATTATTTCAACCTTCAAAATTATAGCCAAAATGGGAGAAACACGACAACAAATTTTATTAACCAAAAGAAGAAAATACAAAATAAAATTTAAAGAAGGATAAATCAAAAAATAGCTGGAAGGTTCAACAATCCCAGAGAGCATCAACGCAAAAATGGAAGAGATTTAATTCCAAGGTTATTCTAGGGTTTGCCTCTCAATAATTTTTAGCCCTAAAAAACCAATTATTGATAACCAAAACACAAAATGTAAAAAATTAAGCTTACTTCAACACTAAAAGTTTGCAAATCCATCTACCCACATCTAATTTTGTTACCTTGCAGTGAATCGGCGGATTTGTCGCGAGGAGATAGAAGTCGTCGCGAGGAGATGGGCTTATTCGTAAGTGACAGAGAGGAGATGAGCGCAGGAGAGAGGCAATGGGGTTAGTGTTGAAGAGAGAGAGACAACTGCTTCGTATTTTTTTGGAGTCGAAAGTCAGGATAGAACGGAAATAAGGCAGGGTATTTATAGGTGAGTTGGGTGAAGCTTTTTTAAGGGTAGTTCGTGGTCGGGATTAATATATATATATATATATATATATATATATATATATTATATATATATATATATATTTGAAGTTATACCAGCTCATTTATGTATACTTTTCATGAATCACTTCTCTGTTCTCAACAAAAGAATAAAATATATACGAAATTATAATATGCATCAAAATTGTACACTCACATGATTTCCGATCCTATCATACTCTACAAATGATTTTTATCCTAACACCCCCATTATTAATTAATTAATTTCCATCAAAGGTATAAAACAGATTTAATCTAAATGTCTTTAATGACTAATAAAATTATGCTTATGTCATCTGCATATTCATTCACCATCCATACACATTTATGGATTCAACCAATCAATAACCTCATGCGTCTATATATGTTTACTAAAATAATTTACTAAAATTCAGAATGCACTACCGATCAAAGACCATTTAAAGCAATTTTATTATAAATAGTAAAATTACAATACCTCTTGTTTTTTTCTTCTATTCTTGTTACCCCCGTTGCTGCTCTATCTTCTTTTTTCCTCAATTAACTTGTATCAGATATATTGCGAAGAAGACTAGGTTTAGTTATTTATTATTAATTAATAGGTCTTATTAATTCTCCTAATTATAATAGGATTTAATATTATCCACCAATATAATTAAAAGCAATTAGTTTTAAGACCCAATTTTATCAAATTAATTTACCCATCACTTATTATTATTTATTAGCCCACATAAATTAAATGACTACTTTAACCCAAATAAAAGACAAAATCAAAACAATATGTTTTAAGAATATAATTTTTTTTTTCGGGTATTACACATTGTACTTCCTGTTAAATTCCTGACAAAAGTGGTTCAATGGTGAACCACTTTCTTCAAGAATTCAATAGGAAGTACAGTACAATGAACCTGTTATTAGGAACTATTGAATTTCCTGCAAGTCTCCATTTGTCTCTCATATTTCCTAATAAGTCTGATTTTGCAGGAAATTCAAAATTTATTTGTTAATTAATTATCTGATCAATGATACCTTGGGTACAATCTCCACTGCACATTTAGTACATGCAGACCTTGAGGCAGATAAAGCTATGAGTAAAAAGTGTCTTCAGTTGGAAACCCTTCACTCTATGACAGTTGATTTTGGAAAAACATGAGTAACATACTGAAAGGGATAGGGTTTTAAAACTGAGGATGTTTCCCACTTTCATGGAGAGGTGGGCCACAACTAGTTTACACTTCTTAAAAAGTGTTGGGGATAAACTTTATCGACGACGACTGACTATCAAGATTGTAATCTTCTTCTTACACTTGGCGAGCAACACAACAATAGGATGATGATGCCGATGTAATCTTGTCATTGCTTAACTTTATGTTTAGTTTAGCTTTACATTAATTCAATAATAAATGTTTAGCTTTCTATTTATGTTTTGCTTTTTGTTATTGTAATACATCAAAAAAAGGTCATATATATTTATTATTTGGACAATTGTACGTATATGTTACTTAAAGATGACATTTGTATATATCTCTTCAATTCATATGGATATTGTGTTGGTTTATGTGTTTGTATATGGATGGATATTTTTTTGTATATGTATTTATATGGATGCATATTATTTTTATATAACGGTAATGTTTATATAGCAATAATATTGTGTTGGTTTATGTTTATATAGGGATAATATTGTGTTGATTTATTGTGTTGGTATATATAGCAGTTATATATGTGCAGTGGCGAAGCCAGAAACTTTTGTCAATGGGGTCGAAATTATTACTAAGTTATAAATAATTTGACGGGGGTTCGAGGGCAGCGCCCCCGAGCCAATTTTTTTCAATAAATATATAATAAGTAATAATATATAGTTTATATACACTATATTGACTCATAATAGACTATTTTAATCACAATTGTTCATGAGTAAGTAATTCATTATTTATTTTTAAAAATAATATAAATTAGATTATTATTTAGTTTAAAATATTATAGAGAGATATACATATATTGAGAGGATATGAGTCATATGTGGTTAAAATTTGATTGACAAAGTTATAAATATTTTTAATTTGACCCCGTATAATAGAAAATTTATATATACTGTTGTGTCTTGGGATATTTATAATTTTTTAATTTTTTTAAAGAATGAACTCGATGTTTATATATACCGTTGTGTCTTGGGATATGAAACAGGTACATTTTTTTGAAAAATCTAGAAAACAGGCAAAAAATTTTTTTCTTAATTAATAATCAGCGATCGCAAGCGGTCGCTGATGAATATATGCTACCGCGGATGGTGTCAGGGAGTTAGCGACCATGCCAGTCACAACTTATGGTCCGTACATCGTGGACCACGTCAGTCTTCAAACCTAACCCACGATGACTTAGCTTAGCGACGGAATCAGACGCTACCTACGGTCGCAGAGAATGTGGTCGCTAATAGTGGTCGCTATGAGTAACCCAGCGACTAGATTATATGCGACCGCATTCGGTCGCAAATAGCTATCAGCGACCTAGTGCGGTCGTTGATATGCGGTCGTAGGTAAGACTTTTTCTTGTAGTGTATGTTCACAAATTTGAAATCGTGAAAGATTAATGTATGATTTGTTATAAATTTTAATAAGTACTTAGTCTGAGATTTTTGTAGCAAAATTTTCAGCAACAAGTTCTAATATTTAAAAATGTATAACGTAATGATTTTAAATCTAATTTGGATGATTCTTGAGGCTAAATTAGAGTATTTGAAGTCCAATTTCTATTTAAATTAATTAATTTGACAAATAAGTTTTTAATTAATGTTGATAAGACCAGAATGATGGACTGGTGTCTTAAAAATAATTTATCATATTAGGGTTTTAAGTTTTGTATTTAATTTTAAGTTTTTGAGTTAATAGTGATCCAAAGCGATAATTAGGAGCACATTGAATGAATTATGAATTATTTTAGAATTATTTGTTTGAATTATATTTAATTCAAGATGAATATGTTTAGGTGGTGAATAATATTTTATATTTGATATCGTTGGCATTTGAGGGTAAGATTTGGTGGAGTGTGTTATAAGTAGTTTTGAGTATCAGGTACGGATTCCGTACTCCACTCCTTTGATTATTATCATATTCTATAAAACTTATGATATGTCATTACTTGTTACCCTTTTTTATATTTTTATTGACACTCTTAAATAGAACTTTAAACTTTGATACGTTGATTTTGTTCTGTAATTTGAACTCTTTTCTTTCTATAGCTTGAACATAGTCCGTATTTCTTTAGTGATACTATCATTATGTTGATTTGTTTGTGTTAGTAAACTGAAAAGAGATACTATATATATATATATATTAACTTATCTCAAACTGCAGAATTTAACTTTTCAAGGCTAGTACTTGGTATTATGTCCTTAAGATAATTATGCCCTCCGTATGGTGCTCAGAGTTAATAGCACTTATCTCCTAGGATACAATGACACTGTATAGTATAGTACCACTCCAAATAATATACTCAACAAACCAAAATAAATTGCTCAGAATTCTCTTACAAAAAATGAACTATAAACTACTAATGAAATGAAGAATAAGAAGACTAGAATGTTTATGCTTGAATGAATTAAATGATCGAAATGGCTACCCCCTCTATCTATTTATAGGAGGGGTTAGTGACTGATTAGAAGGGACACAACCCTTTGAAAAGGTACTATTTAGCCAAAAACGACGTAGTTTTCAGGCGTACTAGAATAGGCGCATCCGTTCGGACCCATAAAACGATGTAGTTTTAGCCTTAATAGAACTAAAACAATGTAGTTTTATCTTTAGAAGAAAAGGCGCGTCCGTAAGGCAAAATGACGTAGTTTTGGGGCGTCCGTTCAGACTAATAGCCTTTTAGCAGATACCGCTTCCCAAAACGACACATTTTTGATATTAAATAAGATTTCTCAAAACGAAACAGTTTTGATAATAGAACTTATATTTAAATTAAATTTTTAAATAAAAATTTAAATAAATTTTGTCCAAAAAATTATATACAAGGACCTAGAGCCACGAGCCAGGCCAGGCCGATCGACCGTGGCAACGCTCGCGTGTGGGTTCGAACTAAGCCTTGGCTAGTTCTTCTCCCTTCCACAAAAGTGGGGTGCCCCTTGCAGCCCAAACCAAAGAGCAAATTTCTTGTATATAAACACATTAAAATTTTAATTCTTAACCGATGTGGGACTTGACTTTTCCCACATGTATTTATTATCATTTATCATTTTCAAGGATGATCTTTGGGAGTTAATATCTCATTTATTACTCCATGAATTTAAGCTTCTAAATACTTAATTTAATCTACTCATGGAGTAGAACACATTGATATGTGGATTCACTTTAAATAATTATTAAAACCCACTTTAGTTTTGGCTTAAATTTTAACAGTTTATACTGCTAATCGTTCAGAGTTTGGGTACTCGCTTAATTGTTTCGTTTCTAATCAAATCTTTCTCTAGATATTTCAAATTTCATATTTTGTAATCTTTTGAATTTATTCTTCATACATAGAACTTTATTGGTCTTTATAGAGCGGTACTTGTTGTTACATTACTTTGGAGCATGTACATTTAGAGCATTCACAACAGTTTCCATATCTTTATCCCTACTCTACAGTGTTATTGGGTCATTCTGCAAAATAGGAATTCAATTTTTTCACTATGCACCGTACATGTTCCTTATATTGTTTCCTTAAATAATGAAATTTGAAATTTAAAAGTTCCAATAGTCGAAACATAATATTAATAACAATCTTATAATTTATAAAAGAGAGTATAATTTATCAATTATATTCCTTTGTAAAATATTTTTTATTTTATTTTAAATTTTAAGTAACTTATGGAGTGAGTATTGAATGTATTGTAGTTGTAAATGTACATAAGATTAATATTAACTTTTAAAAGTTAATTTGTGATATTTTAATTTTAAATTTAATATGATTCATTTAAATTTTAAAATAATAAATTTTATAATTAATAGTACTTTTATAATATTTATAATTATATTGACATAAATTTATATCAATTTTAAATTTGAATACGTTTGAAATTAATTTTTTTTAAAAAGTCAATATTAAGTTTATAATTTGAAAATAAAGTAGTAAAAAAATATCAAGATGTGTATGATTAATGAGTTGTCCACTTAAATGAAGGTGTGAAATGTCATTTTGTATATATAGAGAATGGTCTTTTGATTCCGTCACATTGGGTGTAAAATCCTATATAGGGATTAAAATAGAGAGTCAAATAAGGATAAAGAAACTGTTGGATAATGATTTGTTGATGTATTCTTCAAAATGAGGGATAAAGAGTTGATTAGGGAAATTGTTGTTAATGCTCTAAGAACCCTTTGTTGGTATTATGTCGCATGTGTTGTGATATCATATTTTTGTATAATAAGCGATAGGGTATACCTGAGTTAAAACCATCCGTGGGGGTACCACAAGTACGTTCTCTTAGTATCGAGACATTACATTTTTCACGGTGTGAACTGTCCACAGTGTATCCTTTTTGTTTTGTTTTGCTCTGGGTGTGAGGTTTGACCATTTGATATATTTGTTCAAGATTCGTATGGGTCGACCCTAGTTTTTGTTCTATTTTACGAATTGATGATGTTTGTGTGAGACACACTTTTTTGATTTGTATGCATTTGGATTCGTGGTCCAATGCGTGATTTGCCCATGTGACATTATTTTAACTCGTCTGTATGACAAGATTCTGTTTTGTTTTGAACTCGGTATGAAATAACTACTTAGCCACTTTCATTCAACCTTCTGTTTGTTTCATTAATTCTGTTGATTCAGATATATTCTATTCAGACTTTGGAGATTATATTATCGTTGGTATTTATTTTTGAGGTTTTGTTCAATATTTTATCAGTTGATTCCGTATTTCGGTCGTGCTTCTTTTGTATAACTTTATAGGTACTGGGCATTTAGCTTATGCTGTGTTTTTTTCTCCGACAAGTTTGCAGTGGTGATTCAGGGTTGTGTGAAGAGAGAGTTTGCCTTTGACCATCTAAGTTGATTTGGATTTTAAGTATTAATCAATTATGATTATTTTGTAAATCTTTGGAGAATTATATTTAATTCGACATTAATGAATTATTAGCTATTAAGTATTTTGAAATTATTAGTGTACGTTTTTGTTAATTTATTTCAAAGTTTGTTATTGTTTGCACGTGATCTCTCATTTCTATTCGAGAAGGGTATGTTACACATTTACTCTTTAATAAATTAAAATTCCTTCAAACTTGACTTGAGAATTGGTTTTGGCCAAGTTTGTGTTATTGTGTTACTTAAATTTTTCTTGTTTGAAATATTCAATTGCAACAAAAAATCATATATGCATATAAATATCTATCTACACTTTGACACACACAGAGAAAAAGAAATCATTGTTGTTCCTATTGGCAAAGCCATAATTTATATTGTTAACCAATTTCTTCAACTTCTTTTATAATCAATTAATAACTTTATAAACATTTATTAAGTGCTTATTATAATATTTATACTCTTTTCCATTCCAAATTATATGATTAATATTAATTTTTTAAAAGTCAATTTAAGACACATTTAAATTTAAAATTGACATAATTCCTTTAAATTTGAAAAATAATAAATCTTATACTAGTAATATTTTAAAGTTAGTTTATGGTATTTATTATTAAATTAACATAAACTAAATAAACTAAATAAAATATATATATATATATGTGTGTGTGTGTGTGTGTGTGTGTGTGTGGGCCCAAGTACAAATTAGGGTTCACGTGACCTAATTGAATTAAATGAACAATTAGGGTTCCATGACCTCATTAAATGCACAAATTAGGGTTCACATATCCTAATTGAATGAAGATGAAAAAGTCAAAAATAAATATACTAGACCCGAGAGAAGTCTCCACGGGTCCCGAGGCAGAAGCCTCGTGAAGGCGACTCGTTTTGAGAATTGATTGAGGGATTGGATTGGTGGCTAGAAGGACAGAACGATATGAGCATTATTCTAATAACTAAAGGGTATTTCTGGAATTTTTCTCAAGACATGTGCCTAACATGTGACTACTTAAAGTTCCAGGAAACTCTATAAGTACCCCTTCCATTCTAT
Organism: Panax ginseng; assembly: GCA_020205605.1. Classification (NCBI taxonomy): domain Eukaryota; kingdom Viridiplantae; phylum Streptophyta; class Magnoliopsida; order Apiales; family Araliaceae; genus Panax; species Panax ginseng. The sequence goes on from CM035149.1 coordinate 34,513,529, forward strand.
GAAGGGGGGAGGGGACTCTTTTTGGACTCTAGACTTTGGAGCTGAGACCTCTTTTGGAGACTCGAGACTTAGACATTCTCTCAACTTGAAGCATTCAAGAAGGCTCTTGGAATCCCTGTTACCCTAACACAATTTCTGGATTCTGAGAGTTCTTCCATGTGTCATTGGAGTAATTACTCACCTGTTCTTCTCCTCTCTTCAATCAATTAATCAATTTCGTGCTCTTCGTAGATTTCTCTCCTCCTCAGGAAACACAAAACCCTAACTAGCAAGGCACAATTTCCTTACCCATATTTCTTTGGCGAATCTTCTGGGGAGGTGTATAATTCATCAAGGGTATGCCCACAACTTGAAGTGGGAGAACTACCAGAAGAGTTTCATTGAAAACGAGCATTACTTCACCGGATCCAGTTTCAAGGCAAGTAAATCAAGCTTTCATAGGCGTGAATCTATATCTCGATCAACCCATCCTGGAAGACGCCTCGGAAGGAAGTTCAACATCACCATACATGGCTGATCAACAACCAACGATTGTTAGGTAGATAGGCGCGGGAAGGCAAGGCGAGGAAGAAAGTGGAGAACAAGTAAATGATGTGCAACTGGAGATGCTCAAGATGTTAAAGGAAGCACGAGAAGGAAAAAGGATGATGATGGCCATGATACTGGAGATGCAGATGAAGCAAGAGGAAATGGAGAATTTCTACCAGCAGTTGATGCAGATACCCACTTTCAAGGCCATGTTCCCAGAAAATTTGCAGGGAGAACAAGCAGGAGTGGAGGACAACAACAACGATAGCAACAATAAGGAGAATTAGATTACACCTCCATTAACGGAGAATCAGTCTGTGCCAATCATCCCCTCGGAACCTCAGAACAGTGGTGATGTGCCACGACCTAGACTGGAAGTCAGTCAACCTTAGACAAACATCATTCTGACAACTATCCCTGTATTTTCACAAGTGCAGATACCAACCATCCCAAATCTCGTCTAACGAACTAGCCCACAAGCATAACCGATATAGAATTTACATGATGCCAGTGTACATCAACCAATTTCTATACCATACACACGACCAACGCAGCAATACATCACAACACCACATAGAGTCCATACCACGAGCCAATATATGACAAAAGATGATATGATCGATGTGATCAATCAACTTCGCAGGCAAACATCCCGACCTTCGGAGGTACACTTTACTCTACCTTACCCTACACATATTCGGAGACAACCTTACCTGGCAGGGTATATCGAGCATCCCCCGCAATTTCCAAAATACAATGGGGAGAAAGAAAATGCCAGGGACCACATTGTTAGGTTCGTGGAGTTGATGTCCCCATGGTTAGGATATGATGAAATGAACAATCATAATTTATTGATGAGGGAATTCAACAAGACTTTGACGGATAGTGCCTTTAGTTGGTACTACAACTTGGAGAAGGGATAAGTCCATGACTGGGATGATCTAAAATTATAATTTTTTAAGAAATTTTTCTATGTGCAGAAACATGTAACCATTGTAGAGTTCATGTGATTTAAGCAGAAGCTAAACAAGGAGTTGTCGAGTTACGTGGACAGGTTCAGGGTCGAAGCACAGAAGTGTGCAGAGGCAATTAAAGAAAAGAACTTGGTCAGCATATGCAATAATGGTGCTTTAGATGCCTTCAAGCCCCACCTCATTACCAAGGCTTGTGATTCATTTACGACTCTCTCATCTTTTGCACAAGACTTGGGAGGAATCATGACATTGCCCACCAACCATGCGATGGTTACATGGAAGGGAAAGAGGACATCAACTGTGGCTTTGGCGGATTCTCGGTCAAAACCACAAGGGGGCCAGAGGGAGAAGAATGAGAAATTTGAGCGAAGTAGAGAAAAACATGGGGACAAGTATACCAGAATGCCAATTTTGGAGGCTATAACATGCAGCGAGAAGGTATGCAGGGGCCTATACGGATAATGGGTCGAGCACGGAGTGGTGAAGCCTCCAAGGCCCCAGTTGGTTGTAACGGAAGAAATGAAAAGAAGGCCGAACTTCTGTGTATACAACCAATATGCAGGACACTCCACTATGGATTTGTACAGTCTGCGGAGGATATACCATGAGAAGTTGGTGGCCAAAGAGATTGAACTAAGAAAAGAAACATGCAACACTATAACCTATGGTGCACTCTCGGAAGTCAAGATGATGGACAACCCAAATATTGGCTCTACCATCGAAAGAACTCTGAACTATAGATACAAGAATTGACGAATTAAAAATCCACCCAAAATGGTGGTTTCAGTCCTTAGGAGTATCCCTTGCCAAATAATTGGATGACCAAGGGAGGAGGCATAAGAATTGACGAATTGAAAAAAAAATCCACCCAAGATGGTGGTCCACTCTAAATGGTGGTTAAGTCCTCGTAAAATACACTTACCAAGAAATTGGACGACCCAAGTTATGAGGCACCTGATTTCAAGTCCTCATAGACTGCACTTTCCAAGAAATTGGATGATCCAAGTAACGAGGCACCCGATTTCAAGTCCTCATAGACTGCACTTGCCAAGAAATTGGACAACCCAAGTGACGAGGCACCTGATTTCAAGCCCTCGTAGACCGCACTTGCCAAGAAATTAGACGACCTAAGTGACGAGGCACCCGAGTGTTACACTTTATCATCAAAAGTGATTGAGGCACCTGAGTATAAGCCCTCACCCCCCCCCCCCAAAAAGTTACACTTTATCTCTAAAAGTGGCGAACGTTATGCTTTCTTCAACAAAAGCAAGAAAGTTACACTTTATCTCTAAAAGTAGCGAACATTATGCTTTTTTCAACAAAAGCAAGATTTATTATTTGAAACGTTATACTTTTCATTAAAAGCAATCTGATTATCAATGAATTGACATATTTTCACTTATACTTGAATGTTTTCCTGATTTCTTTTAAAAAAAGTATAAATTCAAGTGTTGGTTTGTGAAAAATATATATACAAGTTTTTGACAAAATTCATGTTTACTTGTTTATAGTACCTATTGTTGTCTTGGAGTATTAATTTGAATAACTTGAGATTCAATGATAAATAATGAGTTTTAAGGAATCATTCAAATTAAAGGCAATCAACAAGGTTAAAAAACTACATTTTGATAAATCAAATATATGTAAATGAATTTTCTGATATAGGAAATGAAAAAACTACAAAAGTTCAGGATCTAAAGGCCATGACATGTCGAATAACTAAAGCCTCTAAGTCGACAATGGCGGTACCCTGAGCCTTCGTATTTGAGGCTATCAAGCCTTCAAGGTCTTAGGAAGCTGACTCAATTTCCCAAAATCTTGCTCTTCAATTTATCCATGGCATCTTGAAACTCCTAAAGCTCTACATAAAGTAAGTCATTCTCATGATGATGTGAAGTGACTTCCGAACGAAGTGCAATAACATGATGATTGGAAATAAAGAGATCCAACCTAACATGGAGGGGAGACATGTTAAGGCCCACAAAGGAGAAGTCATCAACCTCACAACTAAAACTATCTAAGTCCTCCGTTTGCAAAGGATAGAAAGAAAGACTGTGCATTTTGAGAATAAGGCTTGCAAGTCCATCTAGAAAGAAGGTCTAGAGGAGGGCCTTGTAGATATGTATACGATCAAGTATCTATGGGAACCAAGATAGGAGACGTCCAAGATTCACCTTAAAAGAAGAAGAATGAAAAAAATGAAGGAAGAGGCAAAAGTCTCCTAGGGTTAGGCCCCTAAGGAGGCTCTCCCTTCTTACCTTTGACTCTCTTAACTCATTGATCAAGTTCCCAGAATGAAGCCGCCTAGGGTTCAACCCCTAGAGTTCAGCCACCTAGGGGAAAGATCTTCTTCATCTTTTATTCACCCTGATTTGAAGCACGCTTGCTTGATGCCTTCTCGATAACTCCTTGATTTTGAAGAAGAGAGAAATTCCAAGAAAGAGTAATATTTGGAAGGATTAAATAGAAGATTTTTCATGATGTCCAAGAAGAGTTAGGAGATGCCACAAGAGACGAAAGGTCATTCAACCCACCCAAAGTGCTATCCACAATACCCTCCCAAGAAATCACCAACTCGGCATAATCTTCCTTGGGAGGATGAACATCAACAATAGTCTCAGAAGGATTCCACCTCAAAGAAGCAGGAGTCTCATCAGCACCCTCAAAACTGTCAGATGGAGAAGTTATAGAAAAACGTGAAGAAACCGTGGCACCACCCACAGCAGGTCATCCGAGCTTATATAAGACAAAGAATCCTTAGCATCAAGACTGACACAATCATCACGAGGTGAAGATGACTTGATACAAATGGTGATAAGCCGGGGCATCTCACTAGTAATGGAAGCTGTTAGGTAAAATCTATATACGCACAACACACAAGTATACGTGGTCAACAAGTAATAGAGTGATGAGTAGAGTATCGTTCCCACAGAGACTAACTAGCAATATCCTTAACTTACAATTATTAATTTCCTATTAACCCTAATTTTATTAAACAAATCAACTCAATAATTGTAATTAAAGAATCTAAATTAAAGAATAATTAAACTAACACAAAATAATCACAAATATCAATATCTGGAATTTCAAACAATTAATGGAGAATTAGACTTATGATTTCACCTTAAGCTTCACTTTGATTTTAACACCTTTATTCTAATTCAATGCACTATCCTAGTTTATTAACCAAGAACACGAACATAGTATTAACCACCTCTCGATGCACTAATACCGTATTAACGTCAATCCACAATTAAGATAGAAATCTGTTAAACACCTTAATCAACTAACCCACTATATCTCTATGTGAATTATAATTAAAGAAGGTTTAAGAATAAGTTCTCTATTCGATTACATGTGATGTCAAGCATATCTCTACCTTAACATTCATCAAGATTAAGCTATTCACAAAATCATGAACACATGCTATATCAAATAGGTCTAGAATTAAACATCATCTCTCGATTCCATCCAATTCCACAAAGAATTGTTGATAAGGCAATTCATAGATTCAAGAACAAATCAATATAGATAAACTAGAAATAGATTATTAAATTGGAAATCAAAGTCTACAAAATCATTGATTCACTCAAGGATCCATCACAAGCCTAAAAAGTGAATTAGTTCATGCTAAACGAAATAAACAATGAATAAATCATAGAAATCATCCTTAGATTACAAATAATAATCTAACACAAAGTATATTGAAAAACACCCTTCACGTAGACTAGAATCGCAACCGTCTTGAAAATCTCCGAAATACTCCTCCACGCTTGCTCTCCAAAACTCTGATTAGATCTTCGTAATGTCTCATGTTGTTCTGTTTTTGTTGTTGTTAGTAGAGTAATTGATATCTAACATACAAGCTCCAGCCGCAATTTTCTTCAACTAGAGTTCCATTGTCATGCAAGTTGCTAGAAACCATGCCCAATAAGAAGTTTAATCAAAACAGGACATAGCCAGATTTTTCACACTAATTAGGTTTCATTTACGTGGCTCCCCTTTGTCTAGATCGAATGAAGACCCCATACGGTGGGTGTGTAAAAAAAGCGATTGATGCGCCTCTGGGAAACCTTATTGTCAATCATGATGAAGACCTTTACCCCGTTACGGTGTATAAGTAAATTGTCGCATTCCCGTGGCTTGTCTTCTCACTACACGACATGCTAATTTTTAAGTTGTACTCCGTTTTTTTCTCAATTATGCTCCAATTGACTTCAATTCAAACCAAATAGCTCCAAATGTACATTGAATGCGACAACCACCATTTTACACATGAAATAACATAAAACAAGTAAAAATGAACATGATCACAAAGATTTAGCAACAAATAAGCATGAAATGGATATTGAATCGCATATATAAAATTCCACTTATCAAAATCCCCCAAACTTAAACCGTTCTAGTTCTCGAGCAAAAAACAACTACATGTAATGCAATGAAATGAATATGACTTAACTTATATGCTTCCAAATCCAACAATATCGCAGAATCAAAATTATGTTAATGGCCTCAACGAAAATAAGCAACTATACAATATCAACCATCAAAAACCAATCTACAATTTTGTTCTAATCCTCAAATCTCAAGCCATCATCACTGGTATAGTGTGTGTGTGCAACATCCATTATAACCGATACTAACTTAAATTTCAATACATAACCAATCTCTTAGAAGGAATCACGCAGTGTAAACTTAAAATATCGAAAATAGATAGTTCCAACTAAAATTAAGCAATCACTAACTCGGGGGTTCAAGCGTGGTACTTATACTTTATTCATATATATATATATATATATATTTTGTTCTTTTTTATATATATATACGGGGGCTTTTTGCACTTATTTCCCGTTTTATTCATTTTTTTATACACATAGCTATGCAATGTCTTATTCCCTTAGGCTTTTCAATACTACCTTAACGAGCTTTCGACCAATGACTCCTAGACCATTAAGACCTTAGGGCGCTAGGTGTAAAGACAATCCCCTCGGGCTTACTTACTCAAGTAACAAAGGCCACAAAACTAGACAAGCATGCCACGTTGTTTATTCATACTTTTTTTTTCTTTTTATTTTTAGATAAAGCTTATATACACCACATAACATCCCCCAAACTTAGGTTCTTGCCTAACTTTAGCCTTTACTGTCCATCCTTGTCATTTTACCATTCACTCTAGCATTATCCTTTAGAGACCATTTAGGTACCAATTTGAACTGACCAATTAACATAGATGTTTGTTACTCGTGCTATCCTTTTATACCAGTTTCAAACAAACTCAAGATTCGATTCATAGCAGAAATTGTATCATAGTTCTAATACTCAATAGTGTATTTGTTACTTATCGTTAATCACATCATAGGCCCACAAATAATATAAACTACAACATTGATGGACTTACGCAACACAAAATTTACTAACTAATTTTTTATTTTTATTTTCATGCTAAGGATAACAAAATGCATTACAAGATTACCTACTATGCAATGACAAACATTAACCTAAGCTACTATGAATGCACCTAAGCTATCATGCAATACAGAAAATAAAATGCAATACAGAAATTTAAATGACCAAAATTCAAAATGCAACCTAAATGAGCTAAATGAATGCAAGCATGTATTTAAATCCCCCAAACTTAAGTTAGACAATGTCCTCATTGGATGATTAGTCAAAATAAGTACGTGAGGACTTCCCTGCTGTCGCTTAAGTCTGAGGAAGTGGTTATTGTTGAATCACTCGGTGGGAACCTTGGCATTGGTCCGGGCTGTTGGTTTGGAAATTGTGCCGCCGGGTTGAAACTTTGAAGATTTGTGTTCAACGAGGCGAAAGATGTGTGCATAGCATCGAACATATGCTCTTGCCTCATTGCTAATCGGCGCATTTCCCGTCGTGTTGCCTTGGTGTGTGCATTCATTTGATTTTGGAATTCAAGGAACTGAGAACTGGATATGGCCTCGGCCTGCGATACCTGTTCAGCCCCTTGTTCACCCATTTCTTCATCTTCATCCCTCGATGTCTCTGTAGCATCCACGTTGTCGTCCGAATTCGACGAAAAAATGAAACCCAGACCACGCGGATGTGACTCGCCCCCTGCCCATACGGAATACCGCGCTATCATTTGAGAATCAAGCAATACAAGAGGCATCTGTGCGAGCTCATCATCGGACCATCTAACTCCTGCGTTGGGACACAACCCACAAATGAGAGATGGGTGTGGCAAGCCTCCAAAAAAATTCCCACGTAAGTACCAGCGGATTGATGAACAGATTATGGCCACGACGTTAATTATAAAATCATGAACAATGGTGTACAATAGTAATGCCTTCTCTTTGGTGACGTCTGAGGTATGTTAGGACGGAAGCAATTTCGCACATAGGAAGGCGTACCAAATTTTTCTATACCGGCTGAGGTCTTTGCTATGAAATATGGTGCCTCCCTTTCGACCCTTGATCCAAGATGTTCCCGACTTTGTCATCTCCGTGATTATAGCATTAAAGTCTGGGTCAGAATTATGGAGATGAGCATACTGGCAGTGGCGAGGTACCCGCAGTTGGTAGTAAGTGTTAATTGCGTTCGCACTGAATGGAACCAACCGTCCTCGCACAAATGTGTGGAATGGTTCTTTGTCCACATTCCACGCATAAGCACCATCGTTAGGATCCGGTGCCAACCCCCTTTCCGGTGTAAGGGCTTTGGTGAGCATGTAATCATACCGGTCAGCGGCGGCGGCACTAGCAAATTTCTGGCGATTGAAGGTGCTGGTTGGTTGCGATGGCCGTGAACTTTCTCCCATTTGGCGTTTAGAGGATGATTGTGAAGCCATGTCTCTTCCACTTGCTGGTTTTGCCCTAACTCTCCCCCACACTTTTCAATATTATCTCTCTAGCTCACAACTATACTCTTTTTTTGCTTTATATCAAGTGCGGTGGGAGAGTTTGTATGAGATGTGGTGGTATTTATAGAGGGAGAGGGAAGGCTATCATTGGTGGAGTGAAGAGGTGGAGAGGAGTTGTGGACTATTGGGAATGCGGGGAAGAAGTAATGGTAGTGGGTGGTTGTTATGGAGTTATGAAGTAGTGGGGAAGTGGGAAAAGGGGGTTATTGGAAGGTGGAGTGATTGTTATTGGGAAGGGGAGAAGTCTCAGATAATCGCCAAATTTGTCTCGATTCAAGACCACTTCCGTGGGGGTATTATACTAGTAAGGCCAGCCCCGGCGGGCGTGCATTTTGTCAACCGGATTTGAGGACCCCCACCTGACGGGGTTTATATAAAAAAAAAGGCCGCTTTACGGCCATGCCACCGCCTGTATCGATTCTATGTTCTGCTTCATGTAGTTGCTCCATTTTCCATCCTAATAATGAAATGAAAAATATGATAAAGCAATATAAAATATGATAAAGACTAAGGATTGGGTTTCCTCCCAATTAGCGCTTGATTTTAAGTTGTTCAGCTTGACTACTTCCTGTTTATGTTGTGTCGGTCAATGTGATTACGATCACGTCGGTGTTAGTTTCGCACCCCAGTAATGCTTTAGGCGGTGTCCATTGACTTTGAATGTTTCGAGTGGATTGCGACTATAGATTTTGACTGCACCGTGAGGGAATACCCGTTTGACCGTGAATGGTCCTGACCATCTCGATTTAAGCTTTCCGGGGAACAATCACAGCCATGAATTGAACAAGAGTATTGATTGGCCTGACTCAAATGTTTGACGCAAAATTTTCTGGTCGTGCCATCTTTTGACTTTTTCTTTGTATAGTTTGGCATTCTCATAGGCGTGAAGGCGAAATTCGTCAAGTTCATTCAATTGAAGTAGTCTCTTTTCACCTACAACTGTTTGATCGAAATTGAGTTTTTGCACAGCCCAATATGCCTTATGTTGTAGCTCCACCGGTAAATGACATGCCTTCCCGTACAATAGTTGATATGGTGATATCCCGATTGGCGTCTTGTATGCAGTCCGGTAGGCCTATAAAGCATCGTCCAATCTCAGTGACCAATCTTTTCGACTCGGATTCACCACTTTCTCAAATATCTTTTTGACTTCCCTGTTTGATACCTCAGCTTGTCCACTGGTTTGAGGGTGATACGCTGTAGCTATCTTGTGGTTGACCCCATACTTGGCCAAAAGAGCAGTAAACGACTTATTGCAGAAGTGACTACATTCGTCACTGATAAATTCTCTTGGTGTGCCAAACCTCGTGAAGATGTTCTTTTGAAGGAATTTGAGGACCACCTTGGCATCATTTGTTGGTAGAGCTGCAGCTTCAACCCACTTTGGCACGTAGTCCACTGGGAGTAGAATGTATTGATTGTTCAATGATGAGGGAAATGGTCTCATGAAGTCGATACCCCATACGTCAAAAAGTTCCACTTCCAGAATCGTTTGTAAGGGCATCTCATTACGTTTCGAAATGTTTCCCACCATTTGACACCTATCACATTGTTTGACAAACTGGTGGGCATCTTTGAATAATGTGGGCCAATAAAAACCACATTGCAGCACCTTCACTGCTGTCCTCTCACTCCCATAATGCCCGCCATATATACGCCGATGAGTGACACTCATACAGAATATTCTTCACTTCACTATATGGGATGCACCGTCGAATCATCTTGTCGGCGCACTGCTTGAACAAATATGGTTCATCCCACATGTACCATTTCCGTGAAGAAATTTCCTTTTCTGTTGTTTTGTGAGGTCAGGTGGTAGAATGTTGCTCACAACGAATTTGCATAATCGCCATACCACGGAATCTCTGCTGAAATCCCAAACAGTTGCTCATCTGGGAATGACTCATTAATCTCACATCTGTCGTCTTTTGCTTTCCCATGGTTTTCCAACCTCAACAAGTGATCGGCTACTTGGTTCTCCGTCCCCTTTCTATCCTTTATTTCTAAGTCGAACTCTTGAAGTAGGAGAATCCACCGGATAAGGCGTGGTTTAGCATCCTTTTTCGCTATCAAGTACCGGATCGCTGCATGGTCTATATAGACTATCACCTTAGTCCCGATCAGGTAAGCCCGAAATTTGTCAAATGCACATACCACTGCAAGCAATTCCTTTTCTGTGGTTGTGTAATTCATTTGAGTTTCTGTAAGTGTTTTGCTTGCGTAGTAAATGGCGTGAAATACCTTGTCTCTACGTTGGCCCAAAATAGCCCCAACCGCGAAGTCGCTCGCATCACACATAAGCTCGAATGGCATGCTCCAATCCGATGCAACTATAATGGGGGCTGTAGTCAATTTCCTCTTTAATAAGTCAAAAGTCATCTTGCATTCTTCATCAAAGCTGAACGTCGCATCCTTCTCTAAAAGACTACATAGAGGTTTCACAATTTTAGAGAAGTCTTTTATAAACCTCCTGTAGAACCCAACATGTCCCAAGAAACTCCTAATACCCTTAACTGAGTTTGGTGGAGGCAATTTTTCAATCGTTTCTAGCTTTTCTTTATCAACTTCCAATCCTTGAGCCGATACCTTATGACCCAAAATTATGCCCTCTTCAACCATGAAGTGGCATTTTTCCCAATTTAGTACGAGATTCGTGTCCTTACATCTTTGCATCACCATGACCAGATTTTGTAAGCAAATATCGAAGCTATCCCCATAAACTGAAAAGTCATCCATGAAGACCTCAACATTTTTCTCCACCATATCTAAAAAAATGGCCATCATACACCGTTGGAAAGTTGCAGGTGCATTGCATAGCCCGAATGACATCCTTCTGAATGCCCTATATAAAGGCCCTATGAAGTTACAACTGTATCCCAACGCCATATAGTCCCATCTTCAAAGCAGCTGAGGATAGTACTGAAACAAACAAGTGAAAAGCATTGGTGAGTAGAGTAGAATACAAAAATATTTATCTTTCAAACAAAAGCCTAAATAAAGAGCCATCCATCGAGTTACCTTCCATCAAAGGACATAGCGATCACTTAATCGGAGATTTTGATTGTCCATGAGACAACCTCGACAAAGAATAAAACAATTGTGTTATCAAACACATTATCTAATTTCAATATGTGATATAAATGTTATCTTATTGTGTATGTTTGACATAAAGAAACAAGCCAATAAACCTTGCAATGAGAACAGGGGCTAGACCGCAATTCCCAAACAAAAATCTTCCCTTCTCTATTGCTCGAAAGAAAGTGTACTCCATCAATAATCATGCAAAATCTCGGATGTACCATACATAACGTAAAACAAAGACTTAATTTGCACTTTCGAAAAAAGCATGTTAGCACCAAATGGCTAAAAATATTTACTAAAAGCAATCCAATATGTAATATTTCAACATAAATAAGGAATTTAGAAGAAAAGACCTGGCTAACCAAGTTATATTGCTATTACTTATAACAAAGATTGTAATGAAAATCACATGAAAACTTGATAAACCAAATGTCACACTCCTAATGTGGTATTTTTGGAGGATGTCTATGAACCCTATAGAGAAAACATGAAAGAATTTTTAGAGCAAAGCAGAGATTGGTTTCGATAGTACAATTCCGCTAGAATCAAAAGGTAAAAGAAGAATGAAACACATAGACACATCTGCAGATATTTACATACTGATAACATACAAGGAATAGTGATGACAAAAGTCTACCTCCCCTGGCGACTGATCTTTCATTTTTGGTTCCCATAGCACGATTTTATTTAATAATTACCACAGTTGTTGCTGCATATTATCTCATATTATTGATTCAATTATTTTCACAATATCATCTTCACAATATTTTATATTATTAAATCAATAATTGAGAGAACACAGTTATTTATATTATTATTTGCATTATTGACAATGTCTAGAAAGTTCTGTCGAGGAAAGGGGTTATGTTATTTAATTGTGCTCCAATAAGGAGAAATCCTTATCGGAAAGCCCTCTATTTCCTGTGAATGATCTGGTTGTCAATATTGTGAGTTATAATATTAATGATAAATAATTGTTAAAAGATTAAAAAATTTGTTTATTGAAGATAAGTGATTTGTGGTAAATATTTATTCAATTTTTGGATATAAATATAGGGGTTTGTCATGAGGCGTTTGTTGTAAGTTTGACTTATTATTCCATAGGGAGATGTACTATTTTTTTAGACAGTCAGTTGTGGTTTTAATAGTAAATTAATCTAGACCGTCGGTTGTGGTTTTAATAGTAAATCAATCTAGACCGTCGGTTGTGGTTTTAATAGTAAATCAATCTGACCGTCGAAGGTGGTTTTAATAGTAAATCAATTTGGACCGTCGGTTGTGGTTTTAATAGTAAATCAATATGGACTGTCCATTTTAATAGTATATCAATCTGGACCGTCCGTGAATCAGTTACTATTTAGTCCATTCTCCTATAAATAGAAGCTTATTTCTTCTTTCATTCTCACCAATTTACTAAGACTCACAAGAGAAACTATAGAGAGAGAAACTATAGAGAGAAAGAAAAAGAGTATTCTACTACTTCACTATTGCAGTATCCAATCTTCTACTAAGATAAGAGGTATTATTTCTTTCGTATTGTAAGGGATGTTATTTTTCGTATTGTAAGATGTATTATTTCTTTCGTATTGTAAGGGATATTATTTTTGTATTCATTCTTTATTAATATGTGGGAGTAACCTGTCTACGCGGATTACCACATGCATGATGAATAACCCTTCCTACTCATTCTTTATTTGTGGAAAAGATATGTCTACATGGATTACCTCATGACGGGTGAAAATCCATTTGCAGGTTAGTATATTATTTCTTTTCATATTCTTAAATCGATCTAAACTTACTATGGTAAGTATTACTTCTACAATCCCTGAAATTAGCAGAATATCCTTGAGTTTTGCGCTTCATCTAGTATCATTTCATTCGAATATTAGTCTAAACTTTCTTATTAAATTTCAATATTTGCATTCGGGGTACTATTTACTCGGGTACTATTCACTCGGGGTACTATTTATTCGAGGTACTTTGCATGACGGGGTACTATTTATTTAGTACTATTCAATTAACGTACTATTCACTCGGGGTACTATTTATTCAGTATACTATTCATTTGGTACTATCTATTTGGGTACTATTCACTCGGGGTACTATTTATTCAGGGTACTTTGCATGACCAGATACTATTCATTTGGTACTATTCATTCGGGCACTAATCATTCGGGTACTATTCATTTGGTACTATTTATTCGGGTACTGTTCACTCAGATTACTATTTATTCAGGGTACTTTGCATGACGTGGTACTATTCATTTGCTACTATTCATTCGGGTACTATTTACGATAAAATTGGTTCTTTTCTTACCAAATTATCTTTGATATATGAATCTTATTCTTAAATTTGAATCCACGTTTTGATCATCATGTTGACCATTTAGACATTCTTGAACTCTAGATAAATTGAATCATAAATCTCTAATATTTATCCTTGATCTCACTTGATTGATTCTTTATATCATTATCATCATTCTCATGCTTATGTTGTGGTAAAAGTCATCTTTGGCCCGTAGTGCATAGATGGACTGTTGATGGGTATGATTATGACCAGGAATTTTGTATTGGTATAATCATGACCTGTAATGTTACAGACAAAAGATGTGGTAAAAGTCCTCTTTTGTAAGACCCCAACTTTTAGGAATAAAAATGAATTTTCTATAAATATCATTTTTTAATATTATGGAGTGAATTTGATATAATGTTATAGTTGTGGGTAATATTTATAAATTTTTCAAAGTACGTAAGTTGTTATATAATATTCGATTGGTCGGGGAATATTCGTTTTAACATGGAATATTAGTATTGACGACGTAATCATTAGTGGACCCCTCATAATGTAATTATTGTCGGATTGAGAAAACGACAAAAAGATTTTTTATAAAAATAAACGGCGGAAGTTTTACCGTTAACTGCTGAAACACCCGGTGTTAAAAGTACATTAATACGCGTGGTTGCATAGTAGCACACGATATTGATTATTGATGCTTACGTGAGAAGTCACTCAGTTTTGTTCAATTATTGCTACAATAATTGTTGCATAGTATCTCACGTTATTTGATTCAATTATTGTCGATATTTTATATATTATTAAATCAATAATGGAGATAACAAAGTTATTAATATTATTATTTGAAATATTAGCGATGTCTAGAAGTTCTGTCAAGGAGAGGTTTGGTCACCTAATTGCGCGCCAATAGGGAAAAATCCTTATTGGAAAGTCCCCTCTTTCTTGGGAACGACCTGGTCGATTAATAGTGTGAATTATAATAATGATGATGAATTTTGTTTTATTATTATTATAAATATAATAAAACTGAAAACTTTTTATATAAAACAGAATACTTTTTATAAAGTTTTGTTTTATTTGATTATAAATAGAATATAATATATTTTATTATGCATAGTGTTTGCATAGTAAAATCTTTTTATATAAAATGTAATACTTTTATAAAGTTATTTGTTTTGTTAGATTATAAATAGAATATATTATATTTTTTATTATGCATAGTGTTTGCATATTGCTGCATAGTGTTTCAGATAGTAAAATCTTTTTTATATAAAAATGTAATACTTTATAAAGTTATTTGTTTTATTAGATTTTAAATAAAATATATAAATATATATATATTATAAATAGAATATATTTTATTTTATTTCACAGTATCCTTTCCATTCTTCTATAAATAGGATGCTTAGTTAGAATTGAAAACACACCAGAAATTCAGAGAGTTTTTCTTCTATAATCTTGAGCGTATTTCTTTAGAGTTTTAAGAAGCTTTGAGCGTAGAAAATAGTATAAGTTTTCTTCAAGAATATCATCGCCCTACCAGTCGGAATACTCTTCTTCCTAAGGTAAGGGGTATTATTTCTTTCGTATTCATGAACATAATTATTTTCTTCCAATACTCGTAAGGGGTATTATTCTTTCGTATTCATGAAGTGAGTTATTTTCTTTCAATACTCGTAAGGGTTGTTATTCCATTCTTTATTATTATGTTGGAATAACCTGTCTATGTGAAGTACCGCATACATGGTGAAATTCTTCTGTTATTCCATTCTTTATTATTCTGTTGGAATAATACACATGCATGCGGTCTATCGCATGCCCGTGAATTTCTGTTGTTATTCCATTCTTTATTATTCTGTTGGAACATCCTGTCTGTGCGGATTACGCATGACCTGATTCCATTCTTTATTATTTTATTGGAATATCCTGTCTGTGCGAATTACGCATGACCTGGTTCCATTCCTTATTACTCTGTTGGAATAACCTGTCTATGTGGATTACCGCATGCATGGTGAATGATCCTTTGTATTCATTCCTTATTAACTTGTGGAACTGATTGGTCTACGTGGATTACCGCATTGCGGACGAAAATAATATTCGTAAGGAGTATTATTTTCGTTTAATATTTGTAAGGAATATTATTTTCGTTTAATATTCGTAAGGGATGTTATTTTTGTTCAATATTCGCTTGAAGTAATATTTTCTTCCATACTCTGTAGTATGTAAGTAATATTATTTCGTTTCAGATTTTGAATTCTATACTCGTAAGGATTATTATATTTTTCATATTCGTATGAATATTATTTTCATTCAACCGTTGTAAGTAAAGGGTTTCTGCCAGGGGCAGTTTCATAATTTTTCTGACCCTCAAAAATTCTAGAAAAATTTGAAATGATAATTTGATGAGTTTTCTATATTGTGTCCAAAAATAACAATTTTTGGATGTATAGATTAAGAGTTATGAATTTTATGGGAAAAGACTATTTTAAAAGTAAACCCTTATAACTCATTGTGGTTAACTCTAAAATTGGTGAAATTTTTATTGGGAGTACATGTATATAACAGAAGTATACCTTGTAAATTTTGGAATTTTTGGACAAAAGTACAGTTTATAAAAAATGTCTAAATATTCGACAGTTTTGGCCATACGAAAAATAGTAAATGAATTTTTAAAATTCTGAGAAAAATATATGTTTAATATGAGATTATATTCTGCTAAATCCCAGAAACGAAATATTTTTGGGACTGATTTGGTATTTTTAATGAAAATGAACTAGTTATAAGTAAATGAATTAAATATGTTATGTGAAGTAACAAAATTGGAAAATAGGATTTTATGGCTTGGAAATCCTATATAAGGTATATGCAGATTTGTGATGAGAGTTTTGGTTATTGATGATGAAATCTTATTAGTTTGGCATTTTAGAATGATTAAATGCATTAATTAGTAAAGTGTAAACAATCAAAATAAATTTTTTATAAGTTTAAGAAATTATTATAATATTAATGATATTAGATTATGAGATTATTAAGTGATTGATAACATTTGGTTATTATTGAACGCTGGATAAATTATATTATAAATGTTTATTATTTATCCTTTATCTCATTTGATTGATTCTTTATATCATTGTCATTATCCTCATGCTTATATTATGATGAAAGTCATCTCGTTCTGTAGTGCATAGATGGACTTGGTATGATTATGACCGAGGATTATTCGATATAATCATTAACCGTAATGTTACAAATGATGTGGTAAAAGTCCTCATTGGCCCGTAGTGCATTGATGGGATGATTTTTGGTATGATTATGGCCATGAATTCTCTTCTGCCAAGGGTGCAAAGATGTATTGTTTTATGGCATGATCATGACCGTTGATGAAAACACGATTATCTTTGGCCCGTAGTGCATAGATAATTCGTGGTCGTGATACTAATGAATATCCTTGCCCTGTAGTGCAGGGATGATTCGATGATGTGGATTAATTATTGAGCTGAGTCTCAACAATGAAATATTAATTCATGGATGTGTTAATAATGAATATTCTTGGCCCGTAGTGCATGGATAATTCATGGATGTGATATTAACGAATATTCATGGCCGTAGTGCAGGGGTGATTTGATGATGTGGATTATTTATTAAGCTGAGTCTCAGCGATAAAATATTGATAATAAACTTTTAAATTCATAGAAGATAGTAGATATCATGCTCTACTTGACTCTTCTAAAATATAGTTGTATGTCTTCGGCCTGTAGTGCAAAGATGAAATGATAATGAATATCTTTGGCCCGTAGTGCAAAGATGAATTTATTAAGTATGATTATAAACAGGAACTGTGATTTGGTATAACCATGATCTTTGATGTTTCAGGTAAAGATAGGTGATGAAAATTATCTTCGTCTTGGGTGCGAAGAGGGATTTAGAATCACAATTATGATTATGAGTTATTCATATGATTGTGGAAAGGAACTGTTAATTGATGTTACAGGGATAAAATATTATTGGTGGACTTTTAACGTGGAGAAGATAATAGACTTTATGGTCTATTTGACTCTCCTAATGGATTGCTCGTTCTGCTGCAACTATGGTTGAAAAGTTTTATCATCTACCACATGTTCTAAATCTCTGATTTATTACTGACGAAGGCTATTGATAATTTAATTATCTTTAGTCATGATATTCTTTACTGGGCTATTTGTGCTCACCCTTTTGCTTCACAATTCCTTTCAGGTAATAAGAGTGTAGTTGAGTCGAGCGGGGATAACAGGAGAATAGAACGGTGGTCTATAGCTGTTGAGGTTCTCCTTAAATAGTATGGAAATAATTTTATTGAGAACTTTAGATAAGTGTGTCGTATTGTATACGCCATTTGATATTTAATTTTGGTGAACCGAATAGGGTGAGGTGCACCCAACTTTAGAAGAGTGTTTTGCCACTATCATACAAGATGTTTAATGACATACAACCTCGTGTTATCATAAGACAGGGCTGTGCACATCCACTTACTGAGTATATCTACAAGCACTACCTATATAATCTTGGAGTTTGGTTAAAATATAGTTCTCAATTGCAGACAGTGGAGATAGTTATATATCAAGAGAAGACTCGCCATTGGAAGGAACATGATAGTAATCTTCTCGTTTTTCTTTGGGGTCTATTAGGTCAACCAAGGATAATTCTGTGGACATATGATATCTATCATAACCTAGACGCATGGCCACCCATGTACAAAGGTTTTCTTGAGCACTTCCCAAAGATTTTAATTTCTAAAACAGTTATTGACTGTACCTTTATGTAAGGTGCAATTTTGACATGAGTCAGAGTTGGTATATATATTTGTATTTAAACTCACAGTATACATGTCGTTGTATTTTGCACGACAGTTGTATAAATGAAGTTATCAATAATGTATTTTTTGGCGACTCAAGATGGGTGATGTATACCTATTTTGGGGGCATCACATCTTTGGCCCGTAGTGCATAGATGGACAGTTGTTTGGCATGATCATGACCACTGGTGATACAAACGAATATCCTTGGCCCGCAGTGCATGGATAATTTGTTGGTGATACATACGAATATCGTTGGCCCGTAGTGCATGGATAATTCGTTGATGTGAAATTTTTATTGATTGGTATTATATACATGGATAAAATATTGACGATGGATTTTTAAATCATAGATGATAGTAGACATCATTATCTACTTGACTCTTCTAATTAATTTCTGTTTCCGCTGCAGTTGTTGATCTAAAACATGTTGTCTATTGTATTCTATCAGATTTTTCCCTGTTGAGGACTAAGGATAATTTGCTCTAGATTATCTTAGTCATAATATTCTTTACTAGGCTAGTTGAGCTCACCCTTTTCCTTTTGATTCCATTGTTCTTCTCAAGAGGCGAGACTGTAGCTGGGACTAGTTGGGGAGTGAAGTAATGGTCCAAGATGGTTCTTATAGTAGTCCTCACTATTTTGTAAAATAGTGTGACAATAATTGTAATGAGGACTTTATTTAAGTTTGGATATTGTCTATGAGACAATATTTTTAGTAAAACTCACAGCGTATGTGTTGCCGTATTTTGCACGACAGTTGTATAAATGAAGTTTGTATTTGAATTCTGTACCATGTATTTGGCGACTTGGAATGGGTTGTGTAAACCTATTCTGGAAGCGCCACAAACGGGGCCTCCTTGGCGGTTTCTGGGTCTACTGAATGTTCAACGAAGAGGGCCTGCAAGCAAGAAGAGTTCAGCATAAGGGCTCTAAAGAGCAAGGAAAGAGCAAGCAAGAAGAGTTCAGCATAAGGGCTCTAAAGGGATCTAAAGAGCAAGAGTTCATCACTTTTATCGCTGGGACTCAGCTTAATAAATAATCCACATCATCCCTGCACTACGGCCAAGGATATTCATTAGTATCACAACCACAAATTATACATGCACTACGGGCCAAAGATATTCGTGTATTCATCAATGGTCATGATCATGCCAACAACTCTCCATCAATGCACTACGGGCCAATGAGAACTTTTACCACATCATTTGTAACATTACGGTCATGATTACACCGAATAATCCCTGGTCATAATCATACCAAGTCCATATAAGCACTACAGGCCACAGATGACTTTCAAAAAAAATATAAACATGAGGATGATGACAATGATATAAGAATTCAATAAAACAAGTTCAAGGATTAATTTATTCAGGAACTAATAACGTCCAAATTGTCAGCATGATACTTCTTTGTAGAGTAAAATTCAAAAATGCTCAAAAGAATATTTCCATGAAAAGATATTGGATGAAGCGCAAATATCAAGGATATTCCACTAATTTCATGGAGTATAGAAGTCAAAACTTTAACCAACTGAGTATAATAAAGAATGGAATAACAAAAGAAATCCTTATTGGAAAGCCCCCTCTTTCCTGGGAACGACCTGGTCGATTAATATTGTGAATTATAATAATGATGATAAACCTCTCCTTGGCAGAACTTCTAGACATCGTTAATATCGTAAATAATAATATTAATAATTCTGTCATCTCAATTATTGATTTAATAATATATAAAATATCGAAAATAATTGAATAAAACTGAATGACTTCTCACATAAGCATCAATAATCAATACCGTGTGCTACTTATGCAACAACGTATATTCTTTACTTTTACTACTACTAGAAAGTAGTTCAACAAGATTAACGGTAAAACTTTCGTAGTTATTTTCAATAAAATATTTTGTTGTTTTCTCAATCCGACAATAATTTTTCTTTGTGGGGTCCACTGATGATTGTCTTGTCGCATCACGAATATTCCCTGTTAAAAACGAATATTCCCCAACCAATCAAATATTATATACCAACTTGCGTGCATTTTATAAAATTTATAAATATTACCCACAACTATAACATTATATCAAATTTATTCCATAATATTCAAAAATGATATTTATAGAAAATTCATTTTTATTCATAAAAGGCTGAGGGTCTTACAACCTCCCTTCTTAAGAAATTAAGCCCTCGAAATTAGGGTGCGATACACTGGTATGTCGAAGAGGTAAGGATACCTTGATTTCATTTGATTCTAACTCGGTCATTTCCTCAACATCGTGGTTCCTCCATAAGACTTTGAGTTGAGGTATAATCTTGGAGCGTAG
Organism: Panax ginseng; assembly: GCA_020205605.1. Classification (NCBI taxonomy): domain Eukaryota; kingdom Viridiplantae; phylum Streptophyta; class Magnoliopsida; order Apiales; family Araliaceae; genus Panax; species Panax ginseng. The sequence continues at coordinate 34,534,456 of CM035149.1, forward strand.
AATATGTTCCTTCTTATCCATGATTTGAACAGGAACCTCTTCATACGATAAATCTTTAGCTATTTCGTCCGGTTCTAACTCAATAATGTGGTTCGGGTCTTTCACATATTTACATAACATGGATATATGAAAAACGTTATGAACACGAGACATACTTGGCGGTAAAGCAAGTCTATAGGCTACAGTCCCTACTCGATCGAGGATTAAAAATGGTTCAATGAATCGGGGATTGAGCTTTCCTTTCTTTCCAAATCTTGTAACTCCTTTCCATGGAGCAATACGTAACAACACATGATCTCCAATATCGAATTCCACGTCTTTTCGATGAAGATCAGCATAACTCTTTTGTCGATCTTGTGAGGAATTTTTACGTTGTCGGATCGTTTGAATCTTTTCCGTAGTCATACGTACCAACTCTGGTCCCAACAACGTTGCTTCACCCACCTCATCCCAAAGATACTAGAGAACGACACTTTCTTCCATACAATGCCTCGAATGGAGCCATGCCAATACTTGCTTGATAAGCGTTGTTGTTGTGAAAACTCCACCAGCAGAAGAACTTGTCCCAACTTCCTTGAAGTCAAGGACACGAGTCTTAATAAATCTTCAAGAGTTTGAATAGTCCTCTCCGATTGTCCGGTCTGATCTAAGGATGATATGCTGAACTAAATCGTAAGTCCGTGCCCATAGCTTTTTGCAAACTAACCCAAAATCGTGAAGTGAGTCTTGGGTCTCGATCAGAAACTATGGATACTGGCATACCATGCGGTCTTACAATCTTGTTTATGTACATACGAGCAAGACGTTCAAGTGTATAAGTTTCTCGTATTGGTAAGAAGTTAGCAAACTTGGTCAATCTATCAACAATGACCCAAATTGCATCTATGCCTTGAGAAACCTTGGGAAGAACAGTAACAAAATCCATGGTAATGTGCTCCCACTTCCATTTTGGAATTTTAAGTGGTTGCAATGGGCCTTTTGGTACTTGATGCTCCACCTTGACTCGTTGACAAGTTAGACACCTTGAGATAAACAACGCTATCTCTCTCTTCATATTTCTCCACAAAAATGTATGACAAAGATCACGATACATTTTGGTACTCCCAGGATGGATTGCAAACGGTGTGTTGTGCGCCTCCATCATAATTTTATACTTTAAATTAGGGTCGTTAGGAACACAAAGTCTGGAGTTGACTTGAAGTATTCCTTCTTCATCGATTCTTGCTTCTGGCATAGCACGTTCTTGCACTTTCTTCCTCATACGCATTAGCTCCAGGTCTATAGCTTGAGCATTTTTAACTTTATCGATTAAAGTCGGTTCTACTCGTATATTCGCCATCATCATGTGGGTCCCTGGAGTCTTTATCTCTATCTCCATCCTTTGCAAGTCATACAAAATGGGCCTTTACGTTGACAATATAGCACTCGTACCCGCATATGATCTTCTACTCAATGCGTCAACTACCACGTTTGCTTTTCCAGGATGGTATGATCATAATCTTTTAGCAGTTCAAGCTAACTTCATTGTCGCATGTTGAGTTCCTTTTGAGTGAAGAAATATTTGAAGCTTTTATGATCCGTAAAGATCTCCACTTTCTCCCCATAAAAGTAATGCCTCCAAATTTTAAGTGCAAAGACAACAGCTGCCAACTCTAGATCATGAGTAGGATAATTCCTCTCATATTCTTTGAGTTGCCAAGAGGCATAGGCTATGACTTTCTCATGTTGCATGAGAACACATCCTAACCCTTTGTCTGAAGCACCACTATAGATGACAAATCCCTCTGAGCCAGATGGTATTGTCAGAACAGGTGCTGAAATGAGTCTCCTCTTGAGTTCTTGAAAACTCTTCTCACATTCCTCGTTCCAACCGAATTTTGTATCTTTCCGAGTCAGCTAAGTTAGTGGAGTAGCGATTCGAGAAAATCCTTCCACGAACCTCCGATAATAACCAGCTAAACTGAGAAAGCTACGTACTTCGGTCACTGATTTAGGTTGCTCCCAGCTTTGAATAGCTTCAATCTTTGCTGGGTCAACAGATATTCCATGACTTGACACTACGTGCCCAAGGAATGCTACTTCCTCAAGCCAGAACTCGCACTTCTTCAACTTGACATAAAGCTTATATTCACGAAGCTTTTGGAGTATCAGCCTCAAGTGTTGCTCATGATCTTCACAGCTTTTGGAATAAATAAGGATGTCATCAATAAAGACGACCACAAAGTGATCCAAATATTCCTTGAATACTCGGTTCATCATATCCATGAAAGCAGCAGGAGCATTAGTCAATCCAAAAGACATGACTAGGAATTCATAATGTCCGTACTGAGTTCTGAAAGCCGTCTTTGGAATGTCATCGGTTCTAATCTTCAATTGGTGATATCTAGAACGAAGATCAATCTTTGAAAAGAATTTGGCTCCTTATAGCTGGTCAAACAGGTCATCAATACGTGGCAATGGGTACCTATTTTTGATGGTGACATGATTCAACTCCCGATAATCAATACAAAGTCGTATACTCCCATCTTTCTTTTTCACGAATAGAATAGGAGCACCCCAAGGAGAAGTACTAGGATGAATAAAGCCAATGTCTAACAATTCCTGCAGTTGGGTCTTTAACTCCTGAAGTTCAATAGTAGCCATTCGATATTGGGCTTTGGAAATGGGTTTTGTACCGGGTTCAAGGTCGATACAAAATTCAATTTCACGTTCTAGGGGTAGGCCAGGAAGTTCTTTAGGGAATAAGTCAGGAAATTCATTAACAATAGAAATATCATTCAAAACTGACATATTTTTGTTTAGATCCGTGACATGAGCTAAGAAAGCTTGACATTCGTTTTTCAATAAACGAATAGCTTTATGGCTTGAGATGATAGTGATTGATTTTAATGGTTTGGTTGCTTGAATTCGCATAATAGGTTGGATAGGAATATGAAAGCTAACAACCTTTCGAAAACAATCAATTTTTGCATGATGAGTAGTTAACCAATCAATCCCTAGAATCGCATCAAATGCAAGTATTTTCAATGAAATAAGATCGACAGGTAATGTGAGGGTACCGATTTGAACCAAACAAGACTTATAAATAGTAGATGTAATGAAGGTTTCTCCCAACGGAATTTCAATAGATAAGTCAAAGTTTAATTTCTCCGGAGTCAAATTTAAACATTGAGCGCAAGTAAGAGAAATAAAATAATGGGTAGGCGGTATCAAATAAGGTATAAACTTCGCTTAGAGTTTATGATCGCTTACCGTGATGACCTCATTAGGTTCCTTGCTTCGGGGGAGGTCACGACAAACGCTCTCCCTTGCAGACTCTTGGCTTTGACTTTTACGGGACATCCTTTGGTGCCTCCATCCTATTGAACTTGTCTTGGTGAGCGACAAAATCGGGCTAGGTGACCTTCTCTTCCACAATTATAACATGCTTTGGATGGCATCGTATGCGGTTTGGGTGATGTGTCCTTCCCTCCGCATTTGAAGCATATGATATGTGGTCGTTCTCCTTCTTTAACCACACGCAGGTCTTTGGTCTTTGACGTCTTTCCATCATTGTTGAATCTCCTTTTCTTGAAATGTCCATTCTTATTGTTTTGGCCATGATTACCACCGATGTGGTTACCATTTCTAGCATGTTGATTCCCTCCACGCTTATTGTCACCGCTTCAATGACTGTTATCACTGGTATTATCATTTTGCTAGATGCTCTCTTTTGGTTGAGTTGACTCATTATCGCGCTCCAACAACTGAGCCCTATTAATAACATCTGAATAGAAACACAGTTTATGAGAGATAAGATATTGACGTATCTCAGGTTTCAAACCTCTTAGAAACATTTGTGTCATTCTCTCCTCATTATCAACCAAATTGGATGCAAATCGGGACAGCTCGGCAAACTTGGCTTCGTACTGCGACATAGTCATGTTGTTTTGTTCCAGTTTAATGAACTCTACCTCTTTCATGTGACGAATACTTTCGGGAAAGTACTTGCTTAGTTGAAGCAGTTCTTGGAACTTCTCCCAAGACATCTTGAAGGCGGCGAGTTGAGTACGCTTCTGATTCCAACCGATGAATCGCCTCTACCCCAATAACATGAAGGTGGCAAAGGGAACCTTTTGCTCCTCGGAGCATCCCAAGACATCAAATATCTTGTTGATTTGCTTTATCCACGTCTCGCCTTAAGTGGTTTTGGTTCTCCAAAAAACTCCGATGGTCCCAGCTCCTTGAATTGTTTGGTGGTGACCGTCCTAGAGTTGCCAGTGTTTCCACCAGCATTTTGGACAGGAGCCGCTCTCGCCTGATGTTGCATGAATTGCATGAAGCCTCGAAACATTCCATCGTTCATCAGTTGGTCAGTGTTGTTGTTTGCATGAGGATTGTCGCCTTCCTGATGCACGTTGTCCTGGTTATTGATCTGTGGAGACTCAACGTTCTCCTGTGCTCCATTAATGTTCTCAACATTCTTGGATGCCATTTTTAAATACTGCCACAAAACAAGGGTTAATTAACATATCACATTTTATCCCTATACTCTGACCGACCAATTAAATACCAAATAAACTTAGGTAGGTCATACTAGCGAAGGAATTCCCCGTCTCTCCCCTCCTAGTTCTTGTCTCACATCTTAGCCAGGGATCATATCCCTAAGCTTTGATACCAACTGTGACACCCCCAAAATAGGTATACATCACCCATCTTGAGTCGCCAAATACATGGTACAAAATTCAAATACAACTTAATAATACAATTATCGTGTAAAATATGACAAAATACAAATTGTGAGTTTTAATACAAATACTGTCTTCTAGACAATATCCACTCTCAGAATAAGTCCTCATTACATTTATTGTCACACTATTTAACAGAATAGTGAGGACTACTAATACTATTATCTGGACCGTCACTCTGTTCTCCGACTAGTCCTTTACACGTTCTCATTTCACGAAGAGAAACGGTGAAAGAAAGGTGAGCTCAACTAGCCTAGTAAGAAATATTATGACTAAGATAATGCGAGAATAAATTATCATTAGTCTTCAACAATGTTAAACTGATAAAATACAATAGACATCAAGTTTAACTGCAGCGGAATAAGCAATCCATTAAAAGAGTAAAGTAGAGAATAAAATCTACTATCTTTTATGATTTAAAAGGTTTTTCATCACTTTTATCATTTGGGACTCGACTTTATAAATAATCCACATCATCCACAGACTACTACTTAAAGATATTCATTAGTATCACAACCACAAATTATCCACGCTTTACGGGCCAAGGATATTCGTGTATTCATCAATGGTCATGACCATGCCAACAACTGTCCATCAATGCACTACGGGCCAATGAGAACTTTTACCACATCATTTGTAACATTACGGTCATGATTACAAGAATAATCCACGGTCATAATCATAGCAAGTCCATCTATGCACTACAAGCCACGGATGACTTTCAAAAAATATAAACATGAGGATGATGACAATGATATAAGAATTCAATAAAACAAGTTCAAGAATTAATTTATTCAGGGAACTAATAACGTCCAAATTGTCAACATGATACTTCTTTGTAGAGTAAAATTCAAGAATGCTCAGAAGAATATTTCCATGAAAAGAATCTTTGGATGAAGCGCAAATATCAAGAATATTACACTAATTTCATGGAGTATAGAAGTCAAAACTTTAACCAACCTGAGTATAATAAAGAATGGAATAACAAAAGAAATCACCATGTATGCGGTACCAGCATACACAAAGTTATTTCAACGAGAATAATAAATAACGGAACTGTGTCGGTGAAATTACTTGCAAGCGGGATGTTCCAACAGAATAATAAAGCGGAACTAGGTGCAGGCGTAAAAGCGTCTGACGAGGATATTCCAATGAGAATAATAAAGACGGAACCGGTCCGGCGTAAAATGTACAGACAGGAAATTCCAACAGAATAATAAAGACGGAACCAGGTCTGGCGTAAAACGCACAAACAGGATGTTCCAACAGAATAATAAAGAATGGAATAACAGAAGAATTTCACCAAGTATAGGGTAGCCTACGTATACAGGTTATTCCAACAGAATAATAAATAATGGAATAACAGAAGTTCTCTTCATGAATACAAAAGAATTAATACCCCTTACTTTAAGAAGAAGAATACTGGATATATGAGTAGTGAAGTAGCAGAATACTTTTCTTCTTTCTCTCTACAGTTTATCTCTCTAGAGTTTCAGTGAATTCGTAAGAAATAATGAAGGAATGAGCTTCTATTTATAGAAGAATACACTAAATAGTAACCAATCCATGAACGGTCCAGATTGATTTACTTTTAAACGGACGGTCCAGATTGGTTTACAATAAAATATTCTAATACTACAAAAACTTTTAAATAAAATATAATATATTATATATATATATATTATATATATATATACACACATGTTCATTATGAATTCACGGGAGGTATTCCCGTGATCACCCCCCTTGCAAACTTTTAAACTTATATATAATATAATGATACACCTTCCCGTGGCAACTAGATTCCCGCCCAAAATCAATTTATATAAAAAAAACAACCAACATTAACTATCAACATTCCACTTTTCCACCAAAAATCCTACTTTTCCACCAAAATCCACTATCATCAATATATATATATATATATATATATATATATATATAAAATAAAGGTACTTCCTTCCTTCTTTGTCACTTCTCCTCCCCCATTTTCAATCCATGTGACATTTTTATATATATATATATATATATATATATATATATATATATAATACTTATGTATATATATATAAAACAAAACTGAGATAACTTTTTACCGATAATTTTAAAAATGGGTAAATCGGAGTCCATATAATTACAACAAATACTTCATAAAAATTCCTCAATATTTTTAACAACATTTATCATCATTATTATAATTCACAATATTAATCGACCAGGTCGTTCCCAGGAAAGAGGGGGCTTTCCAATAAGGATTTCTCTCTATTGGCGCGCAATTAGGTGACCAAACCATTCCTTGGCAGAACTTCTAGACATCGTTAATATCACAAATAATAATATTAATAATTTTGTCATCTCAATTATTGATTTAATAATATATAAAATATCGACAAAAATTGAATAAAACTGAATGACTTCTCACATAAGCATCAATAATCAATACTGGTGTATTCTTATGCAACCCGCGCCAGACATCATGTACTTTTACTACTGAGAGTAGTTCAACAAAGATTAATCTGTAAAATTTCCGCCGTTATTTTCAATAAAATATTTTTGTCGTTTTCTTAATTCGACAATAATTCTACTGTGGGGTCCACCAATGATTGTGACGTCGTACGAATATTCCCTGTTAAAATGAATATTTCCCGACCAATTGAATATTATATAACAACTTGCGTACTTTGCAAAATTTTTAAATATTACCCACAACTATAACATTATATTAAATTTATTCCATAATATTCAAAAATGATATTTATAGAAAATTCATTTTTATTCATAAAAGCTGGGGTCTTACAAAAAAAGCATTTGAACTTGAAGTGCTTACTATGGCAAAGAATAAAGTCTAAGATTTAATCTTAAAAACACTTTAAAAGAAGAAGAAATAATGTTAGAAAGAGTTAGGAATCAGAATCATGCAAGAAAAAATTTCCCAAAATTTTTTGAAAAAACTTTGGACAGCCCAAAAGTATTGTTCGGAGCCTTTTTGGACTTATAACGGTATATGTCATGGCCAAATGCAATGATTTTTGTAAGGCTCGTCACTAGCTTTGTTTTCATATATTATGGACCCTGAAACTCCAAACGGATCAAAAGTTATGATAAAAATAGTAACGACTCCTCCCGAACTTCATTTTTTCCATCTAATCGGTGATTTTCCCCTAGGGTTCGGCCCCCTAGGGTGGTTCCACTGCATGTAGAGCATTTTTCTTCTTTCGTGTTTTCGTCGAAAAAATGTCAAATCTTTCTTTATTATCCGAGGGAAAAATTCAAGATATAATCAAGGTAATGGGGCTCGAAAGACAAAAAAAAGATTAGAGGTACCTAAAAAAACTTCTAGGGTTCGTCCCCCCCCCACCATAGGGTTTGGCCACCTAGGGGGTTGTCTCCTCTATTCCTTTGAGGTCCTGTTGCTCCACAAATCAACTTCTTGGAATGAGTGCTCCTTCGTCGCGAAAATTATAGCCTTTCTTTGATGAATTTCGAGGGAGAGAATCAAGATATGAACAAGGTGATGGGGCTCAGAAACAAAGAAAGACTACAATTGCCTGAAACAGAAAAGAGAAATAGAGGAAGCAAGTCAAGAAATATCCAAAAGAAAGCATGCATGTAAGCAAATTGAAAAGTGAAGACGAGAAGAAGGAATGGAGCCCCAAGGCTTTGTGTCCCCCATAGGGTTCGACCCCTAGGGTTTATCCCTATAGGGAGGAATCTTCTTTGTTACCTCTTGCTCGAATTGAAGAAAGTCTTCTTGCTGCTCCCTTGATGATCTTCCTAGCTTGTAGGAAGACAGAAAATCTAAAATGAAGCAAGATAAAAAAAAAGAGACGTGAATGGCTTGGGAGATGTATATATATGAACACATGTATAGGCCCCCAAAGCATACTAAGCAATCACTCTTTTTCCATTAAGGAAAGGATTCAATCTAGTTTTCAAAAGATAAGTATATTTGATTTTGTTTCTAATATATATATATATATATATATATATATATTTATATAAATATTATTTTCTAAATATAGAAAAGATTTGATTTTTACTCCCAATAAAGGGAAATTTTGAAATCTGATTTTTTCCTTCTAAATAATAATAATGATAAGGAAGGATATTGTCTTCAAAATCAAATAAAGAAAAAAAAATTTATTCAATTTTCAAAATAAAATTAAGATTTGATTCGATAAAAAAGAAAGATTTAGTTTACCAAAAGAAAGATTTTATTAGATTGAATTTTATTTGGTTATATTTGATGATCTTCCTTGTTTTAATTTTCAAAAAAAAATAAGGAAACAAATATTTGGCAAGCTATGAAAAGATTTTCATAAGATTGGGCAAGCTATGTTGGTTTCCTCTCTCTCTCTCTCTCTCTATGGATCAATACCAGTCCTTTATTTCTATATTATTTTGTTCCTTTTCCTTTCTTTTGCTTTAACCTTTTCAAATTTCAAATAATGCCTGGAATTTCCCTTTAAGCCTCAATATTAAACTTATCTATATAACTATGTCCTCTGGAATTTTCTTCTAAACCCCAGTCTTAGACTTACATATATATATATATATATATATATATATATATATATAAATGATTTGATTTTGTTTCCAAAATAATATGAATGAATTGATTTTATATAAAGAAAGATTTTATTTTATTTTTAAATAAATTAAGATTTTATTTACTTAGTAATATATATATATATATATATATATATATATATATATATATATATATATATTCTAAAGAAACAAAGATTGTGCAAGGTTTGGAAAAATTTGATAAAAGATGTCCAAGATATCTTTGGAAGAGCTCCCCTACGAGTTACCTTTCCTAAGATTTTTTGTTTTCGAGACTGGCAAAGATCAAACTAAGAGGATTGTTCAGAAACTTGAAACAGGACTCAAAGATTCGAAGTATTTTGCACGATCGTCACTCCAAAGACGCGACTCTCGTGCAGGAGGCAAATGTGGGCCAAAATGCAAATTATGGTTTATTTGACCTAATTGAATTAAATGCACAAATTAAGGTTCGTATTATGATTAAATGAAAAGGCGGAAGAGCCGAAAATAAAGAAGCAAGACATGAGAGAATCTTTCACGTGTCCCGAGGCAGAAAACTCGTGGAGGCGGCTCGTTTTGGGAATTGATTGAGGGATTGGATTGGTGGATAGAAGGACAGGGCAATACGGGCATTATTCTAATGACTAAAGGGTATTTCTGGAATTTCTCTGAAGGCATGTGCCTTGCACATGACTACTTTCTAGAAAACCCTATAAATACCCTTCCATTCCATTTGGAAAGGGACTTCTCTTCAGACTCAAGACTTGGACTCTCGAAAGATCAAAGGGACTCTTTTGGTGATTTAAAGGCTTGGAGATTCCACCTAAAAGCACTAAAGGGGTTTGAACATTCTCTCAACTCGAAGGACTTAAGAGGCTCTTGGAATCCCTGCTACCCTAACACGGTTCCCGGATTCTAGGAGTTCTGCCACGCGACGTTGGAGTAATCGCCCACCTGTTCTTCTCCCCTTTTCAATCAATCAATCAATTCTGTGCTCTTCGTGGATTTCTCTCCTTCTCAGTCAACACGAAACCCTAATCCTAGCAAGGTACGATTTCCTTGCCCACAAATTGTATATATAAAAAATTGTATTTTATTTTATTTTATACAACTATATATGTACAAATCACAAGATTGCTTATATTTATTTGCTTGTTGCTCATCATTATTTAGTAATATTATGTACATAAATTATATATAAAAAGTTGTACATAAATCGTATAAAAATTAAGAAAATAGAAAGCGGGACTCACCATACGTGCAAAAAAGTGTACACATTTTCATTCGAATGTAACTATCCAATACATGTATCTTAGCACATTATATTATTACTTAATACCATTACTTTTATTACTATTTGTGAGTGCATGTATACAATATTTTCTTAATACCAAAGAAACCGTGCAAGGCTTTTCAACTAAATATTATTATACTCTAATGAAAGAGAGAAATACCGCAAAGATTCACTTTTACAGTGACTATTATTACTCTAATAAAGAAAGAAACCGCCTAAGACGACTTTTCCATTGGATATTACACTCTAATCAAAACATAAATAATCTCTATTACTCCCCCTCTCTCTCTCATTCATATCAGACTTTCATCTTGCTCTCCTTTTTCATCTTCCAAGTCTTACTTCCATGGCTGGTACAAGTAACAAAACTAGTTCTTCCTTTCCTTCATCTTCATCTCGCCGTTGGGATGTCTTTACACGACTTTAGATCAAGCAGGAATCCAAACCTTCAAAGATGATCCTGAACTACGAAAAGGAGAGAAGAAATCTCATCAGCATTGTTAAATGAAATCCATGAAACGCATTTTATATTTTTCATTAAATTTTGCCAAACTCTCAAGTTGGTGACGTACATCTGATGGATCAATATCGTAAAATACAGGATGCACTGTTTGTCCCTTTGTTCTCTTGCATTCGAGAATCTTTACTAGCTCATCAAGGCACCATCTTGAGGAAGCATGGTTTTTCGAGAAAACTACCATCAAGTATACAAAGTCCATTAATTAATATTCCAGTTCTATACATAATATTATTATTATAAATAGAACAGTATAGGAACAATAATCAATTTTAGCTCGAATGGTTTGTAGGGGAACCCTACCTTCTCTGATCCATTCCACACGCGCAATATCTTTTTCGTCGATACGCCCTAAAATTTGTACTTGAATTCCTTTTATATCTGCCTATTCAGTTAATTCAATAGCCTTTTTCTTTGCTTTTCGAAATGAAACTCTATTCTGTAATTGGCAGTCTATAAACTCCATAAGAATATTAGGGCTTCCATAAGTTTTTGCAATTCTTGTGATATCAATGTTAAGTTTTTGGTTCAAAGACTTAAATTCTTTTTGTAGATTCATCTGTAATTCTTCGATTCCTTACAGTCGACTTTCTATTAATAACTTTGGGAATCCCATATAGATTCTGACCTAGATCAGATCGATTCATTTTTGAATCTCTATACGTGAAATTCCCTCAACGCTAGAGGAAATTTTCAATTTTTTTTGTACATATTTCTTGATAAAATTTCTTATTTTTTGATCTTCTTGTAAACCTTCAGAATAATTTTTTGGTTATGCGAACCAAAGGGAATGATGACCTTGGGTTGTACTATGTCTGAAACCGAGTAGATTTATTTTTTGTCCCATACTCCCTCATTACTATACATATTATGATACGCCATAGCCGTATACTTTTTTTTTATAGTTTTTTTTACCATCTGATAGGGTCTAGAAAGTCTACTTCTATATATTCATCTAAGGATATATCTTTCACTACAATACTTATATGGCAGATAGGTCTTTTTATCAAAAAACTACGTCCTCGAGCTCGAGGTTTTAATTTCTTCATGATAGTACCCTCGCTGACTTCAACTTTACTAATAACTAAATTTGATTCGTTGGAATCCATATTGTAACTAGCATTTGTTGCTGCAGAATAAACCAATTTAAAAATGGGATAACATGCTCGATAAAGCATGAGTTCTAGTATCATAAGTGTTTCTTCATGAGAACGTCCACGAATTTGATCTATTACTCTTCGCGCTTTATGAGCAGACATAGATATATATTGACCTAAAGCATATACTATTGTTTTTCTCTTCTTTAACATAAATATAAAGTTTGTCTCAAATTTAGTGTTTTCTGGTTCTTGAACTCCTTCAAGATCTATTATCCTCCCACTAGCCCCTTCAATGATAAATATCTTTATCTAAGAAGGCAGTGTGTTGCACAACAAACACCTTTTTGCTAAGTAGGATTATAAAACATATACCCTAAACTTTCTTTAGGATGTCCCATAAATTTGCAGTTGTCAAATTTGTCCCAAGCTTATACTTTTGAAATATTTTCACATAAGCTGGACAACCCTTTATCTCAACATACTTAAGATTAGGAATCCTCCTTGTCCATAACTCTTATGGAGTCTTGGGGTCGGATTTTGAGGTTACCTTTTTTTGTAGATATACAACCATTTCTAGGGTATGACCCAGAAGCCAAAAGAATACTATAATGTCGGTAAAATCATTATAGACCGCATCATGTCTAACATGGTATGATTTTTCCTTTCACATACACTAATCAATTATTGCGTATCATGAGTCGTCCATTGTGAGAAAACCATTTAAGATGATTTAGAAACTTATTGCATAAGTATTTATTCCTTAATCTTAAAATAATCTTAATACTTTGCTAATTTATTTCACTTCTGAATTCTTTAAACCTTTCAAATGCTTCAGACTTGTATTTCATCAAATACACATATTCAACTCTTTGAATGATCATCTTCTTTTCTTATATTATTTTGTTCGATATGTAAAAATTATTTTCATGTAAATCAATTATACAAAGTCCATTAAGTAATATTCCAGTTATATACAAAACATTATTATTATAAATAGAACAACAATTGTTCTTAGATATAATACCAAAAATTTTATTGTCAAATAAAAAAAATGGAAATAATGTTTCTAATGAGAACTGGAATACAATAACAACGTATTGACTTAATAAACTTGCCCGTAGGCAATGCTAAACTATAAGTTCTTATGGTTAATGCAGCAACCTTTGCTTCATTTTCCACACATAGGATTACTTATCCTTTGTTTAGCTTTCTATTTCTGCTTGGTCCATTCATAAATCTGTATTTATAAGAAACACAGATGGTATCCAATATCCAATTAGAAACTTAACTCGCCAAAAGATTTATTTTAATCATGAATAAAACTGTATTTATAACCTAAGCTTCACTAAGCTTCTTTGGTTAGCCTCTACAAGATGTTTTTTGCAGTTTCTTTCCAGTGTCCAGGCTTATTGTAGTTGGAAGCAAACTCATTTGCTATCCATATCAGTTTTTGTTCCTATTCCTTTATTTTTGCCTTTCTATTTATCTTCTTTGAATCGTTCTTCTTTTCAGAAGATCATTTGGTCCCTACAATTAAGACTTAGTCTTTCTTTGTTGAAAAGTGACTCTCAACATTTTTCAACATGTTAAGCAAATCAGTGAGGCTGGTATCTAGCTTGCTCATATAAAAAATTCACAACAACTATGAGAAGTCCGGGAGTGAGTTCAAGATCAAATCTTTGCTCAACTCTGCATCTATGACAAAACTCTATTGTCCTAGTTGTTCAATCAAATTGATCATGTTTAGGACATGTGTCTGTGCTATAGTGTCACTACACCAAAAATGGCCTCTAGTGAAGGACAAATCCTTCACTAGAGGCCCTATATCTCTTACAAGTGATTTATTGCGAAGAAATATTTCCTTCACACGAGTTCTCACATTAAACCTTCTCGCAATTGGGTATCCTTCGCTAAATAGTAACTAAATGTTTTTTGTGAAGGATATATTGTGAATAACTTATTCCTTCACAAATTGTATTTAGTAATGGAATATTGTTATTTAGTGAAAGATTGATTTCCATCACAAATAATATTTTAAGAAGGACTATTTGAAATTAGTGAATAACTTTATTCCCTCACAAATAATATATTGTGAAGAACAAATTTATTTAATGAGAGAAAAATTTTCCTTCACTAATTATAAATTGAGAATGTATCTTCAAATTAGTGAGGGAAATAATCCTTCATAAATTATAAATTTGTAAATAAAAAAATAATTACTAAATAATCAAAATTCATTAAAAATTATAATCGATTTTTAAATAATTAATTTCATATTTATTATTATTATTAATCTCTATAAGAAATATTAAATTTATTTTTCAAGTAAATATAAATATTTTCATACTTTTTTCAAACTAATTGATAAGCTAATGCATAAAGAGCTAATAAAATCAAAACTTCTCAAATAAAAAGATCATAATAATTGAGTCACAATAACTACAAAATTTGTTATTGTATCTTGGTCTCACAAGGACCACAGTACCTACAAAATTTATTAACTAATATAAAAAACTGAAAGAATAACAATGAACTAGAAGGAATAAAGTGTGACACGTTAGATCCACTTCATCATCATTTTCTCCAAGAAAATCAAGCTTGGGCATGTAAACTTCATGCTGCAATAGAAACACCAAAATTCAATTTCAATAAGACGAGGAATAAGAAAAGATGAAACTGGTAAACTTAAATTAATAAAATAAAATAAAATAAAAATCTCTTTTGACAACCGACAATGATCCTAAACTAGTACAGATAACTCACCATAAAACTGGAGTTGGCTGCACAACTACTTTCTCTAGCAGCAATTACATAAAGTGAAAAATATTAAATATAAAAAAATAGGAAGATAGTTAATCAGGTAGTAAATTTTAAGGGGAGAAAAACAAAAGGAATAGGTAATGAGGTAATTTCTCTAGATGCTACACCAAAATTATGTTGAGGTTAACAGAGATATGCATGAAACAGTATGATAAAAGGAGAGAGTTGGGCCATCATAGGTGGTAGCTATTTGGGTATTTCCTTCTTCCATATTCAAACCTGTTGCAAGTTGCACTGTTGTGCCAAATTATTTAGAACCAATTTGACACAAAGCTTAAGCCAGTAAAAATGTCCCCTTTTCCCCATTTGAGAAAGACAATATATATGCTGCAGCTCCACTAAATGCAGTGTTCCCAAATAAAAACATATAATCACCAAAAGAGAGGCATGTTATACAGAGTATACATGCAAATTATCCTTCAATATCCTTCAATAGATAGTATCAACTGTCTTAGATATGACAAATGATAAGCAAAAGATTGGATAGTGACGCTTACCCAGATTTTCCTGGTCTCTTTTACTAATTTCATTTCCTCCTCATTGTACCCATTCGAAAGAACAGGTTCATTGTGTGAGAAAAGATTAAAGGCATACTGCATATAGAAAGTATAGCAAATTAAGCAATTAAATATATCCACATCATTACCTAATTAATTCACCTTTAAATTTAAGGAACATGAATAATAAAGAGACAAACCTACCGCTTGAAGATTTTACAGTTGGTTGTTTTCCTTCGAGTACCTAGCCACAAAACAATGAGGGAAAAAATCAATTTAAAAGAATAACAGACCAAATTATTTAATATTAGATGGGTACAACAAGCCAATTGGAAACAAAACTATAAGGTAAAGAAAGTAAGAGGAAACCTCACAAGTCTGCTGCTCAAGCTCCTCCATTGCAAAGAAGACCAAAGACCAAGACTACTAATTTGCACGGTATGTGCTAACAACCATGCGTACTACCTAAAACATTCATGTGTCATGAACAGTGGACCATTCTCTTGGTCAACTATTTATCTGCAAGGGGAAAATACTCTATCATGCAACTGAAATGAATAGTTGGATTCACAAGCAAACCCTATCTCCACTTGGTACTCATCAAATTCCAGCATTTTTCTGCTTGACATCAGACAAGAAACTCTGTTGCTTCTACAGGGTGATAGATGCTTGAACTCTTTTATCAGCATCTTTGTTTGGGGGGAGGGAAGGTTAAGAGAAACCTGATGAAGTTGGGTTCTACACCTTTTTCTTTTCAGACCAGTCTGCTGCCACATCTACTCACAAAATTTCAGAAAAAAAAAGTTATAACCATATGGGCTTGAAAAAACCAAATATCTATCCTTTTACATAGTCAACAAGCATGAGCCATACAACAAAAGCTTATATTCGTCCACAGGTGATAGTACATACTTTACAAATATAAAATGAGAGATTATATGTAGGATAGCTAAAATAAGGGTAGATGTACCTCAATAGCATTGCCATCTCTTTTATACTCCTAGTATTTGATCTCTTTTTCATCTCTAAAAGCTCGGGATCATCCCCCATGAGCTTCTTTGAATACACACACAAGAGATTCCTAAGAAAATATGAAGTTGAATAAGTACAAATTAAGTTCACGAGGAAGAGGTTGAAAATAAAAAATGAACACTTCTAACCACATTCAAAAATCTAGATGAGCACCTTCCCATGCTGAAGGGCTTGCAAAGAGGATCTGTTATAACTCTATCTCCTGCAACATAGGTCTGCAACACGGTATTTAAACATTGGTGAACCAACTAAGTTTTATTGCACGTGAATTTATGGTAACAGTAAGCTCAACGCAAACAATATTATTGCTACCATGTCCTCTACAATAGCAGGATTCGTTGATTCAAGAAGCAATGCGATAACAGCTGAATCTGCTTCAGTTTGGTGGTTAGAAATCAAGACTACATTGGACATGGACAGGATAAAACAAAATATATAATGTCTTACACAAATGGGATTTTTTTTCTTCACATGTTCTTGTTTGTGTTTATATTACAATATATAAGGTAGAACTTAAAACTAAATAGGTATTAATGTATGATAACTTTTATTTTTAAAATTGCTATGAGTCTAAGATTTGTATGAGGGGGGTCTGGTTTGATGCAAATGCAATGGTAAGCCTTGGCTGCTAAGCTTAGATGCATTTGAGAAGAAGCTACTCTGTGGATCAGGTTTATACTGATTCTGCCCCTCTCAGAACCCTGCATTGATGTGTCTACTGGGAGCACTTTTTCAACATCAGTATAAAAGCAACTCAAAAACTAGTATATGTGAAGTCATAGGCGTTATACATAAGTTTTCTGATTTAAGTTATAATGCAGGTATGAACATTTGGCTGGAAGTGCACTGACAATCTTAGATGATTCTCTTTTTGTTGATTCTTATCTTAACGTTCTGTACATGCCATCCACATTTCCTCGTTCAGAGAAATCCAGGAGATCTCAAGAAACTGCAAATGATAATACCCCGTACAATTTAGATTTTGAAGACGGATCTCGTAGATTCACATAAAACCCATTACAAATAAAATCAGCACTTTGCTGAAGGGTAGGGAAAAAACTAATTATCACAAACTTATATTTAATCAATAATAACATATCATATCATATCTCCACATATAATTTCAAAAATCAATAATTAATTTTTCAATAACAACTACAACAAAAACCCAATTGCATTTTTCTCATAAGACATGAGTTAAATAATATAATTACATTTTTGCTGAAGGGCAGGGAAAGAAATAAATTATCACAAACTTAGAAACTTAGAAACTTGGAATAATATAATTGCATTTTTGCATTCTCCTGTGGCCAGCGACCAGGACGACTATACCAATCACATTCATTGTGATTCTGATGTCAAACGTGTTGTTAATTTGGGTTAAAACTTAGAAACTTAACTCATAAATTACAAATGGAGCTACAATATCACAAATACAAATCAATTGGTCAATACTACAAATACAAATTAATTGGTCAATACTAGAACTGAAAATTCTGACAATATAATCTACATAAATTCTTAAAGTTCAAGCCATTCCACATAGCATAAAAAAATAAAGGGTATATTAACTCACAAAGAGTGTAGACCATTATGCAATAGATCATCACCATCCTTCTCTCCTTCTGCATCCCCAATTTGGAAAGTTTGAGTTAATTTTTCTGCCAAACGTTCAATTTTGGATGTGTCAATCAATTCATCATTCTTGGAGGTCAGGGCAAAAAATTGCTCCAACGCAAATAAAATTGCTCCAATATTATTCAAGCATAAAATTTAAAGAACTGTACTAAAACGAAAATAAGAAAATCACGAACATAATGCATGTCATATTGCTTGCGAAGAAAGCTGTTGGAAATAGTAAAGCATCTTTTGTTACACTGTTAGGCAGCACAAGATTGTCAAAAGCAGGTTGAGGATCTATCTATAGCCTTTCTTTTCCTTTTTCTTTGAATAGATAAAAATGTTTGTTATCTATTGTTATCAAGTTGATCAGTTGTAGTCCTTTTGGGGGCATCAGGAAATGTGATAGGAAGAGGTTGGATGCTTCACTGGTACAATGCAGTCCATTTGGAGTGAGAGAAACAGAGGAGTTTCTAGGACGAGTTATTAAAACTACCAAGTAACACTATTTGCCTTTGAGTTTTATTATGATTTTAACAAAAATTAGATATATTGCAGCCTAAGGTTGTATGTCATGAACTTTTTAGGTAACTTCCTTTTTGTACATGGCGTCTCTATTATTTGTTATTTCTCTGCTTTGGATCCTATATATGGGGTTTGTGGCATGGACTTTTAGATCTGTGTATTATGGCATAAAGGTCCTCTTTAACAACTAATTGATTTTTCTTGTACACGTAAGTGCAAAGTGGATTGAGCTCAATTTGGCACAAAAAAGTATAGATGATACCTTTTAAGGCAAAGAAGACCAAGTGTAAACCAAACCATCCTGAAAGAAAGAGTTCAATGCCATTGTAGACTCCCTAATAGAATGAAACCAAGAGCAAATCATTTTTATTTTGAATATAGAAAGAATGGATATCAATATAGCTATGCACACCGTGGGCACACACACGGAGGAAAAAATACTGCAATATACAATTTTCGACATCTCATACTCCCTCTTGTTGTATGCACTGCGAGCAAGAGACCGATTTTTCCACAATTCAAAAAATTAAATGAAATACCATAACAAAAACTGAATATGTAAACCAGAAACATTATAAAGTTTGGTCAATAAATGTGATCACCTTTGCTCGAGCAGATCTATTCTCCGAAACCTCAAGGGCTTTCTCATAGCAAGAATCATTATAAGTAACATCACCAAGTGAACACCTAAAATATAAAACAAAGTTGTGATGATTCAAATTGACAGTACAACCATTTATTAAATCTTCTAATGGCTCTCCATCACATGAGTAACAATACAACAAATTCTCCAACTAGTCTAATGATGTAATCAGACATAGAATCTTAATATTTTCCTTATCATCATTCTTTGTTACTTAAGTCAACTTTCTAATAAGACACCAACACTAGTAGATTTAAAGTAAAGATGGGCTATAACAAAGTAGTCAGTAAATTCAGAGTTTTTAAGTGGGATACCAACCACATAACAACTAACTTTCAACGCAATAATATGAAATCTTTGGCAGCAAATCGAGATTCTTTGAGCAGCTGTCTAACACTTTCTTTTTCAATATTTTTAATGAGTAATCTCATCAATGAAAAGGTGCCAGAACAGAAAGCAGGCCATGCACACATGGAACAATAGTCAAAATTAAATACAAGAAAGTTAATTATGAGAAGCTCCAATTGAAGGATAGGAAAAATGTAACACAACTAAGCTCCTACAGGAATTCACCTTAAAAGATACAATGGGATGAGTACATGTTAGTTCTTAAGACAAAAGAAAGTAAAAGTAGGGCTGTAAATGGCAAAATACCCGATATTCGCTCGTATTCGTATTCATGTCAAATTATCCGTATCTGTGTCAAAGCGAACATTATCCGTATTTGCAGCTCCAGCAGTTGAGGCTTCTTTAATTCAATTACACTTCTATTTTTTTCAGAGATATCTTCGAAAGAGCTAACATTATCCTGTAGAATCGTTTTCATAAAGAGTAGATCACATGCCACACAAAAGACATCGGCTTAAATTTTATAAGCAACATTTACCGAGTGCATTTGGTGAAACATCAGCTCTCACCAACTGTAATTCATCCCCCATTCTATCTTCAATCAAACATATTCAATTAAAGGGGAAAAAATAACTTTTCCAAATTGCAGCACTGTTGATTAATTCACGTTCTAGCCTAAATGTTTTGATGATGATTTACTCGTCGGTACTAAATTATGAATTGTGGATTTCAGGAATCTATCTCAAGAAGTATGTGTTGGATTATTCAAGAAGAATGAAGATGTTTTGAGTCCTAAGAAAAATATGTAAGATTATTGCAAACATCTAATTTTTCAATTCATGGCTCTAGGACATTTTATGTGTGCATTTAAATTAATGTTTCGTGCATGCTTAATTTTATGCTAAACTGTTTTTACATGATTTATTATGCATGCGTAAAATTAATGTGATAACTATTATTCGGTTTAATTGAATTATAGTACATGTGTTATAAGAGAGTTTTAATTCTATATAAACTGTATAACATGTAATTTTCACGAAAGCATGTGGCGGTAAAAGTCGAAGTCTTTTATCTGTTGGTTGAAAATTAATTGCCTATGTCTTGGGAATATAAGATAATGATTATCCTGGAGAGTTGTGTGGTATTACACTTTCTTATATTTACAAGATTAACACTCCACTATCTTTTTGAAAGGCAGTAATATCTCTTAAACAAAAATTATGGCGGAAGTTTGTTGTTAATTGCTACAGGTCTAGTCCTATTTGAATTGGTCTCTATCTAGATTATTTTTGATAGAGTCCTACATATATTTTACTTCTGAAGGTTATTGGATTTGTTATGATTATCTTCAAACAGAATATCTTTAGAACGTTGCATCTTTATGTACAACGTAAACATTTATTTTGCAACGGTAATATATAAATTGGGCTATAAAAAGAAGAATTATTTTTAGTACAAATTACAACACTTACAACACTTGAATTAATATTTTGCACTCACATACTTTGAAAGCTATTCTATTCTTGGTGCAAATTTTGAGCTGCTGATCAATTGATATTTTCAGTTGATTTTCGTGGACATAATATTGGTGATATCTTTTACTCTTACTACTTGATCATTGCATTCATTACTTGAGCCTTGCATTGTCAAATTGCTTATTTGCTTTGATCATTAGACCTCTATTATTGTAATCTAAGTTTTTAGACTAAGTGTTGTCTAAGGAGATTTAATCCAGGTGGATTAAGGTTTGTTTACAAACAGGTTCAAGGAAGCATAGGTGCTTAAGGAGTGCATTGGTGCACAAGGAGCAAGAGTGCTCAAGTGAATTATTGTAATTCAATTTTTATAGAATCTGTATTGTAACAAGAGTCTTTTAAAGAAATAAAAGTGAGTCTCCAATACTTGTTGGTATTGAACGTGGAGTAGGCTATTATTATAGAGGGTAATAGTCGAACCATGTAATTTGCTAAATAAACAAAAATTCGATCATAAGCATTTTTGGTTATCATTAAATATTTCATTTAACTTGTAAAATCTCCAAGATATTTTCTTAAACAAAAAGTCAATTCGGTAGACTATATTCATTCAGCAAGCTGCATTCATTTATATAGTTGACTACATTCAATAATTTGGTTTAAAGTTTTTAATTGGTCATAGTTTGTATCCACACTTATTCAACCCCCCCCCCCTTCTAAGTGTGCCTTATCTGAATTTCAAGCACTTATAGGGTTATCAGACAGCCCTTTATAGCAAACAATCATCATAGTGATAGCATAAAAATAAGCACAAGACATTAATTTTGTAACAGAACTTTAGCTTGTCAGCACACATAGTAATTGTTTGCTTTGTCTTTTGCTGTTTGAGAGCCCAAGTTTGCTTACTAAGGAGTTTACTTTTCTGTTGATCCATAATCCACTTCTCTGATGTAGTGTACTTTGGTGATGGTGGAAAACCAGTTGATACAGAAATATCCTCCTCTTCTTGATCAGTTTCCAATACTATAAAAGGATTGCCATTTAGTAGTGCATGTTAAGTGGAACACATATACGAAGCATCGAAAAGTCATCAGCGTAGAAATAGTTTAGTCTACATATAAATTCTCATCTAGTGACTCCAAGTGATTTCCACCATCCATTCTTGAGAGAGGTTTCTGCTGCTCTCTTAACGAAAAACTTGGCAAATAAGCATCAACATGTTAACTTCCTTGAAAATTATGGTCACCAAGGCTTGGTGCATTTTCTTTTCTTTCAGGCACAGGCACAGATTCATCATTA
Organism: Panax ginseng; assembly: GCA_020205605.1. Lineage (NCBI taxonomy): Eukaryota > Viridiplantae > Streptophyta > Magnoliopsida > Apiales > Araliaceae > Panax > Panax ginseng. The sequence continues at coordinate 34,556,904 of CM035149.1, forward strand.
CATCCATTACCAGTCCAGCTAGTCATCTCTGTCTTCATCTGTCCAGATCGCACACCATTCTTGCCTCCCACCATGTTCATGGTGTCACCTTCTTTAGAAAAAAAAGAAACCATCCTCAAGAATGTCCCTAAAACTATGGCTTTGTTCTTTTCTCTTACTCCCGTCTTCCCCAAAAATCAAGTACAAAAAAAGACCCACCAAAAGCAAAGAATCGTCACAACTCAGTAAGTATCTTAACATGTTCCTCCGATCGATAATCAACAAAGTCCATGCCTCCTAATTATTGACTCTCATCTTCATTTAGATAAAAGAATAGACCAAGAGAACATGACAAATCTACATCCATATCTTAGCATTTTACTATGTTATCGGTAAAATGCTCATTCTAAAATTGAATAGCCATTTTAACCCCTCTAAACACTTCAAGAAGGTGCTTGCTAGGTGAGAATAAATCTTTTTGGATAGGTATATGTTAATCTGCTACTACTTTCTATAACCCCATAAGTCTACCTTCTTTCAGATTTCTTCAATTTTATGTTGTGTATCATTTTGAGAATGCTAGTAAGAGCATAATCCACCAAATAAGGAAAATAACTAGTTAATTTGATGTGAATTCCTATTGAAATTTAAGGTTTATTAAGAATTTAAGATTGTTTAAAGCTTGTACCAGGCAAGTTATTCATGTGGAGTGTGAAAAGAGGGATTAACACTATTTACCGACAATGAACCATCTACAGTTTCCTAGTTGGTAGTATACACTGGGAAAATGCGCTAGCTGAAGAACTGATGCACAAGTAGGAAATGAAGATAGAGAAACATCCAAACAAAAGAAAAATTGTGTAATTTAAGCATTGTAGCAAACAGATGGCAGAAAGTAACCAAATACCTGAGATCAGAAAGGAACAAACTCCCACAAAATTAAGAAGCCATCGGTTGCCCCACCAATTAAACCCCAACTTCATATACCGCATCCGGCGACGGAGTACCGACAACCGGTAAATCTACGATGCCTCTCCAAAAGTTATGACACCACGAAAAAAAAATTCATGAACTTAGTCCTACGCCTAATAGGCTCTTCTTCTTCCTCCTCCACCTCTACCTCTGCCGCCTTCACAACCTGCAAAGATATCTCGCCAGCAGTGAGAGTGGCTTCCATAGAAAAAACAAATTCGCCGGAGGGATGGGTATGGATGAAGGCTTTAAAATGTGAATTTTGGCTAAGGAAGAGAGGAGAAACCTAAATAGCTCTCTGTTTCATGCCTACCTCTTTTCCGAGACCACACACAACTCTTAAATTAGGGACTCTGTTCCAAAAAACAAATTACTTAAAATTATTTAATTTACTTAATCTCCAAAAGACTTTTTTGGATTAATATTATATACTTAAAATAAAATTTAAAGTCTTTTGAATTATTTAATTTTATTTTTATTTTACTTTAACTTTATTTAATTATGATAATAAAAATAAACTTTTATGGAGAAATTTTAAAAGTTTAAAATAGTGTAAAGTTATTTATTTTATAGTTTATTAAAATAAATAGTTGATATTGTAAGTTACTTAAAAGTGTTATTAAAATTAAATTTACTATTGTAAAAAATTTAAGGTATTTATATTCACCACAATTAATTCAAAAAAAATTATTTAGAACAAGATAGCGACCAATTTTATCCCACACAAAAAACTTCTGAATAATGATATATAGTGAGTAATAATTCCTTCACTAAATAGATTTTTTCCTCGCAAATTTTCATCATAAATTGGCTCCAAAAATCTTTCTATCGCCCCAATTTTGTGAGGAAAAAAAATATAAATTGTGAAGGATTTTTCTTTAGCTAATAACTATATTGTCACTATATTTTTTTTCTTCACTGTTCCTTCACTAAACAACTCCTCATGTGAAGGAATAAATTTCTTCACAAAATTCCCTTCGCTAGAGGCCATTTTTGGTGTAGTGTGTCATCGGTCATTCTAGATCGGAAGAGCTCCTTAGATATCTTATATCTATTAGTCATACTTTCCTCACCATCAACTACTTGATGTGTAGGAGTATAGTAGGAGCATCCATAGTTTTATGATAATGCTGAAACTCGTTATTCATAGATGCGAGAATGATGTATTGAGCCAACTGTGCATTATCTTATCACTTTCTAGAAGTAACAATATTTTTCTCAGAGGCATTGTCTGCAACCATTGCTGGGATAGGCGTATTAAGGACATGAGATATCTTTTCAGTCGTGAGAACTATTCTCAAATTCCGTAACCAATCCGTTTAATTCGGTCCGGTTAAATAGCATCTAATATGCTCCGCAATGATCGTAATTTAGACATTATAAATTCTATAAATGAATTTATAATTAACAACTTTTTAACATGCATTCTTTTATTAATTAACTAATTACCAAGATAAATTAGGTCTTGTTTTAAATTGGTATCTCCCACTATTTTTTTCAAACTATATTACCCTCACTTATATAGTTCGGAAAAATCTAATTAAAAATTTGCTAGTGAGAATAAGGATCCCATTTCAAATGTATATAGTCGTGTGGTGATACAACAAACTATATATAAATAAATAGGTAGACAACTCTTGTCAATTACATCAACATGTAACTCCTTTTATTTTATCTTTTAGATCATAATGATTAAGTGTGTGCACATTCGAACTAAAATAATTCAAGTTAAGTCCAACCTAACACTCCATATATTCAAAAGAAAAACACTATCCTTATTGTGACACAACAAAACATTGTTCAATCTATTTATAAGCATTAGATGTGAATAAATAACATCTCAAAAATTAAGATAAGCCTTGTGGTGACACAATAAACTTATAATAATTAAATTATACTCTATTAATAATTTTATCATGCTAGAAGGCGATGTTCGATTCCAAATATCTTTTAACGCTTAGGACTTAATATAAAATTTTTGAGGGGTTTGTTATTAATTTGTCTCATCTTGTTAATGAGTTAAATGCTTTTTAGGTCACTCTACTTTAGGTCGACTTACAAATGGGTCACTGAACTTTTTTTTCTTACAGTCAACTCACTAAACTTGTATTTACTAACAAAACGTTAGAAAATTCGTTAAGTCTGTTGGATTTTAACAGAAATGTCCACATCAGCAATTGAGTTGGAAAAAAAAAGCTTATTTGTCAATAATTATCCCACGTGGCATTTATTATGTGGATCTAAAAGGAAAATCTATACCAAAATAAATTTTTATGTAATTCTTTACAAATAATAATATAAATTAGAAAAGTTTTTCAAAAAATAAGAAAATAAATAAAAAATATATTTAAATACTTTTGTAATTAATATCAAATAAATTTTTGTTTAATTATTTACAAATATAATAATATAAATTAGAAAAGTTAGTCGGTCAAAAAACAAAAAATAAATGAAAATATATTTAATTAAAATAAAAATAAATGAAAAATATATTTAATTATTTTTAATTAATATCAAATAAATTTTAATTTAATTCTTTACAAATATAATAATATAAATTAAAAAAATTTGCCAAAAAATAAGAAAATAATTAAATATATATTTAATTATTTATATATGATTTAATCAAAATAGAACAAAAAGAAATACTAATATGTTGACTGAATCAATACTAATTTTACAAAAAAGTCTAAGACACTACAAAAAAATGGGGCTTCAGCAACAACCGATATTCGTTGCTAAATGTGCCAAATTTCGTTGCTAAAAGGTTTTGGCAACGATTTTACTGTCGTTGCGTCTTTCGTTGCGCAATGAGCGTTGCTAATTGTTCCGCAACGAACGTATTTTTTTCGTTGCCAAAAGTAATACATTTTGCAATGAAATGTGGCTTTCGTACAGAGACATCGATCCTTTAGCAACAAAATATAATGTTGTAGAATAATTAAAATGTCGTTGCTAAAAACCCCATTTCGTTGCAAAAGCCTGCTAATTGGCAACGAAATGAACTCTTTTTTTTTTCGACCGACATATGCATTTTCGTTGTAATTGACACCATTTTGCAACGACATTTTTCGTTGAAGTAAATTATGAAAATTGTTGCCTAAGCTTATTTTTGTTGCGGAATGTAAACTTTATAGCAACGATTTTCGTTGCTGATTATATTATTTGGCAGTGACATTATCTTTGAATCAAGAACGAAAATGTTTTTCTTTGGTTATTTTTCAATAGCAACGAAAGTTATCGATTAGCAACGGCATTATATGTTGTCGTTTGTTTATATGTGCAACGAAAGTTGATATGATTTGCAATGATAAAAAATGTTGCCTTTTATTTTAGTATTAGCAACAATATCCTCTCTGTTGTTATTAGGTTAATTTTTCGTTGCCAAATATAAAGTTTTTAATGCCATTAGCAAATTAAAATTTGTTGCTAAATGTATAAAAATTATTGCTATATTAAAACTTGTTCAATGCTTTGGTAACTAATTATATTGTTGTTAAATCAAAATTTGACATTCTTTTTTGTGTACTGACCGGCTCAATGTCCCCCATAGCAAATAATGGCAAAAAATACAAATAACTAAAATATTATTAACTTAATAAAATCATCCACTACATAATCATTCATTATCTTTACAATTAAACATCTAAAGCTACCATAGTTCTTCAATCAAAGTATATATCTACATATATAGAGAGAGTACACTTCATAATTTCGTTCATTGTCTTCCGTAAACGTAGCATAAAAATTTGATACTCAATATTGTAAGGCAGGTCGTAGAAGCAATCTTCCTGCACATATTTAAAAATAATAGCAAGTCAAAAAAAATGAAGCAAATAGGTCACCAAAGGCACTTAGTGCCAAAATCAATACACAAAGACAATAGAGTTGCTATGTGGTACTAATGTACACCGTATTGCTCATAAGCAGAAAAAGACAAATAGGCAATCACAATATCATTTGCTACAAATCCAAATAGAAAAAGAACCTTCAGTGTGACTATATGATTATTCTATTACAAGAAAAAATTGAAATCTTAATCGGCCATTGCATGAATTAATTTCAGTAAGCATAGTTGTAAACATATTTTCTATTACAAGACTTGTAGATTATTATTATATGTTGACCTCAAGTTAGAATTCAGTCACATTCAACAACCACAAGCATCACACAATCTTAAATAACAATGTTTAGATTTCTATATAGAAAGGATAACAATTATGGAAAAGTTGAGGCTATTAGTCAATGTGGAAAAAAATTTCTTGAGACAACAAATTTCCATACAGTATATGCCCCAAAGATGCTAGCTATAATCACAGACATCATATATTAATTTACCAAGAATTCAACATGTTGCAACAGACATTGGAAAGACAAATTTATTGATAACTTGGGGAATTTTTAAGTGGTAAAGGCAGAACATACCCAGGTCAGTGAGATAAGTTCCTCCACTTCATAATTGGTTCCTACAAGAATAGTCCCTGATGAAGAATAGTCCCTGAGGGTTGGTATGGTCACATCCTAAATGTCGACCGTCTCTTATTTTGATCATGAAACCATCGTAATCGCTTCTTCACCTCAACTATATTGAAAAAGCAGATGAAACACATAAATAGATTATATCTTTATTTTGCATATACTTACTTTATGTTAAATCACGTAAAAATTAAAAACCACCAAAATTATAGTATATTGCTTGCAACATCCAGCTGTGATATTTTAAGCAAAATATTAGCAAATATATGAGGAACTTTAACTATTGTAAAATGGAAATGAAATTGACTTCACAAAGATGAGACATCTATTTCGATGCCAAAACACAATGACTAGGAAAAGCCAAGATATCAAAGGTTCATGATATAGGGGGCAAGGCAACCAGAATAATAAAATTCTGCTGAATTTTATACATGAAATAAACCAAATCATTAATACAATTAGCTACATACATGGAAGGGGAGCTGGTCTTTTTCTTTCATCATTTTTGAAAGTTAATGCAGTGTTTGCTTTGTTAGTGATTTGCAATCCCTGTCCAAGTCAAATAAATATACCATAAGTATAACAGCTATAGCAGTTAAAAACAACAAAAAATCTTGCAACTACAACACAACAGAGATTACAAGATACACAGTATAGAATGCATAATTATATATTAGAAAATGCAGGTTAATCCAATTAAAGCACGAAACCAGATTCTAAAAGTATATATCTTAAAGTTACTCTTAATCTAAATAACAAAACTAAAATTCCAAAAGTATATATCAGTGTTAATATCTCAGATCAAGATCTTTGTCCCCGGATGTTGTACCTAGCAACAAATTCAAACATGATCTTACTTAGGCCGGTGCAAATAAGTAACATTATGGATCTGCTTTGCTACAATGACTTGCGCAGATGTGTTTGTAAGCTCGAACAATCATCTCATGTATACATAGAGATTGCACATGAGGGAGCTTATGTCTGCAAGGTCAACACCCGCCATGAGATAGAAAGATGGTTATAGTAAGTCTTAAAATCTCAATGCAAAAAAGCTGTTAAGACTTGAGAATAACTTGAACTTGTGTACTTAAGTATTCCACTTTTGGCCTTTCTACATTCTTTCTTATCAAATCTTATTATTATAAAACAAATTAAATAAAAAAAATTAAAAAAAAAATAAAAAGATCTTTTGCTCTCTGTTTTCAAATCCTACATGTATGCTGAAATATTTTGTTACTTCAACAACACTCTGATCGAAAATCTCCAATCCAGTTGTTAAATTGGAACCATTGGAGAAGGAAATGTTGGTCATGGGGTGTTTTCCAACTTAATGAGGGCCACATAGCCATCAATAGGCCTATGGTGTCCGGAATGGAAGCCCTCGTCCATTGAGTATAACAATGAGATGGTTTTACACCACGCCCATGACCCTAAGATTCTATTGTGCTTGTACAAGTAAACTAACGTATGTGAGCTAGCGATTCCCAAGTAAGATTCCTAAATGTTAAAATAAAAATGGATATTCTAGTAAATTTGATTTTTTTCCAAGAAATTGAAATTTGATTTATAGTCATTCAAGTACCATGCCTCTCTCTAAGCTGTTTCTATTGATGACTTTCGCTTTTTAACTCTCGCTGGTGTATTAAACTAAATTTAACTTCTCCTTCTCTTCTTCCCCTTTCCTTCTTTTTGATGTTCTAAAAGATAAGTATGACATGATACACAAGAAATGCATGGATCAATAATGATAATGCAGTGCATTAGTGGCAGTGGAAGTAATTGTGATGCCAAAGATGAAGTAACAATGGTATATTATTATTATTATGACTGTTACTGTTACTGTTATTGTTATTGTTGTTGTTATTATTATTATTATTATTATTATTATTATTATTATTATTATTATTATTATCATCTTAATTTAAGGCAACATGTTAATAGTCATTGCAAAAAGTTGTTTAAAATATGCAAACGAAAATAAAAATTGTTACCAATGAATGTGGTCTATATTAGGCAACGAAATATAGCAACAAAAAAATTTCGTTGCCCATGATGAGGAGAAATCAAGTGGTTAGAAATTTTGTAACGAATTTCTAACGAATTTTGTTTCCAAATTTTGGAACTACTTATGAATTTCGTTGTAAAAAGTGAAAGCCTGACACAATCTGCAACGAAGGACAAGTTTCGTTGCTAAACATACACTTTTAGCAATGAATATAAAGTCGTTGCCTGAAAAATCGTTGCTAAATCCCCATTTTTAGCAACAAAAAAACTTTCGTTGCCCACGATGACGGGAAATCAAGTGGCCAAAAATTTTGCAACGAATTTCTAACGAATTTTTTTTCCGCCAATGAATTTGCAACGAAATGTTGCAACGACTTATGAATTTCATTGCAAAAAGTGAAGGCCTGACACAATCTACAATGAAGGACAAATTTCGTTGCTAAACATATACTTTTAGCAACGACTTATAAAGTCGTTGCCCGAAAAATCATTGCTAAAGGCCCATTTTTTTGTAGTGAGATTTGGAAGATGAAATAAATCAATGAACAATAAAATATATATTTGGAAGATGATTGAAATCAATACTAAGATTACAAATTAATACTAAAATAAATTAATTTTTGTTTAATTATTTACAAATAAAATAATATAAATTAGAAAAGTTTGCCAAAAATAAGAAAATAAATGAAAAATATATTTAGTTATTTTTGTAATTACTATTAAATTATTTTTTGTTTAATTATTTACAAATATAATAATATAAATTAGAAAAATTTGCCAAAAACAAGAAAACAAATAAAAAATATATTTAATTTTTTTAATTAATATCAAATTAATTTTTGTTTAATTATTTACAAATATAACAATATAAATTAGAAAAGTTGATCAAAAAATGGCACGATCGTCATTTACAAGTAAACATATGTATTTTTCGGTATGATATAATTAATAACAAATATAATTGAGGAAATTATAAAATTATAAAATTAAAAATCTTTTCAAATTCGGACATTAAAATTATAATTGAGTAAATTTGGTGTTAATTTTTTTTCTTTTCTAACTAAGATAAATAAATTTGTACTTTTACATGCAAATAATTTTTAATTTTATCAAATAATTTTATTTTAATTTTATCAAATAATTTTTATTTTATTTTATCAAATAATTTTTATTGTAATTTTATCATTTAATTTTAATTTTACCACCTTTGAAAAGGAGTGGAAAAAAATTATTTGGGAGTGGGAAATAATTTTATCAAAATATTACCGCCTTTTTTGTCTAAAGAAGTGGGAAAAAATGATTTGGGAGTGGGAAAAATTATTTGGGTGTGGGAAATAATTTTATTAAAATATTACCGCCTTTTTCTGTCTAAAGGAGTAAGAAAAAATTATTTGGGAGTGGAAAATAATTTTATCAAAAAATTACCGCCTTTTTCTGTCTAAAGGAGTGGGAAAAAATGATAAAATTACAATAAAAATTATTTGATAAAATTAAAATAAAATTTATTTGTTAAAATTAAAAATTATTTGCATGTAAAAGTAAAAATTTATTTTATAATTTCCTCAATTATATTTGTTATTAATTATATATAACAAAATTCTATTAATTACAAAAATAACTAAATAACACTTTTTTTTTTTTTTAATTTCTACCATGTATTTTTTGCTAAATTTTCGATTTTATTATAATTTTATTCCATTTCCCTTAAATATATTTTATATTCCCTTAATTTTAATTAGCATATTTTTGGATTTTGTATTTTATAAATGGCTTAATTATAAATAAATTTTATTTGATATTAATTAAAATAAATAAATAAATATATGTTTTATTTATTTTCTTATTTTTGGCACACTTTTTAAATTTATATTATACTTTAAAATATATTTTTCATTTTCTTCAAAAAATTTTTTCTCCAAATCCACATAATCACTGTCACGTCACACAAGGACGCCATACATCGACTTTTGTGAGACAAGTTAGTAACTTTCTTTGTTTTTTTCGTTAAAGTCAAAGCATTTAACGGTTTTTTTAGTTCTGTGTTAGAAAAGTCGAGTACAGTGAGTTGACTGTAAGAAAAAAAAGTTCAGTGACCCATTTGTAAGTTGACGTAAAGTACAGTGACTTAGAAAGCATTTAACCCTCTTGTTATTTGGTCTCCAATTCTTCAAAATAATTCTAACTATTCCTATTACAAACTATTTATAATAAATAGAAACCTTGATCAGCAGTCAAGAGAAAGTACATAGAAAAGCATAGAATTTACATTAAGAAAAATTAGAGAAGATGAGGTACGCAGACCCCATTTAAAAAAACACATACATTCATGCATCCAACTAAAATCAAATCAAATCACATTGGTCAATAATCCATAATCAATCTCATTTATTATTATACACATCATCATATGCATCAATAAATAACTTTCATATTATGAATAAATAAAACCATTCCATATATGCATTGATATCAATTTAATGGGCAATTAAAAGTTTACTAGAAATTTAATTTAAAACAAAATAAACTCCTTTATTTTAATCAAAAATTTAAATCACAATAAACTTCTTTATTTTATTTTATCCTATTTTGAATAAAATAAACTCCTTTATTTTTTTAATCAAATTCCAAATCAAAATAAACTAATTTATTTTAATTAACAAGGAATCCAATTTCAAATACAAAATAAACTCCTTTATTTTAACTTAAAATTGTTAGAAAAATAAAATATGTTGAATCCTATTCCTTATCAAAATTAAACATCTTTAATTTTAGCAAACATGAAATTTTATTTCATATGTGAATAAACTCTTTTATTGCAGGAAACATGGAATCTTATTCCATATATGAATAAAATCCTTTATTGAAGTTAACGTGGAATCCAATTCCAAGTTAAAATAAAATTTTTATTTTTAATCATATTCCAATTTAAAATAAATCTTTTATCTTAATTGAAATAAATAAAAATTTTAAATTCTTGTGTCAAGTAGGCGCTTAGAATGAATGGAACACAACATGTAGCAAGTTCTGACCCTAAACGTTTTACGGGTTAGAAGCGACCATCCCGTAATGAATTTGGAGGAGGCGAAAGTAGCTGAAAGTAAAAAATCGAGAAAAATTTTCCTTGCCAAGAAAATCTGAGCCAATTGCATACCATACATACATGGAATCATCAAGACCGATAATTAGTACAAAGTTAGACTTTGATACCACTGTTAGGTTTGTATATAGCGTGATTATGCAATCAAATTACATAAAAGGGGCCAAAGTGCGATAAAATGAATTTTAAAATTTTTCATACAAACCATGACCATGATCATACTATGTGCATAATTATCAATCAATAGAAAAGAGATAAAAATCAGATTCATACTCTTGTTGAAACTAGCTTCCTCAAGCACGAGTTCACCTCTAATTCTTCATTCCTTTGATAAACATTAGCCACCCAAGTATTTGACATCTAGAGGTAATCCATCAAGGAAGAACAATTATTCAAGAAAATGGGTGTTTGACAAAACTCTAGATTACATCTATATAGAATTATATGTACTCTCCCAACTCTTGAAATTGTCATTTTTCCAAAATTAAAATAAGACTCCTCTTATTTATAGATGTAGAAAATCCTCCTAAACAATTTAGGAATAGAGTTTTATTTTAATTAAATAAACTCCTTTAATTAATTAGGCTTCCTAATCTTACTAGGAATAATTAAATAAACTCTTTTAGTTAATTAGCCTCCTAATCTTATTAGGAATATATGAGAGTACCCTTTTATTAATTAACTCCTAAACTCATTTAGGAATTAAATAATAATAATAGTAGTAATAATAATAAGACTTCTCTTATTAACTTATATTTAATATTTTCAAAATATTAAATAATAAATATTAAGTTATTTAATTTATTCTATCACCATAGATTAGATTAAATAAACTTAATTTATTATTACGATTATGCTATTTACTTCTTAAATAAATATTCTTTCTTTTATGGTGTGACCGTTTAGGTTCTCCATATTAAACCGGTTATGAATAAATTAATTAGAACAATTCTCATCTTATTTGAATAAATAAATTAACTATTTAATTCATTTAAATAAATAACATTTATTCTACAATAGGAATAAGACTCCTAAGCGATCAACGACTTTCTAGATAATATAGATTTTAACATTAATCATAAAATAATCTTTGAGTAAATAGTTACCGAATAATTCAATTTTTCCACCATACAATGTCCCAATTAAATATAAGACATGTAATTACTGTCAAGTCTTATTTTATTTAATTATATGTATTTAAATTCTTAAATGCACAACACTAATGCAAATTAGAAACTCCTTTCTAATTTCATTCTGCCTTGACCAAGGACTACTGAGTTGTCATTTATCGAATCACATAGGACATTCTCTTCTTTTACTAGAAGCAGTAAATTTTTTGTGACGCCCCCAAAATAGGTCCAATCTATCCAACATATTCTGAGTCACCAAATATATGGTATAGAAAACAACTACAACTTTATTACTACAATTGTCGTGCAAAATACAACAACACATATGTTGTGAGTTTTGATACAAATATATACCAACTGTGACTCTCATCCCAACCTTAGATAACACGTCACAATGGCACCTTACAGAAAGGTACAGTCAATAATTTTTTGAAATTAAAATATTTAGGAAGTGCTCAAGGAAACCTTCGTACATGGGAGGCCATGCGTCTAGGTTATGATAGATATCATATGTCCACAGAATTATCCTTAGTTGACCCAATAGACCCCAAAAAAATGAGAAGATTACTATCATATTCTTTCCAATGATGAGTCTTCTCTTGACATATAACTATCTCCACTGTCTGCAATTGAAAATTATATTTCAACCAAACTCCAAGATTATATAGGTAGTGCTCGTAGATATACTCAACAAGTGGATGTGCACAACCCTGTCTTATGATAACACGAGGTTGTATGTCATTATACATCTTGTATGATAGTGGCAAAACAACCTTCCAACATTGGGTTAGCCTTACCCTATTTGATTAACCAAATATAACTATTAAATGACGTATAAAATACAACACACTTATCTAGAGTTCTTAATAAAATTATTTCCATACTATTTAGGGAGAACCTCAACAACAATAGACCATCGTTCTATTCTCCTGTTATCCCCGCTCGACCCGGCTCTTATTACCTGAAAGGAATTATGAAGAGAAAGGGTGAGCACAACTAGCTCAGTAAAGAATATCATGACTAAAGATAATTAAATTATCAATAGTCTTCATCAGTAATAAATCAGAGATTTAGAACATATGGTAGATGATAAAACTTTTCAACCATAGTTGCAGCGGAATGAGCAATCCATTAGAAGAGTCAAATAGACCATAAAGTCTATTATCACCTCCATGTTAAAAGTCCACCAACAATGTTTTATCCCTGTAACATCAATCAACAGTTCCTGTGACAACTCGAGAAATTAGACAAATTATTAAAATTTTAAATGATGGATTTAAGGTCAAATAATAGACCTAGACAGAAAATAAGTGCATGCGTTTGATATTTTTGGGAAGGAATTTTGAGGATTTCAAAATTCTGTGAAGGCTTTTGGTGAATTATTCAGAATTAAGTGTATATGTGTATTTTATCAGTGTGAAACCCTAAGTATATATTAAGAACGTCAACGTTCAGTAAGAAAACCCTAACGACTAATAAGAAACCCTAGAAATCGATTCTGGAAACCCTAATTTCAGTTTCAGGAATCCAAAACCCTAATTCGAATTATCAAAACCGTAAATTGGGAACTTAATGGCTTAAGTGTAAATAATTATAAGATTAATTAGGGTTAATCCTATCAAATTAGTTAGAAACCCTAATTCCAAATTTTAAAACCCTAATTCGGTATATTAGAAACCCTAATTTATAATTAAGAAAAACCTAATTGTTAGTGTAATAATTTTAATGTTAATTAGGAAACATTAATCATAATTTTCAAGTTATAAGAAAACTCTAATCTAGTTAGGAAATCTAATTTCTAAATTAGAAAGATTATTTTTCTATTGAAAACCATAATTCTTGGGTTATAAATCCTAATGTACAATTATAAACCTAAGTGCTAAATTAGCAAATTTAATTAGGATATATTAATCCTAATTAATAAGATTGAATTAGGATTTGGAAATTTTAATATAATTAGAGAATTCTAATTGTAATTAAGTAATGTTAATTTCCTATTTTGAAAATCTAATTTTGGAAAATCTTAGAAACTTATTTGCAAAATCTTTAGGGTTAAACCCTAAACCTTAAGGGTTAGGGCAAATGACAAGTTAGCCATTAAAATTGTATGCAAAATGACCCATTTACCCTTAATGTATTATTTAGTAGATTGCTTGTAGATCTTGCCAAATATGGAGTTGGTAAACAACTACATATCAGCTATGTGACTAATTTAACACATATCAGCCATTTAGATTTGTATATACATTGTATCATATCATACGAATATATTAAAGAGAGAAAAAGGGCCACTTTAGTTCTCATTTTCTCCCAAGACCTTCTCTCTCTAGAATTCAGGAATAGGAAGTGAGAGAGAGTAAGATACAAAGTCAAGATCATGTGTTAGCATTCCAAGGTCAGAAATCAATGATCAGATTCAAGATCAAGCATTAGAAAGGTATAAAAAGCCTAAACTTAGAAATCATACGATTTGATGTTAGAAGTTATGATTTGTTGTTTAGAGTTGTGTTAGAGGGTGTTAATTAGTGATCTGGGTTGTTAGATCCCAAATCCATAACATCAAAGTGCTCGAATTTAAAGATTTATCAAATCTGGAAAAGTAGAAAAATAAGGCCTGACAGCCTAATGTCAGAGCCTCTAGATTCTTCTGTGTTAGATGTTTTGGATTTGTTCTATGACATGTTGTCTATGATCTGGAATTGAAAACAGGGTCATAGGATGTCTAGATCTCTTGTTATATGCAGTCAAACTGCGTTGGCCGATCACAGGAATGGGTTTCTGGGCAACCCAAAACCCAGATTGTTGTCTGACAACGTTTTTTCAAGGCTTTGATCTTGCTGCTCTTAAGTGTTTTAGCAATTTTGTTGTATTAAAGCTGTTTTCTGACATGTAATCTACATACTAAAATCATTAGATCACTCAGATCTTTCTCAGAATCAAAATTATTTGTAAGACCCCAACTTTTATGAATAAAGATGATTTTTCTATAAATATCATTTTTGAATATTATGGAATGAGTTTGATATAATGTTATAGTTGTGGGTAATATTTATAAAATTTGCAAGTACGCAAGTTTTTATATAATTTTCGATTGGTCGGGGAATATTCGTTTTTAACAGGGGAATATTAAATGCGGCAGCACAATCATTAAGTGGACCCTACAACGGAATTATTATTCGGATTGAGAAAATGATAAAAATATCTTTTTATAAAAATAACGGCGGAAGTCTTATCGTTAATTATTTGTTGAAACACCCGGTGTTAAAAAATGCGAAGAATGGCGTGGTTGCATAAGTAGCACAGTATTGATTATTGATGCTTACGTGAGAAGTCACTCAGCTTTTGTTCAATTATTGCTACAAGAATTGTTGCATAGTATCTCACGTTATTTGATTCAATTATTATCGATATTTTATATATTATTAAATCAATAATTGAGATAACAAAGTTATTAATATTATTATTTGCAATATTAACGTTGTCTAGAAGTTCTGTCAAGAAGAGGTTTGGTCATCTAATTGCGCGCCACTATGGAGAAATCCTTATTGGAAAGCCCCCTCTTTCCGGGGAACGACCTGGTCGATTAATATTGTGAATTATAATAATGATGATAAATGTTGTTAAAAATATTGAGGTGATTTTTATAAAGTATTTGTTGTAAATTTTGCGTATTATATGAACCCCCATTTACCCATTTTTCAAAATAACCGGTAGGAAGTTATTTAGTATATATATATATATATATATATATATATATATATATATATATATATATAATCATGTTGATTCACGGTGTTTTTTTTTTTTTTTGGGGGTATCACAAGGTTTACGTTTATATATATATATATAATATATTAAGTTGTGGGAAGAAAGAAGTAATCACGGGATTCATCCCGTGAATGATCAGAATTGTCATGTGTTATATATATAAATAATATATATTATATTTTATTTAAATTTTTTTATTTTATTAGAATATTTTATTGCATAGTATCCTTTTTATTTTTCTATAAATAAGATGCTTAGTTAGAATTGAAATCACACCAGAAACTCAGAGAATTCTCTTCTATAATCTTGAGCGTATTTCTTTAGAGTTTTACGAAGCTTTGAGCGTAGTGCAAGTTTTCTTCAAGAATATCCTCGCCCTACTAGTCGGAATACTCTTCTTTTACGGTAAGGGGTATTATTTCTTTTATATTCATGAAAAGAACTTCTGTTATTCCATTCTTTATTATTCTGTTGGAATATCATGTCTATGCGTTTTAAGCTGGACCTGGTTCCGTCTTTATTATTACATTGGAACATCCCGCTTGTATGAATTTTTACCGACTTGGTTCATTATTTAGTATTACATTGGAATAACTTTGTCATCAAGTACCGCATGCATGGTGATTTACATTGTTATTCCATTCTTTATTATTCTCGTTGGAACATCCTGTCGGCATGTAATTTTACTTTGACCGGTTCCGATTATTTATGTTTGTTTGAATAACTGTATGTCATGAAGTACCGCATGCATGGTGATTTCTTTTGTTATTCCATTCTTTATTATACTTAGTTGGTTAAAGTTTTGACTTCTATACTCCATGAAATTAGTGGAATATCCTTGATATTTTGCGCTCCATCCAAAGATCTTTTCATGGAAATATTCTTACGAGCATTTTGAATTTTACTACAAAGAAGTATCATGTTGACAATTTGGACGTTATTAGTTCATGAATAAATTAATTCTTGAACTTGTTTTATTGAATTCTTATATCATTGTCATCATCCTCATTATATTATGTTAAAAGTCATCTGTGGCCTGTAGTGCATAGATGGACTTGATATGATTATGACCAGGGATTATTCGGTATAATCATGATCGTAATGTTGCAAATGATGTGGTAAAAGTCCTCATTGGCCCGTAGTGCATTGATGGACAGTTGTTGGCATGATCATGACCATTGATGAATACAGGAATATCCTTGGCTCGTAGTCCATGGATAATTTGTGGTTGTGATACTAATGAATATCCTTGGCCGTAGTGCGGGGATGATGTGGATTATTTATTAAGCTGAGTCCCTGCGATAAAAGTGATGAAAAACCTTTTAAATCATAAAAGATAGTAGATATTATTCTCTACTTGACTCTTTTAATGGATTGCTTGTTCCGTTGCAGTTAAACTTGATGTTTGTTATATTTTATCAGTTTAACACTGTTGAAGGCTAACGATAATTGATTCTGCATTATCTTAGTCATAATATTTCTTACTAGGCTAGTTGAGCTCACCCTTTCTTTCATTGTTCTCTTCAGGAAATGAGAACGTAGCCGGGACTAGTCGGGGAACGGAGTGACGGTCCAGATGGGAGCATTAGTAGTCCTCACTATTCTGTTAGATAGTGTGACAATAATTGTAATGAGGACTTCATTGAGTGTGGATATTGTCTAGATGACAATATTCTTATTAAAACTCTTATATTATGTTTTGTCGTATCTTACACGACTGTTGTATTATAAAGTTGTATTTGAATTTTGTACCATGTATTTGGTGACTGAAGATGGGTGATGTATACCTATTTTGGGGGCATCACATTATTCGTGGTCAAACCACCGTTGACCAAACTGCTCAAGAACATTTCTGAAAAACCTAGAAATGTTCAAGAACAGCTTTTGACCCCTACTTTGACCGGCTTGAATCTCGTACATATGATTGTTGTTATGATGATCTAATGTTATAAAATGGTACACTGCCATTAATACTACACGACTGAATCGATATAACACACTAAGAAAGCTGGGATCATATACATTAAAAGGAGCAAAGTAAGAACCTCGAACTGTTCTTCATTTCTGGAAAACCCAGAAATGAAGAACATGTCTGACATGAATTTCTGAGGCCTATGTCTCATTGATTTGTTGTTGGATGGCTATGAAATTGATTTATAATAATAATATTACACTTATAATATAATTATAACACCTAAACCAGTCCAGAAACCTTGTGAGCAACGATCTAGCACTGGTCAAAGTGAGCACCTTGGTGTCTGACATGATGTTCTAGGTTTCTTCAAGAACAACCCAAGAACACTTATATATGACAGTTTAAATCGCTATAGAAGCCTTTTTACGACAAATAATTTCTAAAAATAATTATTTTTATTTAAAATTAGAGAAAATAGTTTTAAATTATTAAAATATATAATAAATTATGAAAAATTATTTTAAAGCTTGAAAATTAGTTTTAATTATTTTGAGTATATTTCATAAATATTTAATATTTTTGGAATATAAATGGTATTTAATTTATTTAATTATAATATTAAATAAATTTAAAATGATTTTAATACTTTAAAAATCATGGAAAATTATATTATGGTATAAGAAAATATTTTAAGTTATTTTTAATAACTTTTGATATTTTGTGATGAATTTCATTAATAAATTAATATTAATGGTAATAGATTTATTTAATAAATATATTAAATAAATTATGGAAAATTAGATTTAATGCTTTAAAAATCATATAAAAATGATTTAAGTGTTACAAAAATATTTAAAGTTATAAAATATAACTTTTGATATTTAGTCATGAAAATATTAATATTTAATATTAATAGCAATTATCGGATAATGGATTTAGTTGTTTAAAAATCATATAAATATGATTTTAAAGTATTAAAAATACTTTGATATATTATAATATTATGTTATGATTTTCATTAATATTTAATATTAAATAAATATTAATGATAATAAAATAATGTGGTATTTATATTATATAAATACGATATAAGTGATTGAAAAATTATGATAAATAGTAATAATTATCTGAAAATTATTACAAACATATGAATAATGTTTTGACTGATAAGAAAATTATCTAAGACATTGTTAAGTGTTTAGGCAGAGTTTAATTGAACTTAAACTCGATATTTGTCTGACTAGACCGTCGGGATGTTAGAATTATACCGAATTCAACTCAGACTTAAATAGTCTGACTTGATGCTAAGTTTTATGTGCTGTATAGACTGATAGGGTTATGTGTTTAGGTTATATATATATATATATATTGTGATGATATTATTCTAATATTTGAGATCTATATTACTAATATTAGGTCTTCGGATAAAGCGTTATAAATTGTGTAGCAGTAATCAACGGAACATGCAAGTTTTTCTTAACTCTACTAAGAGTTATTTCATTGAGATATGCTTATGGTTAATCATTGCTGATTACCATTGTAGAATTGTACTCTGTACATATTGCATGTATAAGTCAGGTATGAAAGGCTAATCACCTTCATTACTTTAAAATCCCAAATTTTATGAATAAAGATTTATTTTATCAAAATATTTTTTTCAAAATTATGGTGTGGATTTGAGATAATGTTATAGTTATGGATAATATTTATAAATTTTGCAAAGTACGCAAGTTGTTATATAATATTCGATTGGTCGGGAAATATTCGGTCTAACAGGGAATATTCGTACAATAACACAATCATTGGTGGAACCCGCAATGGAATTATTGTCGGATTGAGAAAACGACAAAAATATTTTATGAAAATAACGGCGGAAGTTTTATCGTTAACTGTTGAAACACACGGTGTTAAAAAAATACGATGTCTGGCGTGGTTGCATAGTAGCACACTGTATTGATTATTGATGCTTACGTGAGAAATCACTCAGTTTTGTTCAATTATTGCTATAGTTATTGTTGCATAGTATCTCACGTTATTTGATTCAATTATTGTCGATATTTTATATATTATTAAATCAATAATTGAGATAACAAAGTTATTAATATTATTATTTGTAATATTAACGATATCTAGAAGTTCTGCCAAGGAGAGGTTTGGTCACCTAATTGCGCGCCAATAGGGAGAAATCCTTATTGAAAAGCCCCCTCTTTCCTGGGAATGACCTGGTCGATTAATATTGTGAATTATAATAAAGGTGATAAGTTTGTTTTATTATTATTATAAATGTAATAAAACAGAAAACTTTTTATATAAAACAGAATACTTTTATAAAGTTATTTGCTTTATTAGATTATAAATAGAATATATAATATTTTATTATGCATAGTGTTTGCATAGTGTCTGCATAGTGTTTGCATAGTAAAATCTTTTTATATAAAACAGAATACTTTTATAAAGTTATTTGTTTTATTAGACTATAAATAGAATATATAATATTCTATTATGCATAGTGTTTGCATAGTGCCTACATAGTGTTTGCATAGTAAAATCTTTTTATATAAAACAGAATACTTTTATAAAGTTATTCATTTTATTAGATTATAAATAGAATATATTATATTTTATTTAAAAGATTTTGTTTTATTAGAATATTTTATTAATACTGCATAGTAAATCAATATGGACCGTCCATTTAAAAGTAAATCAATCTGGACCGTTCATGAATTAATTACTATCAATCCATTCTCCTATAAATAGAAGCTCATTCCTTCATTATTTCTTACGAATTCACTAAAACTCTAGAGAGAGAAACTATAAAGAGAAAGAAGAAAGTATTCTGCTATTTCACTACTCCTATATCCAGTTTCTTCTAAGGTAAGGGATATTATTTGTTGTATTCGTAAGAGGTATTATTTCTTTCGTATTCATGAAGAGAATTATTTTTCTTTCAATACTCGTAAGGGGTATTATTCATTAGTATTCATGAAGAGAGTTATTTTCTTTCAATACTCGTAAGGGGTATTATTCTTTCGTATTCATGAAGAGAGTTATTTTCTTTCAATACTCGCAAGGGGTGTTATTCTTTCGTATTCATGAAGAGAGTTATCTTCTTTCAATACTCGTAAGGGGTATTATTTCTTTTGTATTCATGAAGAGAACTTCTGTTATTCCATTCTTAATTATTCTGTTGAAATAACCTGTATACGCGGACTACCCTATACTTGGTGAAATTCTTCTGTTATTCTATTCTTTATTATTATGTTGGAATAACTTTGTCTATCATGCAATTTGCATACATGGTGAAATTCTTCTATTATTTCATTCTTTATTATTACATTGAAACATCCTATCTCTGCGAATTACGCTTGACTGGTTCCATTCTTTATTATACATTGGAATATCCTATTCGTATGCGTTCGCGTGACTGAATTACGTTATTTATTATTACATTGGAATATCACATGCGTGCGTTTACGCATGACATTGGTTCCGTTATTTATTATTCATTGGAATAACTTTATGCATCTGATTTATAAACTTGCACGGTAATTTCTTTTCTTATTCCATTCTTTATTATACTCGGTTGGTTAAAGTTTTGGCTTTTATACTCCATGAAATTAGTGGAATATCTTTGATATTTGCGCTTCATCCAGTATCTTTTCATGGAAATATTCTTCTGAGCATTCTTGAATTTTACTCCACAAAGCAGTATCATGTTGACAATTTGGACGTTATTGGTTCCTAGATAAATTAATCCTTGAACTTGTTTTTATTGAATTCTTATATCATTGTCATCATTCTCATGTTTATATTATGTTGAAACTCATCTGTGGCCTGTAGTGCATAGATGGACTTGGTATGATTATAACCAGGGATTATTCGGTATAATCATGACCCGTAGTGCAATGATGGATAGTGCAATGATGGATAGTTTTTGGTATGATTATGGCTATGGATTCTCTTCGGCCAAGGGTGCAAAGATGAATTATTTTATGGCATTATCATGACCATTGATGAATACACTAATATCCTTGGCCCGTAGTCATGGATAATTTGTAGTTGTGATACTAATGAATATCCTTGGCTGTAGTGCAGGGATGATGTGGTTTATTTATTAAGCTAAGAATCAGTAATAAAAGTGATGAAAAACCTTTTAAATCATAGAAGATAATATATTTTATTCTCTACTTGACTCTTTTAATGGATTGCTTATTCCGCTGCAGTTAAACTTGATGTTTGTTATATTGTATCAGTTTAACACTGTTGAAGGCTAGCGATAATTTATTACGCATTATCTTAGTCATAATATTTCTTACTGGGCTAGTTGAGCTCACCCTTTTGCTTTCATTGTTCTCTTCAGGAAATGAGAACGTAGCAGGGACTAGTCGGGGAATGGAGTGACGGTCCAGATGATTGCTTTAGTAGTCCTCACTATTCTATAAAATAGTGTGATAATATTGAGGACTTATTTTATGTTTGAATATTGTGTAGAAGACAATATTTGTATTAAAACTCACAGCCCATGTTGTATATTTAAGGTTGTATTTGTAATTTGTACCATGTATTTGGCGACTCAGAATAGGTGATGTATACCTATTTTGGGGGCGTCACAGTTGATATCAAAGCTTAGGGATACGATCCCTGGCTGAGATGTGAGACAAGAACTAGGAGGGGAGAGACGGGGAATTCCTTCGCTAGTATGACCTACCTAAGTTTATTTGGTTTTTAATTGGTCGGTCAGATTATATTGATCATATGTGATATGTTAATTAACCCTTGTTTTGTGGCAGTATTTGAAAATGGCATTCAAAAATGTTGAGATAAGCAATGATGCACATGAGACCATTGAGTCACCAACGATCAATACCCAGGATAATGTACAACAGGAAGACAATAATCCTCAGGTAAACAACAACACCGATCAGATGATGAACGATGGGATGTTCAGAGGCTTTATGCAATACATGCAACATCAGGTGAGAGAGACTCCTATTCAAAATGCAGGTGGAAACACTGGCAACTCTCGGATGGTCATCGCTAAGTAGTTCAAAGAGATGGGACCACTGGAGTTTTTGGGAGAGCCAGAACCACTTAAGGCGGAGACGTGGTTAAAGTAGATTACCAAGAGATTTGATGTCTTAGGATGCTCCGAGGAGCCAAAGGTTCCCTTTTCCACCTTCATGTTGCGAGGAGAGGCAGATTACTGGTAGGAATCTGTAAAACGTACCCAGCCTGACGCACTCAAGATGTCTTGGGAGAAGTTTCAAGAATTGTTCAACGACAAGTACTTTCCTGAAAGTATTCGTCACATGAAGGAGGTAGAATTCATTAAGCTGGAGCAAAACAATATGACCGTGTCGCAGTACGACGTTATGTTTGTTGAGTTGTCCCGGTTTGCATCCCATTTGGTAGATAATGAGGAGCGAATGACGCGAATGTTTCTAAGAGGTTTGAAACCTGAAATATGTCAATACCTCATTTCTCACAAACTTTGTTTATATTCAGATGTTGTGAATAGGGCTCGATTATTGGAGCGCGATAATGAGTCAAAGACAACCAAAAAGGCGACCAATAACATGATAATAATAAATGACGGTGGCAATGGTCATCAGAACAATGATAACCATCGTGGGGAAATTATCATGCCAAGGATGTTAACCACTTCGGTGGTAATCATGGCCAAGATAATAGAAGTAGAAATTTCAAGAAGAGAAGGATTAATAATGATGGAAAGACGGTAGCACCAGCACCCGTTTCAAAGGAAGAAGAACGACCACGGTCGTATGTTTCAAATCACGCGACAGGGACACATCCGTCCAAATCAGACGCAGCAGACAATCCAAAACGCAGTTTTAATTGCGCGAGAGAAGATCACCTAGCTTAATTTTGTCGTATGGTGAAGTCAAGTCCAGCTGGGATAGTGATGCCAAAGGATGTCCCAGACAAGTCAAAGCCGGTAGTTTAAGAGAGCATTTTTTTTCGTGACGAGGAACCTGAATAAAATTATCACGGGTAACTTAATCATAAACTCTTGCAAAGTCTATACCGTGTTAGATACTGTGACGCCCCCAAAAATAGGTATACATCACCCATCTTGAGTCACCAGATTGGTACTGAATACAAATACAAACTAAATTTTACAAACGTCGTGTAAAATACGACAAAACATAGCTGAGAGTTTTAATAAGAATATTGTCATCTAGACAATATCCACACTCAATGGAGTCCTCATTAAATTTATTATTACACTATTTTCACAGAATAGTGAGGACTACTAATCCACCATCTAGGACTATCACTCTGTTTCCCGACTAGTCTCAGCTACGTTCTCATTTCCTGAAGAGAACAATGAAAGAAAGGGTGAGCTCAACTAGCCCAGTAAGAAATATTATGACTAAGATAATGCAGAATAAATTATCGTTAGCTTTCAACAGTGTTAAACTGATACAATATAACAAACATCAAGTTTAACTGCAGCGGAATAAGAAATCCATTAAAAGAGTCAAGTAGAGAATAAAATATATTATCTTTTATGATTTAAAAGGTTTTTCATCACTTTTATTGCTGATTCTTAGCTTAATAAATAAACCACATCATCCCTGCACTACAGCCAAGGATATTCTTTAGTATCACAACCACGAATTATCCATGCACTACGAGCCAAAGATAATAGTGTTTTCATCAACGGTCCTGATCATGCCATAAAACAATTCATCTTTATACCCTTGACCGAAGAGAATCCATAGCCATAATCATACCAAAAACTATCCATCAATGCATTACGGGTCAATGAGGACCTTTTTTCACATTATTTGTAACATTACGGTCATGATTATACCGAATAATCCCTGGTCATAATCATACTAAGTCCATCTATGCACTACAGGCCACAGATGACTTTCAACATAATATAAACACGAGGATGATGACAATGACATAATAATTCAATAAAACAAGTTCAAAAATTAATGTATCCAGGAACCAATAACGTCCAAATTATTAACATGATACTTCTTTGTAGAGTAAAATTCAAGAATGCTCAGAAGAATATTTCCATAAAAAGATACTGGATGAAGCGCAAATATCAAGAATATTCCACAAATTTCATGGAGTATAGAAACTAAAACTTTAACCAACTGAGTATAATAGAATATATGAAACTGCAAATGGATTTTCGCTGCCATGCGGTAATCCACTTAGACAGATCATTTCCACAATTTAATAAGGAATGAATACAAAGGATCATTCACCATGAATGTGATAATCCACATAGACATGTTATTCTAACAGAATAATAAAGAATGGAATAACATAAGAAATCACCATGCATGCAATAGACCACACAGATAGGTTATTCTAATAGAATAATAAAGAATGGAACCAGTTCATACATAAACACACAGACAGGATATTCCAACAGAATAATAAATAACGGAACCAGGTTATGCGTAAACGCACCGACAAGATGTTCCAACAGAATAATAAAGAATGGAATAACAAAATACTTCACCAGGCATGCGATAGACCGCACAGACAGGTTATTCCAACAGAATAATAAATAATGGAACCAGGTCAGGCGTAATATGCATCGACAGGATATTCCAATAGAATAATAAATAATGGAATAATAGAAGAATTTCACCATGTATGCAGTACTTCGCATAAACAGGTTATTCCAACATACTAATAAAGAATGGAATAACAGAAGAATTTCACCATGTATGCGGTACTTCGCATAAACAGGTTATTCCAACATAATAATAAAGAATGAAATATCAGCTCTTACGGGTATTGAAAGAAAATAATTCTCTTCATGAATACGAAAGAATAATACCCCTTACAGGTACAACAAATAATATCCCTTACCTTTAAAAGAAGAGTATTCCGATTGGTAGGGCGAGGATATACTCGAAGAAAATGTGCACTACGCTCAAAGCTTTATTAAACTCTAAAGAAATATGCTCAAGATTATAGAAGAAGAATTCTCTCTATTTATAGAAGAATGGACTGAATAGTAACTAATTCATGAACGGTTCATATTGATTTACTTTTAATCGGACAATCCATATTGATTTAATAAAATATTCTAATAAAAAAAATCTTTTAAATAAAATATAATATATTCTATTTATAATCTAATAAAACAAATAACTTTCTAAAAGTATTCCATTTTATATAAAAAGATTTTTACTATCTGAAAACACTATCGAGAGCACTATGCAAATACTATGCATAATAAAATATAATATATTCTAATTATTGTCTAATAAAACAAATAACTTTATAAAAGTATTTTGTTTTATATAAAAAAAATTTTACTATGTAAAAACTATGCATAATAAAATATATTATATTCTAATTATTGTCTAATAAAATAAATAACTTTATAAAAGTATTACATTTTATATAAAATGATTTTACTATGCAAAACACTATGCATAATAAACTATATTATATTCTAATTATTGTCTAATAAAACAAATAACTTTATAAAAGTATTCTATTTTATATAAAAAGTTTTACTTTTTTTTACATTAATAATACTAATAAACAATATATATATATATATATATATATATATATATATAAACTTATGTGACTTCATAAAAGACACCTTAATATAATTAACAACATTTATCATCATTATTATAATTCATAATATTAATCGACCATGTCGTTTCCAGTAAAGAGGGGGCTTTCCAATAAGGATTTCTCCTTATTGGCGCGCAATTAGGTGACCAAACATCTCCTTGGCAGAATTTCTAGACATCGTTAATATTGCAAATAATAATATTAACAACTCTGTCATCTAAATTATTGATTTATTAATATATAAAATATCGACAATAATTGAATCAAATAACGTGAGATACTATGCAACAATTACTATAGCAATAATTGAATAAAACTGAGTGACTTTTCACGTAAGCATCAATAATCAATCTTTGTGTGCTACTTATGCAACCACGCGTAGACATCGTACTTTTAACATTAGGGTGTTTCAAGCAGATTAACGGTAAAACTTTCGCCGTTATTTTTATAAAAAGATATTTTTATCGTTTTCTCAATCTGACAATAATTCCGTTGTGGGGTCCACCAATGATTGTGCAAAATTTATAAATATTACCCACAACTATAACATTATCCAAATCCACACCATAATTTTGAAAAAAAATATTTTCGAGAAAATTTAAATCTTTATTCATAAAATTTGGGGTCTCACAATCTCCCCTCCTTATGAAATTTCGCCCTCGAAATTTACATACGTACTTGGTATGCCGAAGAGATGAGGATACCTTGACTTCATTTAAGATTCTAACTCTTGAGGTATAACCTTTGAGTGTTGAATACGATTCTTCTTATCCAAGATTTTAACACGTATCTCCTCATACGTTAAATCTTCTGCTATCTCGTTTAGTTCTATTTTAATAATGTGGTTCAGGTTGTCCACATATTTACGTAACATCGATACGTGAAAAACTTTATGAACATGCGACATACTTGACGGTAAAACGTGTCTATAGGCCACAGTTCCTACTCAATCGAGGATTTCAAATGGGCCAATTAAATTGAGGGTTGAGATTTCCTCTCTTCATCGATTCTTTCTTCTAGAATAACGCCCTATTGAACCTTCTTAATTCTTCACATTCATCAGGTCCGGGTGTGTAGCTTGAGCGGCTATAACTTTATCTATTAAAGTAGATTCTACTCGTATATTCGTTATCTTCACGTGGGTTCATATATTCGCACTTGTAACCGCATACGATCTTCTACTCAATGCGTTAGTTACCATGTTCGCTTTTCCTACGATGGTATTGAATGGTACGATCGTAATCTTCAACAGCTCGAGTCAACGTCTTTGGCGCATGTTACGTTCATTTTAGTTGAAGAAATATTTGAGGGTTTAAGAAATGGGTTTTAAACTGGGGTCAATACAAAATTCGATTTCACGCTCTAGGGGTAGGCTAAGAAGTCTTCAGGAATACGTCAAGAAATTTATTAACGATAAAAATATCATTCAAAACTGTGACCCTCATCCAAGACTTGGATAGTACGTCACATTGATATCTATCAGCTTGCCATCGTCATTCACAACGTCGCCTACAGAAAGTCTGGCTTCGGTGCATTCCACACAAGGAAGTCAGCAGATAAAGGCTCAGGGCTCTTTACTTATGGCTTGATATGACAATGATTGACTTTAGTGGTTTGGTTACTTTGAATTCGCATAACAGGTTGGTTAGGAGTATGAAATCTAACAAACTTACAAAAAGTATGATGAGTAGTTAACCAATCAATTCCTAAAATCACATCAAAGGCAAGTATTTTCAAAGAGATAAGATCGACAAGTAACATGAAAGTGTTGATTTGAATCAAACAAGATTTATAAATAGTGGAGGTAACGAAGGTTTCTCCCAATGGAGTTTCAACAGATAAATCAAAGTCTAACTTCTCCGGTGTTAATTTCAAACATTGAATACAACTAGGTGAAATAAAAGAGTGAGTAGAACTGATATCTAACACGGTATAGACTTTGCAAGAGTTTATGATTAACTTACCCGTGATAATTTTATTCAGGTTCCTCATCATGAAAAAAAAAACGTTCTCACTTAAACTACAGACTTTGACTTGTCTGGAAAATCCTTTGGCGTCACTATCATAGCTGGACTTGACTTCACCATACGACAAAATCGAGCTAGGTAACCTTTTCTTCCATAATTAAAACACGCTTTGGGTTGCTGCGTATAGTTTGGACGGATGTGTCCCTCCTGTCCGCATTTGAAACATACGATCGGTGGTCGTTCTTCTTCCTTTGAAATGGGTGCTGGTACCGACGTCTTCACGTCATTGTTGAACCTTCTCTTCTTGAAATCTCCACTTCTATTATCTTGGCCATGATTACCACCGAAGTGGTTACCATTCTTGGCATGATAATTTCCCCCACGATGGTTATCATTGTTTCGATGGTCGTTGCCACCGGTATGATTATTATCGTGTTGCTGGTCATTACCTTTTGGTTGTGCTGATTCATTATCGCGCTCCAATAATTGAGCCCTATTCATAACATCTGAATATAAACAAAATTTATGAGAAATGAGGTATTGACGTATTTCAGGTTTCAAACCTCGCAAAAACATTCGCGTCATTCGCTCCTCATTATCAACCAAATGGGATGCAAACCGGGACAACTCTGCAAATTTAGCCTCATGCTGCGACACGGTCATATTATTTTGCTCCAGCTTGATAAACTCCACCTCCTTCATGTGACGAATACTTTCGGGAAAGTACTTGTCGTTGAACAGCTCTTGGAACTTCTCCCAAGACATCTTGAGTGCGTCAGGATGGGTACATTTTACAGATTCCCACCAATGATCTGCTTCTTCACGCAACATAAAGGTGGCGAATGGAACCTTTTGCTCCTCTGAGCATTCCAAGAGATCAAATATCTTAGTGATATGCTTTATCCACGTCTCTGACTTAAGTGGATCAGGCTTTCCCAAAAACTCTGGTGGTCCCAGCTCCTTAAACTTCTTAGCGGTGACCAACCGTGGGTTGCCATTGTTTCCTCCTGCATTATGAACAGGAGTCTCTCTCGTCTGGTGTTGTATGAATTCTAAAAAGCTCCTAAATCGTTCGTCATTTGGTCAGTGTTGTTGTTTATACCAGGATTATCGCCTTTCTATCTCACATTATCCTGGGTATTGATCGTTGGTGACTCAACGGTCTCATGTGCTTCATTGCTGATCTCAACATTTTCAGATGCCATTTTCAAATACTGCCACAAAATAAGGGTTAATTAACAGATCACATATTATCTCTATACTCTGACCGACCAATTAAATACCAAATAAACTTATGTAGGTCATATTAGCGAAGGAATTCCCCGTCTATCCCCTCCTAGTTCTTGTCTCACATCTCAGCCAGGGATCATATCCCTAAGCTTTGATACCAACTGTGACGCCCACAAAAATAGGTATACATCACCCATCTTGAGTCGCCAGATACATGGTACTGAATACAAATACAAACTAAATTATACAAACGTCGTGTAAAATACGACAAAATATAGCTGAGAGTTTTAATAAGAATATTGTCATCTAGACAATATCCACACTCAATGGAGTCCTCATTACATTTATTATTACACTATTTCACATAATAGTGAGGACTACTAATGCACCATCTAGGACTATCACTCTGTTCCCCGACTAGTCCCAGCTACGTTCTCATTTCTTGAAGAGAACAATGAAAGAAAGGGTGAGCTCAACTAGCCCAGTAAGAAATATTATGACTAAGATAATGCAGAATAAATTATCGTTAGCCTTCAACAGTGTTAAACTGATACAATATAACAAACATCAAGTTTAACTGCAGCGGAACAAGCAATCCATTAGAAGAGTCAAGTAGAGAATAAAATCTACTATCTTTATGATTTAAAAGGGTTTTCATCACTTTTATCACTGAGGCTCAACTCAATAAATAATCCACATCATCAAATCATCCCTGCACTACAGGCCAAGGATATTCTTTAGAATCACAACCATGAATTATCCATGCACTACGGGCCAAAGATAATTGTGTTTTCATCAACGGTCCTGATCATGCCATAAAATAATTCATCTTTGCACCCTTGGTCGAAGAGAATCCATAGCCATAATCATACCAAAAACTGTCCATCAATGCATTACGGGCCAATGAGGACCTTTTTTCACATCATTTGTAACATTACGGTCATGATTATACCGAATAATCCCTGGTCATAATCATACCAAGTCCATCTATGCACTACAGGCCACATATGACTTTCAACATAATATAAACACGAGGATGATGACAATGACATAATAATTCAATATAACAAGTTCAAGAATTAATTTATCCAGGAACCAATAACGTCCAAATTGTCAACATGATACTTATTTGTAGAGTAGAATTCAAGAATGCTCAGAAGAATATTTCCATGAAAAGATACTGGATGAAGCGCAAATATCAAGGATATTCCACAAATTTCATGGATTATAGAAGCTAAAACTTTAACCAACTGAGTATAATAGAATATATGAAACTGCAAATGGATTTTTCACGCCATGCGGTAATCCACTTAGACAGATCATTTCCACAATTTAACAAGGAATGAATACAAAGGATCATTCACCATGCATGTGATAATCCACATAGACAGGTTATTCCAACAGAATAATAAAGAGTGGAATAACAAAAGAAATCACCATGCATGCGATAGACCGCACAGACAGGTTATTCCAACAGAATAATAAATATTGGAACCAGGTCATGCGTAAACGCACCGACAGGATGTTCTAACAAAATAATAAAGAATGGAATAACAAAAGACTTCACCAGGCATGCGATAGACCGCACAGACAGGTTATTCCAACAAAATAATAAATAATGGAACTGTGTCGGCATGTAATACGCACCAAGGTGATATTCCAATGAGAATAATAAAGAATGGAATAATAGAAGAATTTCACCATGTATGCGGTACTTCGCATAAACAGGTTATTTCAACATAATAATAAAGAATGGAATAACAGAAGAATTTCACCATGCATGCGGTACTTCGCATAAATAGGTTATTCCAATATAATAGTAAAGAATGGAATAACAGCTCTTACGGGTATTGAAAGAAAATAATTCTCTTCATGAATACGAAAGAATAATACCCCTTACGGGTACAACAAATAATATCTCTTACCTTTGAAAGAAGAGTATTCCGACTGGTAGGGCGATGATATACTCGAAGAAAACTTGCACTACGCTTAAAGCTTTATTAAACTCTAAAGAAATACGCTCAAGATTATAGAAGAAGAATTCTCTCTATAGTTTCTCTCTCTAGAGTTTCAGTGAATTCGTAAGAAATAATGAAGGAATGAGCTTCTATTTATAGAAGAATGGACTGAATAGTAACTAATTCATGAACGATCCAGATTGATTTACTTTTAATCGGACGGTCCATATTGATTTAATAAAATATTCTAATAAAACAAAATCTTTTAAATAAAATATAATATATTCTATTTATAATCTAATAAAACAAATGACTTTATAAAAGTATTACATTTTATATAAAAATATTTTACTATGCAAAAATACTACGAGACACTATGCATAATAAAATATAATATATTCTAATTATTGTCTAATAAAACAAATAACTTTATAAAAGTATTTTGTTTTATATAAAAAAAAATTTACTATGCAAATCACTATGCATAATATAATATATTATATTCTAATTATTGTCTAATAAAATAAATAACTTTATAAAAGTATTCATTTTATATAAAAAGATTTTACTATGCAAAACACTATGCATAATAAACTATATTATATTCTAATTATTGTCTAATAAAACAAATAACTTTATAAAAGTATTACGCTTTATATAAAAGTTTTTTTCATTTTATTACATTAATAATACTAATAAAACAAAATTTATATATATATATATATATATATATATATATATATATATATATATATATATATATATATATAAACTTCCGTAACTTCGTAAAAAGACACCTTAATATAATTAACAACATTTATCATCATTATTATAATTCACAATATTAATCGACCAGGTCGTTCCCAGGAAAGAGGGGACTTTCCAATAAGGATTTCTCCCTATTGGCCCGTAATTAGGTGACCAAACCTCTTCTTGACAGAACTTCTAGACATCGTTAATATTACAAATAATAATATTAACAACTCTGTCATCTCAATTATTGATTTATTAATATATAAAATATCGACAATAATTGAATCAAATAACGTGAGATAATATGCAACAATTACTATAGCAATAATTGAACAAAACTGAGTGACTTCTCACGTAAGCATCAATAATCAATACTCGTGTGCTACTATGCAACCACAGCAGTACATTGTACTTTAACAAGGGTGTTTCCACAGTTAACGGTAAAACTTCTGCCGTTATTTTCATAAAAAGATATTTTTATCGTTTTTTCAATCCGACAATAATTTTGTTGTGGGGTCCACCAATGATTGTGCCGTTGTACGAATATTACCTGTTAAAATTAATATTCCCCAACCAATTGAATATTATATAACAAATTGCATACTTTGCAAAATTTATAAATATTACCCACAACTATAACATTATCCAAATCCACACCATAATTTTGAAAAAAAATATTTTGAGAAAATTTAAATCTTTATTCATAAAATTTGGGGTCTCACAGATACCGGTTCTACTCACTCTTTTATTTCACCTAGTTGTGTTCAATGTTTAAATTTGACTCCGGAGAAATTAGACTTTGATTTATCGGTTGAAACTCTGTTAAGAGAAACCTTCGTTACCTCCACTGTTTATAAATCTTGTTTGATTCAAATCGACACTTTCACGTTACCTGTCGATCTTATCTATTTGAAAATACTTGCCTTTGATGTGATTTTAGGAATCAATTGGTTAGCTTTCATATTCCTAACCAACCTGTTATGCGAATTCAAGAAACCAAACCACTAAATTCAATCATTGTCATATCAAGCCATAAGTAAAGAGCCCCGAGCCTTTCACTGGTGACTTCCAAGTCTTGGAATACATCAAAGCCAAACTATCTGTAGGGGACACCGTGAATGACGATGACAAGTTGATAGGTATCAATGTGACGTGCTATCCAAGTCTTGGATGAGGGTCACAGTTTTTGAATGATATTTCTATTGTTAATAAATTTCCTGACGTATTCTTGAAAACTTCTTAGCCTACCCCTAGAGCGTGAAATCAAATTTTGTATTGACCCCAGTACAAAACCCATTTCTAAAACCCTCAAATATTTCTTCAACCAAAATGTACGTATAATGCGCCAAAGACGTTGGCTCGAGCTGTTAAAGATTATGATAATACCATTCAATACCATCGTGGAAGAGCGAACGTGGTAGCTGACGCGTTGAGGAGAAGATCGTATGTGTTTACAAGTGCAATGTTGTTAACACAAAGACCCATTTCGTATAACTTATAAATGATGAAGATAGAGTTAAAGACTCTAGGGACCCACGTGAAGATAACGAATATACGATTAGAATCGACTTTAATCGATAAAGTTAAAAGTATTCAAGCTACATACGGAGGTGATGAATGTGAAGAAGAAGGTTCAAGAGGGCGTTATTCTAGAAGAAAGAATCGACGAAGAGAGGAAATCTCAACCCTCGATTTAATTGACCCATTTGAAATCCTCGATTGAGTAGGAACAGTGACCTATAGGCTCGTTTTACTGCCAAATATGTTGCATGTTCATAACGTTTATCACGTATCGATGTTACATAAATATGTGGACGACCCGAACCACATTATTAAATTAGAACTAGACGAGATTGCAGAGGATTTAACGTATGAGGAGATACGTGTTAAAAATCTTGGATAAGAAGGATCATATTCAACACTCAAAGGTTATACCTCAAGGGTTGGAATCTGACGAAGTGTCCTCATTTGTTCGGCATACCAGGTACGTACGTAAATTTCGAGGGCGAAATTTCATAAGGAGGAGAGATTGTAAAATCCCAAATTTTACGAATAAACATTTATTTTCTCGAAATATTTTTTTCAAAATTATGGTGTGGATTTGAGATATTGTTATAGTTGTGGGTAATATTTATAAATTTTTCAAAGTACACAAGTTGTTATATAATATTCGATTGGTCGGGGAATATTCGTTTTAACAGGGAATATTCGTACAACGACACAATCATTGGTGGACCCCGCAATGGAATTATTGTGGGAATGAGAAAATGACAAAAATATTTTATAAAAATAACGGCAGAAGTTTTACCATTAACTGTTGAAACACCCCATGTTAAAGCATGATGAATACGCGTGGTTGCATATAGTAGCTACGGTATTGATTATTGATGATTACGTGAGAAGTCACTCAGTTTTGTTCAATTATTGCTATAGTAATTGTTGTATAGTATCTCACGTTATTTGATTCAATTATTGTCGATATTTTATAAATTATTAAATCAATAATCGAGATAACAAAGTTATTAATATTATTATTTTCAATATTAACGATGTCTAGAAGTTCTGCCAAGGAGAGGTTTGATCACCTAATTGCGCCAATAGGAGAAATCTCTTATGAAAGCCCCTCTTTCTGGAACGAATTGGTCGATTAATATTGTGAATTATAATAAAGGTGATAAGTTTTGTTTTATTATTATTATAAATGTAATAAAATGTAGAAAACTTTTATATAAAAAATGTAATACTTTTATATAGTTATTTGTTTTATTAGACTATAAATAAAGTTATTATTCTATTATGCATATTGTTTGCATGCCTTTATGCATAGTATTTGCATAGTAAAATCTTTTTATATAAAACAAAATACTTTTATAAAGTTATTTATTTTATTAGACTATAAATAGAAAATATAATATTCTATTATGCATAGTGTTTGTATAGTGCTTTTATATAGTATTTGCATAGTAATTTTTTTTTTATATAAAATAGAATACTTTTATAAAGTTATTCGTTTTATTAGATTATAAATAGAATATATTATATTTTATTTAAAATATTTTGTTTTATTAGAAAATTTTGTTAATACTGCATAGTAAATCAATATGGACCGTCCGTTTAAAAGTAAATCAATCTGGACCGTTCATGAATTAGTTACTATTCAGTCCATTCTCCTATAAATAGAAGCTCATTCCTTCATTATGTCTTATGAATTCACTGAAACTCTAGAGAGAGAAACTATAGAGAGAAAGAAGAAAAGTATTCTGCTACTTCACTACTCCTATATCCAGTTTCTTCTAAGGTAAGGGATATTATTTGTTGTATTCGTAAGAGGTATTATTTCTTTCATATTCATGAAGAGAATTATTTTCTTTCAATACTTGTAAGGGGTATTATTCTTTTGTATTCATGAATAGAGCTATTTTCTTTCAATACTCGTAAGGGGTATTATTCTTTCGTATTCATGAAGAGAGTTATTTTCTTTCAATACTCGTAAGGGGTATTATTCTTTCGTATTCATGAAGAGAGTTATTTTCTTTCAATA
Source organism: Panax ginseng (assembly GCA_020205605.1). Lineage (NCBI taxonomy): Eukaryota > Viridiplantae > Streptophyta > Magnoliopsida > Apiales > Araliaceae > Panax > Panax ginseng. Next base: position 34,592,286 of record CM035149.1, read on the forward strand.
CTCGTAAGGGATGTTATTCTTTCGTATTCATGAAAAGAGTTATTTTCTTTCAATACTCGTAAGGGGTATTATTTTTTTGTATTCATGAAGAGAACTTATGTTATTCCATTCTTTATTATTCTGTTGGAATAACATGTATATGCGGACTACCCTATACTTGGTGAAATTCTTCTGTTATTCCATTCTTTATTATCATGTGGAATAACCTGTCTATGCGAAGTACTGCATACATGGTGAAATTCTTCTATTATTTTATTCTTTATTATTCTGTTGGAACATCCTGTCTGTGCGAATTACGCATGACCTGGTTCCATTCTTTATTATTCTGTTGGAATATCATGTCTATTCGTTTACGCATGACCTGGTTCTGTTATTTATTATTCTGTTGGAATATCACATGCATGCGTTTACGCATGACTGGTTCCATTATTTATTATTCTATTGGATATATCACATGCATTGCATTTACGCATGACTTGGTTCGATTAATTATTATTTTGTTGGAATAATATGTCCATGCATGCGATCTATTGCATGCCCGGTGATTTCTTTTGTTATTCCATTCTTTATTATACTCGGTTGGTTAAAGTTTTGGCTTTTATACTCCATGAAATTAGTGGAATATCTTTGATATTTGCGCTTCATCCAAAGATCTTTTCATGGAAATATTCTTCGAGCATTCTTGAATTTTACTCCACAAAGCAAAGATCATGTTGACAATTTGGGACGTTATTGGTTCCTCGGATAAATTAATCCTTGAACTTGTTTTATTGAATTCTTATATCATTGTCATCATTCTCATGTTTATATTATGTTGAAAGTCATCTGTGGCCTGTAGTGCATAGATGGACTTGGTATGATTATAACTAGGGATTATTCGGTATAATCATGACCCGTAGTGTAATGATGGATAGTGCAATGATGGATAGTTTTTGGTATGATTATGGCTATGGATTCTCTTCGGCCAAGGGTGCAAAGATGAATTATTTTATGGCATTATCATGACCATTGATGAATACACGAATATCCTTGGCCCGTAGTCATGGATAATTTGTAGTTGTGATACTAATGAATATCCTTGGCTGTAGTGCAGGGATGATGTGGTTTATTTATTAAGCTAAGAATCAGCAATAAAAGTGATGAAAAACCTTTTAAATCATAGAAGATAATATATTTTATTCTCTACTTGACTCTTTTAATGGATTACTTATTTCGCTGCAGTTAAACTTGATGTTTGTTATATTGTATCAGTTTAACACTGTTGAAGGCTAGCGATAATTTATTCTGCATTATCTTAGTCATAATATTTCTTACTGGGCTAGTTGAGCTCACCCTTTTGCTTTCATTGTTCTCTTTAGGAAATGAGAACGTAGCAGGGACTAGTCGGGGAATGGAGTGACGGTCCAGATGATTGCTTTAGTAGTCCTCACTATTCTATAAAATAGTGTGATAATATTGAGGACTTATTTTATGTTTGAATACTGTCTAGAAGACAATATTTGTATTAAAACTCACAGCCCATGTTCAGCTTGGGATAAAATGTGCAGCTTATTTGTAACAGTTATGTATGATAATAATTTTATATGTTAGATAGTTTATGAATTATGTATTAAGGGAAGGTTTTTGACCTTGGGGTAATGTGTAAAGTGTATTGTATAAACAATTTATGTTTATATCTTCCGCAATAGTAATAGAAATAGTATACCAGATCCGTGGTGATTTGGGACCCGAATTTGGGAATGTCACAATTGGTATCAAAGATGTTGGTTATGAAGCTTAGGTAGGAATACCTGAGACTAATAACCGCAATGATTAGGATAATCAATACCGTGTGCTACTATGCAACCACGCGTATTACTGTACTTTTACTACCGAGTACTTCCACAGTATTAACGGTAAAACTTCTGCCATTTTTTTTTATAAATATATTTTTGTAGTTTTCTCAATCCTACAATAATTTTGTTGTGGGGTCCACCAATGATTGCGCCGTTGTACAAATATTTCCTGCTAAAACGAATATTCTCCGACCAATCGAATATAATATAACAACTTGCGTACCTTGAAAAATTTGTAATTACTACCCACAACTATAACATTATATCAAATTCATTCTATAATATTTAAAAATGATAATTATAGAAAAATCATTTATTAAAAAAGTTGGGATCTTACAACCTCCCCTTCTTATGAAATTTCGCCCTCGAAATTAGGGTACGTACCTGGTATGTCGAATATGTGAGGATATCTTGAATTCATCTCAGATTATAACTCCCAAGTCATTTCTTCCGCGTCGTGGTTTCTCCACAAAACTTTGACTTGAGGTATAACCTTGGAGCGTAGAATATGATCCTTCTTATCCAAGATTTTAACAGGTAACTCTTCATATGTTAAATCTTCCGCTATTTTGTCCAGTTCTAACTCAATAATGTGGTTTGGGTCTTTCACATATTTACGTAACATAGATATGTGAAAAACATTATGAACACGAGACATACTTGGCAGAAAGCGAGTCTATACGCCACAGTTCCTACTCGATCGAGGATTAAAAATGGGCCAATGAATCGAGGATTGAGCTTTCCTCTCTTTCCAAATCTCGTAATTCCTTTCCATGGAGCAACACGTAACAACACATGATCTCCAGTATCGAATTACACGTCCTTTAGATGAAGATCGACATAACTCTTTTGTCGATCTTATGAGGTTTTTATACGTTGTCGGATCGTTTGAATCTTTTTCGTAGTCATACGTACCAAATTCGGTCCTAACAATGTTGCTTCACCCACCTCATCCCATCATACTAGAGAACGACACTTTCTTCCATACAACGCCTTAAATGGAGCCATGCCAATACTTGCTTGATAACTATTATTATAGGAAAACTCCACTAATGGTAAGAACTTGTCCCAACTTCCCTTGAAGTCAAGGACATAGAGTCTTAATAAATCTTCAAGAGTTTGAATAGTCCTTTCTGACTGCCCATCCGTTTAAGGATGATATGTCGAACTAAATCGTAAATCTGTGCCCATAGCTTTTTGCAAACTAACCCAAAATCTTGGGTCTCAAACAGAAACTATGGATACTGGCATACCATGCAATCTTACAATCTCATTTATATACATACTAGCAAGACATTCAAGTGTATAAGTTTCTCGTATTGGTAAGAAATGAGAAGACTTGGTCAATCTATCAATAATGACCCAAATCGCATCTATACCTTGAGAAACCTTGGGAAGATCAGTAACGAAATCCATGGTAATGTGCTCCCACTTCCATTTTAGAATTTCAAGTGGTTGCAATGGACCTTTTGGCACTTGATGCTCCGCCTTAACTCGTTGACAAGTTAGACACCTTGAGATAAACATCGCTATCTCTCTCTTAATATTGCTCCACCAAAATGTATGTCGAAGATCACGATACATTTTGGTACTCCCATGATGGATTGCAAACGGTGTGTTGTGCGCCTCCATCATGATTTTATACTTTAACTAAGGGTTGTTAGGAACACAAAGTCTGGAGTTGACTCGAAGTATTCCTTCTTCATCGATTCTTGCTTCCGGCATAGCACCTTCTTGCACTTTCTTTCTCATACGCATCAGCTCCAGGTCTGTAGCTTGAGCAGCTTTAACCTTATCGATTAAATTCGGTTCTACTCGTATATTCGCCATCATCACGTGGGTCCCTAGAGTCTTTATCTCTATCTTCATCCTTTGCAAGTCATACGAAATGGGCCTTTGCATTGACAATATCGCACTCGTACTCGCATATGATCTTCTACTTAATGCGTCAGCTACCACGTTCGCTTTTCCAGGATGGTATTGGATGGTATGATCATAATCTTTCAACAGTTCAAGCTAACATCACTGTCGCATGTTGAGTTCCTTTTGAGTGAAGAAATATTTGAGGCTTTTATGATCCGTAAAGATCTCCACTTTCTCCCCATACAAATAATGCCTCCAAATCTTTAGTGCAAAACGATCACGCTAACTCTAGATCATGAGTAGGATAATTCCTCTCATATTCTTTGAGTTGTCGTGAGGCATAGGCTATGACTTTCCCATGTTGCATGAAAACACAACCTAACCCTTTGCCCGAAGCATCACTGTAGATGACAAATCCCTCCGATCTGTTAGTCAAAAGTTCCTCACCCACTTTACCAACCCTTGAATAATTGTCCCCTCATTTACTCCTCTTCTCCCATTTCCTTCGGCTATTAAAGGAAGCCATGACATGAGGGAAAATCACACCCAACAATACATACTCCATCCGAGAGTAAGAAAGAAGAGAGAAGAAAAGCTTTTGTAAAGCTTTAGAAAATAGAGAGAGAAGGTAGTTCAAATAAAAGAGTGTTTTATTTAGGTTCCATCACATAGATTATTGTGGTGAAGTAATTTGGGTTTGTACTCAAATTAAGATATCTTTGTATTCTCTCATATTATTTTAGTGGATTTTTCGGAGATCGTCCCGTGGTTTTTACCTCTTAGTTTTAGAGGGTTTTCCACGTAAAATTCTTAGTGTCTCGTGGTTTGATATTTTCTACTTATTATTTTCTTGCAGTGGTTATTATTTTGGTGGAACTGCAAATTTAATCTGTTTGGCATATATTGATATTTTATCCGTCTAATTTATCAAAGACAACAGTATTTGGGTGGTGATTTTTCCCAACAACTGGTATCAGAGCTAAGGTTATTTGCTCGGTTGTTTTTGATAAATTTTATGGAGGAATCAGTCGGAGCCATGATTAAATTGACCTCTTCAAATTTTTCGATCTAGAAGCCCAGAATGGAAGATATCCTTTATTGCAAGGATTAATATGATCCGTTGGAGCTCGAGGGAAAGAAGCCAGCGGATAAATCTGAGGCTGATTGGAATAAAATGAATAGGAAGACTATTGGTAGCATCCGGCAGTGGATTGATCAAAGTGTGTTCCACCATGTTTCGCAGGAGACGGATGCTCACACTTTATGGACAACACTAGAATCTATGTACGAGAAGAAGAATGCACAAAATAAAACTTTTGTCGTTCGGAAAATTGTGAATCTAAAGTACAAGGATGGGAGCAGTGTGTCGGAGCATATGAGTGAGTTCCAAGGTTTGGTGAACCAGTTGTCCACCATGAAGTTGAATCTTGATGATGAGATTCAGGCTCTTTTGCTTCTCAGTTCGTTGCCAAACAGCTGGGAGACTTTGGTGGTGTCTCTAAGCAATTCAGCTCCAGAAGGAAAAATGACTATGCAAATGATCAAGGACAGTCTTCATAATGAGGAGACAAGGCGAAAGGAGCAAGGCGTAAATTTTGAGACACATGCTCTTGTCACAGAGAACAGGGGCAGAAGTAATTTTAGGGGATCTCACAAAGGAGATACAAGTCGCAGCAAAAGCAAAAATTACAGGAGCAAGTCAAAGACCAGACAAGGTGAAATGTATAGATGCTTCTATTGTAATAAGGAAGGTCATTACAAGAGAAATTGCAGAATCTGGTTAGACAAACAGAAAAATGGTGAGCAGGGAAGGGTTGAGGAGAAGAACACTTCAGCCACAGTCACCGAAGATGTTATGATTCTTTCATTTGGGGAAGAAGAATGCTTGCACATTGATGATCAGAAAGTTGATTGGGTGGTTAATATTGGTGCCTCGTATCATGCGACACCTAAGAGAGAATTTTTCATAACTTACAAAGCTGGAGACTTTGGGAACGTGAGAATGGGAAATACTGACCAGTCCACGATTATTGGAATTGGTGATGTTTGCATTCAGACAGGTGTTGGTTGCACTGTTACCTTGAGGGATGTTAGACATGTGTCCAGATTTGTGTCTCAACTTGATTTCTGGTATGGCCTTGGACAAAGAAGGCTATGAGAATCACTTTGGCAGTGGAAAGTGGATGCTTACCAAGGGCTCTATGGTGATTGCAAGAGGTGTTGCTTGTTGTTCGTTGTACAAGACTCATATGAAGATGTGTTCTAGTGAATTGAATGCAGTTGAGGATGACTCTTCACCAAACTTATGGCATAAGAGGCTTGGCCACATGAGTGAGAAAGGGTTACAGTTATTAGCAAAAAGGTCACTCATTCCTTTTGCTAAAGGTAATGTTTTAAGCCCTTGTGATTATTGTTTGTTTGGGAAACAACATAGAGTCTCTTTTAGTAGTTCAGCTAAAAGAAAATCAAAGCTACTAGAGACAGTATATTCCGATGTATGTGGACCCATTGAGGTTAAGTCTTTGGGTGGAAATAGGTACTTTGTTACCTTTATTGATGATGCTTCGCGGAAGGTGTGGGTATTTTTGTTGAGAACAAAAGACCAGGTATTCCAGCATTTTCAGAGTCTTCATGCTATGGTTGAAAGGGAGACTGGAAAATCGTTGAAGTGTCTTCGTAGTGACAACGGAGGGGAATACACTTCTAAGGAGTTTGCTGAATATTACAGTAAGCATGGCATTCGGTATGAGCAGACTATTCCTGGTACCCCACAACATAATGGTATGGTTGAGAGAATGAACTGCACTATTATTGAGAGAGTGCGATGCATATTGAGAATGGTTAAACTGCCTAAGTCATTCTGGGGTGAAGCTGTTCATACTGCTTGTTACCTGATTAATAGATCTCCATCAGCACTGTTGGATTTTCAGATTCCAGAAAAGATTTAGAGTGGTAAGGATTTGTCTTACTCTTATTTGAGGGTATTTAGGTGCAAGGCTTTTGCACATATCCCCAAGGAACAAAGATCGAAACTTGATGACAAATCTACTCCATGTGTATTTGTTGGCTATGGAGATGCAGAGTTTGGATACCGGTTATGGGATCTAGTGCAAAGAAAATTATTCAGGAGCAGAGATGTGGTGTTTCATGAGCACCAGAATTATGAGCATTTTGATAATGCTACACAGCCCAGAGATAATAGAGTTCTAGATCTCAACGAAGTTCCTTCTCCAGTAAAGAATACCACAGTTGGAGAAGGAGGTCAGAATGAAGATATGACTGATACAGACTTGCACGATGGTGATGGGTTAGATGCAGAGAGTATTGATCAGGGGGAGCAACCTGATATTGAAGAACCTCAGCTGAGAAGATCCACTAGAGAACGTGTGCCATCAGTCAGATATCCTTCATCTGAATATCTTTTTAATTCTTTGAGGAGGGGAGCGGAGGATTTTTAAGAAGTCAAGACTCATAAGGAGAAAGGCAATTGGCTGAGAGCTATGCAAGATGAGATGGATTCTTTGTACAAGAATCACACCTATGAGTTGACTACACTTCCGAAGGGCAAGAAAACATTGAAGAACAAATGGGTGTTTAAGCTTAAAAAGGATGGCGATAAACTAGTGAAGTACAAGGCTCGATTAGTCGTCAAGGGTTTTGCTCAAAAGCAAGGTATTGACTTCGATGAGATTTTTTCTCTAGTTATGAAGATGACTTCTATTCAAGTAGTGCTGGGGTTAGTAGCTAGTATGGAACTTGAGCTTGAGCAGTTGGATGTAAAGACTGATTTTCTTCATGGTGATTTGAAGGAAGAAATCTATATGGAACATCCAGAGGGATTTGAAGTTAAAGGGAAAGAACACTTGGTTTGCAAGTTGAAGAAAAGTTTATACGGCCTGAAACAAGCCCCAAGGCAATGGTACATAAAATTTGATTCATTTATGGTGGATCAAGGTTATAGTAGAACAATTGCAGATCACTGTGTGTATGTCAAGAGGTTCCCAGATGGTAACTTCATTATTCTGTTGCTATATATAGATGATATGTTGATAGTTAGGCAGGATGTTGATATGATTCGCAGGCTCAAGGATGAGTTGTTCAAGTCCTTTGATATGAAGGACTTAGGTCCAGCTAAACAGATTTTGGGTATGATGATTATTCGTGACAGGAAAGCCAAGAGGTTGTGGTTGTCACAAGAGAAGTATGTTGAGCGGGTGCTTGCAAGATTCAACATGAGTGATGCTAAACCATTTAGCACACCACTGGCTAGTCATATTAAGTTGACAAAGTACATGTGTCCTTCTACCAAGGAAGGGAGAGATGATATGGCTGCAGTTCCCTACTCATCTACTGTAGGGAGTCTTATGTATGCAATGGTTTGTATGCGACCAGATATTTCTCATGCAGTTGGCATTGTGAGCAGGTATTTGTCAAATCCTGGTAGAGAACATTGGGAAGCAGTTAAGTGGATTCTCAGATACTTGAAAGCTACTTCCAGTTTATGTTTGGTTTTTGGTAGTACGAGTCCAGTCTTGGAGGGTTTTACAGATGCAGACATGGAAGGTTCTGAAGAGAAGAAGTCTACTTTGGGGTATTTGTTTACTTTTGCAAGGGGAGCAGTATCATGGCAGTCCAAGTTGCAAAAGTGTGTTGCTTTGTCTACAACTGAGTCAAAATACATCGCTGCTACTGAAGCAGGCAAGGAGATGTTGTGGTTAAAACGGTTTCTCCAAGAGTTGGGTTTAAAACAAGATGAGTATGTGGTTTATTGTGATATTCAGAGTGCAATTGACTTGACCAAGAATGCCACGTATCATAATCGAACCAAGAATATTGATGTTCGTTATCACTGGCTTCGAGAAGTAATGGAAAAGGAATTGATGAAAATGAAGAAAGTTCATACCGACGAGAATCCCCCAGACATGTTAACAAAAGTTATCACTCGCGACAAGCTGGAATTTTGCAAGGAATTGGCCGGGATGGACTTCAAGTGATGGGGTCATAGAGATCACCTCCTCTAATGAGTTCGGAGGGGGAGATTGTTAGTCAAAAGTTCCTCACCCACTTTACCAATTAGTCAAAAGTTCCTCACCCACTTTACCAATCCTTGAATAATTATCCCCTCATTTACTCCTCTTCTCCCATTTCCTTCGGCTATTAAAGGAAGCCATGACATGAGGGAAAATCACACCCAACAATACATACTCCATCCGAGAGTAAGAAAGAAGAGAGAAGAAAAGCTTTTGTAAAGCCTTAGAAAATAGAGAGAGAAGGTAGTTCAAATAAAAGAGTGTTTTATTTGGGTTCCATCACATAGATAATTGTGGTGAAGTAATTTGGGTTTGTACTCAAATTAAGATATCTTTGTATTCTCTCATATTATTTTAGTGGATTTTTCGGAGATCGTCCCGTGATTTTTACCTCTTAGTTTTAGAGGGTTTTCCACGTAAAATTCTTGGTGTCTCGTGGTTTGATATTTTCTAATTATTATTTTCTTGCAGTGGTTATTATTTTGGTGGAACTGCAAATTTAATATTTTTGGCATATACTGATATTTTATCCGTCTAATTTATCAAAGACAACAGTATTTGGGTGGTGATTTTTCCCAACACGATCCAGATGGTATTGTCAGAACAGGTGCTGAAATGAGTCTCCTCTTGAGTTCTTGAAAACTCTTCTCACATTCCTCACTCCAACCGAATTTTGTATCTTTTTGAGTCAACTGAGTTAGTGGAGTAGCGATTCGAGAAAATCCTTCCATGAATCTCCGATAATAATCAGCTAAACCAAGAAAGCTACGATTTCAACATCGATTTAGGTTGCTCCCAAACTTTGAATAGCTTCAATCTTTCTTTGGGGTCAAGATATTCCATGACTTGATACTACGTGCCCAAGGAATGCTACTTCCTCAAGCCAGAACTCGCATTTCTTCAACTTGGCATAAAGGTTATATTCACGAAGCTTTTGGAGTATTAGCCTCAAGTGTTGCTCATGATCTTCACGACTTTTGGAATAAATAAGGATGTCATCAATAAAGACGACCACAAAGTGATCCAAATATTCATTGAATACTCGGTTCATCATATACATGAAAGCAGTAGGAGCATTAGTCAATCCAAAAGACATGACTAAGAATTCATAATGCCCGTACCGAGTTCTGAAAACCGTCTTTGGAATGTCATCGGTTTTAATCTTCAATTGGTGATATCCGGAACGAAGATCAATCTTTGAAAAGAATTTGGCTCCTTGCAACTGGTCAAACAGGTCATCAATACGTGGCAATGGGTACTTATTTTTGATAGTGACATGATTCAATTCCCGATAATCAATACAAAGTCTCATACTCCCATCTTTCTTTTTCACGAATAGAACAGGAGCACCCCAAGGAGAAGTACTAGGACGAATGAAACCGATGTCTAACAATTCCTGTAGTTGGGTCTTTAACTCCTGAAGTTCAATAGAAGCCATTCGATATGGGGCTTTGGAAATACGTTTTGTACCGGGTTCAAGGTCGATACAAAATTCAATTTCATGCTCTGGGGGTAGGCCATGAAGTTCTTCAGGGAATACGTCAGGAAATTCATTAACAATAGAAATATCATTCAAAACTGACGTATTTTTATTTAGATCCGTGACATGAGCTAAGAAAGCTTGACATCCATTTTTTAATAAACGAATAGCTTTATGGCTTGAGATGATAGTGATTGATTTTAATGGTTTGGTTGCTTGAATTCGCATAATAGGTTGGTTAGGAATATGAAAGCTAACAACCTTACGAAAACAATCAATTTTTACATGATGAGTAGTTAACCAATCAATCCCTAGAATTACGTCAAATGCAAGTATTTTCAATGAAATAAGATCGACAGGTAATGTGAGGGTACCGATTTGAACTAAACAAGACTTATAAATAGTGGATGTAATGAAGGTTTCTCCCAATGGAGTTTCAACAGATAAGTCAAAGTCTAATTTCTTCGGAGTCAAATTTAAACGTTGAGCGCAAGTAGGAGAAATAATAGAATGGGTAGAACCGGTATCAAATAAGGTATAGACTTCGTTAAAGTTTATGATAAGCTTACCCGTGATGACCTCGTTTGGGTTCCTTGCTTTCTGGGAGGTCACAACAAACGCTCTCCCTTGCACTACGGGCTTTGACTTTTCTGTGACGGCTTTTGGTGCCTCTATCCTAGCTGAACATGTCTTCGGTGAACGACAAAATCGGGCTAGGTGACCTTCTCTTCCATAATTATAACATGCTTTAGACGGCATCGCGCAGTTTGGACTGATGTGTCCCTCCCCTCCACATTTGAAGCATATGATAGGTGGTCGTTCTCCTTCCTTAACCACGGGTGCTGGTGCTGACGTCTTTCCATCATTGTTAAATCTCCTCTTCTTGAAATGTCCATTCTTATTATTTTGGCCATGATTACCACCGAAGTGGTTACCATTTCTGGAATGCAGATTCCCTCCACGCTTGTTGTCACCGCTTCGATGACTGCTCTCACTGGTATTATCATTTTATCGGCTGCTCTCTTTTGGTTGGGTTGACTCGTTATCGCGTTCCAATAACTGAGCCCTATTAACAACATCTGAATACAAACACAGTTTATGAGATATAAGATATTGACGTATCTTGGGTTTCAAACCTCTTAGAAACATTCGTATCAATCTCTCCTCATTATCAACCAAATGGGACGCAAACCAGGACAGCTCGGAAAACTTGGCTTCATACTGCAACACGGTCATGTTGTTTTGTTTTAGTTTAATGAAATCTACCTCTTTCATGTGACGAATACTTTCGGGAAATACTTGTCGTTGAACAGTTCTTGAAACTTCTCCCAAGACATCTTCATCTTGGCGGCAAAGTTGAGTACGCTTTCTGATTCCCACCGAAGAATCTACCTTTGCCCTTAACAACATGAAGGTGGCAAAGGGAACCTTTTGCTCCTCGGAGCATCCCAAGACATCAAATATCTTGTTGATCTGCTTTATCCACGTCTCCGCCGTAAGTGGTTTTGACTCTCCAAAAAACTCCGGTGGTCCCAGCTCCTTGAACTGTTTGGCGGTGACCATCCGAGAGTTGCCAGTGTTTCCACCTATATTTTGGACAGGAACCGCTCTCGCTTGATGTTGCATGAATTGCATGAAGCCTCGGAACATTCCATCGTTCATCATTTGGTCAGTGTTGTTGTTTGCATGAGGATTGTCGCCTTCCTGATGCACATTATCCTGGTTATTGATCTGTGGAGACTCAACGGTCTCCTGTGCTCCATTGATGTTCTCAACATTTTCGAATGCCATTTTCAAATACTGCCACAAAACAAGGGTTAATTAAAATATCACATATTATCCCTATACTCTGACCGACCAATTAAATACCAAATAAACTTAGGTAGGTCATACTAGCGAAGGAATTCCCCGTCTCTCCCCTCCTAGTTCTTGTCTCACATCTTAGCCAGGGATCATATCCCTAAGCTTTGATACCAACTGTGACGCCACCAAAATAGGTATACATCACCTATTCTGAGTTGTCAAATACATGGTACAAAATTCAAATACAACTTAATAATACAACTGTCGTGTAAAATACGTCAAAATACAAACTGTGAGTTTTAATACAAATATTGTCTTCTAGAAAATATCCACTCTAAGAATAAGTCCTCATTACATTTATTGTCACACTATTTAACAGAATAGTGAGGACTACTAATACTATCATCTGGTCTATCACTCCGTTCCCCGACTCGTCCTAGTTATATTCTCATTTCCTGAAGAGAACAGTGAAAGAAAGGGTGAGCTCAACTAGCCCAGTAAGAAATATTAAGACTAAGATAATGCAGAATAAATTATCATTAGTCTACAACAATGTTAAACTGATAAAATACAATAGACATCAAGTTTAACTGAAGTGGAACAAGCAATCCTTTAAAAGAGTCAAGTAGAGAATAAAATCTACTATCTTTTATTATTTAAAAGGTTTTCATTACTTTTATCATTTTTATCGCTGAGACTCAGCTGAATAAATAATCCACATCATCGAATCACCCCTGCGCTACGGCCAAAGATATTCTTTAGTATCACGTCCACAAATTATCCATGCACTACGGGCCAAGGACATTCGTGTATTCATCAATGGTCATGATCATGCCAACCACTGTCCATCAATGCACTACGGGCCAATGAGGACTTTTACCACATCATTTGTAACATTACGGTCATGATTACACCGAATAATCCATGGTCATAATCATACCAAGTCCATCTATGCACTACAGGCCACAGATAACTTTCAAAAAAAAAAATATAAACATGAGGATGATGACAATGATATATGAATTCAATAAAACAAATTCAAGAATTAATTTATTCAGGAACTAATAACATCCAAATTGTCAACATGATACTTCTTTGTAGAGAGTAAAATTCAAGAATGCTCAGAAGAATCTTTCCATGAAAAGATACTGGATGAAGCGCAAATATCAAGGATATTCCACTAATTTCATGGAGTATAGAAGTCAAAACTTAAACCAACTGAGTATAATAAGGAATGGAATAACAAAAGAAATCACCAAGCATACGGTGAACCGCAGACAGGCAAAGTTATTCCAATGTAATAATAAAGACGGAACCGGTCCCACAGTAAAAACGCATGAGACGGGATATTCCAATAGAATAATAAAGACGGAACCAGGTCCGACGTAAAACGCATGTGACGAGGATATTCCAACAGAATAATAAAAGACGGAACCAGTCCGAACGTAAAATGCATGATAGGATATTCCAATGTAATAATAAAGATGTAACTGTGTCATGCGTAAAGGGCATGCATGGGATGTTCCAATGTAATAATAAAGAATGGAATAATGTAAGAATTTCACCAAGTATGCGGTACTTCGCATAGACAGGTTATTCCAACATAATAATAAGAATGGAATAACGGAAGTTCTCTTCATGAAGACGAAAGAAAGAAATAATACCCCTTACCTAAGAAGAAACTGCATACTGGTATAGTGATGTAGCAGGCTTCTTTTCTTCTATAGATTTTCTCTCTACAATTTCTCTCTATAATAATTGCTCTATAGCTTTAGTGAATTGGTGAGAAATGAAGGAAGAATGAGCTTCTATTTATAGAAAAATATAGTTTCAATAATTGCACGTTTTGGGGCTCGAAAAATTACAGTACAATACCTCCAACTTTTTCTTTATTTTTAATTTAGTCATGCAAGTATTATCAAACTTGCACCACCTCCCCTAATAGTAAATCATGTGAATCAATAGTTCTAGACATGTGAAAATACGAATTACAGTATAGTACCTCCATCTATACCTCCATTTTTAACTTAGTTATGCAAGTATTATAAATCTTGCACCAACTCCCCTAATTGTAATAAGAATGTGAAACAATAGTATACACATGTGAACAAATAGTTATAATCATGTGAAATAATAGCAATCAATTGCTCATTTATCCGGTTAAATACCCGATTGGTCAATATAACCTCCAGACATCAATTTTTATCGAAATAAATGTCGATTTTCACTAACACAAATAATTCCAACACAATGAAACTATTTTTATCAACAATATAAATTTTGAAATTTTGAAGTTTGACTTTTCCCGAAAAAGTCAACTATTGACTTTTTGACCAAAAAGTTAATCCCGGAAAATTTTGTGTTTATAGACTATTTTTACTAATTTCATCGTTCTGGACTCAAATATCATGTCCGCGTCTCCAAATTCAACTCCGAACACAACTTCAATTTTAATAACATTCATCATTAATATTATAACTCACAATATTTATCAACCAGGTCATTCCCAAGAAAGAGGGGGCTTTCCAATAAGGATTTCTCCCTATTGGCGCGCAATTAGGTGACCAAACCTCTCCTTGACAGAACTTCTAGACATTGTAAATATTATAATTTAATAATATAAATAACTTTGTCGTCTCAATTATTAATTTAATAAAATAACATATTATGCAGATGATACTGTGACAATAATCGAATCAATAATATGAAAGATATGATGCAGCAATTACTATAGCAATAATTGAGTATAACTGAGTGACTTCTCAAGTAAGCATCAATAATCAATACCGTGTGCTACTATGCAACCACGCATATTACTGTACTTTTACTACCGAGTAGTTCAATAGTATTAACGGTAAAACTTTCGCTGTTTTTTTTTCATAAATATATTTTTGTCATTTTCCCAATCCAACAATAATTTTGTTGTGGGGTCCACCAATGATTGCACCGTTGTACGAATATTCCCTGCTAAAACGAATATTCTCCGACCAATCAAATATAATATAACAACTTGCGTACTTTGAAAAATTTATAAATACTACCCACAACTATAACATTATATCAAATTCATTCTATAATATTCAAAAATGATAATTATAGAAAAATCATCTTTATTAAAAAGTTGGGGTCTTACAGGGTGATTCCTTTCTCGTGTATATAACAGATAGATAGGGTATAGGTAGAGAATATAAGGTTAAGTACGAGTTCTTAAAACTCATACTTATGTGACATTCTTGACTCATAGTTATGTGAAATATTTATGAACCCCTTAGCGAATGGACGCCAAAGGTCTGACTAGGTTAAGTTCTTAAACTCATATGATTGTGACAAGTTTATGAACTCATAAGTGTGGTTTGACGAACTGGGTATAGTTGTGTGTGCATGGATAATTGAGGATTATAGGAACAGATAGATTGTTAAGCAAATGATTAATAGTGGAGACATAAGTTTTCCAAAACTCCTAGCTATGCTAGACTTCAAAATTTAAACATCAAGCTAAATACGCACTTAATGCTTTTGAAAAAAAAATGTAGACTCGTAATCATTTTTGAAACGATTTAAAGTATAGTCTATGCTACTTATTTTGGCTAGACACAAATGATTTGAAATATCAAAATATATTTTAATTATCACTCATGTACCATGTAACCTGGTGTTGAGATGATAAAAAGTTGACAGAGTTATAAATACAGGAATACCTAGTGTCAATTCGATCTAAAAATCATTGTTCCACTATTGTATGATGTGTTATGAAAAAGTCATACAATGACGGAATCCTCAAACGGACTGTTAATACGGTACGGCATCATGACGTCATTCTCAAAAATATTTTCAAAAAAGTTTAATTTGCCAACGGGGTTTGGCTACGCTTAAATAATTCGATTGAATTGAATTATTGATATGATTCTATGCTATTCGATTCAGCTAGACTAATGTTATGAAAACTCTAAGTGTTCATTGAAAGAAATTTCCCGAAACAAATTGTTTTGGTGCGAAATCCAATAGGACTAAGGTAAGAAATTTTGTGCGCCTAAGGCGGATAAGAGGAACAAATTGTTTCGACCAACAGTACTTGGCCAGTACAGGGCATATCGGGCTAATCACCCTTTATGTCCGTAAGTTATGACAGTTTGCAGATGAATTTCCATAAAACCTTTGCAAAAATGACAGACAAATAGTCTATATGACTCCTCAGCACAATTTGAAAAGTTTTACTCTTGTGAGTGGTGTATTCGGTAGCATGTGATGATGTGTATGAATGGTGCAAGCTGTATGGTGTATGTGTAAGGCGAATTTCGGGGACAAAATTCTTAGAAGAAGGGGTGAATGTGACAACCCGAGAAATTAGACAAATTATTAAAATCTTAAATGATGGATTTAAGGTCAAATAATAGACCTAGACAGAAAATAAGTGCATGCGTTTGATATTTTTAGGAAGGAATTTTGAGGATTTCAAAATTCTGTGAAGGCTTTTGGTGAATTATTCAGGATTAAGTGTATGTGTATATGGTCATTTATGTGTTCAGAATGTGGTTAAGGGTCAAGGTTTGACTAGATAAATTTTATTAGTGTCAAACCCTAAGTATATATTAAGAACGTCAACGTTCAGTTAGAAAACCCTAACGACTAATAAGAAACCCTAGAAACCAGTTCTTGAAACCCTAATTCAGATTATCAAAACCCTTAATTGGGAACTTAATGGCTTAAGTGTAAATAATTATAAGATTAATTAGGGTTAATCCTAACAAATTAGTTAGAAACCCTAATTCAAAGTTTAAAACCCTAATTCAGTATATTAGAAACCCTAATTTATAATTAGGGAAAACCTGATTTTTAATGTAATAATTTTAATGTTAATTAGGAAATATTAATCCTAATTTTCAAGTTATAAGAAAACTCTAATCTAATTAGGAAATCTAATTTTTAAATTAGAAAGATTATTTTTCTATATAAAATCCTAATTCTTGGGTTATAAACCCTAATGTACAATTATGAACCTAAGTGCTAAATTAGCAAATTTAATTAGGATATATTAATCTTAATTAACAAGATTGAATTAGGATGTGGAAATTTTAATATAATTAGAGAATTCTAATTGTAATTAAGTAATGTTAATTTCCTATTTTGAAAATCTAATTTTGGAAAATCTTATAAACTTATTTGCAAAATCTTTAGGGTTAAATCCTAAACCCTAAGGGTTAAAACCTAAACCCTAAGGGTTAGAGCAATTGTAAGATTCCGAATTTTATAAAATAAAAGTATTCAATTTTTCTATTTTGGTAAATAGTTAAATTGATAAAAGTTTAAAATTAAGGGTGATACTTGAAAATTTTGCAAAGTTAGCAAGTTGTTATAAAATATTTGTTGTGTCGGGGAATATTTGATTGGTCGGGCCGGGAATATTCGTTTTAACAGGGAATATTTTTACGACGGCATAATCATTGGTGGACCCCACAACAAAAGTATTGTCGTAGTTAGAAAACGACAGAAATATCTTTTTATAAAAATAACGGCGAAAGTTTTACCGTTAAACTGTTGAACTACCCGGTAGTAAAAGTACAAGATGTCTGGCGTGGGTTGCATAGTAGCACACGGTATTGATTATTGATGCTTACGTGAGAAGTCACTTAATTATACTCAATTATTGCTACAGTAATTGCTGCATCATATCTCTCATATTATTCATTCAATTATTGACACAGTATCATATGCATAATATTTTATATTATTAAATCAATAATTGAGACGACAAAGTTATTCATATTATTATTTGCAATATTGACAATGTCTATAAGTTCTGTCAAGGAGAGGTTTGGTAACCTAATTGCGCACCAATAAGGAGAAATCCTTATCGGAAATCCCCCTCTTTTCTGGGAAAGACCTTGTTGTTAAGTATTGTGAGTTATAATATTAATGATGAATAAGTTCGTGTTGATTAAAGATGAAATTGATAGTTCCATTGTGTTGGGATTATTAGTGTTAGTGGATATATTTCGATAATAATTGATGCCTGGAAGTTATATTGACCAATCGGGTAATTAATCGGATAAATGAGCAATTAATTGCTATTAATTCACATGCTTATAACTATGTGTTCACATGTGTGTACTATTGATTCACATATATGTACTATTAGGGGAGGTGGTGCAAGATTGATAATACTTGAATGACTAAATTAAAAATGAAGGTATAGATGAAGGTACTATACTATAATTAGTTTTTTCACATGATTATACTATTGAGTCACATGAATGAACTATTAATTCACATGATTTACTATTAGGGGAGGTGGTGCAAGTTTGATAATACTTGCAGGACTAAATTAAAAATGAAGAAAAAGAGGAAGGTATTATACTGTAATATTTAGAGCCCCAAAATGTGCAATTATTGATACTATATTTTCCTATAAATAGAAGCTCATTCTTCCTTCATTTCTCACCAATTCACTAAGTCTAAGAACAACAATTATTATAGAGAGAAATTATAGAGAGAAAGAAGAAGAGAAGTCTGCTCCCTCACTATTCTAGTATCCAGTTTTCTTCTAAGGTAAGTGGTATTATTTATTTCATATTCTGAAGAGATGTTATTTTTCGTATTCGTATGAATATTATATTCATTCAATATTCGTAAGGAATATCATCTTCGTTCAATATTTGTAGGAATATTATTTTCGTTCAACAGTCGTAAGGGGTATTATTTATTTCATATTCTGAAGAGATATTATTTTTCATATTCGTATGAATATTATTTTCGTTCAATATTCATAAAGAATATTATCTTCGTTCAATATTCGTAGGAATATTATCTTCGTTAAATATTCATTGGAATATTATTTTCGTTCAACAGTTGTAAGGGATGTTATTTTTGTTCAATATTCACTTGAAATAATATTTTCTTCCATACTCTATAGTATTTAAGTAATATTAATTCGTTTCAGATTTTGAATTCTATACTCATTTTGTTGAAGTTTTGGCTTCTATACTCCATGAAATTAGTAGAATATCCTTGATATTTGCGCTTCATCCAGTATCTTTTTATGAAAATATTATTCTGAGCTTTCTTGATAATTATTGATCTTTTCATGACGGAGTACTATTCACGAGTTACTATTCACCAGGTTACTATTCACTCAAATATTATTCACTTGCGTATTCGGGGCACTTTTCATGCCGTGGTACTATTCATGAGGTACTATTCCTGAAGTACTATTCTCAAGGTACTATTCATGGGGTACTATTTATCCAAAAAATATATTCCTTTTCTGTCCAAATTATTTTGATACATAAATATTATTCCTTAATTGTACTCCACAAAGCAGTATCATGTTGACAATTTGAATATTTTTAAACTCTGGATAAATTTAAAGTCTTTAATATTTATCCTTGATTTCGTTTGATTAATGCTTATATCATTGTCATTATCTTCATGCTTATATTGTGATGAAAGTCATCTTTGGCTTACATACATAGATGGACTGTTGATTGGTACGATTATGACCATGGATCATTCGGTATAATCGTGACCCGTAATGTTACAAATGATGTGGTAAAAGTCCTCAGTGGCCTGTAGTTCATTGATGAACAGTTGTTGGTATGATTATGACCAGGGATTATTCGGTATAATCATGACCATTGATGATTACATGAATATCCTTGCCCCGTAGTGCAGGGATGATTCGATGATGTGGTTTATTTATTAAGCCGAGTCTCAGCGATAAAATTGATGAATTTTTTTTTAAATCATAGAAGATAGTAGATATCATGCTCTACTTGACTATTTTAATGGATTGCTTGTTCCGCTGCAGTTAAACTTGATGTTTATTGTATTTTATCAGTTTAACACTGTTGAAGGCTAATGATAATTTATTTTGCATTATCTTAGTTATAATATTTCTTACTGGGCTAGTTGAGCTTACCCTTTTGCTTTTATTTTTCTCTTCAGAAAATGAAAACGTAGCCGGGACTAGTCGGGGAATGGAGTGATGGTCGAGATGGTTGTTGTAGCATTCCTCACTACTTAGTGTGATAATAAGTGTAATGAGGATTGCATTTGAGTTTGTATACTGTCTAGAAGACAATATTTGTATTAAAACTCACAGCTCATGTTGTATATTTAAGTTTGTATTTGTATTCTGTACCATGTATTTGGCGACTCAAGATGGGTGATGTATACCTATTTTGGGGGCGTCACAGTTGGTATCAAAGCTTAGGGATATGATCCCTGGCTAAGATGCGAGGCTAGAACTAGGAGGGGAGATACGGGTAATTCCTTCGCTAGTATGACCTACCTAAGTTTATTTGTTATTTAATTGGTCGGTCAGAATATAGAGATAATATGTGGTATGTCAATTAACCCTTGTTTTGAAACTATATTCTAGAATGATATCTGAAATAAAGGAGATGAGAAATGGAAAAATCATGATAGAGAGGAAATAACCGGGAAGGTACAATCCGAAAAGAAAGCAAGGTATTCTCATCTCTTCAAACTACCAGATACGTAAATTTCAAGGGCAAAATTTCATAAGGAGGAGAGATTGTGAGATCCCAAATTTTATGAAATAGAAGTATTCAATTTTTCTATTTTGGTAAATAGTTAAATTGATAAAAGTTTAAAGTTAAGGGTGATATTTGAAAATTTTGCAAAGTAAGCAAGTTGTTATAAAATATTCGTTGTGTCGGGGAATATTCGCTTTAACAGGGAATATTCGTACGACGACATAATCATTGGTGGACCCCACAACAAAAGTATTATCTTAGTTAGAAAACGACAGAAATATCTTTTTATAAAAATAAGGGCAAAATTTTTACCATTAAACTGTTGAACTACCCGGTAGTAAAAGTACCATAATACACGTTGTTGAATAGTAGCACACGGTATTGATTATTGATGCTTACGTGAGAAGTCACTCAATTATACTCAATCATTGCTACAGTAATTGCTGCATCATATCTCTCATATTATTGATTTAATTATTGTCACAGTATCATATGCATAATATTTTATATTATTAAATTAATAATTAAGACGACAAAGTTATTCATATTATTATTTGCAATATTGACAATGTCTAGAAGTTCTGTCAAGGAGAGGTTTGGTCACCTAATTGGACGCCAATAAGAAGAAATCCTTATCGGAAAGCCCACTCTTTCTTGGGAACGACCTGGTTGTAAAATATTGTGAGTTATAATATTAATGATGAATAAGTTCGTGTTGATTAAAGATGAAATTGATAGTTCCATTGTGTTGGGATTATTAGTGTTAGTGGAAATCGATATTTATTTCGATAATAATTGATGTTTGGAAGTTATATTTGTAACACCCCAGTCCCACATCGAAATATAGGGGAACTATTTGTCTCCATATAAGGAAATAAGTTACTACCGATAGTACCTTCGAGTCATGACCTTTTGGGTGAGCCTGAAGTGGACTAATTTGACCCAAGAAGATATTATTGGGCCAGTAGTTTGAGGCCTTATTTTGATGGATTTGATTCGATTCGGACTTGGGATTTGATCCAAGATTTGTTCCGGACTCGGGATTTGACCTGAGTTGTTACATATGGTATCAAAGCCGACTCTCGAAAGCTCGGGAATTGGGTCATCCGATCAAAGTTCTTGGGAGGTGGGGACACGAAGGTGGTGGTATTATCCCACAATGGAGAGATGGAGGTTCGGAGGTGGGGACACGAAGCCAGCCGGTATTATCCCACAATGGCTAGAGAGGCAAAGATCTTTGGGCTGTGTGTGTAATCGATTCTGACGGGGACGTCAGAAATTTAAGTGGGGGAGTTTGTAACACCCCAGTTGTGACGCCCCCAAAAGAGGTACACATCACCCATTTTGAATCGTCAATAATATGGTACAGAAACAACTACAACTTTATTAATACAACATATAAACTGTGAGTTTAAATACAAATATTGCCATCTAGACAATATTCACACCCAAATAAGTTCTCATTACAATTATTGGTACATTATTTTACAAAAATGGTGAGGACTACTAAGACAACTTTCTAGAACAATCATTCCACACCCCGACTAGAACTCGCTACATTCTCGCCTCCTGAGAAGAAAAATGGAACAAAAAGGAAAAGGGTGAGCTCAACTAGCCTAGTAAAGAATATTATGACTAAGATAATATAGAACAAATTATCGTTAGTCTTCAACAGGGAATAATCTGAGAGAATATAATAAACAACAAGTTTCAGATCAATATTCGCAGCGAAAATAATAATTCATAGAAGAGTTACGTAGAGAATGAAATCTACTAATATCTATGAATTTTAGAGTCCATCATTAATATTTTATCCCTATAACATCAATCAATATTCATCTTGAATCAAATTTTCATCTTTGCACTACAGGCCAAAGATATTCATCAGTCAGTCATGTTCATCTCAACACCTGTACATCTTTGCACTACGACCAAAGATATTCATAAGAAAATCATTTATCTTTGCACTGCAGGCCAAAGATATTCAGTTATATCATCATTTAGGACTGGGGATGATGAAAAATATTTTAAAGAAAATGAATCCAGTGAAACAAAAGAATAAATATTAAGGATTCGTATTTCGGTTTATCCATGTCCAAAAATACCTCATAAATAATCATAGTGGAGTAAAATTCAAGAATGATCAAAACATGGATACATTCAAAGCTAGTATCCATAATAGATATTTTGGATGAAAAATGAAAATTTAATTTTTCATTAATAAGGCCAGTATTCGTGAATAAGGTCAGATATCGTGAATAAAGTCAGATACGTGAATAGTAACCAAATACACTACAAGACAAGAATTTCATAAGAAAAATCTTACCAATATTCCGGTATAATGATATTGAAAGAAATAATATCATTTTTAAAAAAAATAATATCCCTTACATCGAAAAGACAGTATTTTTGACTGGAATACTGAATATAGTGCTGAAGGGAACTTGCACCGTATAACAACACTCAAAGTATCAAAATACTCACAAGAATACGCTCGATAATATAGACAGAGAAAGAGAGAGAAAACTTTAGTTTCTAGTGTGATTTTCACTTCTAACCTAAGCACCCTATTTATAGGAAAATGCTTAGAACACCAAAGAAGAAAATTTAATAAAATAATAATTTATTTTTCTTAAACTTCCTACGCACACCAATTTAGTCTAGACATCAACCACACCTCAATAACAACCACAAAAACGTTTTTCTTAATTAATTCATTTAAAACTCCAAAAAAATAATAATTAATTAATCCGGAACTTCAATAATTCATAATAAATAGCACTTTTATCAGAAAAATTCGAATCTTATGTCCATTCCAAAGGGAAATCAATTCTCTAAAATTTTGTAGTTTTAAGTTTTTCCAAATTCCAAATAGAAATTGATCGAAATTCACAAACGGGCGATTTTACAAGCTATAATCAAATTTCAGTCAAGAAATGTGGTCCACAAACATGAAAAACATGTTTTAAATATTTTTAGTAACAAAAATACTCTTCCTCCTCGTATACTCATATATCCCACATTCATTGTAAAAACATCACCATTATTATATTATTATAATATAATAATATATTTAAATGAATTATTTATTAGAAAAGATAAAATATCAATTTTTCAACAATTGTCACTTTAAAATTTTCTCCATCTATATCCACATAAAATTAATATTTTCCTTATCATATAAATTAATAATTAATTATTCACAAATAATATTACGTAATTACAATCACCGGGCAACTGTGGTAGTTCCCACCTAAAAAGAGGGGGCTTTCAATAAGAAATTTCTCAGATCGACGCCGCAATTAGGTGACCAAACCTCTCCTTAGACAAAATTTTCTAGACATTGCCAATAATGTTATCTAATAATATTATTCAAATAATATGAAATATTGATATGATAATAGAAAATACTGTGTAGTGACAATTATTGAAACAACAATAATATAAAATATCAACGTAGCAATTATTGAATCAATAAAATAAAATATTAAACAGTAATTACTGTAACAATTATTGAGTAATGCCTTCTTACGTAAGAATCAATAATTGGTGCAATACCGTACTACTCACCGTGTTTTAAACCATCGAGTATTTCAACAAAGATAATCTGGTGAATAACTACTGGTCATTTATAAATAACTTATATTTGCCGTTTTTTTCATCCAATCGCTTTCCGTTATGGGGCCCACACAAGGCTGCGCTGTCGTATGAATATTCCCCGACAATAAGAATATTCCACGACCAACGAATATTCTCCGATAAAAAAAATGAATATTTTATAACCACTTGCTTATTTGAAATATTTGCGCATTTTACCCATACTAACCACATTAATCAAATCAACCCTTACTATTTCAAAATAATAAATAGAGGAAATTCAATTTTATTTAATAATAAGTTGGGGTCTTACAACCTCCCATCCTTATGAAATTTCATCCTCAAAATTGACGTACGTACCTGGTGTTTCGAAAAGGTGAGGATACCTCACTTTCATTTTCGTTTCCAAATCCCAGGTCATTTCCTCAATAGCATGGTTCTTCCACAAAACTTTAACTTGTGGTATGACCTTTGTGCGTAGGACATGCTCCTTCCTATCCAAGATCTTGACAGGTAGCTCCTCGTACGTTAAGTCTTCGGCTATCTCGTCCGGTTCTAACTCAATAACGTGGTTCGGGTCTTTCACATATTTACGAAGCACAGATATGTGAAAAACATTATGAACACGAGACATACTTGGAGGTAACGCGAGTCTATAGGCCACATTTCCTACTCAATCAAGAATCTGAAATGGACCAATAAATCGTGGATTGAGCTTTCCTCTTTTCCCAAATCTTGTAACTCCCTTCCATGGAGCAACACGCAACAATACATGATCCCCAATACTAAATTCCACGTCCTTTCGATGAAGATCCGCATAACTCTTTTGTCGATCCTGTGTCGTTTGTATACGTTGTCGAATCATTTGGATCTTTTCTGTAGTCATACGTACCAACTCGGGTCCCAACAATGTTGCTTCACCCACCTCATCCAACATATTAGAGAGCGGCATTTTCGTCCATACAATTCTTCGAATGGAGCCACACCTATACTTTCCTGATGACTGTTGTTGTGAGAAAATTCCACCAATGGTAAATACTTATCCCAACTCCCTTTGAAGTCTAGGACACAGAGTCTTAATAGATCTTCAAGAGTTTGAATAGTCCTCTCTGATTGTCCGTCTGTTTGAGGATGGTATGCTGAACTAAATCGTAAATCTGTGCCCATAGCTTTTTGCAAGTTAACCCAAAATCGTGAAGTGAATCTTGGGTCACGATCCAAAACTATGGATACTGGCATGCCATGCAATCTCATAATCTCATTTACGTACATTTGAGCAAGATGTTCAAAGGAATAAGTCTCCCGTATCGGCAAAAAATGAGCAGACTTGGTTAATCTATCAACAATAACCCAAATAGCATTTATGCCTTCAGAAACCGTGGGAAGATCCGTAACGAAATCCATGGTAATGTGTTCCCACTTCCATTTCAGAATCTCAAGTGGTTGCAACGGACCCTTAGGTACTTGATGCTCCGCCTTTACACGTTGACAAGTTAAACACCTCAAGATAAACATTTCAATCTCTCTCTTCATATTGTTCCACCAAAATGTATGTCAAAGATCACGATACATTTTGGAACTTCCAGGATGGATTGCAAACGGTGTATTATGTGCCTCCGTCATGATCTTGTACTTCAAATTAGAGTCGTTAGGAATACAAAGTCTGGAGTGAACTCGAAGTATTCCCTCTTCATCGATTCTTGCTTCCAGAATAACACCTTCTTATACTTTCTCCTTCATACGCATCAGCTCCGGGTCGGTGGCTTGAGCAACTTTAACTTTTTCTATTAAAGTTAGCTCTATGCGTATACTTGACACCATCGCATGGGTCCCCAGAGTCTTGAATTCTATCTACATCTTTTGTAAATCACACAAAATGGGCCTTTGCATTGACAACATCGCACTCGTTCTCGCATATGATCTTCTACTCAACGCGTCAACTACCACTTTCGCTTTTCTAGGATGGTATTGAATAGTGTGGTCGTAGTCTTTCAACAGCTCGAGCCAATGTCGTTGCCGCATGTTGAGTTCCTTTTGAGTGAAGAAATATTTGAGGCTTTTATGGTCTAAATATATCTCCATTTTCTCCCCACATAGATAGTGCCTCCAGATCTTTAGCACAAAAACGGCTGCTGCCAACTCTAGATCATGAGTAGGATAATTCCTCTCATATTCTTTAAGTTGTCGTGAGGCATAGGCTATGACTTTCCCATGTTGCATGAGAACACATCCTAACCCTTTGCCCGAAGCATTGCTGTAGATAACAAATCCATTTGAACCAGATGATATTGTCAGAACAGGTGCTGAAATGAGTCTCCTCTTAAGCTCTTGAAAACTCTTCTCGCATTCCTCGCTCCATACGAATTTTGTATCTTTCCAAGTCAGTTGAGTTAACAGGGTAGCGATTCGAGAAAATCCTTCCACGAATCTCCGATAATATCCAAATTTAGCCCGTAAAGCTACGATTTTGCCATCGTCTTTAGTTGCTCCCAACTTTGTATTGCTTCAATCTTCACTGGGTCAACAGATACTCCATGTTTTGATACCACGTGCCAAGGAATGCTACTTCCTCAAGTCAGAACTCGCATTTCTTCAACTTGGCATATAGCTTGTTTTCACGAAGCCTTTGGAGTACCAGCTTCAAATGGTGCTCATGATCTTCACGGCTTTTGGAATATATGAGGATGTCATCAATAAAGACAACAACGAACTGATCCAAATATTCCTTGAGTATCCGATTCATCATATCCATGAAAGCCGCAGGAGCATTAGTCAATCCAAAAGACATGACTAAGAATTCATAATGCCCGTACCGAGTTCTGAAGGCAGTCTTTGGAATATCCTCAGTTTTAATCTTCAGCTGATGTTATCCAGAACGAAGATCGATCTTTGAAAAGAATTGTGCTCCTTGTAACTGGTCAAACAGGTCATCAATACGAGGTAGCGGATACCTATTCTTGATGGTGACATGGTTCAATTCCCGATAGTCAATACAAAGTCGCATACTCCTGTCTTTCTTCTTTACAAATAAAACAGGGGCACTCCAAGGAGATGTACTAGGATGAATGAAACCGATGTCCAACAACTCCTGTAGTTGGACCTTTAACTCCTGAAGTTCAATAGGAGCCATTCGATATGGGGTTTTAGAAATTGGCTTTGTACCAGGTTCAAGATCAATAAAGAATTCAACTTCACGTTTGGGGGTAGACCGAGAAGTTCTTCAGGAAATACGTCAGGAAATTTACTAACAACAGGAATATTATTCAAATCTGACATGTCCTTATTCAAATCCATAACATGGGCTAAGAAAGCTTGACATCCGCTTTTCAATAAACGAATAGCTTTATGACTTGATATGACAGTGATTGATTTTAGTGGTTTAGTTGCTTTAATTCGTACAACAGATTGGTTAGGAATATGAAAACTAACAACTTTACGAAAATAATCAATTTTGGCATGATGAGTAGTTAACCAATCAATCTCTAAAATCACATCAAAAGCAAGTATCTTTAAAGAGATAAGGTCAACAGGTAATGTGATGGTGCCAACTTGGATCAAACAAGATTTATAAATAGTGGATGTAATGAAAGTTTCTCCTAACAGAGTTTCCACAGATAGGTCAAAGTCTAATTTCTCCGGAGTCAAGTTTAAACGTTGAGCACAAGCAGAGAGATAAATGAATGGGTAGCACCAGATTCTAGTAATGTATAAACTTCCCAAGAATTTATGATTAAACTTACCGTGATCACCTCGTTTGGGTTCCTTGCATTTTGACGACCACGACAAACGCTCTTCCAGAACCGTTGACTTTGACTTTTTCGGGATGACCTTTTGAGTCACTATCCTCATTGGACTTGGTTTCATTCATCAGATAATCTCGAGCGATATGTCCTTCCTTTCCACAATTATAACATTTCTTGAACTGTTGTGGGTAGTTTGGACTGATATGTCCCTCTTTCCCGCATTTATAGCATACGACCGGTGGTCGCTCTCCTCCCTTAGAACAAGTTGCTGCTAGTGCTGACATCTTCGCATTGTCAT
The DNA here is from genome assembly GCA_020205605.1 of Panax ginseng. NCBI lineage: Eukaryota > Viridiplantae > Streptophyta > Magnoliopsida > Apiales > Araliaceae > Panax > Panax ginseng. The sequence continues at coordinate 34,620,430 of CM035149.1, forward strand.
TATTGAATTTCCTCTTTTTATAATCTCCCCCCGACTCGCTTCCTCTATTTTCATGGCCATGATTACCACCAGAGTGGTTACCGCTTTTATCCGTATTTTTCTTTCTCCGCTAGTTATCGTTGTTCTGATGACTGCTGCCACTGGTATGATCCTGGTTGTGGTCCCTTGGTTGAACGTACTCGTTATCTCGCTCTAATAATTGAGCCCTGTTGATAACATTTGAATAGAGAGAAAATTTATGAGAAATGAGATATTGACGTATGCCGGGTTTCAAACCTCTCAGAAACATCCGCGCTATACGTTCCTCATTCTCCACCAAATGAGGTGCAACCCTGGATAACTCTGCAAACTTTGCCTCGTACTAGGACACCGTCATGTTATTTTGTTCCAATCTAATAAACTCCACTTCCTTCATATGACGAATACTTTCAGGAAAGTACTTGTCATTGAACAGTTTCTGAAATGTCTCCCAAGACATGCTGAGTGCGACTGGATGGGTACGCTTCACAGATTCCCACCAATAATCTGCCTTATTACGGAACATAAAGGTGGCGAATGGAACCTTATGTTCCTCTGTACATCCCAAGACGTCGAATATCTTGGTAATTTTCTTGACCCACGTCTCCGCCTTAATCGGATCCGGCTTTCCCCAGAATTCTGGTGGTCCCAATTCTTTGAATTGCTTGGTTGTGACAAACCATGAATTGCTATCATTTCCTCCTGTATTTTGAACACGAGTCTCCCTCGTCTGATTTTACATGAACTGCAAAAAGCTTCTAAACATTCCGTCATTCATCGTCTGATCAGTGGTGTTGTTTACAGGAGGAACATTGTCGGCCTGTTGCACGTTCTCCTCATTGGTGAGTAAAGGAGTCTCCACGGTCTCATTTACTCAACTGTTAACATTCTCAGTAGACATTCTCAAATATTGCCATAAAACAAGGGTTAATTAAAGAAATTAGCATATCACATAATATCCTTATATACTAACCAACCAATAAATAAGCTTAGGTAAGACACACTAGCAAAGGTTTTACTCGTCTCTCCCCTCCTAGTTCTATTCCCCGATCTCCGCCAGAGATCATATCCCTAAGCTCTGAAACCAACTGTGACGCCCCCAAAATAGGTATACATCACCCTTTTTGAATCGTCAATAACATGGTACAAAAACAACTACAACTTTATTAATACAACATATAAACTGTGAGTTTAAATACAAATATTGCCATCTAGACAATATTCACACCCAAATAAGTTCTCATTACAATTATTGGTACATTATTTTACAAAAATGGTGAGGACTACTAAGATAACTTTCTAGAACCATCATTCCACACCCCGACTAGAACTTGCTACATTCTCGCCTCCTGAGAAGAAAAATGGAATAAAAAGGAAAAGGGTGAGCTTAACTAGTCCAGTAAAGAATATTATGACTAAGATAATATAGAACAAATTATCATTAGTCTTCAACAGGGAATAATCTGAGAGAATATAATAAACAACAAGTTTCAGATCAATATTCGCAGCGGAAATAATAATTCATAGAAGAGTTACGTAGAGAATGAAATCTACTAATATCTATGAATTTTAGAGTCCATCATTAATATTTTATCCCTATAACATCAATCAATATTCATCTTGAATCAAATTTTCATCTTTGCACTACAGGCCAAAGATATTCATCAGTCAGTCATGTTCATCTCAACACCTGTACATCTTTGCACTACGACCAAAGATATTCATAAGAAAATCATTTATCTTTGCACTGCAGGCCAAAGATATTCAGTTATATCATCATTTAGGACTGAGGATGATGAAAAATATTTTTAAAAAAACGAATCCAATGAAACAAAAGAATAAATATTAAGGATTCGTATTTCGATTTATCCATGTCCAAAAATACCTCATAAATAATCATAGTGGAGTAAAATTTAAGAATGATCAAAACATGGATACAATCAAAGCTAAAAGACATAATAGATATTTTGGACGAAAAACAAAAATTTAATTTTCCTATGAATAGTGCCGTATTCGTGAATAATGCCGTATACGTGAATAGTACCGTATACGTGAATTTGTAACCCCGACACTACAAGACAAGAATTTCACAAGAAAAATCTTACCAATATTCTGGCATAATGATATTGAAATAAATAATATCATTTTTAAAAAAAATAATATCCTTAACTCAAAAAACAAGACTTCCGACCGAATATTGAATATAGTGTTGAAGGAACTTGCACCAGATAAAGCAACACTCAAAGTATCAAAATACTCACAAGAATACGCTCGATAATAGAGAGAGAAAGAGAGAGAAAACTTTAGTTTCTGGTGTGATTTTCAATTCTAACATAAGCACCCTATTTATAGGAAAATGCTTAGAACACCAAAGCAGAAAATTTAATAAAATAATAATTTATTTTTCTTAAACTTCCTACGCACACCAATTTAGTGTAGACATCAGCCACACCTCAATAACAACCACAAAAATGTTTTTCTCAATTAATTCATTTAAAACTCCAAAAAAATAATAATTAATTAATTCGAAACTTCAATAATTCATAATAAATATCCCTTCTATCAGAAAAATTCAAATATTATGTCCATTCCATAGGAAATTCAATTCTCTACAACTTTGTAGTTTTAAGTTTTTCCAAATTCCAAAAAAAAATTGACCGAAATTCACAAACGAACGATTTTACAGGCTATAATCAAATTTCAGTCAAGAAATGGGGTCCACAAACATGAAAAACATGTTTTAAATATTTTTAGTAACAAAAAAACTCTTCCTCCTCATATACTCATATCCCACATTCATTGTAAAAATATCACCATTATTATATTATTATAATATAATAATATATTTAAATGAATTATTTATCGTAAAAGATAAAATATCAATTTTTCTACAATTGTCACTTTAAAATTTTCTCCATCTATATCCACATAAAATTAATATTTTCCTTATCATATAAATCAATAATTAATTATTCACAAATAATATTACAGAATCATAATACTGGCAAACATGCCGTTCCCAAGAAAGAGGGGGCTTTCCAATAAGGATTTCTCCTTGCTAGCGCGTAATTAGGTGACCAAACCTCTCCTTAGACAGAACTTTCTAGACATTGCAAATAATGTTATCTAATAATATTATTCAAATAATATGAATTATTGATCTAATAATAGAAAATATTGTGTAGGGACAATTATTGAAACAACAAAAATATAAAATATCAACGTAGCAATTATTGAATCAATAAAATAAAATATTGAACAGTAATTACTGTAACAATTATTGAATAATGCCTTCTTACGTAAGAATCAATAATTGGTGCAATACCATGTGCTTCTTGCTTTTTAACCAATTTAGTATTTCAAACAAGATTAATTCTGTGAATAACTACGCTGGGTCATTTATAAATAACTTATATTTATCATTTTCTTCATCCAATCACTTTTCCGTTATGGGCACACATATTAAGGTCATTTGTGCATTTAATATTCCCCGACAATAAGAATATTCCACGACCAACGAATATTCTCCGATAAAAAAAAATGAATATTTTATAACCACTTGCTTATTTAAAATATTTGCGCATTTTACCCATACTAACCACATTAATCAAATCAACCCTTACTATTTCAAAATAATAAATAGAGGAAATTCAATTTTATTTAATAATAAGTTGGGGTCTTACACCAGTCCCACATCGAAAGATAGGGGAACTATTTATCTGCATATAAGAAAATAAGTTACTACCAATAGTACCTTCAAGTCATGACCTTTTGGGTGAGCCTGTAGTGGGCTAAGTTGACCCAAGAAGATACTATTGGGCTAGTAGTTTGAGACCTTATTTTGATGGATTTGATTCGATTCGAACTTGGGATTTGATCCAAGATTTGTTCCGGACTCGGGATTTGACCCGAGTTGTTACAATATTGACCAATCGGGTAATTAATCGGATAAATGAGCAATTAATTGCTATTAATTCACATGCTTATAACTATGCGTTCACATGTATGTACTATTGATCACATGTATGTACTATTAGGGGACGTGGTGCAAGATTGATAATACTTGCATGACTAAATTAAAAATGAAGGTATAGATGAAGGTACTATACTATAATTAGTTTTTTCACATGATTATACTATTGAGTCACATGAATGAACTATTAATTCATATGATTTACTATTTAGGGAGGTGGTGTAAGTTTGATAATAATTGCAGGACTAAATTAAAAATAAAGAAAAAGAGGAGGTATTATACTGTAATATTTCGAGCCCCAAAATGTGTAATTATTGAAACTATATTTTCCTATAAATAGAAGTTCGTTCTTCCTTCATTTCTCACCAATTCACTAAGTCTCACAAGAGCAATTATTATAGAGAGAAATTATAGAGAGAAAGAAGAACAGAAGTCTACTACCTTACTATCCAGTATCTAGTTTTCTTCTAAGGTAAGGGGTATTATTTATTTCATATTCTGAAGAGATGTTATTTTTCGTATTCGTATGAATATTATATTCGTTCAATATTCGTAAGGAATATCATCTTCGTTCAATATTCGTAGGAATATTATTTTCGTTCAACAGTTGTAAGGGGTATTATTTATTTCATATTCTGAAGAGATATTATTTTTCATATTCGTATGACTATTATTTTCGTTCAATATTCATAAAGAATATTATCTTCGTTTAATATTCGCAGGAATATTATCGTCGTTAAATATTCGTTGGAATATTATTTTCGTTCAACAGTTGTAAGAGATGTTATTTTTGTTTAATATTCGCGTGAAATAATATTTTCTTTCATACTCTATAGTATGTAAGTAATATTATTTCGTTTCAAATTTTGAATTCTATACTCATTTTGTTGAAGTTTTGGCTTCTATACTCCATGAAATTAGTAGAATATCCTTGATATTTGCGCTTCATCCAGTATCTTTTTATGAAAATATTATTCTGAGCTTTCTTGATAATTATTGATCTTTTCATGACGGAGTACTATTCATGAGTTACTATTCACCCGGTTACTATTAACTCAAATATTATTCACTCGGGTATTCGGGGCACTTTTCATGCCGGGGTACTATTCATGAGGTACTATTTCCGAAGTACTATTCACAGGGTACTATTTTTGGGGTACTATTTACCCGAAAAATATATTCCTTTTCTGTCCAAATTATTTTTGATACATGAATATTATTCTTGAATTTTACTCCACAAAGCAGTATCATGTTGACAATTTGGATATTTTTAAACTCTGGATAAATTTAAAGTCTTTAATATCTATCCTTGATTTCGTTTGATTAATGCTTATATCATTGTCATCATCCTCATTCTTCTATTGTGAAGAAAGTCATCTTTGGTTTACGTGCATAGATGGACTGTTGATTGGTACGATTATGACCATGGATCTTTCGGTATAATCGTGACCCATAATGTTACAAATGATGTGGTAAAAGTCCTTAGTGGCCTGTAGTGTATTGATGGACAATTGTTGGTATGATTATGACCAGGGATAATTCGGTATAATTATGACCATTGATGATTACATGAATATCCTTGCCCCATAGTGCAGGGATGATTCGATGATGTGGTTTATTAATTAAGCTGAGTCTCAGCGATAAAATTGATGAAAAACTTTTTAAATCATAGAAGATAGTAGATATCATGCTCTACTTGACTCTTCTAATGGATTGCTTGTTCATTGCAGATTAAACTTGATGTTTATTATATTTTATCGGTTTAACATCGTTGAAGGCTAATGATAATTTATGCTGCATTATCTTAGTCATAATATTTCTTACTGGGCTAGTTGAGCTCACCCTTTTGCTTTCATTGTTCTCTTCAGGAAATGAGAACGTAGCCGGGACTAGTCAGGGAACGGAGTGATGGTCCGAGATGGTGTTATAGAAGTCCTCACTATTCTATAAAATAGTGTGACAATAAATGTAATGAGGACTCTATTTGAGAGTGAATATTGTCTAGAAGGCAATATTCTTGTTTAAACTCTCAGCTATGTTTTGTTGTATTTTGCACGATAGTTGTATAATTAAGTTTGTATTTGATTTATATAATGTGATATCTGGCGACCCAAGATGGGTGATGTATACCTATTTTGGGGGCGTCACAGCAAATGACAAGTTAGCCATTAAAATTGAATGCAAAATGACCCATTTACCCTTAATGCATTATTTAGTAGATTGCTTGTAGATCTTGCCAAATATGGAGTTGGTAAACAACTAGATATCAGCCATGTGACTAATTTAATACATATCAGCCATCTAGATTTGTATATACATTGTATTATATCATATGAATAGATTAAAGAGAGAAAAAGGGCCACTTTAGTTATCATTTTCTCCTAAGACCTTCTCTCTCTAGAATTCGAGAATAGGAAGTGAGAGAGAGTAAGATACAAAGTCAAGATCATGTGTTAGCATTCCAAGGTCAGAAATCAATGATCAGATTTAAGATCAAACATTAGAAAGGTATAAAAACCCTAAACATAGAAATCATACGATTTGATGCTAGAAGTTATGATTTGTTGTTTAAATTTGTGTTAGAGGGTGTTAATTAGTGATCTGGGTTGTTAGATCCCAGATCCATAACATTAAAGTGCTCGAATTTAAAGATTTATCAAATCTGGAAAAGTGGAAAAATAAGGCCTGACAGCCTAATGCCAGAGCCTCTAGATTCTTCTATGTTAGATGTTTTGTGTGTTTTATGTTTTGGATTTGTTCTTTGACATGTTATCTATGATTTGGAATTGAAAAAAGGGTCATAGCATGTCTAGATCTCTTGTTATATGTAGTCAAACTGCGTTGACCGATCACAGGAATGGGTTTCTAGGCAACCCAAAACCCAGATTATTGTCTGACAACGTTTTTCCAAGGATTTGATCTTGCCGCTCTTAAGTGTTTTAGCAATTTTGTTGTATTAAAGCTGTTGTCAGACATGTAATCTACATACTAAAATCATTAGATCACTCAAATCTTGCTCAGAATCAAAATTATTCGTGGTCAAACCACCGTTGATCAAACTGCTCAAGAACATTTCTAGAAAACCCAGAAATGTTCAAGAACAGCTTCTGACCCCTACTTTGACCGGCTTGAATCTTGTGCATCTGATTGTTGTTATGATGACCTAATGTTATAAAATGGTACACTGCCATTAATACTACACGACTGAATCGATATAACACACTAAGAAAGCTGGGATCATATACATTAAAAGGAGCAAAGTAAGAACCTCGAACTGTTCTTCATTTCTAGAAAACCCGTAAATGAAGAAATGTGTCGATATGAATTCTCGAGGCCTATATCTCATTGATTTGTTGTTGGATGGCTATGAAATTGATTTATAATAATATTATTACACTTATAATATAATTATAACACCTAAACCAGTCCATAAACCTTGTGAGCAACGATCTAGAAGAGTCGGTCAAAAGTGCAGACTTAAGTGTTACGATATGATGTTCAGGTTTCTTCAAGAAAAAATTAAGAAGAACACCTATAGCGACGATTTAAATTCGCTATATAGACCTTTTTACGACAAATAATTTCTAAAAATAATTATTTTATTTAAAAATTAGAGAAAATTGTTTTAAATTATTAAAAATACATAATAAATTATGAAAAATTATTTTAAAGCCTGAAAATTAGTTTTTAATTATTTTGAGTATATTTCATAAATATTTAATATTTTTGGAATGTAAATGGAATTTAATTTATTTAATTATAATATTAAATAAATTATTTAAAAATGATTTTAATACTTTAAAAATCATGGAAAATTATATTATTGTATAAGAAAATATTTTAAGTTATTTTTAATAAATTTTATTTTTTTTTGATGAATTTCATTAATAAATTAATATTAATGATAATGGATTTATTTAATAAATATATTAAATAAATTATGAAAAATTAGATTTAATGCTTTAAAAATCATATAAAAATGATTTAAGTGTTACAAAAATATTTTAAGTTATAAAATATAACTTTTGATATTTAGTCATGAAAATATTAATATTTTAATATTAATAGCAATTATCGGATAATAGATTTAGCTATTTTAAAATTATATAAATATGATTTTAAAGTTTTAAAAATATTTTGATATATTATAAATATATTATAATATTATGTTATAATTTTCATTAATATTTATTTAATAAATACGATATAAGTGATTGAAAAATTATGATAAATAGTAATAATTATCTGAAAATTATTACAAACCTATGAATAACGTTTTGACTGATAAGAAAATCATGTAAGATATTGTTACGTGTTTAGGCAGAGTTTAATTGAACTTAAACTCGATATTTGTCCGACTAGACCGTCAGGATGTTAGAATTATGCCTAATTCAACTCAGACTTAAATAGTCTGACTTGATGCTAAGTTTTATGTGATGTATAGACTTATAGGATTATGTGTTATGTGTTTAGGTTATTCTATGTATATATATACAATAGTATTATAGTGTGATGATTTTATTCTAATATTAGAGATCTATAGTACTAATTTTAGGTCTTCGGATAAAGCGTTATAAATTGTGTAGTAGTAATCAATAGAACATGCAAGTTTTTCTTAACTCTACTAAGAGTTGTTTCATTCAGATATGCTTATGGTTAATCATTGCTGATTACCATTGTAGAATTGTACTCTGTACATATTGCATGTATAAGTCAGGTATGAAAGGCTGATCACCTTCATTACCATTCGGTACTGATAAATTTGTTCATGTTTAATACTTGTTCAGTCAAAAGTTTGGTCGTGCTAGTTCTCAACTATATTGATGAATTATAGCCACCTTATTATTCAGACTCTTTCAATATTGATATATCCTTAAATAAAATTTAAACTTGATGGGCAACCTTCATGCTCACCCTTGTTATATCATGATAAACATTACAGATAAGGCGAATACGTTCGGATACAGGAAAGGATAAAGCCAAGTTCAGCTTGGGATAAAATGTGCAGCTTATTTGTAACAGTTATGTATGATAATAATTTTATATGTTTAGATAGTTTATGAATTATGTATTAAGTGAATGTTTTCGACCTTGGGGTAATGTGTAAAGTGTATTGTATAAACAATTTATGTTTATGTCTTCCGCAATAGTAATAAAAAAAGTATACCAGATCCGTGGTGATTTGGGACCCAGATTTGGGAATGTCACAGTTCTTGTCCACAATCATGTGAATAAATCATAATCGTAATTGTGGTTCTAAATTCCTCTACTCATTCAGGACGAAGATAATTTTCATCATATGTCTTTACCTGAAACATCAAAGATTATGGTTATACCAAATCATAGTTCTTGTTCATAATCATAATAATAAATTCATCTTTGCACTATGGGCCAAAGATATTCATTAACAGTTCATCTTTTCACTATAGGCCAAAGATATTCAACAACAGGTCATCTTTGCACTACAGGCCAAATATATTCAACAACAGGTCATCTTTGCACTTACAAACCAAAGATATACAACAACAGGTCATCTTTGCACTACGGGCCAAAGATATTCAACAACAGGTCATCTTTGCACTACAGGCTAAAGATATCAATCAATAGTTCTTCTTTGCACTATAGGCCAAAGGCATACAATTGTAAAACCAGTAAATAACAGTCCATCTATGCACTACAAGCCAAAGATGACTTTCATCATAATATAAGCATGAGGATCATGACAAGGATATAAAGAATCAATCACATGAGATAAATAATAATTTTTTCAAGACTTTAACAATTTAATTTATCCAGAATTCAATAATATCCAAATTGTCAACATGATACAGCTTTGTGGAGTAAAATTCAAGAATAATATTATATCAAAAAATAATTTGAACAGAAAATAATATTTCAATGAATATTTAACGAAGATAATAACATTATTCATTATATTATAAACTCCATTTAATATTATTCATTATATAATAACATTAAATTCATTTACTAATATTATTAATCATTAAATAATATTTTAAATCAATAATTTTATAACACCTTAATCCAAATGTTATAAATTACTTAATAATCTCATAATCTAATATTATTAATATTACCATAATATTTAATCATTTCTTAAACTTATAAACAATTTATTTTAATTGTTTACACTTTACTAATTAATGTATTTAATCATCCTAAAATGCCAAACTCATAAGATTTCATCACCAATAACCAAAACCCTCATCAAAAATCTGCATATACGTTATATATGATTCTCAAGCCATAAAATCCTATTTTCCAATTTTCTTACTTCACATAACATATTTAATTCATTTACTCATAACTAGTCCATTTTCATGAAAAATTCCAAATCAGTCCCAAAAAATTTTCTTTTCTTGGATTTAGCAGAATATAGTCCCATATTAAACATATATTTTTCACGAAATTTTTAAAATTTATTTACTATTTTTCATATGACCAAAACTGCCGAATATTTAGACATTTATCATAAACTGTACTTTTGTCCAAAAAATTTGAAATTTACAGAGTATACTTCTGTTATATATATGTACTCCCAATAAAAATTTCACCAATTTTGAAGTTAACCACAAGGAGTTATAAGGGTTTACTTTTTAAATAGTCTTTTCCCATAAAATTCATAACTCTTCATCTATACATTCAAAAATCACTATTTTTGGACACAATCTAGAAAACTCATCAAATTATCATTTCAAAATTTTCCAAAATTTTTGAGGGTCGGAAAAACTACGAAACTGAAAAACATAATAACCCTTACAATCCCTTACCTCAAAAGAGCAGTATTTCTGCTTGGAATATCAGATATAAAGCCGAAGGAAACTTGCACTGAATAACAACTCTCAAAGTATCTAAATAATCACAAAAATATGCTCGATAATATAGAGAGAGAAAACTTATGTTTCTGGTGTGATTTTCAATTCTAACCTAAGCACCTATTTATAGGAAAATGCTAGAACGCCAAAGGAGACTAAATTAATAAAATATTATTAATTTATACAAAATTTTTGCATGCCACTTTTGATCAAATTTCAACCACCATAGTGGGCCCACCCAAAATCAGCACATGTTTTCTACACCAACCAAAAGTGGGGTCCACCATGTTTTTAATAAAATATTTATTTTCTGAAACTTCAATAATTCATAATAAATAGCCCTTTTATCAGAAAAATACGAATTTTATGTCCATTCAATAGGAAATCGAATTCTCTACAACTTTGCAGAAGAAAGTTTTTCCAAATTCCAAACGAAAAATGCCCGAAATCCATATACGGATGATTTTCAACATCTCTTAAAATTCATAACAAATCATACGTTAATTTTTAACGGTTCAAAATTTGTGGACATATACTCAACTTATATATGTATAACATATCCAAAAATCACAAAGATCCAACGATCGGATCAAAATCATAACTCACACAATAGAGCTTAAGAACACTGATTTGATTTTCGGACTATAAGTCCCTCGTACCAGTTTCACTCAAACAGTCACCACGAAAAATCCATAAAGGATTTTTGAGTGATTCAAATTTCTACGTTTAGCTTACTTCCAGGGCTTTCTTTTGATATATGGCTCATCTCCTAACTCATTATACACAAAGAGTTATAGATTTTACAAAATCAAGTAATAAACTAATTTTTTGAAAATTTCAAAATTTTGTTCTTCATTTCGACAAAATACTAATAAAACACCTCAACATTAATTCTTTCATTTAAATCCATATAAAAAAAATATATTTCTTTATCATATAAATTAATAATTAATTATTCACAAATAATATTACAGAATCACAATTATGGCAACCAGGTTGTTCTCAGGAAAGAGGGGGCTTTCCGATAAGGATTTCTCATTACTGGCACGCAATTAGGTGACCAAACCTCTCCTTGGCAGAACTTTCTAGACATTGCCAATAATGCTATCTAATAATATTATTCAAATAATATGAATTATTGATTTGATAATGGGAAAATACTATGCAATGACAATTATTGAAACAACAATAATATAAAATCAATGCAGCAATTATTGAACCAATAAAATAAAATATTGAACAGTAATTACTGTAACAATTATTGAGTAGTGCCTTCATACGTAAGAATCAATAATTCAAAAATATCATGTAATACTGGTAATGCTCTTTGTGCAACCACACATATTACTATTTTTTAACCACCAGGTAATCTAACAGTGTTAACGGTAACAATTACGCCGTTATTTATAAATCTATAAAAACTCAAACTTGTCGTTTTCTTAATCCGATGCTTATTACATTATGGGGCTCGAAAATGGTCGCTACTTGCCGCATTTAATATTCCCCCGATAACAAGAATATTCCACGACCAAACGAATATTCCCCGAAAACAATGAGTATTTTATAACCACTTGCGTATTTTGTAAACTTTACATATATCACCCTTAACTTTAACTTTTTATCAATTTAACCATTTACAGAATAATAATTATAAAAAAATTGAATACTTTTGTTTCATAAAATTCGGGGTCTTACAATCTCCCCTCCTTATGAAATTTCGTACCCGAATTTTACGTACATGGTATTTCGAAGAGTTGAGAATACCTTGCTTTCATTTCAGATTCTATCTCCTAGATCAGCTCTTCTGCATCATGATTTTCTCCATTGCTCATTTCCTGTATTTCAGATATCATTCTAGAATACAGCTTCAAAACAAAGGTTAGTTGGCATATCACAATTTGTCAACTTAAGTAAGAAGATTCAGCTTAGGTAGGGCACACACTAGTGAAGGATATTACTCGTCTCTCCCTTCCTAGTTCTAATCTCGGATCTCCGCCAGAGATCATATCCCTAAGCTCTGATTCCAAATGTGACGCCCCCAAAATAGGTCCAATCCAATCCAACCTATTCTGAGTCGCCAAATACATGGTACAGAAAACAACTACAACTTTATTACTACAATTATCGTGCAAAATACAACAATACATATGTTATGAGTTTTGATACAAATATATACCAACTGTGACTCTCATCCCAACCTTGGATATCACATTACAATGACACCTTACATAAAGGTACAGTCAATAACTGTTTTAGAAATTAAAATCTTTGGGAAATGCTCAAGGAAACCTTCGTACATGGGAGGCCATGAGTCTACGTTATGATAGATATCACATGTCCACAGAATTATCATTGGTTGACCAAATAGACCCCAAAGAAAAATGAGAAGATTACTATCGTATTCTTTCCAATGGTGAGTCTTCTCTTGACATATAACTATCTCCATTGTCTGCAATTGAAAATTATATTTCAACCAAACTCTAAGATTATATAGGTAGTTCTCGTAGATATACTTAGTAAGTGGGTGTGCAAAACTCTGTCTTATGATAACACGAGGTTGTATGTCATTAGACATCTTGTATGATAGTAGCAAAACACCCTTCCAATGTTGGGTTCTCCTCACCCTATTTGATTAACGAAATATAACTATTAAATAACGTATAAAATACAACACACTTATCTAAAGTTCTTAATAAAATTAGTTCCATACTGTTTAGGGAGAACCTCAACAACTATAGACCACCGTTCTATTCCCCTGTTATCCCCGCTCGACCCGGTAACACTCTTATTACCTGAAAGGAATTGTGAAGCAAAAGGGTGAGCACAACTAGCTTAGTAAAGAATATCATAACTAAAGATAATTAAATTATCAATAGCCTTCATCAGTAATAAATCATAGATTTAGAACATATGGTAGATGATAAAACTTTTCAACCATAGTTGCAGTGGAATGAGAAATCCATTAGAAGAGTCAAATATACTATAAAGTCTATTATCATCTCCATGTTAAAATTCCACCCAACAATGTTTTACCTATAACATCAATCAACAGTTCATGTCCACAATCATGTGAATAACTTATAATCATAATTGTGGTTCTAAATTCCTCTTCTCATCCAAGACGAAGATAATTTTCATCACCTGTCTTTACTTGAAACATCAAAGATCATGGTTATACCAAATCACAGTTCCTGTTCATAATCATAATAATATATTCATCTTTGCACTATGGGCCAAAGATATTCATTAACAGTTCATCTTTGCACTACAAGCCAAAGATATTCAACAACAGGTAATCTTTGCACTATAGGCCAAAGATATTCAACAACATGTCATCTTTCCACTTACAGGCCAAAGATATTCAACAACATGTCATCTTTGCACTACGGGCCAAAGATATCAATCAACAGTTCTTCCTCGCACTACAGGCCAAAGGTATACAATTGTAAAACCAATAAACAATAGTCCATGTGAGATTCTGAATTTCATGAAATAAAAGTATTCAATTTTTCTATTTTGGTAAATATTTAAATTGATAAAAGTTTAAAGTTAAGGGTGATATGTGAATTTTTTTTCAAAGTAAGCAAGTTGTCATAAAAATACGGTAGTAAAAGTATAAAGAATACGTGGTTGCATAGTAGCACACACAATATTAATTATTGATGCTTACGTAAGAAGTCACTCGCTTATACTCAATTATTGCTACAAAGAATCACGTGATCATATTTCTCATATTATTGATTTAATTATTGTCACAGGATCATCTATATTATATGATATGTTATTAAATCAATAATTGAGACGACAAAGTTATTCATATTAATAAATTGCAATATTTACAATGTCTAGAAGTCAATGAGAGGTTTGGTCATCTAATTGCGCGCCAATAGGAGAAATCCTTATCGGAAAGCCCCCTCTTTTCTGGGAACGACCTGGTTGATAAATATTGCGAATTATAAGAATAATGAATAAATTTTAATTAAAAAAAATCAAATTTGAGTTCGGAGTTGAATTTGGAGACGCGGACGTGATATTTGAGTCCGGAACGATGAAATTAGTAAAAATAGACTATAAACACAAAATTTTCTGGGGTTGACTTTTTTTGGAAGAGTCAAACTTCGAAATTTCAAAATTTATATTGTTGATAAAAATAGTTCCATTGTGTTGGAATTATTAGTGTTAGTGAAAATCGATATTTATTTCGATAATAATTGATGTCTGGAAGTTATATTGACTAGTCGGGTAATTAACCGGATAAATAAGCAATTGATTGCTATTAATTCACATGATTATAACTATTGGTTCACATGTGTGTACTATTGATTCACATTCTTGCTACTATTAGGAGAGTTGGTGCAAGATTGATAATACTTAAATGACTAAGTTAAAAATGGAGGTATAGATGGAGGTACAATACTCTAATTCGTATTTTCACATGTTTAGAACTATTGAGTCACATGATTTACTATTCATTCACATGATTTACTATTAGGGGAGGTGGTGCAAGTTTGATAATACTTGCAGGACTAAATTAAAAATAAAGGAAAAGATGAAGGTATTGTACTGTAATATTTTGAGCCCCAAAACGTGCAATTATCGAAACTATGTTTTCCTATAAATAGAAGCTCATTATTCTTTATTTTCACCAATTCACAAAAGATATAGAGCAATTATTATATAGAAATTTTAGAGGGAGAAGCTATAGAGAGAAAGAAGAAGAGAATTCTGCTACCTCTCTACTCCAGTATTCAGTTTCTTTCTAAGGTAAGGGATATCATTATTGTGTAAGGGATATTATTTGTTGTATTCGTAAGGGGTATTATTTCTTTCATATTCATGAAGAGAACTTCTGTTATTCCATTCTTTATTATTATGTTGGAATAACCTATTTATGCGAAGTACCGCATAAATGGTGAAATTCTTCTATTATTTCGTTCTTTATGATTCTGTCGGAATATCCTGTCGGTGCATATTACGCCGGACCTGGTTCCATTAATTATTCTGTTGGAATAACCTATCTATGCGGTCTATCGCATGCATGGTGATTTCTATTGTCATTCCATTCTTTATTATTACATTGAATATCATGTCATGCGTTTTTACGCTGGGACCGGTTCCGTCTTTATTATTCTGTTGGAATATCCTGTCCGTGCGTTTTACGTCGGACCTGGTTCCATCTTTAATATTCTGTTGGGAATAACCTGTCTGTGCGGTCTCTATCGCATGCATGGTGAATCCTTCTGTTATTCCATTCTTTATTATTTTGTTGGAATAACCTGTCTATGTGGATTACCATATGCATGGTGAATGATCCTTTATTTTCATTCCTTATTAAATTGTGGAAATGATCTGGTTATGTTGATTATGATGAGAGTCATAATAAAAGCATTGAACTAATGAAAATCATGGTTATATGAAGTATTAGTAAGTGTTATGATAAGTTATGTTGGTTATTATGTGAAAACATGAAAGTTTCTTAGAAATCACAAAGGGTTGCAAAAATCAGATTTTGGTGAAAATAGAACATGAAATTCAATTGACCATATCTCCTATTATATTTCGAATTTTTGAGTGAGGTCAAGTTCTAGAGTTAGGTCTATGAGTTTTGTAACTTATCCAAGTAGAATAACTGGAAAAGGTGTTGTAGATTTTCGTGTGGACTGATTTTAGCAAAGGAGTCAAAAGCTGCAATTTACGTAAAAGCTATTGCCCATAAATTTAAAAGGGCTGTTTTGGCCACTTAAATTATGAGAAAAATTCCGGCCTTTTGGGACATGAAAATATATGGTATGAAGTACCTACTGTCCAAAAATGAGCTCATTCCGACTTAAAATGAGCAAGTTATGACAATTTCAATATTTAGGTTTTTTCGACGAAAAACGCTATAACCGGAGTTCTATAACTCCGATGACCATGAAATTTAAACTGGAAGCTCACGTTAACATGTGTAAGATCCTGCCAAGATTTGGGAATTTCTGGAGTTAACCTTTAGGTAGCTAACTTCTTAAGGAATTAATTAGAAATTGATTTTTGAAAAATAGTAAATGAATTTTAAAAATTCCGAGAAAAATATATGTTCAATATGGGACTATATTATGCTTAATCCCAGAAAAGTATAATTTTTGGGATTGATTTGTTATTTTTCATGAAAATAGTTTAGTAACGAATATATGAGTTAAATATGTTATGTGGAGTTGAAGAATTGGTAAATAGGATTTTAGGGCTTGAAAATCCTATATAAGGTATATGTAGATTTTTGATGAGTGATTTGATCATTGGTGATGAAATCTTATGAGTATGGTATTGTTGAACAATTAAATGCATTATTTGGAAAAGTGTAAACAATTAAATGAAATTGTTTATAAGTTTAAGAAGTGATTAAAATATTATTATAATATTAACAAAATTAGATTATGATTTTATTAAGTGATTGATAATGTTTGGATAAATTTAAAGTCTTTAATATTTATCCTTGATTTAGTTTGATTAATGCTTATAATATTGTCATCATCCTCATATTATATTATGTTGAAAGTCATCTATGGCCTGTAGTGCATTGATAGACTTGGTATGATTATGACCAGGGATTATTCGGTATAATCATGACCGTAATGTTACAAATGATGTGGTAAAAGTCCTCATTGGCCCGTAGTGCATTGATGGACAGTTTTTGGTATAATTATGGCTATGGATTCTCTTCGGCCAAGGGTGCAAAGATGAATTGTTTTATGGCATGATTTCAGACCATTGATGAAAACACGATTATCCTTGGCCCATAGTGCATGGATAATTCGTGGTCGTGATACTAAAGAATATCCTTGGCTTGTAGTGCAGGGATGATTCGATGATGTGAATTAATTATTGAGCTGAGTCTAAGCATTGAAATATTAATTCATGGATGTGATAATAATGAATATCATTGGCCATAGTGCATGGATAATTCATGGATGTGATATTAACGAATATCCTTGGCCGTAGTGCAGGGGTGATTCGATGATGTGAGTTATTTATTAAGCTGAGTCTCAGCATTATTGCTTTTACAGTTGAATATCTTTGGCCATAGTGCAAAGATGAATTTATTAGTGTGATTATGAGCAGGAATTGTGATTTGGTATAACCATGATTTTTGATGTTTCAGGTGAAGATAGGTGATGGAAATTATCTTCGTCCTGGGTGTGAAAAGGAATTCAGAATCACAATTATGATTATGAGTTATTTATATGATTGTGGACAAGAATTGTTGATTGATGTTATAGGGATAAAACATTATCGGTGGACTTTTAACATGGAGAAGATAATAGACCTGATGGTCTATTTGACTCTTTTAATGGATTGCTCGTTTCGCTGCATCTATGGTTGAAAAGTTTTATCATCTACTATATGTTCTAAATCTCTGAGTTATTATTGATGAAAACTATTGATAATGTAATTATCTTTAGTCATGATATTCTTGACTGGGCTAGTTGTGCTCACCCTTTCTTTCATTGTTTCTCGTGAAATGAGAGAATATAGTCTATTTAGTCAGGGAATGGAGTGATGGTCCGAGATGATAGCATTAGTAGTCCTTACTATGGCATCACATGCAATATATAATTGTATTGAGGACCTAAGATGTGTGTATTGTATTTTATACGTCACATAATAATTGAGTTTGGTGAACAACAATAGGGTGATGAGAACCCGACCCTGAAAGCGTCAAAAGTGCACCGCAGTAAAATGAAGAGAACATAAATCTTCTCGTGTCCCTTTGGAGACTTGAAATATTTGCTGCTGTACTTTATATGGCATGTATTGATTGAGTATGAATATTTTTGTATTATATACGTTAAAATATTTGTATTGAAACTCACAGTATATATGTCATCAGATTGCATTTTTTACTGACGATTGTATAATTAAGTTGTATTTGAATTTATGTACCATGTATCTGGAGACTCAAGATGGGTGCTGAATACTTATTTTGGGGGCGTCACAGTTGGTATCAAAGCTTAGGGATATGATCCCTGGCTGAGATGTGGGACAAGAACTAGGAGGGGAGAGACGGGGAATTCCTTCGCTAGTATGACCTACCTAAGTTTATTTTGTATTTAATTGGTTGGTCAGAGTATAGGGATAATATGTGGCATGTCAATTAACCTTTATTTTGAAACTGTACTCTAGAATGATATCTGAAATACAGGAGATGAGCAATGGGAAAATCATGATACAGAGGGAATGACCGGGAAGGTATAGTCCGAATAGAAAGCATGGTATTCTCATTTCTTCGAACTACCAGGTACGTAAATTTCGAGGGTGAAATTTCATAAGGAGGGGGGATTGTGAGATCCCGAATTTTATGAAATAAAAGTATTCAATTTTTTTATTTTGGTAAATAGTTAAATTGATAAAGTTTAAAGTTAAGGGTGATATGTGAATTTTTTTTCAAAGTAAGCAAGTTGTCATAAAATACCCTAGTAGTAAAAGAAACAAAGAATACGCGTGGTAGCATAGTAGCACACGGTATTAATTATTGATGCTTACGTAAGAAGTCACTCAGTTATACTCAATTATTGCTACAGTAATTGCTGCATCATATTTCTCATATTATTGATTTAATTATTGTCATAGGATCATCTACATTATATGATATGTTATTAAATCAATAATTGAGACGACAAAGTTATTCATATTAATAAATTGCAATATTTACAATGTCTAGAAGTTCTATCAAAGAGAGGTTTGGTCATCTAAGTGCGCGCCAATAAGGAGAAATCCTTATCGGAAAGCCCCCTCTTTCCAGGGAACGACCTAGTTGATAAATATTGCGAATTATAACAATAATGAATAAATGTTATTAAAAAAATTGAATTTGAGTTCAGAGTTGAATTTGGAGACGCGGACATGATATTTGAGTCCGGAACGATGAAATTAGTAAAAATAGACTATAAACACAAAATTTTCCAGGGTTGACTTTTTGGTCAAAAAGTCAACAATTGACTTTTTTGGGAAAAGTCAAACTTCAAAATTTCAAAATTTATATTGTTGATAAAATAGTTTCATTGTGTTGGAATTATTAGTGTTAGTGAAAATCAATATTTATTTTGATAATAATTGATGTCTGGAAGTTATATTGACCAGTCGGGTAATTAACCGGATAAATGAGCAATTGATTGCTATTAATTCACATGATTATAACTATTGGTTCACATGTGTGTACTATTGATCCACATTCTTGCTACTATTAGGAGAGTTGGTGCAAGATTGATAATACTTGAATGACTAAGTTAAAAATGGAGGTATAGATGGAGGTACTATACTGTAATTCGTATTTTCACATGTCTAGAACTATTGAGTCACATGATTTACTATTCATTCACATGATTTACTATTAGGGGAGGTGGTGCAAGATTGATAATACTTGCAGGACTAAATAAAAAATGAAGGAAAAGATGAAGGTATTGTACTGTAATATTTCGAGCCCCAAAACGTGCAATTATCGAAACTATGTTTTCCTATAAATAGAAGCTCATTCTTCTTCATTTCTCACTAATTCACAAAAGTTATAGAGTAATTATTATAGAGAAATTTTAGAGGGAGAAGCTATAGAGAGAAAGAAGAAGAGAAGTCTGCTACCTCTCTACTCCAGTATTCAGTTTCTTTCTAAGGTAAGGGATATCATTATTGTGTAAGGGATATTATTTGTTGTATTCGTAAGGTGTATTATTTCTTTCATATTCATGAAGAGAACTTTTGTTATTCCATTCTTTATTATTATGTTGGAATAACCTGTTTATGCGAAGTACCGCATACATGGTGAAATTCTTCTATTATTCTATTCTTTATGATTCTGTCGGAATATCCTGTCGGTGTGTATTACGCCTGACCTGGTTCTATTATTTATTCTGTTGGAATGACCTGTCTGTGCGGTCTATCGCATGCATGGTGATTTCTGTTGTCAATCCATTCTTTATTATTTTGTTGGAATATCCTCATCAATGCGTTTTTACGGGATTCGGTTAAAATCTTTATTATTCTCATTGGAATATCCTGCTCATGCATTTTACGTGGACCTGGTTAAATCTTTAATATTCTATTGGAATATCCTGTCCTTGAGTTTTACGCCGGACCTGGTTCCGTCTTTATTATTCTATTGGGAATAACCTGTCTGTGCGGTCTCTATCGCATGCATGGTGAATCCTTCTGTTATTCCATTCTTTATTATTATTCATTGAATAACTCGCCTATGTGGATTACCACATGCATGGTGAATGATCCTTTATATTCATACTCTCCAGTAATGGATGGAGTCACTTTTCACTTTCTGATAGGTATGACAACCATGGAAGGTTTGGAAACACGTCGATGGATTTTGTAACATCATACCTATATGGCTCACTTGACAGTGAGATTTACATGAGAATCCCTGAAGGATTGAGAATGGCTGAATCACAAAGGCCCCATCACATATATTCAATCAAGTTACAACGCCATCAGATAGGTTGAAATAGCCTGTCAGATGTGGTATAATCGACTTAGTGATTATTTAATAAAAGATGGATATATAAATGATCAAGTATGTCCATGTGTTTTTATTAAGAAATCACAAAGTGGATTTTCCATCATTGCTGTATATGTGGATGATTTGAATCTTGTAGGTACTCTTGAAGAACTCACAAGAACTGCTACTTATTTAAAAGATGAATTTGAAATGAATGATCTTGGAAAGATAAAATTCTGTTTGGGAATACAAGTGGAGCATTTAGCATCTGGAATTTTTGTTCATCAATCCACATATGCTGAAAAGATTCTCAGTCGTTTTCATATGGATAAAGCTCATCCTTTGACTACCCCGATGGTTGTTAGATCTTTAGAAGTTGATAAAGATCCATTTTAGCCTCTAGAAAGTGGGGAAGAAGTTCTTGGACCTGAAGTTCCATACCTAAGTACAATAGGTGCTCTTATGGATCTTGTAAACTATACACGACCTGATATTACTTTTGCTGTCAACTTGTTAGCAAGATACAGTTCTTCTCCGACTAAGAGACATTGGGATGGGATCAAACATATTTTGAGATACCTCCGTGGAAGTATAGATCTTGGGTTATTTTATCTAAGAGATTTAACATCGCGATTTATTGGATATGCCAATGCAAGATATTTATCAGATCCATACAATGGAAGATCACAAATAGGTTATGTATTTACATATTATGACATGGCTATATCCTGGAAATCCACAAAGCAAACCATGACAGCTGCATCTTTAAATCACTCAGAGATTCTCGCTATATATGAAGCAAGCAGAGAGTGTGTTGGTTAAGATCAATTATTTAGCATATTCAAAAATCATGTGGATTACCATCAATCAAAGACATTCCTACAATTTTGTATGAGGATAACGCTGCATGCATTGCTCAACTTAGAGGAGGGTACACCAAGGGAGATAGAACAAAACACATTTCATCTAAATTCTTCTTCACACATGAGCTACAAATGAAGGGTGATATAGATGTGCATCAAATTCAATCATGTGATAATCTAGCCGATTTATTCACAAAGTCGCTACCAAATGAAACGTTTGCAAAACTTCGAAAAAAGATCAGAATGTGTCGACTAAAAGACTTATGACAACATTTCATCAAAGATTAATGAATTCCTTTTGAGGGGAAGACTGTACTTATTTTCCTTAGTCACGGTTTTTATCCCAATGGGTTTTTCCTAAAAAGGTTTTAATGAGGCAATCAATTAAGATATATATGTAAAAGATATGTACTCTTTTTCCCTTTGTTAAGTTTTTTCCATTGCGTTTTCTTAACAAGGTTTTTAATGAGACATAATCTTCTATCGTAGGAAATCAGGGGAAGTGTTGCAATATGATTACCTACGCAGGAGGAAACTCCCCCCTCTTTCCATTAATGTGAGGGAACTCTTCTCCAGCCTTTCTTCTTTCCTTCCTCACCCATGACTTTAGTTTTTCTTATATAAAGGAAATGATACTGAAGGAAATAATGAGAACTTCTCTGAATGGTTTCTCTCTCTTTATCTCTTACTTATTCTCTTTGAATTTATGCAATTATAAGAGTATCTTTCTACACTTTGCTAAAGTTTTATAACGTGTTAGTTCCTAGTAGGCACAATAGATCTAGAAGGGGGGGGGGGTTGAATAGATCCTTTTTAATTTCAAATACTTTTCTGGTTTATTTTGTATTGCTAATAATTTAACATATGACAATCATAAGAATCTTTTCAAGCATGGCGGAATAAGTAAAAGATCCCCTTCATTGACATATTCATAATCATACATACATTATTCGTAGAGTTAGTTCAGTTGGTAAGCAGTTAAAACATACATAGCAACAGTTATAGTAGTTAATGTACATAATGTAAATGACATAAAGTAAAAGACACAAGGGGTTCTAAGTGGTTCAGAGACTCAAGCTCCTAATCCACTCTTCTGCTTTTAACTAGCAGGATTTCCACTAAGGAAGGGAAGCACCCTGAATCACTAAGATTCCTTCAAGGCCAGCAACCTTGGAGATTCAGTTCACTAAGAACTCTTCAATGCCAGCAGCCTTTGAACTTCTCTAGTTCCTTAGGAACTCTTCAAGCCCAGCAGGCTTGGAACTTCGTTTAGTCCCTCTGAACAAGGACCCCTCATGGCCTGGCTTCTTGTTGTTGTAGTTGTTATAGTTGTTGGTGCTTAGCTGCTAAGATGTCTTTAAGCTTGAATATCTTATGTACTTAGCAGCTTAGCGTGGTCCTCTTTATATTCCGCCTCTAGTCTGGACCCTATCTTCTCTGGTGCAGCTGATCTTCACTCTCTTCTGTTCATCTTTATCTGATGTCAGTTGTGCACCATCACCATTTGGATTTTCTAAGTCTCTGAGCTTTTGGTAGACTTCGTCTGGCACTTAGCAATCCTTGAACCCTTCTTTAATGTTTTACAGAAATGATTCTACATCTATTCTTTTTTCAGCTTTTAGTTCATGGTGATCTGTAGAGTGGCTCTCTTGATCTACTTTGTACTCTACCACTTTTCTGAATGTTATTTCCTTGGCCTTCTCGACTCTCAACTTAGCTGCCATATTCAGTGGCATTCTCATCTTTGTTGAGTGAAGCTCTAATATGTTTAAGTCCTTCTTCAAAGCTGCTTCACTTCCACCTATGTAGTCTCACTGTCACTGAGACTTGTTCTCTTGATCTCTAGTGGAACTCATAGAGTTAACAATAGTATTCCAACAACTCAATGATTCTGCAACTTTGCAATCATCAACAACTCTTGATCTTTGAAGCTCTGTTGATTTATACTCCTTCCCAATCATCCCATTAGAAAGTATCCATTGAAAGCTTTTTGAATTTCTTCGCAGATCTCGAGTTATTTGGTGCAGACTGCAGATGTGATATGACATGACTTTCTAACACTCCATTCTATTATTTCACCTACCCCGTCAGACATGTTACTTTGATGTCTCGGGCAGGTCAACGATTTTATTTCCCTCTTCTAATTTCTCGATCAGAGGTTGTCCTTTTACATCGATGCTCTCTATAAGCTTTATTCGAATATCAATCTCCAGGTTGAACCATTGCCACTACTTCAATCCTCAGTTGTTCGAACTCTACGATTCTGATGCACATCTTCTTAGACCTGATCGTAGTGTCTTGTTGACTGCTGATCATTAACATGTAGAGTTAACACTATGATCTTTGAAGAGTGATCATTTGATCTTCTGTGTAGAACACCTCTTCCTTCTATTGTGCAATGCTTCAACACTTTTTGTTTTCTTCGACTGTTCTCAAATATTGATGTCTTTGCTTCTTTCTCTGGCCCCTTCTGAATAGCAAGACACTTCAGATTTGTGGCGTGTCCAACTCGCTTTCTCTTTGTGATCTCCCGTTCACTTATCATCAATGGTCTGACCCAATTCTTAATCACTTTAGCCTTGTTCTTCAGAAGCTAACCAGTATCTCTGTGTGCACTCCATCAGTTCTTTCTTTGTTTAGAAAACACTATGATCCTGATTACTTCCAAGATCGTTGTCATCTTACCACTTGACAGCTACTGCACCTGCTGACTTTTCTTAGTCAGCTATTGAAGTCTTCTTATGATCATCTCATGGAAGACTTCATCTCGAATGGCTTCATACCTCAATCTGGACGCTGATTATGTTAATTCTTAGATCTTCTGTTAGCTTGCATGCCATTTGTTGAGTGCTCTCTGGCTTCCTTTAGGTGGGATGTATCTTTGCATTACCAACCAAAGGCTTCATTCCTTTGGATATTCTGGGAGTGCTCAATTGTTGAGAATCATGTTTTCTCTATGATTCAGCCTCGGCGTTGTGAGCACATCTGTTGAAGTCTTAGTTCTACACTCTACGATTCAGCTTCGGCTGTGTAGACACTACGACTCCGAGATTAGATCTTGACACTCTACGATTTCTGTCATTGTGCTTGTTGTCTTCATCTGATCTTACTCGACTACGATCTCTGCCTCTGATATGATTAATAGACCCCACGACCGAGTGTAGTCTACGATTCTTGACTTGGCTTTGACATCAAGAGACTCCACGACTCGAGTGTAGTCTATGATTCTTGACTTGGCTTGGCAGATGCTCCCACGCCTCATGGCGCAGTTGTCTCACGTGACAATTATGTGTATGACTTCCTCAGCAGACTTCGGCTCAGAGGAAGTTCTACTCGATACACTGCGATCCTTCCTCGTCTCTTGTGGAAGTTCTACTATCTTGCAGACTACGATTCTGCCTCGATAGCTCTCGAGTTTTCCTCGACTCTCCTGGCAGACTACGATTTCTGGTGCAGTGCTTGACAATCAGACAAGCCTATTTATTTCATCAGAAGATCAACCTAACATGCTTGATCTTTCTATATTTATAGTCCTTGTACATCATTTCTCTTTAAGGACTTTACAAAGTTATTTTACTTATGTAGGATCAACCTAACACATTTGATCATTTCATTCTAAGTCCTTGTACATATGTTTCTATTATCTATCAAAGGACTTTACAACTTTTCTTAATGCAAGTATACTTGCATATTCATTTATATATATATATATATATATATATCGTAATCAAATCATATATAAATAGGAATATCATTCACATATTTATTCTTGACAATCTCCCCCTATTTGATTATGACAAAAATAATAAGTGCATATGCATGTTGTGAATGAATCTTATATATAGTGAGCAGCTGTATTTCTTAAACAGATAATCATGAATGTCATTTATAATGATGTGAAATTTAATAAACTGACATTTTACATCCTGGATCTAGAAAATACCTAACTAGTTAGAGATGTACCTCTTTGGCTCCATGTATACTTCCAGGATGTCTGTTGATCAGCTATTCAACTGTTTGATCTTCTTGCACATGCTCACCCTGATACGTTGACTTCATTTCTTTTGTCTACTCCCCCTCAGATGTATGCTTCTCTTCTTCTTCTTCTTCTGGCTCCCCCTTAGCCTTTGCAAACACAAGCTCATCATCCTTTGGCTCCTCCTCAGATGATGACCCAGCTTCTTCTTCTGCTGTCTTTTTCTCTTGTTTCCTTCTATGCTTCTTCTTTCCCTTTCTTGAATGCCTCTTTCTATACCTCTTTTTCTCCCCCCTTTTTGTCATTAATCACTTGAGAGAGCTGTTCCATGTTGGACATAAGCTGCTCCATCAGATAAGAGGAGTTAGCAACTTCAATCTTGAGTTCTTGTTGACTCAACTCAAGTTGCACAGAGAAAGACTGATTCATGTTTTCAATCTTGTCAGAGAGGACTTTGAGTTGTTCTTCATTTGCCTTCTGTGCTCGTAGTGCATCTGCCTTCTGATCATTCATGGCCTTCAGATAGATGTGATCTCTCTCTTTGATTTTGAGAGATACATCCGCCATAGTTGCTTGGAGTCTGTCTTGAACTGAATTATATCCTGCTTCTGTCAACCTTTTTGATTCTTCAGAGATTATAGATATCTTCTCACTCAGTTCGTCAGAATTCTTCAATAGTTCCTGCTCCATTGGAATTTGGTCATTTGGTTGGGCAGCTTCTTGTTGAACACCAGATTGGACTCTACGATTTTCATCCTTGGACATATTTTTGAAGGTATTGAGAATCTGAACAATCGTTGAGTACCAATCGCTATTGGTGGATGAAGAAATGTTAAGCAATTGTGCTTGAGCAGATGGAGGCTTCTCATTTTGGACTTGAACGCCATTAGTAGTAAAGTGAACAGACTCTACGATTATCTCCTTGGTCATGATCCTTCTTCCTTCAGAGTCCACTCTACGATCATAAGGAATATAGTGGTTGCCAGCATGTCTGTAGACTTTGTAGTGGGGCTGGTCTTTGATCACCATTGTTGCATAACTCTTCAACTTTGGGAAGTTCTGAGCCACCAGTTCTGGGCTTGGAATTTCTGGAAGTACTTCTGGTGGTTCATTCGAGGTTTCTACTTCTATTCTTCTGTTACTCCTAGCTGGAGAAATGACAGGATGATCTTCTAGTTCTTCTGATTCCTGATGTGCAGAGTCATAATCTTTCTCCATTTCTTCTCTTTCTGAGCCTGAAACATTCTGATCAGATCTATCAGTGAATCCTTCTTGCTGTATTTGATTTTTAGAACCTTCTTCATCAAGGTCTTCCTTGGATTCATCTTCTTCATTACTAGTCCAATCTTCAGCACTTTCTTCTTGTGATTCAGATTCATCATCACTTAATTCAATGACTGCAGTAGAGTGATCACTTTTCTTTTTGGAGGCAAATTGAGCAAGTAGTCTGTAGCTCTTTCTCCTCCTTGGGGGTTCAGCTATAGGAGAGTCAGACTCTTCTTTCTCTTCAGACTCTAAGGTCTTTGGATCATCAGACGAACTTCCTTGAGGTTTAGCATTGGCAGGGGCATGTATTTCTTCTTCGAACTTATCATTTGTCCCATCATGAGGGCTTGTTGGAGCGTATGCATTTGGAGATGCAGTTGGGTCATCCTGTAGCTTTTCTTCATCATCAGAGTGAGTACTATGAGAGTTGGCCATAGGGCTGGCATATTCTTCTTCATCAGCAGGGTTTACATTTTCTTCCTTGAATCCAGTTCCATCTTTATCGCTGGATTTGTTCTTTGGGGACTCATTCTTGTCATCATCAGTTCCCTTTTCTTCTTCTGACTCTACCACCTCTTCTTTGTCAGATGTACTTTCTTGGGAAACTGGTGCTTGCTTGTTTACCACCTTCGCTTTCTTCTTTGATGGCCCTTGAAGTAGTCTGTTGCTTCTTCTCTTTGTGGTCTCTGGTGTAGTTAAGATCTTTTCACCTTCATCTTTGTCTTTGGTGGAGAGACTTCTTGAGGAAGCCTCAGTTTTTTTATACCTCTGGATCTCTTCCCTACTAGTGTGGCTGCTACTAGTGCAGAGTCATCAGACTCAGAACTTTCCACCTCCTTCACCTTTCTCTTCTTTGCAGGGCCCTTGCTTCTGTTCCCAGTTGATGTTAGCCTCCTGTTTTCCTTTGGGTTCTTCTTCCAGTTCACGAACAGTTATGGAGACATTACTTTATGAACATTTATAGGCTCTCCTTCATTATCCTTGATTTTTCCTCCCAACTTCTTCTTCATTACAATACTCAGCAGTCTTCCATGAAAGACCTTTATCTCAGCCTTTTCTATCCACTTGGAGATCTGATCGAACAAGATAGCTCCAAAGTTGATTCGCTTCTTCAGAACTATTGCAGACATAATCTTCAACTGCTGATCAAGCACAGTGTCATGTGCAGTATCCTTGCATAGTATACATTTTCCCACTATCTCAGCAAGGAACTCGAATTCCTCAGGAAACTCCTTTTTCTCCATGTCCTTCAGACTAGGGTTCCTTTGGTACCTCATAATCTTCTTCACTTGTTCAGTGTCGATCTCATCAAGGCTTTTTAGTCCTAGGTCAGGAAAGCCTAAGCATAGATTCATATCTGATGATTTTAGTTTTAGAGACTGACCTTTGACCTTGGTAGAAAGGGTTCCGGCATTTATGGATGCATTCGAGTAGAACTCCTTAACCAGTTCATTATATACTTGAGTGCTTGCCTCAAGGCATTCTAAAAATCTAGCTTTCTTCACAAGTTCAAGAATGTCTCTAAACTTCTTTTCAGATTTCTCAAACGACTTGGTACCGAGCTGAATGCCAGTGATTACTCGCTAATCTTCCATTTGAATAGTTCGAGAAATATGGGTATTTGACTCAGAAAGATTTATAAGAGATAGCTGATTGTGATCAAGGCTCTGGAGGTTTAATTGATTTTAGCTTCGAAGAGGATTCTAGGGTTTAAAAATGGGAGGGAGAGAGGTTTGATAATTTCTGATAACTTTTTGCAAGTTTTGAATTTATCTTTATGGCAGTTCCTTCTGACTCTACATAAGTTGTGATGTGTCAACTAGCCATTGGTTGCACGATGCCCAATAATGAGCTGTAACTCCCCATAACCTTTTCGATTTTATATTCCTTTTAAGAGAAATAGACGTCAATGACGTGGATTGACCGTTGACCATTTTGGTTCGTAGAGTAGCATGGTAAGGCAGCTAGGGACTCTATGTTTTCCTTTGTTGGCTCAACGATCATCTTTTGAGAGATGCTGCAGTGGATGCTTTTGACATTAATCCTCATCTTGATGCAGCATAGTTTGACCACTGATGTACCTTATGAAGCCTTGAGCACTTTTCTTCAGCAGGATATCTTTTCAATCATCATTAGACCTTAATTCCTCATACTCTGAATGGTTGAGCAATTATTTAGTTCTTCCGAGCTCACCATGAGCTAGTTTATTCTGGTAGGACTGCGATCGTCGAGTCTGCTTGTACGATCGTTGAGATTTCACTACGATCGTTGAGTTCTCTTCAAACTTTACTCTACGATCATTGACTGTCTTGGTCCTTGAGATGAACTTGGCTAAGCAATCCTTCTGGGTTATGGTAGCTCAGGAAGGGCCAACCTCTTAGAGTGAGCTAAGGGTCAGGTTTGTCCCTGAGGCGCTTTCCAAATGAAAAACTTTAGAAGTGAATTGCACTGATATCTCATTTGGCCTTTTCTATAGGGGAGGTTATCTACTAACATTAGACAATTATCTTTGCTGTAATCATGGTGTCCTCCTGCTCTTGCACTATGATCAGATGTTTGATCGTAGGCACTCCACGATTTTGAGTTGGGTGGCTGATAGGTTATCAGTAGTACGTTTTAAGACGTTCCTACTGACTATGGATCTTTATTTGGTTCATCAGCCACAAAGTTTGGGGACTCTATAGCTGGTTCATTACTTCATAGCATATCTCAGTGCTGTTGTTCCTTAACAGATCATTGCTTCCTATTTTTATACTGTCTTCTTAGTAAGGTGTAGTTTCCTTTTCTTCATGTGCATTAGGAGGCATCCTTGCATATCTCCTTCTGACTGGAATCACCATTGTCAAGTAAATTTATTAACTTCGTAGACATGAAAATCTCCAGGGCTGATCATTCTACGATCATTTGGCAGTACTACGAACGTAGTCTTCTTTGACAGTTTGTGTTTGCTGAGTTCTGCTTCCATAATGAGTTCCTCATGATTGATGCTCGATGATCCTTTGATGTCAACTTCCTTGAGGATTCTTCTCATATGACATGCTTTTCATGATTGAGCATATATGACCCTTTTTTATCTTTGGTTGAATGGCCTGCTTCTATATAAAGATCAGCAGCCATGTGAGCTTTATTTAGATTACCTCAGCAGGTCTTCAAGAACAGGCTTTGACATATAGGAGTTTTTCGTGAGTCATTTTCAATGTCTTAAGCCTTCATTTGGTTGAATCTTCTTGACTGAAGTCTTTTGTTTCAGCATTCCTTAGTGTGGCCAGATAGACTAGGTACCTGCAGGTTAGATACATTTCTATTTTGGTACCCATAATTAAATGGGTTCTGCTAGGTTAGTTTTCTAAACCCTTGTTCCTCATATCTTTGGATAATCATCATAGTGATCACCAACAGTCATATTCATGCATGTAACTAATTTAGATAATATATTTTGAGCTGCATGATGGTGAGTGTGTGTAAGATTTGCTATTTTAATAAAACACTCCTTTTCTTTGATGGTTTCATCATTTGCTTGGTTATGTTCAGGGTTTAAATGTTCACCGAGTGAGAATCAACTCTACGATTTATTTGTATCTGGTTGATTCATGGAGGTGATCAGTTTCTATGAATTTTCAAGATACTCTTGTAGAACTGATCATACTCTGTGGGTTATTAGACACTTAGAACATATGTTTGTACATACATACTAACCCATCAGCAAAGATTACTTCACATAAAATTAATTTAACATGTGATGCTCTTATGACCCATTTCAGATTTCTTTCAAGATGTCATCTTCAGCCTAAAGCATGGATGGAGAGAAAGTTTGCAAGCATTTGAGTTTTCACCCTCATTGTACTTTCTCTCTTCACCTTTTTAGGTAGATTATGATTCCTTGAAAGAATACTGTTATAGTTTATAAGGAGGTGCAATCATGACGTACATATTTATATTTGTGAGGAACAGTACCTTTTTACTGTGAGTTTCTTAACAGTTACTTATCTTTAGATATACTGAGGTTAGGCATTGATGTGCATAGTTTCTCATTTGCTCCTGATAGCTTGTTGCTCCAATTGACCTTCAATCAACCAGTACTCGTGGTCTTGAAGATGCAAGCTAAAAGAATCTCAACATCTTTAGTTCTTTGACATCCTTGATATCACAGGGTTTACATCCAGCTGCTGGTTGGCCAGACACTTGTTTGAGAAGTTCTTCTTTCTTCTCTGGATAAGAATTTCTTAGTATGTATGGCCTTTTCATCCTTTTGGCTGGTGGATGTTTGACTTTTGAGCTTTCTAGCCTGGTCTTCAGACTACAAGATTGACCGAAGACAAGGATTGGTCTTGTTGATATGGCAATCAAGAACATGGACCAATATGAGCAGCTTTAGGGGTATATACACATTTACCTATACACAATATTTTCAACATGTGAGCTCATCTGCATATAACAAGTGACTTACTTCTAAACCAATTTTAGAACAGTGTTTGTTCCTAGGATCAGACTCAAAGCGATTAGCTTTTGAATATTGCATGAGAACCATCTTTGATACCAATTGTTAGTTCGGTGAGGCACAATAGATCTAGAAGGGGGGGGGGGGTTGAATAGATCCTTTTTAATCTCAAATACTTTTATGGTTTATTTTGTATTGCTAATAATTTAGCATATGACAATCATAAGAATCTTTTCAAGCACAGCAGAATAAGTAAAAGATCCCCTTCATTGAAATATTCATAATCATACATACATTGTTCGTAGAGTTAGTTTAGTTGGTAAGCAGTTAAAACATACATAGTAGTTATAGAAGTTAGTGTACATAATGTAAATGACATAAAGTAAAAGACACAAGGGGTTTTAAGTAGTTCAGAGACTCAAGCTCCTAATCCACTCTTTTGCTTTCAACTAGCAGGATTTCCACTAAGGAAGGGCAGCACCCTGAATCACTAAGATTCCTTCAAGGACAACAGCCTTGGAACTTTAGTTCACTAATAACTCTTCAAGGCCAGCAGCCTTGGAACTTCTCTAGTTCCCTAGGAACTCTTCAAGCCCAGCAGGATTGGAACTTCATTTAGTCCCTCCGGACAAGGACCCCTCAGGCCCTGGCTTCTTGTTGTTGTAGTTGTTGGTGCTGAGCTGCCAAGATGTCTTTAAGCTTGAACATCTTATGTACTTAGCAGCTTGGCGTGGTCCTCTTTACATTCTTCCTCTAGTCTGGACCATATCTTCTCTGGTGTAGCTGATCTTCACTCTCTTCTGCTCATCTTTATCTAATGTCAGCTGTGCACCATCACCATCTAGATTTTCTAAGTCTCTGAGCTTTTGGTTGACTTCGTCTGGCACTCAGCAATACTTGAACCCTTCTTGAATGTTTTGCAGACATGATTCTCCATCTGTTCTTTTTCAGCTTTTAGTTCATGGTGATCTGTAGAGTGGCTCTCTTGATATACTTTGTACTCTGTCACTTTTCTGAATGCTATCTCCTTGGCCTTCTCGGCTCTCAGCTTAGCTGCCATCTTCAGTGGCATTCTCATCTTTGTTGAGTGAAGCTCTAATCTGTTTAAGTCCTTCTTCAAAGCTGCTTCACTTCCACCTATGTAGTCTCACTGTCACTGAGACTTGTTCTCTTGACTCTGGTGGAACTCGTAGAGTCAACACTACGATCTTTGAAGAGTGTTCATTTGATCTTCGGTGTAGAACACCTCTTCATTCTATTGTGCAATGCTTCAACTCTTTTTGTTTGCTTCGACTGTTCTCAAATACTGATGGCTTGACTTCTTGCTCTGGCCCCTTCTGAATAGCAAGACACTTCAGATTTGTGGCGTATCCAGCTCACTTTCTCCTTGTGATCTCCCATTCACTTATCATCAATGGTCTGACCCAATGCTTAATCACTTTAGCCTTGTTCTTCAGAAGCTGACCAGTATCTTTGTGTGCACTCGATCAGTTCTTTCTTTGTTTGGCAAACACTATGATCCTGATTACTTCCAAGATCGTTGTCATCTTACCACTTGACAGCTACTGCACCTGCTAACTTTTCTTAGTCAGCTATTGAAGTCTTCTTATGATCATCTCGTGGAAGACTTCATCTCGAATGGCTTCATAACTCAATCTAGACGCTTATTAGGTTAATGCTTAGATCTTGTGTTAGCTTGCATGCCATTCGTTGAGTGCTCTCTGGCTTCCTTTAGGTGGGATGTATCTTTGCATTACCAACCAGAGGCTTCATTCCTTTGGATATTCTGGGAGTACTCAATTGTTGAGAATCGTGTTTGCTCTACGATTCAGCCTCGGCGTTGTGAGCACATCTGTTGAAGTCTTAGTTCTACACTCTACGATTCAGCTTCGGCTGTGTAGACACTACGACTCCGAGATTAGATCTTGACACTCTACAATTTCTGTCATTGTGCTTGTTGTCTTCATCTGATCTTGCTCGACTACGATCTCTGCCTCTGATATGATTAATAGACTCTACGACTCTGAGTGTAGTCTACGATTCTTGACTTGGCTTCGACATCAGTAGACTCTACGACTCCGAGTGTAGTCTATGATTCTTGACTTGGCTTCGGCAGATGCTCGGTCAGCTCATAGGCAGGCTGTCTCTATGTACGATTCTGTGTATGACTTCCTCAGCAGACTTCGGCTCAGAGGAAGTTCTACTTGATACACTACGATCCTTCCTCGTCTCTCCTGGCAGTTCTGCGAACTCCGAGATCTATTATCTTGCAGACTATGATTCTGCCTCGATAGCTCTCGAGTTTTCCTCGACTTTCCTGGCAGACTACAATTTCTGGTGCAGTGCTCGACGATCAGACAAGCCTATTTATTACATCAGAAGATCAACCTAACATGCTTGATCTTTCTTTATTTATAGTCCTTGTACATCATTTCTCTTTAAGGACTTTACAAAGCTGTTTTGCTTATATAGGATCAACCTAACACATTTGATCATTTCATTCTAAGTCCTTGTACATATGTTTCTATTATCTATCAAAGGACTTTACAACTTTTCTGAATGCAAGTATACTTGCATATTCATTTATATATATATATATATATATATCATAATCAAACCATATGTAAATAGGAATATCATTCACATGTTAATTCCTGACATAACATAACACGCATATATATATATATATATATATATATATATATATATATTAAATACAAGTAAATCAATATTATTGCAAACTATGGATACAAGGAAATCACAGGATTGATGTTGTGATCTAAAAACACTTGTAATTTTAAATTTGACTTTTTGTTTTTAGATTGATGACCATATAAAAGCACTTATATTAATTAGAGATTTTGACTTAAAATTCTTTTGGGCAAGTGAATTTATTTTATTTTGAAATTGTGGCAGGCAAAGAATAGACAATTTAACAAATGTACAAGTTGGTCCTAGAAAAACGAAAGCTTGTATCAAACACATCTATAAATTTTCACTATTTTTTATTTTTATTTTTTTTAAAATTAAATTGTTTAACCCCAATACACTATTCAACTTTATTTTAAAAGCAATTTTGTCAAAACACTATATTACTAGAAGAAGTGCTTTATATTATGGCACCAGACTACACCTCTCTCCAAAACCTCAAAAAAAAAAAATTATTTTTCCCAAGGATTTAAAAAAAGA
Source organism: Panax ginseng (assembly GCA_020205605.1). Taxonomy (NCBI): domain Eukaryota; kingdom Viridiplantae; phylum Streptophyta; class Magnoliopsida; order Apiales; family Araliaceae; genus Panax; species Panax ginseng. Next base: position 34,655,466 of record CM035149.1, read on the forward strand.
GAAGCAAATGTAAGACATATATACGTGTTAACGCCAAGATCTTTCCACGCGTCTCAACCACTTAAAAGCGCGTCCAATCCTGCATAATAAACACGTCAATACTAGAAGTTTGACGGCTTGGACCTTCGGGGGATAACTCCGACGTAAGAGTCAGTACAGGCAGATACAAGGATAACAATGGAGGTGACTAGCTCTAGTGTTTAGTTTGATAGATAAAATATCAGTTACCTCTGTTTGTCTTGTATCCAGTCCTCATATACTCATTCACCGGTTTTACGTGCCACCGACCCTTCTGACACCATCCCAGTGCAGGTAGCTTACCTGTTGATCCCATCTCCATTTTCCACTGCAGACCAACTGTGTCCCATCCTCATTAATGAAATGCAGGAGATAACAGTCAAACTTTATCTTTGTCATCTTCACCGATCAAAGCCTAAAGTAAAGCCATTAATCACCTAATGGTTCGGCCCAATGATCCGGCCCAATACTTTCAAGACCCCGGCCCAATATGTCTAAAGTATTATGGCCTAACATTGCCCCGTAGTCTTTTATTAAATAGAATGTTTAATAAAAGAGTATATAGAAAAGGCCCAATATATATAAAGAAGTCCAGATGAATCCATATTAGGCCCAATATGATAACCCAAATAAAATTGAGTTCAACCTAATTAATAAGGAAATCAAAACCGGGAGCCAACTCTTCAAATTCATCATAATGGACACCATTAAATGTGCCGCCCCTCGAGTTTCAGAAATAGCTGAAAAGACAGGCACTATAAAAACCCTTTTCCCCAAATTTTGAAAGCTTACCGCCCCATTTGAATTCTCAAACTCGTTGAGCTCTCGCCTTCCTCTCGATTCTCCTTCCCTCTGCAAATCGATATTCACAGCTTCTCAAGATTCCGGCGATGCTGTCATTCCCCTTTCTGTGACTCCTCTGTCCACTATTCCTCCTTCCCCAAGCCCTGCCAAAGTGGCTTCGGGGTCAAACCCCAAATCTGCTGCTACTCCAAGTAAGAATCTACCATTGAAACCTCTTCTAAATCCTTCTTTGTTCTTTAATAATGAAGAAATATATCCTCATGCCAATACTCCTTTGACATTATCTGAGAATGATATTCGCAACATCAGAGAAAGATACCAGATTCCAGAGACCCATCATCTGAGACATCCTTCTTTAATTAAGAAAATGTATCAATGTCTAGATGGTTAGACAGCCATGCCTCTCACCCTCCTTGAGAAAGGAGTTCCCTTCCCTCTCCACGTATATCTGGTCACCCTTCTAGGGTTTATTGGGGTCGAATTTTCCCAACTTGTCCCTAACTACTACATCCACATCTTAGCTTTCATTACCTTCTGTCATGAGGTAGGCGTCACCCCTACCCTCGACTTCTTCTCCATTTATATTATCAGTAAATCCCATGAAAAGGGGTTTAAAGTTCTGAGCAAGCAGTCACCGAAGTCCGGAGAGAACTTTGAAAGATGATCCTTGGTATCCACTCCTTCTAGCAACAAGGGATGGCACAAGGAGTGGTTCTAGAAATTGCCTCTCTCCCGAACTGGACTACTTTGGACAAAGTATCTGCTGACCTTGGGGACATCCCGAAGAGCGTTTAAATGAGATGATAACACTCATAGAGAACTTCCCTAAGAAAGAATGGAGCTTCAGACTGCTAACCAAGCAAGCATGGTTGTACGACCACAAATGTAAGTCCTGAACTCCTTTATTGTGTAATTCTTGAAATCTTCAGTAATATTGGTTCTGAATGATTATTTTTTATCCTTTGCAGTATCTCTGATTAAGCCGACCTCTTTTAACCGAAGAGATCTTGAAGCCTTCCTATCTGCCAAAGATTCTGAACCTGACAACGAACCCCCAATTGCCGAACTCACAACTTCTGAACCCCATGCCGCTGAAGCAGAAACCACCGAACCCATTCCTACCGAAGAGTCCAACCAACCCCACCGAAAGAAGCAAGCTGCCCGAAGGGCCAAACCCGCTCCCCCACCAACCTTCAATGAAAGTTTGCTTGATATGCATCTGGATGAACGAACTCGATTTCTTCGTACTAAAAAGAGGAAAATCAAAATAACTCCTCTTTCTGCCGAATAACTTCGTGTGCCTTCCATCAAAGCATCTCATCCACTGGTAATCCCAGTAAAAATCTAAGTTTCTGATGATGAACCTGAAGAACAGGTGGATCCCACTCCATCTCTCACTCACAAAAGAAAACAACCTTCTGAAAGCCAATCAACACCTCCTCCAGAATCTACAACAGCCAACGCTCCACCTCCTACCGAACAGACAACTAATCAACCTCCACCTCCAACCGAATAACCCCTGCCATCTCCATAAAAACCATCCTCTTTCGAATTCAGGCCTAAAGCCATGGCATCTCCCACCCTATGGCCGGAGCTTAACGAGAACTTTCCATTCCACCTCTACAATTCATTTGTTCGTGATACCGACGACCATCGTTTCAGCAATAGCTCCGTCAAGGATCTGATCGAAGCTGGTCTGATGCATCAAGCCAGGGTAAGTTACTCTTAACTTGTGCCTTTATTTTGATAGCCCCAAATCCGGGTCCTAAATCACCACGGATCTGGTACAATCATTCTATAACTATTGTGGAAGATATAAAAATAAATTGTTTATACATTAAACTTTACACACTATTCCCTAAGGTCGAGTAACCTTAACTTATACATAATTCATAACTTATCTAACATATAACATTATTATCATACAATACTATTACAAATCTAGTTGCACACATTAACTTAAAGCTGGAACTGTCTTTAACCTTTTCTTATATCCGACGTATTCGTCTTAATCTATAATATTTATCATGATATAGCAAGGGTGAGCATATGTTTGCCCAACAAGTATAAGTTTATTTAAGGATATATCATGATTGAAAGAATTTGAATAATAAGTTGGCTATAATTCAATAATATAGTTGTGAATTAGCAGGAACAAATTTTATGACTGAACAAACATTAAACATGGCTATATCAAATATATCTGGACCGAATGGTAATGAAGGTGATCAGCCTTTCATACCTGATACATGCAGTAGGCACAGAGTGAAATTTAATAATTCTTAGACATGACAATCAGAAATGATTAACCACAAGCATATTTGAATGAAACAACTCGATGTCGAGTTAAGGAAAACTTGCATGTTCGGTCGATTACTATTACGCAATTTATTAAGCTTTGTCTGAAGACCTAATATATAAATAATATCGATATACAAATTAGAATAATATAATCACAAGTTTAAAATAAGCTAAACACATTATCAAATAATCATATCCGTTTACAACACACATAGACTTAACCTCAAGTCAAACTTTTACAGTCTGAATCGAGTTCAGCACAATTTTGATATCCCAACAGCTTAGTCGGACAATTATTGAGTTTAAATTCAATTAAACTCTACCTAAACACTTAACAATTATCTTAGATAATTTTTATTATCAGTCAAGATATTTTTCATAAGCTCATAATAATTTTCAGATAATTATTACCATTTATCATAATTTTTCAATCACTTATATCGTATTTATATAATATAAATACCACATTATTCTCTTATCATTAATATTTATTTAATATTAAATATTAATGAAAATCATAACATAATATTATAATATATCAAAGTATTTTAATACCTTAAAATCATATTTATATGATTTTTAAAAATTTAAATCCATTATCCAATAATTGTTATTAATATTAAAATATTAATATTTTCATAACAAAATATCAAAAGTTATATTTTATAACTCAAAATATTTTTCTAACCCTTAAATCATTTTTATATGATTTTTAAAACATAAATTCTATTTTTCCATAAATTATTTAATATATTCATTAAATAAATTAATTACCATTAATATTAATTTATTAATGAAATTCATCTAAAATATCAAAAGTTATTAAAAATAACTTAAAATATTTTCTTATACCATAATATAATTTTCATGATTTTTCAAGTATTAAAATTATTTTTAATTAATTTATTTAATATTATAATTAATTAAATTAAATACCTTTTATATTCTAAAAATACTAAACATTTATGAAATATACTCTAAATAATTAACAATCTATTTTTGGACTTTAAAATAATTTTTAGAAATTTATTTTGTATTTTTAATAATAAAAAATCATTTTTCTCTATTTATTTTAAAAAATAATTATTTTAAGAAATTAAGTGTCGCTAAAGGGGCTTTAGGCGACAAATCCGTCGCTAAATGTGTTCTTGAGCTGTTCTTGGCCAAAACCAAGAATTCATGTCCGTCACCGAGGGGCTTGGTTTGACCAGCTATAATTCTCAGCTTAATGTGTTTCTGGGCTTTCTAAAACCTTGATCTTGTAGTATTTATGTAATACTACAAGTATCATCCATTAACAAGATCATATCACATCATAACAGCAAGATATAAAAGCTCAAACTTCTTGTCAGACACAATCTGGGTTTTCTGGGTTACCCAGAAACCCAGACTGTTTGAGTGCCTACTTTGAGGCTTAATTAAACATAGGTTCTGGTCATTAATAACTTGTTGCTCTTATGGTTCAGGAATGTACTACACATTTCAAAGAACATATATATATCAACAGATCAGTCCAACTATATCACAGGTAAGAGATCAAGGTCGGTCAAACATTGACAGAAAATTTGTTCTTGAAGATTCTGGGTTTTCCAGGATCTTCATCCGGTTAGTCGGTCAACGCTTGTTTGACTACTCCTATCTCTGATTATGTTATAGATCTAGATAATCTAGAGACTTGGATACGTAGTCCTTATACCAGTCTACAAGATCAAAACAACAAAATGATCTAAAACGTAAAACACAAGCAAGATCAAAGCCTGCAAAAAACACTGTCATACCAGACTTGGGTTTCTGGGTTGCCCAGAAACCCATTCCCGTGACCGGTCAACGCAGTTTGACTGCTCATATCTCTCAATCTACTCATGATCTGGGCCTGTTTCTAGTTTCCAATCATAGTCCACATGACATATAACACATTTATAACGTAAAACAACAAATATAAAAAATAGAGAAGGATTTAAGGCTTCTGACATATGGCTGTCAGGCCACTTTTCAACCTTCTTCCAGATTTTTGAAAACTTGATTTTCGAGCACTTTGATGTTATGGATCTGGGATTTAACAACCCATATCACTAAATGACATCCTAAAACACAACATACAACAACCAATAACAACACTTAACATAAAACACATAGATTAGGGTTTATACCTCTTATGCTCAAATCCTTTGATTCTAATCTCTGATCATGATCTTGATGATCAAGAGGCTTGTTTAGTGACTGAAATACTTGTGTATTTGGTGGCTAAGGAGAGAGAAGGAGTTGGTTGAGAGTTGGATAGCAAATATGCTAGGTTAATGAATTTTCTCTCTCCTAAATCTCTTATACTAGATACAGTGTATCTATATAATGCAAGGTGGCACTTATGGATCAAGATTGCTGAGATTTTAAGAGCACGTGGTCAATATTTAGTTGGTGAACCACCAAGATCTTGGCAAGATTTGCAAGCTAACTAATAAAGAATGCGACATAACGGCATTCTAGTCATTTTGCTTCCAATTTTAATGGTTAACTTGTCTTTAAATGCAAGCCTTAGGGTTAAAACCTAAGGTTTCCATAATTCAATTTTCTAGGATTTCCAAATTAGGGTTTTCAAAATACAAATTAATATTTGTAAACTATAATTAGAATTTTCTAATTATACTAAGATTTTTCTAATAATAAATTATGCTTACTAATTAGGATTAATTTATCCTAATTAAAATTACTAAAATAGCAATTAAGTCCATAATTTTACATAAAGGTTTCTAACGGAACAATTAGGGTTTCAAATTTTACGATTAAGGTTTTCTAATTAATTAAGCTTTACCCTAATTAAGTTTATAATCAATACCCTTAAGCCATTTAGTTCCCAATTTAGGGTTTCATATTCCAAATTAGGGTTTCGAATTCCCGGAACTGAAATTAGAGTTTCTAAAATCGATTTCTAGGGTTTCTTATCATTCGTTAGGGTTTTCTAAAGGAACGTTAACGTTCTTAATATAAACTTAGGGTTTGCCACATATATAGTTTGTTTGGTCAACCCTTGACCCTTAACCACATATTGTACACACATAATACCATATTCACCGAACATATACACATATACACTTAATCCTGAATAATTACCTAAAATCCTTCAAAGAATTTTGAAATCCTAAAAATTCCTTCCCAAAAATATCAAATGCATACACTTATTTCCTGTCTAGGTTCTAATATTGAACCTTAAATTAAATAATTAAGATTTTAATAATTTTCTAAATTCTCGGGTTGTCACATTCACCCCTTCTTCTAAGAATTTCGTCCCCGAAATTCACCTTACACCTTACACCTTTGTAACGACCCCAAAATTCATACACTTTAATTCTCGACTTCGGTCGTTAACAATAGATTCAACCTCTAATTTTACATCATTAAACGATAATACAACCATTGAAATTAGCAGAATGATTAAAATTTTCTATTACAAACTATTCTCGTTCCTAGAACTTTTAATCTTTACATCTAAATATCTCAGAATCATTGTAATACTACAAGAGTTTACATCGTAAAATGATATTACAATTCAACATTAATACATTATTCAGAACCTAAAACATGGTTCAAATAATAATAACACAACCAAAGTGTATAAATCTTCAAGTATCACATCTGATTCATGTCTTTCAAGTAACACATAACTTTACCTTGAATCTTGAACCTGTAAAAGTGGTTATTTGCAAGGTTGAGCTCGACAGCCCAGCAAAATCTAGCAGTTTTCATGCATCACATAGCACATAAAAACATGCTCAACATATAACATACATGCTACAGTTCATATAACAAGTATAAAGATTGAGTCTTTACTCAATCAGCATGCTTTAATCAATCAACATAGTCATAAATTGACCTTAACATTTCATACTTTCAACATATATATAACACATCATGCTCTTTTCAATAAAGATTTAAAACAGTTAATCATCAAGTTCACATAGCAAATAGGAACTGAAAGACTTGCCTTGATCGTTGTTTACCGAAGAATAGCTTTAACAACTTACAGCTTATCTCTGCATTTCACTTCACGTGCCCTACACAATTATATATATAATCATTCACATCAACTATTAGTCACATAGAAACGCATAGTAGTTGTAATGTAAACTTTAATCTACATCCTATAACCCTTCCTATTAATCAATACACAATGTTCAATTTGATTGTGTTAACTTTAGACTTATAACTCACTATATTTCTTCTTAGTCAAACTCGAAGTTCATTCAAGTGCTTAAGTCTTGCTAGGACTACTTATTGGTTTTATATTAAATCCATTCCATATCTTATAATATTCATTTCAATTGAATGGAAACACTTTTTAAGTTCATTAACACTTGTCACGACGTTTTGACGTTCATTCATCACACGCCCGATTCGTCTCTCTTGTGTGTACTTAGTATGCTTATACAACTTAAAGAACGAAAGTTGTAAGTCTATTCGTCCTCGTTCCGGATCATCTTGAATCACCTCAATCGGAGTTGGTATGAAAAAGTTATGGTCGTTTTACTACAGGAGGTCAAAACTGTCCGACCCAGACTACTATTCCGGCGTCGAGGCGCGAGAACTAAGTTAGATAATATACCAGAGTTCTAAATTGGCCTCGTGTGGCGGCGATTTGATGTCTTTAGTAAATTCGGGGTTTCGACACTGCGACTACGATTTTTGATTTTTGGCACTAAGGTCCAAAACTTACGTAAAAACTTTTAAAAAAGAATGTAACACGCAATTCTTAACGTTTTAATGGCTTCTAGCATATATAATTTATGTAAATCACACATAACATTAACAAGCATACCTATACTAATTTAGCACAACTTAAACAATAATTTAAGAGAAGTTAAATCCTTGAAACACTATTTTAAAACAAAACTCCATTGTTGACGTTGTTTTACAAGGTTTAACAATGTAAACCACAATTATCCATCAAAATCATTCCTTTGAACTACGTTCTCATTAAGTCCTTACCCAATTAACATACATAAGGTTCAATTTCACAATTAGCATACCTAATTTTGTTATCCTACAAAACATGTTCATGTACAGGTAATCACTGTAAAACCATTTTTCTTATTTTTGAACGTACATGTAAACTACAGTCATATATCTATGCTAGTTATACCAAAACACATGATTCCATAATTAATTAGTAAAACATATGGATTACAGACATTTTTTTGTAAAGAATTTTTATACTACCGTCAAATTTAGAAACACAAAGAATCAAATTCACAGAAAATTTGGCGTAAAACATATATGGTAAAGACATACCTTTAATTTGCTCAGACAATCTTTGTTAAACACCACAGACGACTATTTGAACGTCTCAATAAGTCTCTCTTTCTTTTCTCTCAAACTCTCTCAAAACTCTCTGAATTTTATTTATTTCTTTCTTTAGCTCAGTCTTAGACCACATACAATTGACGTAAACAAAAGTAAACTAATAACAAGTATGCGTAAACTAAAAAAAACTGATATGACCTTAATAATCATAATAACAATATCAGTTACCAAAATATAACGTATAGATTACAAATAATTTTTTTTTTTAATTTATTTTATTAATAATTCAAATTTTAAAAATTCAAAAGCCATAAGGCTCCGTTTGGCAAAATTCTTTAAAAATTAAATACTTAATATATTCAAGCCTTGTTTGGCAAAACTAAATTAAACTCCTTTAATTTGTTTTAATAACTCATTTATAATATAGTTATTTATCACACTTTATTTAATTAAGTTTTCATACTTAATTTAATTAATTCTAATAACAATTTATTGAATAAATCATTTAATCATTCTAAACTCTCTAACTTAATTATCAAACTAAATTAAAATATTATCTCACAACAATTAATTTCCTTAACCCATTAATTATTTATTAAACAAATAGTTAACCAAATCAAATCAAATCAAATCAAATTAAACAAATATTTATTCAACAATAAACACATCCATTAAATATTTATATAATTCAATAAATATTTATAATTACAATTAAAATTCTAGATTGTTACATTAATCACATCGTAATAAGAATTTCAATTATTAAAATTTTATTTTAATAACTTATGAAAATTCGGGTTGTCAGAACCTTACTGCTTACACCACATGCTACCCAATACACCACTCACAAGAGTAAAAATTTTTAAATTTGTGCTGAGGAGTCATATAGACTATTTGTCTATCATTTTCGCAAAGGTTTTATGGAAATTCATCTGCAAACCGTCATAACTTACGAACATAGTGGGGGATTAGCCCGTTATGCCCTGTACTGATCAAGTACTGCTGGTCGGAACCATTTTCTTGTTCCTCTTATCCGCCTTAGGCGCATAAATTTTTTTTACCTTAGTCTTATTGGATTCCGCACCAAAATAATTTGGTTCGGGAAATTTCTTTCGATGAACACTAGAGTTTTTATAAACATTAGTCTACCTAAATCGAATATCATATACTCATATCAATAATTCAATTCAATCGAATTATTTAGGTGTAGACAAACCCCGTTGGCAAATTAAATTTTTGAAAATGACGTCATGATGTCGTACTGTATTAACAGCCAGTTTGAGGATGCCGTCATTGTATGACTTTGTCATAACACATCATACAATAGTGGAACAATGATTTTTGGATCGAATTCACACTAAGTATTCTTGTATTTATAACTCTATCAACTTTTTATCATCTCTGCATCAGGTTACATGGAACATGAGTGATTGAAAAAAAAATATTTTGATATTTCAAATCATTTGCATCTAGCCGAAATAAGTAGCATAGACTATACTTTAAACCGTTCCAAAAACATTACGAATATGTATATATATATATATATATATATATATATATATATATTCAAAAACACATAGTGCATATTTAGCTTGATGTCAAAATTTTGAAGTCTAGCATAGCTAGAAGTTTTGGAAAACTTATGTCTCCACTAATAATCATTTGCTTAGTAATCTATCTATTCTTATTATCCTTAATACTCCATTCACACATAACTATACCCAGTTCGTCAAACCACACTTATGAGTTCAAGAACTTTCCATAATCATATGAGTTTAAGAACTTTCCTAGACAGACCTTTGGCGTCCATTCGCTGAGGGGTTCATAAACATTTCATATAACTATGAGTCACAAACATAACATAAGTATGAGTTTTAAGAACTCGTAATTAACCTTATATTCTCTACCTATAACCTATCTATCTGTTATATACATGAGAAAGGAATCACCCTCTTAACATACATATAGTAAATAACACGACACAAACATTTTAATGATTATCAATACCAAAAACTAAGTGGTTGTTACACCAAGTACAATTCAACTCCCATACGAAGAATCATACAACTTAGCTGCTGACATGAGTCTTCAATTGAAATCCCCACCTAATCTTAACTCCCTTCTCAATACGAATTTCATTCAACTCGTATTCATAATCCTTTCCTGAATCTGTACCAATTCATAGTATAACTAACACAACAATCTTTGTCGTAAACTTTTTAATCATTAGATTCATTCTTTTCCCATACTATAACCTTATCAGATCATGGGGTGATCTCATCGTATATATTACGATTCATTTCTATACTATGATCGTGTTGTTTTACGATCTCCTATCCCTGTACTTTTAGTCTTTTAGACTCTATCTATTCACCACTACTGTTCAACTTTATTATCAGAGTTAGGGAACTCTGTATCTTTTATAGCCCGCCGAGATTCATCTTTGAATTTTACCGATACACTAACTCAATTTGAGTTAGTACTTATCCTAATCACTGCGGTTATTAGTCTTAGGTATTCCTACCTAAGGTTCATAACCTACATCTTTGATACCAACTGTGATAGCCCCAAATTTGGGTCCTAAATCACCACGGATCTGGTACAATCATTCTATAACTATTACGGAAGATATAAACATAAATTATTTATACATTAACTTTACACACTATTTTCCAAGGTCGAGTAACCTTATCTTATACACAATTCATAACTTACCTAACATATAACATTATTATCATACAATACTATTACAAATCTAGCTGCACACATTAACTTAAAGTTGGATCTGTCTTTAACTTTTCCTTGTATTCAACGTATTCGCCTTAATCTGTAATGTTTATCATGATATAGCAAGGGTGAGCATATGTTTGCCCAGCAAGTATAAGTTTATTTAAGGATATATCATGATTGAAAGAATTTGAATAATAAGCTTGCTATAATTCAACAATATAGTTATGAAATTAGCAGGAACAAATTTTATGATTAAACAAACATTAAACATGGACATATCAAATATATCTGGATCGAATGGTAATGAAGGTGATCAGCCTTTCATACCCGATACATGTAGTAGGCACAGAGTGCAATTTAATAATTCTTAGACATGACAATTAGAAATGATTAACCACAAGCATATTTGAATGAAACAACTCGAGGTTGAGTTAAGGAAAACTTGCCTGTTCGGTCGATTACTGTTACACAATTTTTTAAGCTTTGTCTGAAGACCTAATATATAAAAATATCGATATACAAATTAGAATAATATAATCACAAGTTTAAAATAAGCTAAACACATTATCACATAATCCTATCCGTTTACAACACACATAAGACTTAACCTCAAGTCAAACTTTTACAGTTTGAATCGAGTTTAGCACAATTCTGATATCCCGACAGCTTAGTCGGACAATTATCGAGTTTAAATTCAATTAAACTCTACCTAAACACTTAACAATTATCTTAGATAATTTTTATTATCGGACAAGATATTTTTCATAAGCTCATAATAATTTTTAGATAATTATTACCATTTATCATAATTTTTCAATCACTTATATCGTATTTATATAATATAAATAACACATTATTCTCTTATCATTAATATTTATTTAACATTAAATATTAATGAAAATCATAACATAATATTATAATATATTTATAATATATCAAAGTATTTTAATACCTTAAATCATATTTATATGATTTATAAACTTTTAAATCCATTATCGATAATTGCTATTAATATTAAAATATTAATATTTTCATGACAAAATATCAAAAGTTATATTTAATAAATCAAAATATATTTCTAACCCTTAAATCATTTATATATGATTTTTAAAACATAAATTCTATTTTTCCATAATTTATTTAATATATTCATTAAATAAATCAATTACCTTTAATATTAATTTTTTAATGAAATTCATCATTAAAATAGCAAAAGTTATTAAAAATAACTTAAAATATTTTCTTATACCATAATATAATTTTTCATGATTTTTTAAGTATTAAAATCATTTTTAAATAATTTATTTAATATTATAATTAAATAAATTAAATACTTTTATATTCCAAAATATTAAACATTTATGAAATATAATCTAAATAATTAAAAATCCATTTTGGACTTTAAAATAATTTTTAGGAATTTATTTTGTATTTTTAATAATAAAAAATCATTTTTCTCTATTTATTTAATAAAATAATTATTTTCCAAAATTAAGTGTCGTTATAGGGGATTTAGGCGACAAATTCTTCACTAAATGTGTTCTTGAGCTGTTCTTGGCTAAAACCCAGAATTCATGTCAGTCACCGAGGGTCTTGGTTTGACTAGCTATAATTCTCAGCCTAATGTGTTTCTGGGCTTTCTAAAACCTTGATCTTGTAGTATTTATTTAATACTACAAGTATCATCCACTAACAAGATCATATCACATCATTACAGCAAGATATAAAAGCTCAAACTTCTTGTCAGACACAATCTGGGTTTTCTGGGTTACCCAGAAACCCAGACTGTTTGAGTGCCTACTTTGAGGCTCAATTAAACTTAGGTTCTGGTCATTAACTTGTTGCTCTTATGGTTCAGGAATGTACTACACATGTTAAAGAACATATATACATCAATAGATCAGTCCAACTATATCACAGGTAAGAGATCAAGGCCGGTCAAACACTGACAGAAAATTGGTTCTTGAAGATTCTGGATTTTCCAGAATCTTCATCCGACCAGTCGGTCAACGCTTGTTTGACTACTCCTATCTCTGATTATGTTATGGACCTAGGTAATCTAGAGGCTTGGATACATAGTCCTTATACCAGTCTACAAGATCAAAACAACAAAATGATCTAAAATGTAAAACACAAGCAAGATCAAAGCCTACAAAAAAGCGATGTCGGACCGGACACTGGTTTCGGGTTGCCAGAAACCCATTCGTGACCAAGTCAACGCGCGGTTTGACTGCTCATATCTCTCAATCTACTAATGATCTGGCCTTGTTTCTAGTTTCTAATCATAGTCCACATGACATAGAACACATATATAACATAAAACAACAAATATAAAAAATAGAGAAGGAACTAAGGCTTCTGACATATGGCTGTCAGGCCACTTTTCAACCTTTTTCCAGATTTTTGAAAACCTGATTTTCGAGCACTTTGATGTTATGGATATGGGATTTAACAACCTAGATCACTAAATGACATCCTAAAACACAACATACAACAACCAATAACAACACTTAACATAAAACACATAGATTAGGGTTTATACCTCTTAGGCTCAAATCCTTTGATTCTAATCTCTGATCATGATCTTGATGATCAAGAGGCTTGTTTACTGACTGAAATACTTGTGTATTTCGTGGCTAAGGAGAGAGAAGGAGTTGGTTGAGATTTGGATAACAAATAGGCTAAGTTAATGAATTTCCTCTCTCCTAAATCTCTTATACTAGATACAATGTATATATATAATGCAAGGTGGCACTTATGGATCAAGATTGCTGAGATTTTAAGAGCACATGGTCAATATTTAGTTGGTGAACCACCAAGATCTTGGCAAGATTTGCAAGCTAACTAATAAATAATGTGACATAAGGGCATTCTAGTCATTTTGCTTCCAATTTTAATGGTTAACTTGTCTTTAAATGAAACCCTTAGGGTTAAAACCTAAGGTTTCCATGATTCAATTTTCTAGGATTTCCAAATTAGGGTTTTCAAAATAAAAATTAACATTTATAAATTATAATTAGAAATTTCTAATTATACTAAGATTTTTCTAATCATAAATTAAGCTTACTAATTAGGATTAATTTATCCTAATTAAAATGTCTAAAATAGCAATTAAGTCCACAATTGTACATAAAGGTTTCTAACGGAACAATTAGGGTTTCAAATTTTGCGATTAGGGTTTTCTAATTAATTAAGCTTTACCCTAATTAAGTTTACAATCAATACCCTTAAGCCATTAAGTTCCCAATTTAGGGTTTCATATTCCGAATTAGGGTTTCGAATTCCCGAAACTGAAATTATGGTTTCCAGAACCGGTTTCTAGGGTTTCTTATCAATCATCAAGGTTTTCTAAATAAACGTTGACGTTCTTAATATAAACTTAGGGTTTGCCATAGATATAGTTTATCTGGTCAACCCTTGACCCTTAACCACATACTGTACGCACATAATACCATATTCACTGAACATATACACATATACACTTAATCCTGAATAATTCACCAAAATCCTTCACAGAATTTTGAAATCCTAAAAATTCTTTCCCAAAAATATCAAACGCATACACTTATTTTCTGTCTAGGTTCTAATATTGAACCTTAAATCAATTAATTAAGATTTTAATAATTTTCTAAATTCTCGAGTTGTCACATTTATACTCATATATACCTACCTGAAATCCATTAACTAACTCTGAATATCTGTAGGTAAACGACATCTTCGGGCTTCTTTACCAGAAATACAAAGAAAATGAAGCTGAAGAAGACGCTGCTCAGAAAAAAAATGCAATTCTGAAGTCTGCCCTGGCGAGAGAAAGAAGTCAACTTAGGGATGCTCTTTTCAATAATGAGTGCCTTTGAAAGGAGCTTACTCAAGTGAAAGAGAAATTAGAGATCACCGAAGTCGTTCATCGAACAACAGTTAACATGAATGTTGACTTAATTCAGAGGAACGAAGTTCTGAAGAAGAAGAACTGGCAAAATCCAATCAGAGCTTGGCGACACAGGTCAACGAGGTCCAAGCCAAGGAAGAGCGACATATGAAAAAATGTTGTAAGCTTGAAAAAGAGCTTCGGGAACTTCGTGCAGTCCGAGATCTGGGTCCACCCCTTACGAATGAACTTTGTAAGGAGATTCAGGTAAATTATCGGAAGTATGCCGAGTTGAACGAGGAGATCGTTCACATGTACTCTGAAGGATATAAAATTTTCCAAAACAAAGGCAAGGCAAAACTCATAGCGGCCAAGGTAGATCCTGCTCTTCTCGACTCCTTAGACAGCGAAGATGACAATGAAGCCTGAAGATGTCTTTTCTTTCCCTTAGCTTTAGAACTCTCTGTAAAAATTTCTATCTTTTTGTAAATAGTTTAATATCAATGAATAATTATCAACTTTAGTCCTTATTACTCCTTTGTGATTATTTCTTGTCAATAATTCACCATCAATCAACTTGAAAAATGTACAAGCTCCTTTTAAACCTAACTTAAACTGTTAGTCAATAATCAAGCAAATTGAATGACAGAAAATAGCAAGTAATAATATAATCTGAACTCAACACTTAAGAAAAATCAGGTAATAAAGTAATTTAATACTTATTCGTTACCAACGTGTGAGATAGATCTGCAACAATCGAATTTGTAACCTTTAAGACAAACTGATTCAGTTGAACCTCCGAACACCATTAATCTCCAACAAACCGATTCGCCGCCTTTAAGACGAATGGTTCCAACCGAAACTTCGAACGCCATTGATCTCCAACAAACCGATTCGTCGCCTTTAAGACGAATGGTTCCAATCGAACCTACGAACGCCATTGATCTCCAACAAACTGATTCGCTGCCTTTAAGACGAATGGTTCCAACCGAACCCCCGAACGCCATTGATCTCCAACAAACCGATTCGCTGCCTTTAAGACGAATGGTTCCAACGAACCTTCGAACGCCATTGATCTCCAACAAAATGATTCGACGCCTTTAAGACGAATGGTTCCAACCGAACCTCCGAATGCCATTGATCCCCAATAAACTGATTTTCCACCTTTAAGAAGAATGGTTCCAACCGAACCTTCGAACGCCATTGATCCTTCATAACATTTTATTTTGCCATTGAATGGCCGAATCAGCCTGTCCACCATTTTCATGGTGAGGTAAAACCAACCGAACCTCCTTACACCTTTGAACAGAACATCATTGAATCAGAACACCAATTGGAGAAAAAGCTTCTTCTTTTATTGATGATGGTTAACATAATTACATGCTTCTGTACAATGATACTGTTTATATTGAAAATACTTTCGAAGCCTTCCGGCATGCCAAGTATTCCTAATTTCTGATCCATCCAATGCCCTCAATCGATAAGTCCCTAGCTTCGGTACTTTAATAACTTCATAAGGACCTTCCCAGTTCGGCATCAACTTTCCTAAATTCTGAGCCATAGAAGCTTTGACTTTTCTAAGAACTAGATCTCCCACTTCAAATGTGACGCCCCCAAAATAGGTATACATCACCCATCTTGAGTCGCCAAATACATGGTACTGAATACAAATACAAACTTAATTATACAACATGAGTTGAGAATTTTTACACGAATATTTTCTTCAAGATAATATCCAAACTCAAATGGAGTCCTCATAACATTTATTGTCACACTATTTTATAAAATAGCGAGGACTACTATAACACCATCTCGGACCATCACTCCGTTCCTCGACTAGTTCCGACTATGTTCTCATTTCCTGAAGAGAACAATGGAAGTGAAAGGGTGAGCTCAACTAGCTCAATAAGAAATATTATGACTAAGATAATGCAGAATAAGTTATCCTTAGCCTTCAACAATGTTAAACTGATAGAATATAAAGACAACAAGTTTAACTGCAGCGGAACAAGCAATCCATTAGAAGAGTCAAGTAGAGCATGATATCTACTATCTTCTATGATTTAAAAAGTTTATCATTAACTTTATCACTGAGACTCAACTTAATAAATAAACCATATCATCGAATCATTCCTGCACTACGGGCCAAGGATATTCTTTAGTATCACGTCCACAAATTATTCCTAAACTACAGACCAAGAATCTTCGTGTAATCATCAATGGTCATGATCATACCGAATTATCACTGGTCATAATCATACCAATCAACAGTCCATCTACACACGTAAGCCAAAGATAACTTTCATCAGAATATAAGTATGAGGATGATGACAATTATATAAGAATTCAATTAAAAGAAAGTAAATGATAAATTTTTAAAGATTTATAATTTAATTTATCCAGAATTCAATAATGTACAAATTGTCAACATGATACTGCTGTGTGGAGTAAAATTCAAGAATAATATCTATGTATCAAAAATAATTTGGATAGAAAAGAAATAAATTTTACGGTGAATAGTACCCCATGAATAGTACTTCGGGAATAGTACCCCGTGAATAGTACCCTGACATAAAAAGTGCCCCGAATACTTGAGTGAATAATATTTGAGTGAATAGTAACTGGATGAATAGTAACTCGTGAATAGTATCCCGACATGAAAAGTGCCCCGAATATCTGAGTGAATAGTAATCGAGTGAATAGTAACCCGTGAATAGTACCCCGGTTGAAAATATTGATATTTAATAAGAAAGTTTAGATCAATATTTCAATGAAACGATACTGGATGAAGCGCAAAACTCAAGGATATTCCACTAATTTATAGGATTATAGAATCATTACTTACCATATTAAGTTTAGATTTAATAATATGAAAAGAAATAACATACTAAAGCGCAAGAATGGATTTTCACCGCCATACATGCAGTACATAATCCCATAGATAAAAGTTATTCCGACATATTAAAGGATGAATACGAAAAATAGCATTCCTTATGAATACGAAAGAAATAATATCCCTTACCTTAGTAGAAGACTAGATACTGCAATAGTGAAGTAGCAGAATACTCTTCTTCTTGCTATCTATAGTTTCTCTCTCTATAGTGTCTCTTGTGAATCTCAGTGAATTGGTGAGAATTAAAGAAGAATTAAGCTTCTATTTATAGGAGAATGGACTAAATAATAACTGATTCGTGAACGGTCCAGATTTATTTACTATTAGAACGGACGGTTCGTATTTATTACTTTTAAAACCACCACCGACAGTCCAGAATGATTTACTATTAAAACCACCACCGACGGTGCAGATTGATTTACTATTAAAACAACTATCAATGGTCCAGATTGATTTACTATTACAACCACCATCAATGGCATAGATTGATTAACTATTAAAACCTCCATCAATGCTCTAGATTGGTTATCTATTAAAACCACCATCGAC
The DNA here is from genome assembly GCA_020205605.1 of Panax ginseng. NCBI lineage: Eukaryota > Viridiplantae > Streptophyta > Magnoliopsida > Apiales > Araliaceae > Panax > Panax ginseng. The sequence goes on from CM035149.1 coordinate 34,673,924, forward strand.
GGTCCAAAAAATTAGTAAATCTTCCCATGGGATATTAAGTCAAACTTACATCAAAGGCCTCATAACAATCCCTATATTTATATCAAAAATTGAATAAATATTTACCACAAATTATTTATCTTTAATAAACACATTTTTAATTTATTAACAATTATTCATCAGTAATATTATAACTTACAATATTTAACAACCAGATCATTCCTAGGAAAGATGAGGCTTTCTGATAAGGATTTCTCCTTATTGGCGCGCAATTAAGTGACCAAACCTCTCCTCGACAGAACTTTCTAGACATCGTCAATATTGCAAATAATAATATGAATAACTTTTTCGTCTCAATTATTGATTTAATAATATAAAATATTAATACTGTGACAATAATTGAATCAATAATATGAGAGATATTATGCAGCAATTACTGTAGCAATAATTGAGTATAACTGAGTGACTTCTCACGTAAGCATTAATAATCAATACCATGTGCTACTATGCAACCACACGTATTATTGTACTTTTACCACTGGGTAGTTCAACAGTTTAACGGTAAAACTTTTGTCGTTATTTTTATAAAAAGATATTTCTGTTGTTTTCTAACTATGATAATACTTCTGTTGTGGGGTCCACCAATGATTGTGCCGTCGTACGGATATTCTCTGTTAAAACGAATATTCCTCGACACAACGAATATTTTATATCAACTTGCTTACTTTGCAAAATTTTTAAATATTACCCACAACTATAACATTATATCATATCCACACCATAATATTCAAAAATATATTTTGAGAAAAATTATTCTTTATTCAAAGAAAGTTGGGGTCTTACAACCTCCCCTTCTTATGAAATTTCGTCCTCGAAATTAGGGTACGTACCTGATATGTCTAAGAGTTGAGGATACCTTGATTTCATTTCAGATTATAACTCCCAGGTCACTTCCTCCACATCATGGTTTCTCCATAAAACTTTGACTTGAGGTATAACCTTAGAGCGTAGAATTTGATCCTTCTTATCCAAGATTTTAACAGGTACCTCTTCATACGTTAAATCTTCCACTATCTCGTTCGGTTCTAATTTAATAATGTGGTTTGGGTCTTTCACATATTTACGTAAAATAGATATGTGAAAAACATTATGAACACGAGACATACTTGGTGGTAAGGCGAGTCTATAGGCCACAATTCCTACTCGATCGAGGATTACAAATGGGCCAATGAATCGAGGATTAAGCTTTCCTCTCTTTTCAAATCTTGTAACTCCTTTTCATGGAGAAACACGTAACAACACATGATCTCCAATATTGAATTCCACGTCCTTTCGATGAAGATCAGCATAACTTTTTTGTCGATCTTGTGAGGTTTTTATACGTTGTCAGATCGTTTGAATCTTTTCCCTAGTCATACATACCAACTCCGGTCCCAACAACGTTCCTTCACCCACCTCATCCTAGTATACTAGTGAATGACACTTTCTTCCATACAACACCTCAAATGGAGCCATGCCAATACTTGCTTGATAACTGTTATTGTAGGAAAACTCCACCAATGGTAAGAACTTGTCCCAACTTCCTTTGAAGTTAAGGACACAGAGTCTTAATAAATCCTCAAGAGTTTGAATAGTCCTCTCCGACTGCCCATCCATTTGAGGATGATATGCCGAACTGAATCGTAAATTTGTGCCCATAGCTTTTTACAAACTAACCCAAAATTGTGAAGTGAATCTTGGGTCTCGATCAGAAACTATGGATATTGGCATACCATGCAGTCTTACAATCTCATTTATGTACATATGAGCAAGATGTTCAAGTGTATAAGTTTCTCGTATCGGTAAGAAATTAACAGACTTGGTCAATCTATCAATAATTACCCAAATCGCATCTATGCCTTGAGAAACCTTGGGAAGACCAGTAACAAAATCCATGGTAATGTGCTCCTACTTCCATTCTAAAATTTCAAGTGGTTGCAATGGACCTTTTGGCACTTGATGCTCCGCCTTGACTCGTTGACAAGTTAGACACCTCGAGATAAACCCCGCCATCTCTCTCTTCATATTGCTCCACCAAAATGTATGTCGAAAATCACGATAAATTTTGGTACTCCCAGGATGGATTGCAAACGGTGTGTTGTGGGCCTCCATCATGATTTTATACTTCAAGTTGAATCGTTAGGAACACAAAGTCTGGATTTGACTCGAAGTATTCCTTCTTCATCGATTCTTGCTTCCGGAATAGCACCTTCTTGCACTTTCTTCTTCATACGCATTAGCTTCAGGTCTGTATCTTGAGCAACTTTAACTTTATCGATTAAAGTCAGTTCTACTCGTATATTTGCCATCATCACATGGGTCCCTGGAGTCTTTAACTCTATCTCCATCCTTTGTAAGTCATAAAAAATAGGCCTTTACATTGACAATATCACACTCGTACCTGCATATGATCTTCTACTCAATGTCTCAGCTACTACGTTCGCTTTTCTAAGAAGGTATTGAATGGTATGATCATAATCTTTCAATAGCTCAAGCCATCATCGTTGTCGCATGTTGAGCTCTTTTTGAGTGAAGAAATATTTGAGGCTTTTATGATCCGTATAGATCTCCACCTTCTCTCCATATAGGTAATGCCTCCAAATCTTAAGCGCAAAAACGACAGCTGCCAACTCTAGATCATGAGTAGGATAATTCCTCTCATATTCTTTGAGTTGTCATGAGGCATAGGCTATAACTTTCCCATGTTGCATGAGAACACATCCTAAACCTTTGCCTGAAGCATCACTGTAGATGACAAATCCCTCCGAACCAGATGGTATTTTTAGAACAGGTGCTGAAATGAATCTCCTCTTAAGTTCTTGAAAACTCTTCTCATTATCCTCGCTCCAATCGAATTTTGTATCTTTTCGAGTCAGCTGAGTTAATGGAGTAGCGATTCCAGAAAACCCTTCTACGAATCTCCGTTAATAACCAGCTAAGCCGAGAAAGCTACGTACTTCGGTCACTGACTTAGGTTTCTCCCAGCTTTGAATTGCTTCAATCTTTGTCGGGTTAACAGATATTCCATAATTTGATATCACGTGCCCAAGGAATACTACTTCCTCAAGCCAGAACTCGCATTTCTTCAACTTGGCATATAGTTTGTTTTCACGAAGCTTTTGAAGTATCAGTCTCAAGTGTTGCTCATGATCTTCACGGCTTTTGGAGTAAATGAGGATATCATCAATAAAGACGACCACAAAATGATCCAAATATTCCTTGAATACTCGGTTCATCATATCCATGAAGGCAGCATGAGCATTAGTCAATCCAAAAGACATGACTAGGAATTTGTAATGCCCGTTTCGAGTTCTGAAAGCAGTCTTTGGGATGTCATCGGTTTTAATCTTTAACTGATGATATCCGGAATGAAGATCGATCATTGAAAAGAATTTGGCGCCTTGCAACTGGTCAAACAGGTCATCAATATGAGTTAACGGGTACCTATTTTTGATGGTGACATGATTCAACTCCCGATAATCAATACAAAGTCGCATACTTCCATCTTTCTTCTTCACGAATAGAACGAGAGCACCCCAAGGAGACGTATTAGGACGAATGAAACCGATGTCTAACAATTAATGTAGTTGGGTTTTTAACTCCTGAAGTTCAATAGGAGCCATTCAATATGGGGCTTTGGAAATGGGTTTTGTACCGAATTCAAGGTCGATACAAAATTCAATTTCACGCTCTCGGGGTAGGCCAGGAAGTTCTTCAGGGAATACGACAGGAAATTTATTAACAATAGAAATATCATTCAAGATTGACGTATTTTTGTTTAAATTCGTGACATGAGCTAAGAAAGCTTGACATCCGTTTTTCAATAAACGAATAGCTTTATGGCTTGAGATGACAGTGATTGACTTTAATGGTTTGGTTGCTTGAATTCGCATAATAGGTTTGTTAGGAATATGAAAGCTAATAACCATATGAAAATAATCAATTTTAGCACGACGAGTAGTCAACCAATCAATTCCTAAAATCACATCGAATGCAAGTATTTTTAAAGAGATAAGATCGATAGGTAACGTGTAGTTACCGATTTGAATCAAACAAGACTTATAGATGTAATGAAGGTTTCTCCCAACGGAGTTTCAACAGATAAATCAAAGTCTAATTTTTCTAGAGTCAAATTTAAATGTTGAGCGCAAGTATGAGAAATAATAGAATGGGTAGAACCGGTATCAAATAAGGTATAGACTTCGCTAGAGTTTATGATTAGCTTACCCGTGATCACCTCGTTTAGATTCCTCGATTTTTGGGAGGTTACGACAAATGCTCTCCCTTGAACTACCAGTCTTGTCTTGTCTGGGACGGCCTTTGATGCCTCCATCCCAGCTGGACTTGACTTTGGTGCACGACAAAATTGGGCTAGGTGACCTTCTCTTCCATAATTGTAACATGCTTTGGACTGCTGTGTATAGTTTGGACAGATGTGTCCCTCCCCTCCACATTTGTAACATACTGACCCGTGATCGTTTCTTTCTTAACAAAAAAAGTCTTTGGTCGACGCGTCTTTCCATCATTATTGAATCTCCTCTTCTTGAAATTTCCACTTCTATTATCTTGGCCATGATTACCACCGAAGTAGTTACCATTTCTGGCATGTTGATTCCCTCCACGTTTTCTGTTACCGCTACGATGATTGCTACCACTGGTATTATCGACTTGCCGACTGCTCTCTCTTGGTTGGGTTAACTCATTATTACGCTCCAATAACTGAGCCCTATTTACAATATCTGAATACAAACACAGTTTGTGAGAAATGAGGTATTAAAGTATTTTGGGTCTCAAACCTCGTAAAAACATTCACATCATTCTCTCCTCATTATCAACCAAATGGGATGCGAACCAGGACAACTTGACAAACTTAGCCTCGTACTGCGACACGGTCACATTGTTTTGCTCCAACTAGATAAACTCCACCTCCTTCATGTGATGAATACTTTCGGGAAAGTACTTGTTGTTGAACTGTTCTTGGAACTTTTCCTAAGACCGGCAGGCTGAGTACGTTTTACTGATTCCCACCAGTAATCTGCCTCTCCTCTCAACATGAAGGTGGCAAAGGGAACCTTTTGCTCCTCGGAGCATCCCAAGACATCAAATATCTTGGTGATTTGCTTTATCCACGTCTCCGCCTTAAGTGGTTTTGGCTCTCCCAAAAACTCTGGTGGTCCCAGCTCCTTGAACTACTTAGCAGTGACCATCCAAGAGTTGTCAGTGTTTCTACCTGCATTTTGAACAGGAGCTGCTCTCGCCTGATGTTGCATGAATTGCATAAAGCCTCTGAACATCCCATCGTTCATCATTTGATCAGTGTTGTTGCTTACGTGAGGATTATTGTCTTCCTGTTGCACATTATCCTGGATATTGATCCTTGGTGACTCAATGGTCTCATGTGCTTCATTGCTTATCTCGATATTTTCATATGCCATTTTCAAACACTGCCATAAAACAAGGGTTAATTGACATGCCACAATTTATCCCTATACTCTGACCGACCAATTAAATACCAAATAAACTTAGGTAGGTCATACTAGCGAAGGAATTCCCCGTCCCTCCCCTCCTAGTTCTTGTCTCACATCTCAGTCAGGGATCATATCCCTAAGCTTTGATACCAACTGTGACGCCCCCAAAATAGGTATACTTCACCCATCTTGGGTTGCCAAATACATAGTACTGAATACAAATACAAACTTAATTATACAACATGAGCTGAGAGTTTTTACACAAATATTATCTTCTAGACAATATCCAAACTCAAATGGAGTCCTCATTACATTTATTGTCACACTATTTTATAGAATAGTGAGGATTACTATAACACCATCTCAGACCATCACTCCATTCCCCGACTAGTTCCGGCTACGTTCTCATTTCCTGAAGAGAACTATGGAAGTAAAAGGGTGAGCTCAACTATCTTAGTAAGAAATATTATGACTAAAATAATGCAGAATAAGTTATCATTAGCCTTCAACAATGTTAAACTGATAAAATATAATAGACAACAAGTTTAACTGCAGCGGAACAAGCAATCCATTAGAAGAGTCAAGTAGAGCATGGTATCTACTATCTTCTATGATTTAAAAAGTTAATCATTAACTTTATCATTGAGACTCAGCTTATTAAATAAACCACATCATCGTATCATCCCTGCACTATGGGCCAATGATATTCATTAGTATCATGTCCACAAATTATTCCTGCATTACGGGCCAAGAATATTCGTGTAATCATCAATGGTCATGATCATACCGATTTATCCCTAGTCATAATCATACCAATCAACGGTCCATCTATGCACGTAAGCCAAAGATGACTTTCATCATAATATAAGCATGAGGATGATGACAATGATATAAGAATTCAATTAAACGAAAGCAAATGATAAAATTTTAAGGATTTATAATTTAATTTATCCAGAATTCAATAGTGTCCAAATTGTCAACATGATACTGCTTTGCGGAGTAAAATTCAAGAATAATATCCATGTATCAAAAATAATTTGGACAAAAGAAATAAATTTTTTGGTGAATAATACCCCGTGAATAGTACCTTATGAATAGTACTTCGGGAATAGTACCCCGTGAATAGTATCCCGACATTAAAAGTGCCCCGAATACCCTAGTGAACAATATTTTAGTGAATAGTAACTGGGTAAATAGTAACTTATGAATAGTGACTCGTGAATAGTACCCGACATGAAAGTGCCCCGAATACCCGAGCGAATAATATTCTAGTGAATAGTAACTGGGTGAATAGTAATCCGTGAATAGTAACCCGGGTGAAAATATTGATATTTAATAAGAAATTCCAGATCAATATTTCAATTAAACGATACTGGATAAAGCGCAATATTCCACTAATTTCAAGGATTATAGAAGCATTACTTACCATAGTAAGTTTAGATTTAAGAATATGAAAAGAAATAACATACGAAACTGAAAATGAATTTTCACCTGTCATACGGTACGTAATTCGCGTAGACAGATTATTCCGACATATTAAAGGATGAATACAAATAATAGTATTCCTTATGAATACTAAATAAATAATACCCCTTACCTTAGTAGAAGACTGGATACTGCAATAGTGAAGTAGCAGAATACTCTTCTTCTTGCTCTCTATTGTTTCTCTCTCTATAGTGTCTCTTGTGAATCTCAGTGAATTGGTGAGAATGAAAGAAGAATTAAGATTATATTTATAGAAGAATGGACTAAATAGTAACTGATCCATGAACGGTCCAGATTGATTTACTATTAGAACGGATAGTTCATATTGATTACTATTAAAACCACAACCGACGGTGCAAATTGATTTACTTTTAAAACCACCACCGACGGTCCAGATTAATTTACTATTAAAACCACCACCGATGGTCAAGATTGATTTACTATTAAAACCACCATCAATAGTCCAGATTGATTTACTATTACAACCACTATCAATGGTCCAGATTGATTAACTATTAAAACCACTATCAATGGTCCGGATTGGTTATCTATTAAAACCACCATCGACGGTCCATAAAATTAGTAAATTTTCCCATGGAATATTAAGTCAAACTTATAACAACCGCCTCATAACAATCCCTATAATTATATCAAAAATTGAATAAATATTTACCACAAATTATTTATTCTTTAATAAACACATTTTTAATCTATTAACAATTATTCATCATTAATATTATAACTCACAATATTTAACAACCAGATCATTTCGAGGAAAGAGGGGGCTTTTCGATAAGAATTTCTCCTTATTGACGCGCAATTAGGTGACCAAACCTCTCCTCGACAGAACTTTCTAGACATCGTCAATATTGCAAATAATAATATGAATACCTTTTTCGTCTCAATTATTGATTTAATAATATAAAATATTAATATTGTGTCAATAATTGAATCAATAATATGAGAGATATTATGTAGCAATTACTATAGCAATAATTAAGTATAACTGAGTTACTTCTCACGTAAGCATTAATAATCAATACTGTGTGCTACTATGCAACCACACGTATTACTGTACTTTTACCACCAGGTAGTTCAACAATTTAAATGTAAAACTTTCACTGTTATTTTATAAAAAGATATTTCTGTCGTTTTCTAACTACGATAATACTTCTATTGTGGGGTCCACCAATGATTGTGCCGTCGTATGAATATTTTCCGACTAATCGAATATTCTCTAACACAATGAATATTTTATATCAACTTGTTTACTTTGCAAAATTTTCAAATATTACCCACAACTATAACATTATATCATATCCACACTATAATATTCAAAAATATATTTCGAGAAAAATTATTCTTTATTCAAAAAAGTTGGGGTCTTACATCAAACCTTCGAAGCTTTACCCCCTTGTTATAGTGCTTAGCTACACGACGCTGATAAGCCGCTAACTTTATCAAAGCTGCCTCTCTGACTTCTTCCAGTAAGTCCATGTTGACTTTTAGCCCTTCATCATTGTATATCTCTTTAAACTGACTAACCCGAAGACTTGTAGACTGTTGGGTAAAATCTAATTACGCACAACACGCAAGTATACGTGGTCAACAAGTAATAAAGTGATAAGTTGAGTATCGTTCCCACAGAGAATTATTTAATAAGAATTACCAATTACTAACCTATGACCAATTTAATCTTATTTAAACAAATGATTTAATAATTTAATTTAAAATAACTAAATAAACTATTACTAACTATCCCTGAAATGAAACAAGATATTTAAGAGTTGAGATTACAATTTCACTTATTGTTTCATTTAAATCACCACAGTTCCTGTTAAATCAAATTATTTATACTGGATTGTTAATCAAGAACACGAAAGTAAAATATGGCCATCTCTCAATGCACCATACTCATATCAAATCAAATCCACAGATGATAGAATCAATTTGAACACCCTAATTAACTAATCGACTATATCTCTATGTGAATTACAATTAAAAAGAGTTTAAGTTCAAGTTCTTATTAGACTACATATGGCTTAAAGGTATATCTCTATCTTAAACACGAATCATGAATTCCATCTATGCAGAAATCACAAACACATGCTATCATGATCAGATTTAAATCTATACTTCATCTCTCGAGTTCATATAGATTATCATGGTAATTGTTAGCTAGGCAATTAAGCAATTCATTACAAATCATAATAGACAATCCAAATATAGCTAATAAGACTAAGAAAGAAGCATATCAAAGTAAACTACACAATAAGATCCATAGTAATCTCAAAATAGAGTTTAATTCATAAACGAACTAGAATCCATCATCCACAATTGATTAAGAATTAAAAAGATACAAATAGATAAGAAAAGAAATTAGAATTGAGATAAACAAATATGCATTCTCTTGCTTCCAATCTGATTCTCCAATGATAATCATTAGCTTCAATCTTCAATTCTAATCTAATCTAGGGTTCCTAATCTAAGAAAGAAAGTAAAAAATAAGATAATAGAAATCTATCCCAAGAGGGATATAATTGGAGTCTTAGAACTAGCCTTCTAATCCAAGTTAAACTCAAGTATTCATATTTCTAATGGACACCCTAACAAGTTAGGCAACTAAGAATCCTATTCTAGCTCAAATTGGACATCAAATAACCCAATTTAACTCTTTTCCCGCCGCCAAGCGCGCCCCGCGCTGTCCCGAAGTCATTTTGGGCGCGCCCCGCGCTACAGTGACAGAGTTTCTGGTGGCCTAGCATGCCCCGCGCTGTTCGTAGCTCATTTATAGCGCGGCCCGCGCTACTCTGTTTTCTGATGCGACGTCCTTTGGTAAACCAGGCATAAATTTTGATCCGCTAGGAGTTACGGGACGTGCCACCTATCAAATCAAAGATATCGACGAGAGCTATAACTTTCATTCTTTGAGGATTGACAAATACGAATTGGATCAAGGTGGAAATCTGGCTTGAAGTAGTTGTTGTGTAAATGACAAACATGACACCTCTTAGCTTTGATCTTCGTTGATAAAAAGGTCATAACTCTCGCATCCGAACTCCGATTGGGATGATTCAAGATGTTCCGGAAAGCTAAGAGGTAGAGATACTATAAAATCCAAGTTCCAAGCCAAGAACATGCATCCAACTTTGTGTTAAAAGTCCTTCAATATTCCCTTCTTACATTTGCTTGCGTATTTTAGTCCAAAATATGTCCGAATTTCTTTTCCTTGCTTCTTCATGCCAATGTCGTGTCATAGCCTACAAAATAACATAAAATGTATGAAAAGTAACTAAGAAGCATGAATATAAGAAACTAATTCAAGTAACAGATACCGGATAAGTAGATATAAAATCTACTTATCAAATACCCTCAAACTTAAACCCTTGCTTGTCCTCAAGCAAAAACATAAAACAACAATGCTATACAATGCAACTAATCTACATGCCTAAAAATCCAGCAGTAATGACAGAAACAAGTCTATTCAATCGGCCTTAGAGAACTCAAGTAAACATGATAAAACATCATATCAAAACAAATCATTAACTTCCCAATCAATCATCAAATCTTAGACTGTTATAACTAATATAGTGCGTGTGTGCTCCACAACAATGTTAACTGATATAAAATCAAATTTAACACATAATAAGTCTCTTTGAAGGCATCATACAGTGTAAACTCAAGAAATCCAAAAACAAGCTAAATCCAACTAAAATTAAACAATTATTAATATCGAGGGTCAACATGGGATACTTATGCTTCATTTTTCATCTACGGGGGCTTTTTTCTCTTATTTTCCGTTTTATTCATTTTTTTTTCTTTTGGTTTATATACACATATCTATGCAATGTCTTATTCCCTTAGGCTTTTCAATGCAACCTTAATGAGCTTTCGACCAATGACTCCCAGACCATTAAGACCTTAGGGCGCTAGGTGTAAAGACAATCTCCTCATGCTTACTTACTCAAGTAACAAAGGCCACAAAACTAGACAAGCACACCACGGTGTTTATTCATACTTTTTGTATTTTTTTTCTATTTTTTTTTCTTTTTTATAATTTATATACCCCAAATATTTCCCCAAACTTAGGTTCTTGTCTAACTTTAGTCATGACTATTTATTCTTGTCATTCTTTCATTCAAACTAGCATTATCCTTTAGAGTCTCATTATGTATCAATTTAAACTCAATCAATCAACAAGTTGTTTTTATTGTGTTATCCTTATTATACTAGTTTCTAACAGAAAAAGATTAAATTCATAACAAGAAATCACATCAAAGCTTTAATAGTCAGTATTATACTTGTCTACCCAATTTCAGTCTCATCATTGGCCAAAATAAACTTTAAATATCAAACAGTTGGGCTCATGCAAGATGTACTAAATGCTATATAAACATGTAAATTTTTTTTATTTTCAAGAAACTGAATGCAAAAACTAAATGTAACTATATGACCTACAATGTAAACTAAATGTAACTATATGACCTATAATGTAAATAACTAACTATATGTAATATGACACTAAAATGCCCCCAAACTTAAAACAGACATTGTCCTCAATGGCTAAGATAGGAAAAATTAAAAGAGAGGACTTCCCTAAAAATACAGCATGTTCCTCCTTGTCTGCTAAGTCTGAAGAATAGGCCAGACACATTGGAATAAATCAGGAACCATACTTGAGTTGGACTTGACTAACATTGGAAATAAACCACTTTTAACGCCTGAGATTTCCGAGCGACGCTACTCTATTTTCTGCTGCGATGTCCTTTGGTAAAATAGGCATAAATTTTGATCCGCTAGGAGTTACGGGACGTGCCACCTATCAAATCGAAGATATCGACGAGATCTATAACATTCATTCTTTGAGGATTGACAAATGCGAATTGGATCAAGGCGGAAATCTGGCTTGAAGTAGATGCTGTGTAAATGGCAAACATGACACCTCTTAGCTTTGATCTTCGTTGATAAAAAGGTCATAACTCTCGCATCCGAACTCCGATTGGGATGATTCAAGATGTTCCAGAAAGATAAGAGGTAGAGCTACCATAAAATCCAAGTTCCAAGCCAAGAACGTGCATCCAACTTGGTGTTAAAAGTCCTTTAATATTCCCTTCTTGCATTTACTTGCGTATTTTAGTCCAAAAGATGTCCGAATTGTTTTTCCTTGCTTCTTCATGCCAATGTCGTGTCATAGCCTATAAAATAACATAAAATGTATTAAAAGTAACTAAGAAGCATGAATATAAGCAACTAATTCAAGTAACATATATCGGATAAGTAGATATAAAATCTACTTATCATAGACCCAATCTCAACAGGGACTAAGGCATCAGTACCATAAGCCAACCTGAAAGGTGAATCTTCCATTGTAGTCCTCGTAGTCGTTCGGTAAGCCCATAATACACTAAGCAGCTCTTCTAGCCATCTCCACTTCGCCTCATCAGGTCTACACTTGATTCCATTGAAGAGCGTTCTATTGGTTACTTCAACCTGCCTGTTAGACTGTGGATGAGCTACCGAAGTCCTTCTGTGTTGGTTCCCCAGTTTCTTCAAGAATTCTTCAAACTTTGATCCCACAAACTGGCGTCCGTTGTTTGATATTACCACCTTCGAATTTCGAAATGAAACACTATAGATTCCTTTAAAAACTTTAAGCACTCCTGTTCTGTTATCAATTTAAGTGGCTTCGCTTCAACCCATTTGGTCATATAATCAATTGATACTATAACAAAACTGACATGACCTTTAGCTTTTTCAGCAATGGACCTAGTATATCTACCCCCTAGACAGCAAAAGGTATAGGAGATAAAATCGAGTATAGTTCTTCTGGTGGCTGGTATGGGATCAGACTGTTCAGCTGGTGTTGTGTAAAATCTAATTAAGCACAACACGCAAGTATACGTGGTCAACAAGTAATATAATAGTAAGTAGAGTATCTTTCTCACAGAGAAAACTTAGTAAGAATTTAACTTCACAATTATTAGTTTCTTATAAATCCTAATTTTATTAAACTATCCAAATCAATGAGTAAAATTATAAAAACTAAATTATTAATAAATATATGATCACAAACCAATCACAAATCTTAAAAACTGAAATTCAAACAATTATTGGAGAATTAGGCTTACGACTTCACCCTAAGCTTCACTCTGATTTTTACACCTTTATTTCAGTTCAATTCACTATCCCATTTTATTAATCAAGAACACGTATGTAGCACTAGCCACCTCTGTGGAGACCCCAAATCCGGATACTTGAAACCCGAACTCGGTTCTCCACGATACCATTTCTTTAAGCTGAATAATACTAAATAATAATATAATTCGAACTTAATTTACATACATCAAAGTTTACTTTCCCAGGTACGTGACCTTCAAATACATTCCTTACAATACCTGACAATAGATTCCATTATCTTACTAACTATAACCATTAACTCATACTAAATCTCATTCAATAGCTTTTTCTTTTCCCTTGTTTCGTCCTCGAGCCTTCGTGTCGATCGACGTGAATCGAAAAACATTTAGTTTAAGCAAGGATGAGCATTTGAGTGCCCAACAAGTAATAGCAATTATATATATAAGCTAAAAGAATATAAGTATTCTCTTTACATAACACTTCTACAAACTAATCTAAAGTTGTGAAGTAATCAGACCGATAAAAATTCACATAACAACTCTCTTTCAATTTCTTGAAATTAGGCTCCATCCATGAATAGGGTTTAAGAAACATACTATGAACATGGTTTTTCATTTTTGAAAAGGTTTAGCAGAAATTCATCCGCAAACCGCTTCTAGCTTACTGGGCACGGAGGGTGATCAACCCCATTGTACCTCAGATTGATCAATACTACATAACTTGAACTAAATTCATCGCTTTCACTCTCATTCGCCTCGGCAAAAAAAAATCTTCCCATATAGGGATGTTCATACATGCCTCGGTTCCAAACCCAAGGTTTTAATCTTGCTCAACAATAATATGTAATTCAATATATATATATACGGGTAATTGACAAAGGTGTATCAACATGTGAATAAATGTCATGATTATCCAAGTGGGGACACTTGTATAACCATTTAGAAATCAACTTAATGTAATATATATCCGAGCTAACATGTTGATAATCAAAGCGCATATAACTGTACAGAATAGAATAATTCAAACTTCTTACTCATGTCCATTGCATAAAAAGAAATGCAAAGGTAAGATATTTTTGATTTTCGATTACAAATCTCAACTTAGGTTTTATCTCTTTATCACAACCTATCAATAATCGATCATTCGCTCGATTAGAACAATATATCATAACACATATACATCGTTTATTACAATCAAAGACATAGTCTAATCACGCCATCACATAATCGCGCATGATCATACTTTTAGTTCATATTCTATACTTGAAATATTTTTATACATTTTTCAAATATCTCATCCATATTCTTACAAGAGCCTTTTCTTTCTTTTTTTTATAAGGTTCCGACATTTGTTTGCCTGCATCGGCAAACTTTATCGGGTAAATACTAAGTCTAAGACTCTTATTCTATACCTCAACATCTCGAAAATATCGGACATTTTATTTTTTAATCATTTTCGAAATTTTCGGAAATTGAAAATTTTAAAATAATTCAAATCTGTAACTAAAGGGCTTATAGTGATATAACTGTTACTATAGGTGTTCTTCTTCAAATTCAGAACTTCATAATCGGTTCTCAAGTCAGCTAGTTTGGCTATAACTTTCAAACATCTAATCATAATTAAATGATTTAAACATTAAACAATTCCATTATCATTAATAATTAATTTATATTAAACTATTAATGAAACCATTGCCAAAAATATAAAAGTTATTTATAATAACTCAAACTATTTTTAAAACATTTATATAATACCTTTAAATGATTTTTAAAATAATTAAAATTATTTTAAATAATTACCATTAATATTTAAATATTAATGTACTATTTATCCAAATATTAAAAGTCATTAATTATAACTTAAAATATTTTTAAATCCTTAATATCCTCTTTAAATGATTTTAAAATAAATAAAACCATTTTTAAACTATTTATTTAATA
The DNA here is from genome assembly GCA_020205605.1 of Panax ginseng. NCBI lineage: Eukaryota > Viridiplantae > Streptophyta > Magnoliopsida > Apiales > Araliaceae > Panax > Panax ginseng. The sequence goes on from CM035149.1 coordinate 34,688,973, forward strand.
TAAATATTAAATAAACTTAATATCACAAATCATTAACTAAATATCATTAATATATAATTATTAATGAAATTATCTTCTAAATATTAAAAGTTATATTTTATAACTCAAAATATCTTTAAATACTTTATTTTTATATAAAATGATTTTTAAAATATTAAAATCATTTTTAAACTAATTATTTAATATAATCAATAAATAACTTTAATATCATTAATATTAATTAATTAATGAAATTCATCACAAAATATTAAAAGTCATGGAAAATAACTTAAAATATTTTTTATACCATAATATAATTTTTCATGATTTTTCATGAATTAAAACTATTTTTAAATAATTTATTTAATATTATAATTAAATAAATAAATACTTTTTTTTATATTCCAAAAATATTAAATATTTATGAAATATACTCAAAATAATTAAAAACTATTTTTCTGACTTTAAAATAATTTTTTAGAATTTAATAAGTATTTTTAATAATTAAAATCTAATTTTTCTAATTTTTAAATCATTTTCAAAAATTACGTAAATTAAAATAAATAGAATCCGTCGCTAAAGTCTTTAGCTTATGACAACTCGTCGCTATAGGTGTTCTTCATCTCAAGAACACCGACAAGAGCGATTTCAAGGTGCCTAGTTTGACCATGAATAATTCTCAATCCATTACGTTTAAAATCTAATACTTGGATATTGTAGTACTCATGAATACTACTTCACAATTACCAAGAAACATCATGACTAAAAACAACATCGATCCGGGAGAAATCACCATCAAAGTAGCTACCAAAGCTGTTCTTCACGAAGAATAGTTCGAGATGCCTACTTTGTACCTCTATAACTCGATGATCGTGCAACTTTTACATGATCTATCAGTTCCAGTGTGTAACAACATGTAGGACTACAACTCTAACACTTAAAATCATCATAACAACAATAAATCTATCATTTAAAGTATGGTCAGACCTTATCAAAAAAACAACACTTAGAAAATTCTGGGCTGCCAAGAAATTGTCTGGTCAATGCTGGTCAATGGACTTTGACCTTCAATAACGTTTATTCCAAAATAGATATCGACCTGATTAGTTTTGGAACTTAAATTCCACATAACATACTACACATATCAACTTTTAGAACACAAAACACATTAAAGATAACGGAGATATAATTCGACATTTTCCAAAAAATATTTTCGGACACTTAGAATATTTTCTCGGTTTAAAGAACAAATGATCAATGCTTGGCCAACCCACTTTGACCGCTTATAACTCCCGATCTATAATAGATATGAACTTGATTTTTTTCGAATATTAAAGACTACATATCGGGCTACATATAACAACTTTTAAACAACAAAACTCATGATCGACCAAAGAGTTATAAGCCCCGACATTTGATAAAAAATCACGTAATCTTTTTTTCCAACTTGCTCAAATCTTCAAATTGCGTGCACTTTGATGTTATGGGTTCATGATTTATCAACCCGTAACATTAATAGACTCCCTATTACACAACTTTAAACAATCAATTGCATCAATTAACATCGAATCAAGGATTTCTAGAATTTAGGGTTTCTACCTTTTCAAGCTTGATTTTTGATTTCGACTTTTGATGCTTCGATTTGTTATGATTGATAGTGGACTGTATTAAGGGACTGATATGCTACAATAATTCGTAGGTTTTAGAGAGAGAAGCTTAAGGATGAGAGTTGGATGAATTTTAGTGTACAAAATATATTATCTCTCTCCAATCTATATATAAACCAAGTTAGATGCATTGGATGCTACTTAATGGTTGATTGAATCTTCATAATTGAGTCTGGGATGCTCAATTGGTAGGGTAGGGATGTTGGCCATGATTTTTGGCAAGATTCCATCAACAATGTAATTAATAATACACTAATAAACCAAAAAGGGTAATTTGGTAATTTCGCATATAATTTCATGGGCATTTTTGTACATAGCAATTAAATGTAATATTTAACCATTAGATTATAATTCTTACCATTTACCAATTAATTTCTATCCTTTGGTAAATTAAAACATTTATACAATAACATCGTAATTAAACCCGTTAATTTAAATTAGGTTTTCTATATAAAAAAATTAGGGTTCTATAATTAGGGTTTCTTAACGCCATCAATTAGGGTTTCTAATTGACCATTAGGGTTCTCTAATTATCTCGTGTGTGTTCTAAACACGCCATTACGATCTCTAACTTCAATCGATTAGGGTTATAATAATTTGGGTTTGTCCTAATTATCGCTAGTAAAAAAAAATAGTAATTAGGGTTTGTCCTAATTATCGACATTCTTGTACACAAAGAACTTCATATACACAAATACTACTCACCATATCTCATAATTGAGTTTAATAATTAGGGTTTCACAAAGACGGTAATATGTTATGACCTAATTGATCATCATTGCTTCAATATTATCTCTGTTCACATATATACAAAGATATAATTATTGTAATCAGAAAATCATTATAACAATAATATAATATTATTATTCTCATCTCTTGATCACAATCCCAATTCAGGTTTGGATCTCATATCCGACTTCTTTCTTACACAACATCAAGAATCAAGTTAAAATAGTTAACTTAATTATTCTAAACAAATCATATAATAAAATATTTATTATATAATTCCAATTATCACTTCATATATTATTTCCAATCATGTTTTCATGGAAAATAATTAATAAAAAACATTTCTATTGCATAAATTAATTACCATAAAAATATAATTTGTAGTAATTAATTATTCCAAAATTATTTCTAATTTTTCAAGTAATAAATATATTCGCATTTATCGCTCACATTACTAGACACTTATTTCTCATTAAATAAATAAAAAAAAAAATTTATAATGCAAAATTTCTTAATTATTTTTATAGAGAATATAAGTCATCACATTCACCTCCTTATAAGGATTCCGCCCCGAAATCACCGCTTTAAAACTCATACGTAGAAGGGTACATAGCATATAATCATCAGACGTAGATCTCGATCATACTTGATCGAATCGATCTTTAACTATTCTCCATAACGCTTGTCTATTCGATAAATGTAAATTTGATTTCTAAAAGAACTCAAATTCTTCCTCAAAATTTCTTTAATAAAGAAATCTACTATATATATATATATGTGGAAAATCATATAAGACACATAAGTTATTCAAATAGCACTGGAGTTCGCTTCCCACCGCCACCGTATCCTCGGACCGTATGTTGTAGACTCGCAGCTTGGGTTGTTTGTTGAAATTGTTTTCGTTGTCGCCTATATCTTGTTGTCATTTCTCGATTCGCATTCCTTATCTCACTTCTCCTTCTTGAATAATCTTTCACCTTATACTCCATTGATTCACAAATAAAACATTCGCTATACATTCTTGAATTGGGACAATTGGAAGAGATATGTCTCTTCCGCCCACAAACTTTCTCTTTATCTCATTTCCTTTTATCGATAGGTGATAAAAGTTATCTTTTGCCCTTTCCGTTATCCTAACTATCATAAACGCTTCTACTCGAGTCACTTAATCCTCTATACCCTAGCAATAAGATTGCTTTAAAGTCTTTGGCGCTCGACGCTTGATTATCCGGTTGATCTTCCGCTATTTGGTTTTCGTTTTCGTCTCTGTGACATAATCATAAATTATCCTTCATTTCTTACATTCTAAGCCTCATCAGATAACGCTCGACATATAACACAAAATTTTCTACTCAAATAATCATGTATTCCAAAATATTAAATTTTGAAACTTGGTTTACTATATTAACCAATATTCAGATAAATATCTGCTACCTTTATAAAAACTTACTTCATTAATCCAACTTGTGACACTCATGGTACTTCCAACCATAGCACCTCACAGTAATAGAACTTAACATACCATAGCACATATTGCTTTAAACATCAGCTATCCCTTTGTGACTCAAAAGTTGGGATTTATAAACTTGATCAACACAAAGGTTGAAATATAGTTCATTACTTATCACACATAACCCATACTACTTATCTACCAAGCCTTTTTTTTTCTTGGACATTCATTCGCTCGATGTCCTTCCATTCCACAATTAAAACATCCACCTTGCTTATAGTTGGGGCCACGAGGAGAGGTATGTCCTCACAAACCCATAAATATAACATATCTTCTTCCTTTCTTCTTATCAGTTTTCCTAAGTCGATCTTCTATCTATCTTTTTTCCTTACCTCTCTGAGTCGCATACATGATGTGTTGCTTGAGGCTCCCATCCGTCAATTTGGATTTTGAGCTTATCTTGCTCTTCCATTGTTTCTTTTAATACTTTTCGCAGCTTGAATATTAAGCAACTTTTCTATCTCCCACAACCTTTCTAGTGAAGAAACCTTGTTCTCCAGATCTCAGACTTTCGTTGATGCTTGAGCAGCCTTCAACTTTAGTGTCCGAATCACTATCCGTCAAATCCACCATTTCGGATCCGATACTACGCTTTCCACTATAGCCACCTCGTCCGATTTGGGTTCTTGGTAAGCTTCTATTTCAAATTGCCGTGGCCTCGATATTAGCTCTGGGGTATGGATCCGATCCTTCTTATTCCACATATCTTTTCCACCGCACATCTACATACATAAGTTACCCCGATTAGCATGTAGTATATATATACAAAGAATCAAGAGTTCTATATACGTTGTCTCTTATTTTGTTTGACGAGAATTTATTCAATCCATCTCTATAAACACATCAACGCCTATCTTTTCTCGCCGAAAGGCGCTCCATCCACTCGCATCGAATCGCATAAAGGCGATGTCTAAAGCCCCGCTCCAAGGTATATATCCCGGTGTCTTTGGCTTCTATCTCAACCTTCAATTGTCCTATCTCAGATCTCTCTCTCGCCTCCAACCTCCTCAGAACTCTCGGCTTAATTCTATCATGTTCGGTGTGAATGCCGCCTTTGTATCGCCGTTCGAAACTGGAGAGTACGATTCTGTGCCTCCACTTGCTCAGCTCTAACCTTTAAGTCTTCGTTCCTAACTATCAAATCTCTAATCATCTCACTTTCTGTGTACTCCTCGCTAGAGTCCATCATCTCTTGGGGTCAAGGAATTACTATCTTGACTTTCGTCATCCATCCTATGACCACAATAAACGAGACAACATTAGTACTGAAATAAAATATGTTCATCGATAAAATGAAGTAATATTTTATTTAGTACCACTTGATGAATCTTCTCAACTCATCATCTATCTAACATATCCTATAATTCTTCACCAGAGTACTTCATCTCATGGTTCACTTAATATCTATCTTAACTTTCGTTCTCCATTCTACTAAGGTTATAACCTAGGTTTCAGATTCCTAAAGTTTATAACCTACATCTTTGATACCAACCCGTATGACCCCAAATCTGGATACTTGAAACCCGAACTCTGTTCTCCACGATACCATTTCTTTTTGTCGAAATAATACTAAATAATAATATAATTCAACTTAATTTACATACATCAAAGTTTACTTTCCTGTGCGTGACCTTCAAATACATTCCTTACAATACCGACAATAGATTCCATTGTCTTACTAACTATAACCATTAACTCATACTAAATCTCATTCGAATAGCTTTTCTTTTCCTTGTTTCGTGCTCGAGCCTTCAGTCGATCGACGAATCGAAAAACATTTAGTTTAAGCAAGGATGAGCATTTGAGTGCCCAACAAGTAATAGCAATTATATATATAAGTCGAAAGAATATAAGTATTCTCTTTACATAACACTTCTACAACGAATCAAAAGTTGTGAAGTAATCAGATCGATAAAAAATTCACATAACAACTCTCTTTCAATTTCTTGAAATTAGGCTCCACCCATGAATAGGGTTTAAGAAACATACTATGAACATGGTTTTTCATTTTTTGAAAAGGTTTAGCAGTAAATTCATCCAGAAACCGCTTCTAGCTTACTTGCACGGAGGGTGATCAAATTTCATCAGACATTCTCTGTATTGATCAAAACTACATAACTTGAACGTAAATTCATCGCCACTCTATCCGCCTTTTGGGCGCAAAAATCTTCCCATATAGGGATGTTCATACATGCCCGGGTTCAAAACCGAAGGTTTTAATCTTGCTCAACAATAATATGTAATTCAACATATATATATACGGGTAATTGACAAAGGTGTATCAACATGTGAATAAATGCCATGATTATCCAAGTGGGGACACTTGTATAACCATTTAGAAATCAACTTAATGTAATATATATCCGAGCTAACATGTTGATAATCAAAGCGCATATAATCTATACAGAATAGAATAATTTCAAACTTCTTACTCATGTCCATTGCATAAAAGAAATGCAAAGGTAAGACTTGCACCGATTTGGTCGATTACAAATCTCAACTTAGGTTTTATCTCTTTATCACAACCTATTAAGAATCGATCATTCGTTCGATTAGAACAATATATCATAACACATATAGTATCGCCTTATTACAACAAAGACATAGTCTAATCACGCCATCACATAATCGCAGTTGATCATACTTTTAGTTTATATTCTATACTTGAAATATTTTTATACATTTTTCAAATATCTCATCCATGTTCTTACAAAGAGCCTTTTTCTTTCTTTTTATAAGGTTCGACATTTGTTTGCTGCATCGACAAAGCTTTATTCTGTAAATACTAAGTCTAAGACTCTTATTCTATACCTCAACATCTCGTAAATATTAGACATTTTATTTTTTAATCATTTTCAAAATTTTTTAAATTGAAAAATTTAAAATAATTCAAATCAGAATTAAAGGGCTTATAGTGATGATATAAATGTTATTATAAGTGTTCTTCAAAACTTCATAACTTCATAATCGGTTCTCAAGTCACCTAATTTGGTTGATTATAACTTTCAAACATCTAATCATAATTAAATGATTTAAACATTAAACAATTCCATTATCATTAATAATTAATTTATATTAAACTATTAATGAAACCATTGCACAAAATATAAAAGTTATTTATAATAACTCAAACTATTTTTAAAACATTTATAATAACCTTTAAATGATTTTTAAAATAATTAAAATTATTTTTAAATAATTACCATTAATATTTAAATATTAATGTACTATTTATCCAAATATTAAAAGTCATTAATTATAACTTAAAATATTTTTAAATCCTTAATATCCTCTTTAAATGATTTTTAAATAAATAAAACTATTTTTAAACTATTTATTTAATATAAATATTAAATAAACTTAATATCACAAATCATTAACTAAATATCATTAATATATAATTATTAATGAAATTATCTTCTAAATATTAAAAGTTATATTTTATAACTCAAAATATTTTTAAATACTTTATTTTTATTTAAAATGATTTTTAAAATATTAAAATCATTTTTAAACTAATTATTTAATATAATCAATAAATAACTTTAATATCATTAATATTAATTAATTAATGAAATTCATCATAAAATATTAAAAGTCATGGAAAATAACTTAAAATATTTTTTTATACCATAATATAATTTTTCATGATTTTTCATGAATTAAAACTATTTTTAAATAATTTATTTAATATTATAATTAAATAAATAAATATTTTTTATATTCCAAAAATATTAAATATTTATGAAATATACTCAAAATAATTAAAAACTATTTTTCTGGACTTTAAAATAATTTTTAGAATTTATTAAGTATTTTTAATAATTAAAATCTAATTTTTCTAATTTTTAAATCATTTTCGTAAATTACGTAAATTAAAATAAATAAAATCCGTCGCTAAAGTCTTTAATGATGTAAACCGTCGCTATAGGTGTTCTTCATCTCAAGAACATCGTCGAGAGACAGCTTCAAGGGCCTACTTTTGACCATGAATAATTTTCAATCCATTAACGAATCTGGAAATCTAATATTTGGATATTGTAGTAGGAAATGTAATACTACACAATTACCAAGAAACATCATGACTAAAAAACATCGATCCGGGAGAAATCACCATCAAAGTAGCTACCAAAGTCGTTTCTTCGTGAAGAATAGTTCGAGATGCCTACTTTGTACCTCTATAACTTGATGATCGTGCAACTTTTACATGATCTATCAGTTCCAGTGTGTAGACAACATGTAGGACTACAACTCTAACACTTAAAATCATCATAACAACAATAAATCTAGCATTTAAAGTATGGTCAGACCTTATCAAAAAAACAACACTTAGAAAATTCTGGGCTGCCCAGAAATTGTCTGGTCAATGCTGGTCAATGGACTTTGACCTTCAATAACGTTTATTCCAAAATAGATATCGACCTGATTAGTTTTGGAACTTAAATTCCACATAACATACTACACATATCAACTTTTAGAACACAAAACACATTAAAGATAACGGAGATATAAGGCCTGACATTTTCCAAAAAATATTTTTCGGACACTTAGAATATTTTCTCGGTTTAAAGAACAGCCGGTCAATGCCGGTCAACCCACTTTGACCACTTATAACTCCCGATCTATAATAGATATGAACTTGATTATTTTGAATATTAAAGACTACATATCGTGCTACATATAACAACTTTTAAACAACAAAACTCATGATCGACCAAAGAGTTATAAGCCCGACATTTGATAAAAAATCACGTAATCTTTTTTTCCAACTTGCTCAAATCTTCAAATTCATGCACTTTGATGTTATGGGTTCATGATTTATCAACCCGTAACATTAATAGACTCCCTATTACACAACTTTAAACAATCAATTGCATCAATTAACATCGAATCAAGGATTTCTAGAATTAGGGTTTCTACCTTTTCAAGCTTCGATTTTTGATTTCTGACTTCTTGATGCTTCTGATTTGTTATGATTGATAGTGGGACTGTATTAAGGGACTGATATGCTACAATAATTCGTAGGTTTTAGAGAGAGAAGCTTAAGGATGAGAGTTGGATGAATTTTAGTGTACAAAATATATTATCTCTCTCCAATCTATATATAAACCAAGTTAGATGCATTGGATGCTACTTAATGGTTGATTGAATCTTCATAATTGAGTCTGGGATGCTCAATTGGTAGGGTAGGGATGTTGGCCATGATTTTTGGCAAGATTCCATCAACAATGTAATTAATAATACACTAATAAACCAAAAGGGTAATTTGGTAATTTCAGCATATAATTTCATGGGCATTTTTTGTACATAGCAATTAAATGTAATATTTAACCATTAGATTATAATTTTTACCATTTACCAATTAATTTCTATCCTTTGGTAAATTAAAACATTTATACAATAACATCGTAATTAAACCCGGTAATTTAAATTAGGTTTTCTATAGAAAAATTAGGGTTCTATAATTAGGGTTTCTTAACGCCATCAATTAGGGTTTCTAATTGACCATTAGGGTTCTCTAATTATCTCGTGTATGTTCTAACACGCTCATTACGATCTCTAACTTCAATCGATTAGGTTATAATAATTTGGGTTTGTCCTAATTATCGTTGTAAAAAAAATAGTAATTAGGGTTTGTCCTAATTACATCACATTCTTGTACACAAGAACTTCATATATACAAATACTACTCACCATATCTCATAATTGAGTTTAATAATTAGGGTTTCACAGCACGGTAATATGTTATGACCTAATTGACCGTCATTGCTCAATATTATCTCGTTCACACATATACAAAGACATAATTATTGTAATCAGAAAATCATTATAACAATAATATAATATTATTATTCTCATCTCTTGATCACAATCCCAATTCGTGGTTCGATCTCATATCTGACTTCTCTTTCTTACACAACATCAGTAATCAAGTTAAAATAGTTAACTTAATTATTCTAAACAAATCATATAATAAAATATTTATTATATAATTCCAATTATCACTTCATATATTATTTCCAATCATGTTTTCATGGAAAATAATTAATAAAAAAACATTTCTATTGCATAAATTAATTACCATAAAAATATAATTTGTAGTAATTAATTATTCCAAAATTATTTCTAATTTTTCAAGTAATAAATATATTCGCATTTATCGCTCACATTACTATACACTTATTCTCGCTCATTAAATAAATAAAAAAAAAATTTATACATAAAATTTCTTAATTATTTTTATAGAAAATATCGAGTTGTCACATTCACCCTCCCTTATAAGGATTTCGCCCCGAAATCACCGCTTTTAAAACTCATACGTGAGAAGGGTACATATAAATATATAATCATCAGACGTAGATCTCGATCATACTTGATCGAATCGATCTTTAACTATTCTCATAACGCTTGTCTATTCGATAAATGTAAATTTGATTTCTAAAAGAACTCAAATTCCTTCCTCAAAATTTCTTTAATAAAGAAATCTACTATATGTATATATACAGGAAAATCATATAAGACACATAAGTTATTCAAATAGCACCTGGAGTTCTGTTTCCAGCTGCCACCGTATCCTGGACCGTCATGTTGTAGACCCTCGCAGTTGGGTTGTTTGTTGAAATTGTTTTCGTTGTCGCCTATATCTTGTTGTCATTTCTCGCATTCGCATTCCTTATCTCACTTCTCCTTCTTGAATAATCTTTCACCTTATACTCCATTGATTCACAAATAAAACATTCGCTATACATTCTTGAATTGGGACAATTGGAAGAGATATGTCTCTTTCGCCCACAAACTTTCTCTTTATCTCATTTCCCTTTTATCGTATAGGTGATAAAAGTTATCTTTTGCCCTTTCCGTTATCCTAACTATCATAAACGCTTCTACTAAGTCACTTAATCCTCTATACCCTAGCAATAAGATTGCCTTAAAGTCTTTGGCGTTCGACGTTTGATTATCTGGTTGATCTTTTGCGGCTGGTTTTCATTTTCGTCTCGGTGACATAATCATAAATTATTCTTCATTTCCTTACATTCTAAGCCTCATCGTATACGTTCGACATATAACACAAAATTTTCTACTCAAATAATCATGTATTCCAAAATATTAAATTTTGAAACTTGGTTTACTATATTAACCAATATTCAGATAAATATCTGCTACCTTTATAAAAACTTACTTCATTAATCCAACTTGTGACACTCATGGTACTTCCAACCATAGCACCTCTCGGTAATAGAACTTAACATACCATATAGCACATATTGCTTTAAACATCACTATCCCTTTGTGACTCAAAAGTTGGGATTTATAAACTTGATCAACACAAAGGTTGAAATATAGTTCATTACTTATCACACATAACCCATACTACTTATCTACCAAGCTTTTTTTTTTCTTGGACATTCATTCATTTCGATGTCCTTCCATTCCACAATTAAAACATCCACCTTGCTTATAGTTGGGGCCACGAGGAGAGGTATGTCCCTCACAACCGCAAATATAACATATCTTCTTCCCTTTCTTCTTATCAGTTTTCCTAAGTCGTCGATCTTCTATCTTTCTTTTTCCTTACCTCTCGGAGTCGCATTACGATGTGTTGCTTGAGGCTCCCATCCGTCAATTTGGATTTTGAGCTTATCTTGCTCTTCCATTGTTTCTTTTAATGCTTTTCGGCAATTGAATATTAAGCAACTTTTCTATCTCCCACAACCTTTATAGTGAAGAAACCTTGTTCTCCAGATCTCGCACTTTCGCTGATGCTTGAGCAGCTTCAACTTTAGTTTCGAATCACTATCCGTCAAATCCACCATTTTCGGATCCGATACTACGTTTTCCACTATAGCCACCTCGTCCGATTTGGGTTCTTGGTAAGCTTCTATTTCAATGTCATTGGCCTCGATATTAGCTCGGGGTATGGATCCGATCCTTCTTATTCCACATATCTTTTCCACGGACATCTACATACATATGTTACCTCGATTAGCATGTAGTATATATACACAAAGAATCAAGAGTTCTATATACGTTGTCTCTTATTTTGTTTGACGATGAATTTATTCAATCCATCTCTATAAACACATCAACGCCTATCTTTCTCTCGCCGAAAAGGCGCCCATCCACTCGTGATCGAATCGCATAAAGGCGATGTCTAAAGCCCGCTTCCAAGGTATATATCCCGTGTCTTTGGCTTCTATCTCAACCTTCAATTGTCCTATCTCAGATCTCTCTCTCTGTTTCCAACCTCCCTCAGAAACTCGGCTTAATTCTATCGTGTTCGGTGAACAGCGTCCTTGTACTGCTGTTCCAAAATCTGGAGAGTACGATTCTGTGCCTCCACTTGCTCAGCTCTAACCTTTAAGTCGTCGTTCCTAACTATCAAATCTCTAATCATCTCACTGTCTGTGTACTCCTCGCTAGAGTCCATCGTCTCTTGGGGTCAAGGAATTACTATCTTGACTTTCGTCATCCATCCTATGACCACAATAAACGAGACAACATTAGTACTGAAATAAAATATGTTCATCGATAAAATGAAGTAATATTTTATTTAGTACCACTTGATGAATCTTCTCGACTCATCATCTATCTAACATATCCTATAATTCTTCACCAGAGTACTTCGTCTCATGGTTCACTGAATATCTATCTTAACTTTCGTTCTCCATTCTACTAAGGTTATAACCTAGGTTTCGCATTCCTAAAGTTTATAACCTACAGCTTTGATACTAACCTGTGGCGACCCCAAATCCGGATACTTGAAACCCGAACTCGGTTCTCCACGATACCATTTCTTTAAGCTAAATAATACTAAATAATAATATAATTCGAACTTAATTTACATACATCAAAGTTTACTTTCCTGTGCACGTGACCTTCAAATACATTCCTTACAATACCGATAATAGATTCCATTGTCTTACTAACTATAACCATTAACTCATACTAAATCTCATTCGAATAGCTTTTCTTTCCCTTGTTCGCGTGCTCGAGCCTTGTGTCGATCATCGACGAATCGAAAACATTTAGTTTAAGCAAGGATGAGCATTTGAGTGCCCAACAAGTAATAGCAATTATATATATGTCTAAAGAATATAAGTATTCTCTTTACATAACACTTCTACAACTAATCGAAAGTTGTGAAGTAATCTATATCGATAAAAAATTCACATAACAACTCTATTTCAATTTCTTGAAATTAGGCTCCACCCATGAATAGGGTTTAAGAAACATACTATGAACATGGTTTTTCATTTTGAAAAGGTTTTAGAGAAATTCATCCGCAAAACCGCTTCTAGCTTACTTGCACGGAGGGTGATCACCCCATTGTACCTCAGATTGATCAAAACTACATAACTTGAACGAAATTCATCGCTCACACTCTATCCGCCTTGGGCGCAAAAAATCTTCCCATATAGGGATGTTCATACATGCCGGTTCCAAACCCGGAAGGTTTTAATCTTGCTCAACAATAATATGTAATTCAACATATATGTATACGGGTAATTGACAAAGGTGTATCAACATGTGAATAAATGTCATGATTATCCAAGTGGGGACACTTGTATAACCATTTAGAAATTAACTTAACAGAATATATATCTGAGCTAACATGTTGATAATCAAAACATACATAATCTGTACAGGAATAGAATAATTCTGAAACTTCTTACTCATGTCCATTGCATAAAAGAAATACAAAGGTAAGATACTTGCCTGATTTGCTGATTACAAATCTCAACTTAGGTTTTATCTCTTTATCACAACCTATTAAGAATCAGATCATTCGTTCGATTAGAACAATATATCATAACACATATTACTGTCTATTACAGTCAGCACATAGTCTAATCACGTCATCACATAATCGCAGTGATCATACTTTTAGTTCATATTCTACACTTGAAATATTTTTATACCATTTTTCAAATATCTCATCCATATTCTTACAGTAGCCTTTTCTTTCTTTTATAAGGTCTGACATTTGTCGGTGTACCGACAACATTATCGGGTAAATACTAAGTCTAAGACTCTTATTCTATACCTCAACATCTGTAAATATCATACATTTTATTTTTTAATTATTTTCAAAATTTTCAAAAATTAAAAAATTTAAAATAATTCAAATCTGTAACTAAAGGGCTTATAGTGATATAACTGTTACTATAGGTGTTCTTCTTCAAATTCAGAACTTCATAATCGGTTCTCAAGTCAGCTAATTTGGCCGGCTATAACTTTCAAACATCGGAATCATAATTAAATGATTTAAACATTAAACAATTCCATTATCATTAATAATTAATTTATATTAAACTATTAATGAAACCATTGCCAAAATATAAAAGTTATTTATAATAACTCAAACTATTTTTAAAACATTTATAATACCCTTAAATGATTTTTAAAATAATTAAAATCATTTTTAAATAATTACCATTAATATTTAAATATTAATGTACTATTTATCCAAATATTAAAAGTCATTAATTATAACTTAAAATATTTTTAAATCCTTAATATCCTCTTTAAATGATTTTTAAATAAATAAAACCATTTTTAAACTATTTATTTAATATAAATATTAAATAAACTTAATATCACAAATCATTAACTAAATATCATTAATATATAATTATTAATGAAATTATCTTCTATATATTAAAAGTTATATTTTATAACTCAAAATATCTTTAAATACTTTTATTTTTATTTAAAATGATTTTTAAAATATTAAAATCATTTTTAAACTAATTATTTAATATAATCAATAAATAACTTTAATATCATTAATATTAATTAATTAATGAAATTCATCACAAAATATTAAAAGTCATGGAAAATAACTTAAAATATTTTTTTATACCATAATATAATTTTTCATGATTTTTCATGAATTAAAACTATTTTTAAATAATTTATTTAATATTATAATTAAATAAATAAATACTTTTTTATATTCCAAAAATATTAAATATTTATGAAATATACTCAAAATAATTAAAAACTATTTTTAGGACTTTAAAATAATTTTTCGTAATTTATTAAGTATTTTTAATAATTAAAATCTAATTTTTCTAATTTTTAAATCATTTTTAAATTACGTAAATTAAAAATAAATAGAATCCGTCGCTAAAGTCTTTAGCTTACGTAATCTGTTAAGCTTTAGGTGTTCTTGAGCCTCAAGAACACTGACAAGACAGTTTCAAGGTGCCTAGTTTGACCATGAATAATTCTCAATCCATTACGTTTCTGGGAAATCTAATACTTGGATATTGTAGTACTCATGTAATACTACACTTACCAAGAAACATCATGACTAAAAAAACATCAGATCTGGGAGAAATCAGCCATCAAAGTAGCTACCAAAGCTGTTCTTCACGAAGAATAGTTCGAGATGCCTACTTTGTACCTCTATAACTTGATGATCGTGCAACTTTTACATGATCTATCAGTTCCAGTGTGTAGACAACATGTAGGACTACAACTCTAACACTTAAAATCATCATAACAACAATAAATCTAGCATTTAAAGTATGGTCAGACCTTATCAAAAAAACAACACTTAGAAAATTCTGGGCTGCCCAGAAATTGTCTGGTCAATGCTGGTCAATGGACTTTGACCTTCAATAACGTTTATTCCAAAATAGATATCGACCTGATTAGTTTTGGAACTTAAATTCCACATAACATACTACACATATCAACTTTTAGAACACAAAACACATTAAAGATAACGGAGATATAAGGCCTGACATTTTCCAAAAAAATATTTTCTGGACACTTAGAATATTTTCTGGGTTTAAAGAACAGCCGGTCAATGCCGGTCAACCCACTTTGACCACTTATAACTCCCGATCTATAATAGATATGAACTTGATTATTTCTGAATATTAAAGACTACATATCAGGCTACATATAACAACTTTTAAACAACAAAACTCATGATCGACCAAAGAGTTATAAGCCCTGACATTTGATAAAAAATCACAGAATCCGGTTTTTTTCCAACTTGCTCAAATCTTCAAATTCGTGCACTTTGATGTTATGGGTTCATGATTTATCAACCCAGAACATTAATAGACTCCCTATTACACAACTTTAAACAATCAATTGCATCAATTAACATCGAATCAAGGATTTCTAGAATTTAGGGTTTCTACCTTTTCAAGCTTGATTTTGATTTCGACTTCGATGCTTACGATTTGTTATGATTGATAGTGGGACTGTATTAAGGGACTGATATGCTACAATAATTCGTAGGTTTTAGAGAGAGAATCTTAAGGATGGGAGTTGGATGAATTTTAGTGTACAAAATATATTATCTCTCTCCAATCTATATATAAACCAAGTTAGATGCATTGGATGCTACTCAATGGTTGATTGAATCTTCATAATTGAGTCTTGGATGCTCAATTGGTAGGGTAGGGATGTTGGCCATGATTTTTGGCAAGATTCCATCAACAATGTAACTAATAATACACTAATAAACCAAAAAGGGTAATTTGGTAATTTCGCATATAATTTCATGGGCATTTTTGTACATAGCAATTAAATGTAATATTTAACCATTAGATTATAATTCTTACCATTTACCAATTAATTTCTATCCTTTGGTAAATTAAAACATTTATACAATAACATCGTAATTAAACCCGGTAATTTAAATTAGGGTTTTCTATAGAAAAAATTAGGGTTCTATAATTAGGGTTTCTTAACGCCATCAATTAGGGTTTCTAATTGACCATTAGGGTTCTTTAATTATCTGTGTATGTTCTAACACAGTCATTACGATCTCTAACTTCAATCGATTAGGGTTATAATAATTTGGGTTTGTCCTAATTATCAGTGTAAAAAAAATAGTAATTAGGGTTTGTCCTAATTACCGACATTCTTGTACACAAGAATTTCATATATACATACTAATACTACTACCATATCTCATAACCGAGTTTAATAATTAGGGGTTTCAGAAAGACGGTAATATGTTATGACCTAATTGACCATCATTGCTTCAATATTATCTCTGTCATACATATATACGAGTACATAATTATTGTACTGTAAAATCATTATAACAATAATATAATATTATTATTCTCATCTCTTGATCACAATCCCAATTCAGGGTTTGGATCTCATATCTGACTTCTCTTTCTTACACAACATCAGTAATCAAGTTAAAATAGTTAACTTAATTATTCTGAACAAATCATATAATAAAATATTTATTATATAATTCCAATTATCACTTCATATATTATTTCCAATCATGTTTTCATGGAAAATAATTAATAAAAAAACATTTCGGCTTGCATAAATTAATTACCATAAAAATATAATTTGTAGTAATTAATTATTCCAAAATTATTTCTAATTTTTCAAGTAATAAATATATTCGCATTTATCGTTCACATTACTAGACACTTATTCTCGTCATTAAATAAATGAAAAAAAAATGTATACGCAAAATTTCTTAATTATTTTTATAGAAAATATCGGGTTGTCACAACCTCTCGATGCACTAATACCTTATTAACTCAAATCCACAAATTAGATAGAAACAAGTAAAACACCTTAATCACCTAACTCAGTATATCTCTATGTGAATTATAATTAAAGAAGGTTTAAGTTTAAGTCCTCTATCAGATTATATGCGATGTCAAGCATATCTCTACCTTAACATTCATCAAGATTCTGTTCATTCACAAAATTCAAGAACACATGCTATATTAACTAATTCTAGACTTATACTTCCTCTCTCGAATTCTTACAAGTCCACACAAAACTATTGATCAGGCAACTCATAAATTCAAGCTCAAATTAATATAGATAAACTGGATAATAGTTTATTAAACTGGAAATCAAAGTTACAAAACCATCGTTTCACTTAAAGATCCGTCATAAGCCTAAAAAGTAAATTAGTTCATCATCAATGAAATAATAACTGAATAAATTAAATATAACATCCTTTCAATTACAAATATAAAACTAAGGAGAAGAATAATGCAGATCACCCTTCACGTTAGCCTTAATCCGTAATTGATATGAATGTTCCTTCAAAATCTTCACTCCAATGCTCGATATGAAAATCTGTATGTAATCTTTGTAAATTGCCTTGTGTGTATATCTTTGATCTTGTCTTAGTGTTAATATATGTTTTAACAAGAAATCTCTGCTCAATTCCATGCCAACTAGAATCCCAAAACCATACAAGAACCAAAAACAAGTCCCAATAGTGTTTAATTCAAAATAGAATAGCCAAAGATTCGAGACCCCCTCGCCCCAAGCAAGGGTGTATACATAGGAAACACTCACCTTACCGGCTAAGGCCATCGCTAATCGGAATTGAGACCCTATTTGGCCGGGGTGTAAGGGTTAAATAAGCCCTCCCCCGGCGGGGGTGGGTTCTGCTTCCTGACTTTTGTTGATCTTCATACTTGCTCCAATAACGCTCCAAATGTCTCCTTTTTCACTCATTTACCACACCAACCATCCTACACATGAAATAACAAGAAAGAAGTAAAAACGAACATAAAAACAAGGAATTAACAACAAGTAAGCTCGAATTAGACATCAATTCGTGGACATAAAATCCACTTATCAAAATCCCCCAAACTTAAACCATGCTAGTCCTCGAGCAGAAAATGAACTACATGTTATGCAATGCAATGAGATGTAATGTATCTCACTAAATGTCTATGAATCCAACGGTATCACATAATCAATTTTATTCCTTTGGCCTCAGAAAAATCAAGCAAACATTTCAACACCTCATATCGAAACCACTCAATAGTTTTTTATCAATCCTCGAATCTTAAACCATCATCACTGATATAGTGCGTGTGTGAGCAACATCTATGCTAACTTCTTCTAGTTCAAATTCAAAACATAATCAATTTCTTATTAGGAATCAAACAGAATAACTCAAAAAAATTTCAAATACAGACGAGTTCCAACTAAAATCAAACGTTTACCAAGATTAGGGGTCCAAATAGGGTATTCATGCCTTCTTTTCTTTCTTTTTTTTTTCATTGACGGGGGGCTCTTTGCCCTTATTTCCCGTCTTTTCTTCATTTTTCTTTTTTTTTGTTTTTTCGATAGATGGTTAGTGAGTGCGTTTTACGCTCCATCTCACGCTCATTTTTATTGGGAGTATTTCTTCTCAACCCACCACAAGACTCAACTAGATATTATTTTCTCTTTTCTCTCTCTTTTTTTTAAATCTTATATACCCTACCTATTCCCCCAAACTTAGGTTCTTGCCTAATTCATCGTCTTCACTGCCTATTCTTGTTATTCTATGATTTACACTAGCATTATCCTTTAAAAACCATTTATGTATCAATTCAAACTAATCAGTCAACACAGACGTTATTACATGCTTTCCTTTTTATACCAGTTTCAAACAAGCACAAGATCCGAGTCATAACAAAAACTACATCAAGGTTCTAATAATCAGTGCTGTTTTTTTTGACTTAATCTCAATCTCATCACTGGCCAGAATAAAATGAACTACAACACTGCTAGAGATATGCACTAACACAATATTTAGCTAATTTTTTTTTAGATATATGGAAAACATAACATAATAAAATGCAAAAATAACAAAAATAATTAAACTATCTATGCACCTAAGCTACTATGCAACTATATGATTACATGAATGCAAATACCATGCAAAACTAAAGTGCAATAACAAATGCAAACCTAACTAATGACATTATACATGCAAACATGAAAATAAATCCCCCAAACTTAAGAATTATAATGCCCTCATTGTGTAGATATAACAATTAAAATATGAGGACTTCCCTGTAATTGCCTAAGTCTATGGTGGTGGTTGTTGTTCTTCTTCATCCGAGTCACTTGGTGGAAACCTTGGCATTCGCATAGGTTGCTGGTATGAGAATTGGGCAGTTGGATTGAAGCTCTGGAGTGTCGCATTCAATGAAGTGAAAGATGTATTCATAGCTTCAAACATGTGGTATTGCCTCGCTGCAAGTCGCCGCATCTCCCGTCGTGCTTCATTGTTGTGCTCATCCATTTGACGTTGAAATGCAAGAAACTGAGGGCTAGATATGGCGTTAGATTGTGGTTCCGCCTCTGCTCCTTGCTCTCCCATAGTCGCATCCTCACTCCCCGAGGTGTCTGCAGTTTTAACTTCGTCCTTCGAAGCCGATGGAAAAATAAAGCCTAAACCTCTAGGATGGGAATCACCCCCTGCCCACACTGAATACCGCGCGATCATTCAAGAATCTTTAAAATTTTGAACTTTAAAATTTAATTTATAAATCTTTAAAATTAATTTATCAATCTTTAAAATTTATTCTTGAACTTGTTTTATTGAATTTTCTTCATCCTCATGCTTATATTATGTTGAAAGTCATCTGTGGCCTGTAGTGAATAGATGGACTTGGTATGATTATGACCAGGGATTATTCTGTATAATCATGACCGTAATGTTAAAAATGATGTGGAAAAAGTCCTCATTGGCCCGTAGTGCATTGATGGACAATTTTTGGTATGATTATGGCTATGGATTCTCTTCGCCAAGGTGCAAAGATGAATTGTTTTATGGCATGATCAGGAATGATTGATGAAAACATGATTATCTTCTACCGTAGTGCATGGATAATTCGTGGTCGTGATACTAAAGAATATCCTTAATCAGAAAGTGTGTGGATGATTTGATGATGTGGATTATTTATTGTCGAGTCTCAAATGATAAAAGTAATGAAAAAGCTTTTAAATCATAGAAGATAGTAGATTTTATTCTCTACTTGACTCTTCTAATGGATTGCTTGTTTTGCTGCAGTTAAACTTGATGTTTGTTATATTATATCAGTTGAACATTGTTGAAGGCTAACGATAATTTATTCTGCATTATCTTAGTCATAATATTTCTTACTGGGCTAGTTGAGCTCACCCTTTTGCTTTCATTGTTCTCTTCAGGAAATGAGAACATAGCAGGGACTAGTCGGGGAACAGAGTGACGGTTCAGATGATAGTATTAGTAGTCCTCACTATTCTATGAAATAGTGTGATAATAAATGTATTGAGGACTTATTTTAAGTTTGAATATTGTCTAGAAGATAATATTTGTATTAAAACTCACAGCTCATGTTGTATATTTAAGGTTGCATTTCTATTCTATACCATGTATTTGGCGACTCAGAATAGGTGATGTATACCTATTTTGGGGGTGTCACAGATAATGTGATTGTGATTACATTCGTGTTGGATTCGCCACCCCAATAATGCTTCAACCGTTGACCATTGACCTTGAACGTCTCCATTGGGTTTCTACTATAAAGTTCAACGGCCCCATGTGAGAAAACACTTTTGATGGTGAATGGTCCTGACCATCTTGACTTAAGCTTGCCTTGGAACAACCTCAACCGTGAGTTGAACAATAAGACTGATTTCCCCGGCTCGAACATTCTTTGCATGATTTTCAGGTCGTGCCATCTCTTGACCTTTTCTTTCTATAGCTTAGAGTTCTCGTAGGCTTGAAGTCAAAATTCATCGAGCTCATTTAATTGCAGTAGTCTCTTTTCACCCACAGCTGCTTTATCGAAGTTAAGTTTCTGAATCACCCAGTAGGCCTTGTGATGTAACTCGACCGGTAAGTGACAAGCTTTTCCATAGACCAATTGATATGGTGACATACCAATTGGTGTTTTGTACGCAGTTCGGTAATCCCATAGTGCATCGTCCAATCTGAGAGACCAATCCTTTCTGTTTGGGCTCACCACCATTTCCAAGATTCGGTTTACCTCCCAATTTGAAACTTCAGCTTACCCACTTGTTTGGGGATGATAAGTCGTCGCCACCTTATGGTTGACCCCATACTTCGCCAAGAGAGCTGTAAACGATTTGTGGTAGAAGTGACTACCTTCATCACTTATAATAGCTCTCGGCGTGCCAAACCTCGTAAAAATGTTCTTGTGCAAGAATTTGAGAACCACTTTGGCATCGTTAGTCGGGAGTGCTACTGCTTCAAACCATTTTGATACGTAGTCAACTGCGAGCAATATGTACTGATTACCGAATGATGATGGAAATGGCCCGATAAAATCCATGCCACAAACGTTAAAAATTTCAACTTCCAAAATTGTTTGTAGTGGCATCTTATTCCTTTTCGATATGTTGCCCACCCGTTAACATCTACCACAACTTTTAAAAAACTGGTGGGCGTCCTTGAACAATGTAGGCCAATAAAACCCAACTTAAAGCACTTTTTCCGTTGTTCGCTCACTACCATAATGTCCCCCATACGCAGACGAATGACACTAATGCAATATGTTCTTTACTTCACTGTGGGACACACACCTTCTAATCATCTTGTCGACGCACTGTTTGAATAGGTAAGGCTCGTCCAACATATACCACTTGACGTCATGAAGAAATTTCTTTTTCTGTTGTCTTGTAAGATCATGAGGAAGAATGTTGCTCACTAGATAATTCGTGAAGTCCGCGTGCCATAGAAATTCTGTATTTATCCCAAAGAATTGCTCATCCGGGAATAACTCATTGATTACACACTTGTCTTCTTCCTTTGTACCCTGATTTTCCAGCCTTGAGAAATGATCGACAACTTGATTCTCCGTCCCCTTTTTGTCCTTTATTTCTAAATCAAATTCTTGTAGAAGGAGGATCCATCTGATAAGGCGTAGCTTAACATCTTTTTTACAAAATTAAGTACCGAATAGCCGAGTGATCTGTATAAATTGCAACCTTTGTGCCGATCAAGTATGCTCAGAATTTATCGAACGCATACACTACTGCAAGTAATTCTTTTTTCGTAGTTGTGTAATTCAATTGGGTCTCCGTAAGTGTCTTACTTGCATAATATATGGCATAAAATACTTTATCTTGGCGTTGACCCAAAACAGCCCCAACTGCATAGTCACTCGCATCATACTTCAACTCGAAGGGCATATTCCAATCTGGCGCGACAATTACGGGAGCTGTAGTCAACTTCTTTTTCAATAGCTCAAATGCCACTTTACACTCCTCATCAAACATAAAAACCGAATCCTTTTCTAAAAGACTGCACAAAGGTTTTGCAATTTTAGAAAAGTCCTTTATGAATCTCCTGTAAAACCCATTATGTCCTAGAAAACTTCTAATTCCCTTAACTGAACTCAGTGGATGAAGCTTTTCAATTGTTTCTAGCTTAGCTTTATCAACCTCTAATCCTTGAGCCGAGACTTTGTGCCCTAAAATTATACCTTCTTCAACCATAAATTGGCACTTTTCCCAGTTTAGGACCAAATTCGTGTCTATGCATTTTTGTAGGACCATTACCAAGTTCTCCAAGCATGCATCAAAATCATCCCCATAAACAGAGAAGTTGTCCATGAAGACTTCCACATTTTTCTCCACCATGTCCGAGAAGATGGCCATCATACACCGCTGGAAGGTACCAGCTGCATTACATAAATTGAACGACATTCACCTAAATGCAAATATGTCGTATGGGCATGTAAACGTAATCTTCTTTTAATCTTCAGGAGAAATGACAATCTGATTATAACCCGAATATCCATCCAATAAGCAGTAGTACTCATGTCCCGCTAATCTGTCCAACATCTGATCGATAAAGGGCAAAGGAAAGTGATATTTGCGGGTCGCCTTATTCAACTTCCTGTAATCCATGCAAACCCTCCAACCAGTCACTGTCCTTGTCAAAATTAGCTCGTTGTCTTCATTTTGTACCACGGTCATTCCTCCCTTTTTCGGCACACACTGAACCGGACTGACCCACCTACTGTCAGAAATTGGTTAGATGATACCCGCGTCCAACCATTTCAATATTTCCTTTTTCGCTATTTCTTTTATGATTGGATTGAGCTGTCTCTGTTGCTCCACTGTCGGTATTGCATCATCTTCCATCAGAATTTTATGCATGCAAAAGGATGGGTTGATTCCCTTGATATCCGCGATCGTCCATCCTATAGCCGATTTGTGATCCCTCATCACTCTCAGTAACTTTTCTTCCTGCAATTCGTTAAGTGCAGGAGAAATAATAACAAGTAAAGAATTAGAAGTGCCTAAATACGCATACCTGAGGTGTTTAGGGAGTGGCTTAAGTTCAAGAGCTGGTGGCTCCTCCAATGACGGTTTCATCCTTGTTGTGGCTTTCTCCTCCGTGTGCAATGGTTCAAAGGGTGTTTTAAATCTGCTAACTCATGACAAGGAGTCTAGCATCTGCAAGGAGTCCACAAATTCTGGATCATCTAACTCTTCGTCTCCCAAAAGTGTCGTTTCCAATGGATCGTTCCCCAAACTTTTACGCATATCTTCGCTGATTATCTGGTCAATGATATCCATCCTGAAACATTCTTCTTCCTCCATAGGGAATTTTATGGCCTTGAAAATATTAAATTTTACTTCTTGATCTTGGACCCTCATAGTTAATTCACCTTTTTGTACGTCGATGAGCGTCCTACCCGTAGCCAAGAAAGGTCTCCCTAGGATAATCAGGATGTTTTTATCATCCTCAAAATCCAGAATTATGAAATCCGCGGGGAATATAAACTTGTCAACCTTGACTAATATGTCCTCTACAATGCCTCTCGGGTACGTGACTGACCTATCAGCCAACTTAAATGAGATGTTTGTAGGCTTTGGAGCTGGCAAACCCAATTCTGTGTAAACTGATAACGGCATAAGGTTCACACTCGCCCCCAAATCATATAAACTTTTATTGAATGCCATGTTCCCAATCGTTCATGGAATGGTGAAACTCCCTGGATCTTTCAACTTGGGTGGCAACTTTCGCTGTAAAACCGCACTACACTCCTCTATTAATGCCACTGTTTCGAAACCTTCTAACTTCTTTTTCCTGGACAAAATCCATTTCACGAATTTCGCATAACTCGACATCTGCTCTAGGGCTTCTGCGAACGGGATGTTAATCTGAAGTTTCTTAAAAACCTCCAAAAATTTCGTAAACTGCTTGTCTAATTTCTGCTTTTGGACTCTCTGCTGAAACGGCGGTGGAGGATACACAACTGGCTTATCATTTAACTTTGTTTTCTCAATTTGCTTATCCTCACCCTATTTTTCTTGAACAACTTTGTTGTCATCAATTTTGTCATCCGATATAGCTAAATTTTCTGCACCTTTCCCATCTAAATGTTTTCCACTTCTCAAGGTGATTGCCTGACACTGTTCATGATTTCCCTTCGGATTTCTTTCGGTGTCACTTGGTAGAGTCCCTTGTGGTCTATTATTCAATGTTAATGCAATTTGTCCCATCTAATTCTCTAGATTCTTGATGGCTATCTCTTGAGATTTCATTGCCATGCTTGATTTTTCATAGCCGCCTCATTGCTTGTTATGTACTTTGTCAACAACTCCTCTAAATCTGATTTCCTCTCTTGATGTTGAGCTGGTTGTTGATGATTCTGAAATCCTGGGGGAAATAAAGGTCGTGGAGCTTGCTGATGCTGATTGTTACTCCACGAAAAGTTAGGATGATTCATATTCCCCTGATTACAAGCACTCTGATAGGTATTCTGTGGAATTCTGTTGTAACTACCCACAAATTGCACTGACGTTGAGTTGATTTCGCATTGATATATAGGATGCTCACCCGTGCACAATTAACAAATAACTGCAACATGTTGTACCTGTGCCCCTACCATAGCATCCAACTTCTTTGAAAGTGCTGAAATTTGCGCTTGTATTACCATCACACCATCTACTTTTAACATTCCAGCTACCTTTGCGTGTTTCATTCTTACCGTGGGCCACTGGTAGTTGTTAGCTGCCATAGTCTCTATCAATTCGTAGGCCTCCTCATAACTCTTAGCCATAAACGCTCCACTTGAAGCTGCATCAATACTGGTTCTAAGATTTCCGTTCAACCCATTGTAAAATGTGTTCATCTGCAACCACTTAGGCAATCCATGATGCGGGCACTTTCTGAGAAATTCCTTGTATCTTTCCCATGCCTCATATAGTGATTCCCCGTGTTGTTATTCAAACATCGTTATCTCATTCATCATTTTTGAAGTTTTCGCTGGTGGGAAGAATTTTGCAAGAAATTTCTGAACAAGGTCTTCCCATGTAGTTATCGATCCCGGTGGTAGAGAGTGTAACCAGCTCTTCGCTTTGTCCCGTATAGTGAATAGGAACAAGCGAAGTCTCACCGCATCATCCGACACCCCATTATACCTGAAGGTATCACAAATTTCCAGAAAGCTGACTAAGTGTTCATTCGGATCATCATTTGCCAATCCCCCAAACTGAACTACATTTTGGATCATTTGAATCGTTTCAGGCTTGATTTCAAATGTGTTTTATATATAGAAGTTCGGTGATACTCGATCGCATTTCTACCACCTTGGGTGTAGCAAAGTCCCTCAACGCTTTCTGATCTTTAGCGGCCATTGCCTCTTCTTTTTTAGAATTTTTAAAGTTTTTTCTTATTTCCTTGATCCACTTAACCTCTGAAACCGTTTCTCAATGTCATCCTCAAAAGGAAGCAAGTTTAGATTTTTGGAACGCGTTTGCATAAACCACTTCAAAAACCTGAAATAATAGTAACAAAACAAAAATAAAAATATTTAAGTAAAACTGGACTAATTAAATTGATATTGCAAAATATTAAAATCCATACTAAAATGTCCATGGCAACGGCGCCAAAAACTTGTTGTGTAAAATCTAATTACGCACAACACGCAAGTATACGTGGTCAATAAGTAATATAATAGTAAGTAGAATATCGTTCCCACAGAGAAAACTTAGTAAGAATTTAACTTCACAATTATTAGTTTCTTATAAATCCTAATTTTATTAAACTATCCAAATCAATGAGTAAAATTATAAAAACTAAATTATTAATAAATATATGATCACAAACCAATCACAAATCTTAAAAACTGAAATTCAAACAATTATTAGAGAATTAGGCTTACAACTTCACCCTAAGCTTCACTCTGATTTTTACACCTTTATTCCAGTTCAATTCACTATCTCAGTTTATTAATCAAGAACACATATGAAGCATTA
This sequence comes from Panax ginseng, assembly GCA_020205605.1. Lineage (NCBI taxonomy): Eukaryota > Viridiplantae > Streptophyta > Magnoliopsida > Apiales > Araliaceae > Panax > Panax ginseng. The sequence goes on from CM035149.1 coordinate 34,715,883, forward strand.
GCCACCTCTCGATGCACTAATACCGTATTAACTAAAATCCACAAATTAGATAGAAACAAGTTACACCTTAATCAACTAACTCACTATATCTCTATGTGAATTATAATTAAAGAAGGTTTAAGTTTAAGTCCTCTATCAGATTACATGCGATGTCAAGCATATCTCTACCTTAACATTCATCAAGATTCTGTTCATTCACAAAATTCAAGAACACATGCTATATTAACTAAGTCTAGACTTGTACTTCCTCTCTCGAATTCATATAAGTCCACAAAGAACTGTTGATCAGGCAACTCATAAATTCAAGCTCAAATTAATATAGATAAACTGGATAATAGTTTATTAAATTGGAAATCAAAGTTACAAAACCATCGTTTCACTTAAAGATCCGTCATAAGCCTAAAAAGTAAATTAGGTCATCATCAATGAAATAATAACTGAATAAATTAAATATAACATCCTTTCAATTACAAATATAAAACTAAGAAGAAGAATAATGTAGAACACCCTTCACGTTATCCTTAATCCGCAATTGATATGAACGTTCCTTCAAAATCTTCACTCCAATGCTCGATATGAAAATTTGTATGTAATCTCTGGAAATTTCCTTGTGTGTATATCTTTGATCTTGTGTTAGTGTTAATATATGTTTTCACAAGCAATCTCTGCTCAATTCCATGCTAACTAGAATCCTAAAACCATACAAGAACCAAAAACTAAGTCCCAGCAATGTTTAACTCAAAATAGGATAGCCAACATTCGAGACCCCCCGCCCCAGAGGGGGTGTAAGGGTTAAATAAGCCCACCCCGGTGGGGGTGGATTCTACTTCCTGACTTTTATTGATCTTCATACTTTCTCCAATAATGCTCCAAATGACTCCTTTTTCACTCATTTACCACACCAACCATCCTATACACGAAATAACAAGAAACAAGTAAAAACGAACATGAAAATAAGGAATTAACAACAATTAAGCTCGAATTAGACATCAATTTGTGGACATAAAATCCACTTATCAACTGGAACTTTTGACACTTCTTCACATACTCGGTAGCCTCTATGGGCCAATAATACCCATGCCGAAGTACTTTATAGGCTAACGTCTTTGCTGCCATGTGATCACCACAGATACCTTTATGAACTTCCCAAAGAACATAATCAACTTCAGAAGGAATCAAACACTTTAATAATGGAGACGAAAAGGCTCTTCGATAAAGATCTCCATCAATAAGCACAAAATTGGCGCTCTTATACTTTACTTTCTTAGCCAGCATCTGATCCAAAGGAAGTACGCCATCTGCCAGATAATTTAAGTACGGAGTCATCCAGTAATTAGAACGCTCTATACATATTACCACTTCATGTTTGATACTTGTTTGTTGCAAAATCTCCAAATACACCGAACCATCAAAATTTCTTGCCTCAGTAGTAGCCAATTTTGATAATGCATCGGCTATGGAGTTTCCATTGCGATCAACCCCCTGAAATTCATAGGAAAGGAAATAATGAAGTCGATCCTTTAACTCTGCCAGATACTTAATTATTCTTGAACCTCGAGCTTTATATTCCCCTGAAATCTGCTTGACGACTAACTAAGAGTCACTATGGATGATTAATCTCTGCACTTCGAGCCTCTTGGTAAGTTGTAATCCTGCTAGCACTACTTCATACTCTTCCTTGTTGTTCGTAGCTCTGAACCCGAATCTGATAGCCTGCTACACCTTGAATCCCTCCGAACACGTCAAAATAATCCCTGCTCCACTGATTTCCGAAGTAGAAGATCCATCTACATACAATGTCCACAAACTATGACTCTGCTGAAGTACTATAATTGCTCTGTCAGACGCTTTGGCTTCTCCCAAACTATCATCAACTTTAGAAAACGAACATTCGACCACAAAATCAGCCAAAGCCTGCCCTTTAATGGCTATTCGAGGATGATACTCAATGAAAAATTGAGACAACTCCATTGTCTATACAGCGAGTCTCCCCGAAACCTCAGGCTTTCCCAGAACCTTCTTCAGTGGATGATCCGTTTATACAACTATTAATCGTCCTTGGAAATATTGTCGAAGCTTTCGACTAGCTATGATCAAAGCAAAAGAAAATTTCTCAAGGTTAGGATACCTTGTTTCAGCATCCCTTAGGATATGTCTTATATAGTAAATCGGGTGCTGCTTACCCCCAACTTCGTGAACCAGAACTGCTTATACTGCTGAAGAACTGGCTGCCAAATACAAGTACAATGGTTCAGCAAGAGCTGGTTTCACCAACAAAGGCGCCGAAGACAAATACTTATTTATCCCTTGGAATGCATTTTCACACTCCGAAGTCCACTGGAACGTCTTAGTATTCTTCGCCCCTTTCAACGTGTTAAAGAATGGCAAACATCTTTCTGTCGATTTTGACATAAACCTCCTCAAAGCTACTATTCTACCCGTCAGACGTTAAACATCTTTATAGGATTGAGGAGACTTCATGTCCATAATAGCCTGGATCTTTTTTGGGTTTTCTTCAATACCCCGTTTGCTAACCAGATAGCCCAGAAATTTTCCTACACAAAGTACGAAGGTACATTTGGTTGGATTCAGCTTCAGATTGTAATGGCGTACTGTCCAAAAACATTCCTTTAAATCATCTAAATGTCCCTGCATAGTCATGCTTTTGACGATCATGTCATCAACATAGACCTCCATATTCATCCCTAGCTATCTGGTGAAGACAAAATTCATCATCCGTTAGTAGGTGGCCCCCGCATTTATCAAACCAAACGTCATCTTCTTATAAGCATATACCGACCGATGCGTAATAAACACCGTCTTCGGTATATCTTCTTTGCACATAGAAATCTGATGATATCCTGAGAATGCATCCATAAAATTGAGTAATGCATACCTTGAAGTCGTATCAATGAGTTGATCAATGTGAGGTAAGAGATAAAAGTCCTTCGGGCAAGCCTTATTTAAGTTCGTGTAGTTTATACAAACTCTCCACTTCTCGTTCTACTTTTTGCACCAACACAATATTCTCCATCCACTCTGGATAGTCTATTTCAAATATAAAGTCAACATCCAACAGTTTGGCTATTTCTTCATCAATAATGTTCTGTCACTCTGGTACAAATATCCACTTTTTTTGCTGAATTGGGTTCTTTGCTGGATCCACTTGTAACCGATGCTCTGCAACCTTTCTACTCACCCCCGGCATATCACTAGGCACCCAGGCGAAGATGTCAGCATAACATCAAAGTAGTTCTATTAGGTTCGTCCGGAGAGGTTCCGACAGACCTGAACCTATCTTCACCATATTATCCTTTTTACCCAAAATTAGCTCGTACTCCTCAGTATCTCCGACTGGCGTGACTAATGGCTCTGAACTACTTTCAATAAAGGTCTCAATCTCAATAGCCATAGCCTACTTTTGCTTACTAACCCCTACCCCAAAGCAATCACAGCATTTTGATACCATCGTCTAGCCAAATCCAGATCCCCAGCCACTTCACCAACTCCATGTGCTGTTGGGAACTTGATTTTAAAGTGAGGAATTGACGTTACGGCCTGAAGAGCAGTCAAGGTAGGCCTCCCCAAAATGGCATTGTAAGCTGAGTCTACATGCACAACATAAAATTTGCACATTATTTCTACCTGTTGTGGAGCTGTTCCAAAGATAACTGGCAGCTCAATAGTCCCCGCCACCTTGACTAGATCATTCCTGAAGCCATATAAAGGAGCTTCCTGCTTGATCTCCATCTTCTTCCCATCCAGGTGCATCCTCTGATAAACAAGGGCGTATAGAATATCTACAGAAGACCCATTATCGATCATCATCTGCTTTATATCAACTGAACCCACTTATGCAGTAATTACCCGGGCTCCTTCATGGGGTTTAATGGGCTCAAAAGGGTAATCCTCATCAATAAAAGAAATTACGGTCCCTGGAAATGATCTTTCAGTCTTCAAGAGGGTACCCGCCACTGACATGACCAAATCCAAAATCCCTGACTCTTCTTTCTAAAAATTTTACTAGTTGTTCCTCCAATGATTACATCCACTACATGCCTTGCTGGCTAATTTGGAGCTGGTTGTGCAAGCAGAACCGGTTGAGCTACCTGAACAGGCCTAGCGTTCCTCTGTTGGTCTTCTCAAGGCTCTCTTCCAGCCATATATTGAACCAGAGTACCACTTAGGACATTTTTTTTAATGAACTCCATTAAACTTCGATAGTCATTAGTTCCATGCCCAGCTGCCTGATGATAATCACAATATCTACAAGAATTACAAGACCCAGGCTAAAGATTGTCATGAGGAGGTTCAAAATAAGGTTTCTCCTTGACCCGATCCAAAATGGTAGCCCGATCTGTGTTCATCTGAGTATATACCTTGTCCTTTTTCTAGATCAGAACAGGCGGACGACTCCCTCCCTGATGCCATGTATTGTTATATCTCTTATAATTCCGTACAGAACGATCATTATTCCCACCGTTCTTCCCACCGTTCTTCTTCTGATCACCCTCAACTTTATCTTTATCTTTGTCTTTCAGTTTGTCTGATGAAGGACGCTTCAGGCTATTCATAGTTTCCTCCACTACAATATAGCCTTTTACTTTATCAAAGGCTTCGGTTAAACTCTTTGGATGGTGGAACATCAACTTCTTCACCAGCTTCTCCAACTTTACCAGGTCTAAACCATTCTGAAATAGCCCAACCGCCTAAAGATCATTTAGATCAGTCACTTAACCAACCGCTTCTCTGAATCTCTTCATATACTGGCCCAAAAACTAATTCGAATATTGTCAAACTTTAGCTAATGAACCAGTAGGCTTCCCTCTCCTCTTGTTGCTTCCCAACCGAGCATGAAACTTGCTATATAAATCGGCCCAAGATGAAATTAAATCTAAAGGAAGAGTTCCCATCCACTGCCTCGCATACTTCCTTAGTGTCGTCACAAAGGTCTGACACTTGGTCGCATCCGAGAAATCATATAATCCATCAGCCTATCAAACGCCTGGTTGTGGTCATATGGATCACCTGAGCCATCATAACTCTCCATATATGGAAGCTTTTTAGTAGAGTCAGCCTTCTCTTTAAGAATTTTTGAGGAAAAAGGAGACACCTTTTTACCCGAAGTATCTTTCCTTTATTGAACTTCAGCTAGCTATTTTCGAAGCTCCTTTAATTCTTTGACCAAGAATTCTACTCCTTCCGGTTGTGAAGAGACTTCTTTCTTTGGAGAGCTATCCTTCTGCTGAGTAGATTGGCCTTTACAATTTGAACCTGCAGCTCTAGACAGACTTCTCCGATGACGAGTATCCATAGGGCGGTGTGCCCTCGTCGGATTCTCAGGAGTGCAACTTATGGATCTACTTTGGTGTGGAGCTCTGTCACTATGGCGAGAATACTCAAGGCAGAGTGCCTCCTTTGTATTCTCAGGTGTGTATTCTCTGGACCTGCTCTTTCGTCTGCTTCTACCATGATCCCAAGAACCGATAGGGTGAGGTACCCTCTTCGGTCCCTCAGAAGTATAGCTTCTTGACCTTCTTCGATCCCGAGGGTGGCCTCGAGATATATCACTAGAGTGCACAGTCTTCTTTCCTCTTCTTGGTTGCCTTTCGATGTATCTGTTATGCTCTTCGGATTGAGCATAACTTGATGCCTCATCTTTCATTTCTGCCATCCGAACCATCTATTCAGCAATTTCTTCCCTTTGTTTCAGAAGAACCTCTAAGGCTTTGTTAGCTTCTTCGGCCATCATGGCCAGCTTGGATGCTCTATCGATCTGACCACCTCGATGTTGGGTTCTAGGTGGTGTGCCTTCTACCCTTCTCCTACCGTGGTCAGGTCCTTTATCAGTAGTATAAAATAACCTTCTTTTGGTATCTCCATGAGCCTTTGCTTGAGAGCCTTCTGAAACATCTTTGGATGCGGTACTATCGTGAATACTTTTTGAAGGACCTAACTGATCCTTGACAGAGATTCATTGCATGCATTTAACTTGCGACCATTGTTTGTCCTTCTAAGAAAGAGTCAGTCTTACTCTTCACCATAACTTCCGACGTAAAATAGTTGATATTTGTGATTGAAATTCAAGAACACTAGAAACCAGGGGCCCTCCTTCTAGTGCCAATGTTAACGACAAGATCTATCCACGCGCCTCAACCACTTAAAAGCGCGTCCAATCCTGCACAATAAACACGTTAATACCAGAAGCTCGACGGCTTGAACCGTCGGGGGATAACTCCGGCGTAAGAGTCAGTACATGCAGATACAAGGATAACAATGGAGGTGATTAGCTCTAGTGTTTAGTTTGATAGATAAAATATCAATTACCTATGTTTGTCTTGTATCCGGTCCTCATATACTTATTCTCCGATTTTACGTGCCACCGACCCCTCGGACACCATCCCACTGCAGGTAGCTTACCTGCTGATCCCATCACCATTTTCCACCGCCGGCCGAATGTGTCCCATCCTCATTAATGAAATACAGGAGATAACAGTCAAACTATATCTTTGTCATCATCACCGATCAAAGCCCAAAGTAAAGCCATTAATCACCTAATGGTTCAGCCCAATGAACCGACCCAATACTTTCAAGACCCCGACCCAACATGTCTAAAGTATTATATGTAAGACCCCAACTTTTTATAAATAAAATTGAATTTCCTCTATTCATCATCTTGAAATAATAAGGAGTTAATTTGATATAATGCTTTGGTTATGGGTGAAATGTGTAAATTTTGCAAAATAAACAAGTGGTTATAAAATATTCATTGTTGTCGTGGAATATTCTTGCTGTCGGGGAATATTTGTATGACGGCGCAGCCATTTATGGGCCCCTTAACAGAATAACTCTCGGATGAAGAAAACGACAAGTTTAAGTTTTTATAAATAACGATATAATTGTTACCATTAACACTGTTGGAATACCCGGTGATTAAAGTACAGTAATACGCGTGGTTGCACAGTAGCACACGAAATTGGACAGTATTGTTGGATTATTGATTCTTACATAAGAAGGCACTACTCAATAATTGTTATAGTAATTATTGTTCAATATTTTAGTTTATTGATTCAATAATTGCTGCGTTAATATTTTATATTATTGTTGTTTCAATAATTGTCATCTTTGACAAGATTTTCCATTATCGATCAATAATTCATATTATTTGAATAATATTATTAGATAGCATTATTAGCAATGTCTAAGGAAGTTACATCTCAGGAAAGGGTTTGGTCACCTAATGTGCGCCAAAGAATGAGAAATCCTTATCTGAAAGCTCCTCTTTCCTGGGAACGACCTGGTTGTCATAATTGTGATTCTGTAATATTATTTATGAATAATTAATTATTGATTTATATGATAAGGAAATATTTATTTTATGTGGATATAAATTATTGATAGGAAAATATTTATTTTGTGTGGATATAAATGAAGGAAATAATGCTGAGGTATTTTATCAGTATTTTATCGGAATAAATGTATTAAAAAACGTTCGTATGTGGATTTCGGGCATTGTTCATCTGGAATTTGGAAAAACTTAAATCTACAAAGTTGTAGAGAATTTAATTTCCTATGGAATGGACATAAAATTCGTATTTTTCTGATATAATGGCTATTTATTATGAATTATTGAAGTTTTTGATTATTATTTAAATGGTAAAATATTTTAGAAATTTCTAGAATGGGTGGGCCCCACTTTTGGTTGCTGAGAAATGTGCTGAATTTTTATTTCAAAAGTGTTGAGCATGAATAGTAACAGGTAAAGCCATCGATAGCAGGTTAGTCTGCTTTGGCGTTCTAGCATTTTTCTATAAATAGGGTGCTTAGTTAGAATTGAAAATCACACCAGAAACATAAGTTCTCTCTATATATTATCGAGCGTATTTTTGTGAGTATTTACATACTTTGAGAGTTGCCATTCAGTGCAAGTTTCCTTCAACATCATATCCGATATTCTATTCAGAAGTACTGTTCTTTTGAGGTAAGGGATGTTATTTTCTTCGTAAATGATATTATTTCTTTCAATATCATTATGTTGAAATATTGGAATGAATTTTATTATAGAATTTCTACTTTTTTGTGTCGGGGTTACTATTCACGTATACGGCTTAATTCAGGTATACGATACTATTCACAAATACGACACTATTTACCAAAAAATAAAATTTTCTCTTCTTTGTCCCAGATGTCTATTATGGTTACTATCTTTGATTGTATCCATGTTTTGATCTTCATTCTTGAATTTTACTCCACTATGGTTTATTATGGAGTATTTTTAAACTTTGATTATCTAAAGTATGAATATCTAATCTTTGTCCTTTAATCTCTCTGGATTCGTTCTTTAAAATATTTTTCATTATCCTCAGTCCTTAATGGTGATACTTGATGAATATCTTTAGCCTGTAGTGCAAAGATAAATGATTACCTGATGAATCTCTTTGGCTCGTAGTGCAAAGATGGACAGGTGTTGAGATGAACATGACAAATTGGTGATACAAATGAATATCTTTGGCCCGTAGTGGAAAGATGAATATTTGATTCAAGATGTATGTTGATTGATTTTATAGGAATAAAATATTGATATGGAATTTTAAATTCATAAATGATAGTAGATTTCATTCTCTACTAAACTCTTCTAATGAATTGTTATTTTCGCTGCGAATATTGATCTAAAACTTATTGTCCATTACATTTTATCTGATTTGTTGAAGGCTAACGATAATTTTTTGTTCATTATCTTAGTCATAATATTTTTTACTGGGCTAGTTGAGCTCACCCTTTTCCTTTTTGTTCAATTTTTCTTATTAGGAAGTGAGGATTTAGCAAGAACTAGCCATGGTATGGAGTGATGGTTCAAGATAGTTGTTTTAGCAGTCCTCACTATTATGTAAAATAGTGCATCAATAATTGTAATGAGGACTTTATCTGATGATGGATATTGTCTAGAAAACAATATTTGTATTTAAACTCACAGTTTATGTGTTGTCGTATTTTGCACGACAATTGTATTAACGAAGTTGTAGTTGTTTCTGTACCATGTTTTTGGCGACTCAGAATGGGTGATGTATACCTATTTTGGGGGCTTCACAGTTGGTATCAGAGCTAAGGGATATGGTCTCTGGCGGAGATCGGGGAATAGAACTAGGAGGGGAGAGACGAGTAAATCTTTCGCTAGTGTGTCCTACCTAAGCTTATTTGTTGGTCGGTCAGATTATAGGGGTATTATGTGGTATGTCATTTTCTTTAATTAACCCTTGTTTTGTGGCAGTATTTGAGAATGGCAGCTAAGAACGTTAACAATGGAGTGTATGATACCGTGGAGACACCTTTAATCACCAACCAGGATAATGTGATGCCAGGCGAAGAAGAAATTAGAGATATTCATGTGCTGAGTGAAGAATTAATAGTTTCACCCGAGCTAGTCGTAGAGGTAGCAGTTGAGAGTGAAGAAGAAGATGAACCTAAGGAGGATTTATTAGGAGAATTTTATGATCGAAATGTAGAATTACAAAATTGTATTCATGAGTTAGAAGAGCATGCTGAAGAACGGCAGACGGTCATAGAGAAAAAGGATGCAATAATTCAAGCTCGTGTTATCCGATATGTGATGCTTGATAAGAAGCACTATGTGGCAGAGTATAAGATGATAAAGCTAGAATATGAGAATTTAAATGTCAAGGATCAGCTGAAAGAAGAAACAACTGAATGAGTGAGAATGAAGGATGCATGGGTAAAAGTCGCACGACGCGTTGATATTGTGGAAAGAGAAGTCCGATCAAAGAAGGCTAAAATAGATGATATGTATTTCTCTTTTTGGATAGCAATTGAGAGAACCCAACATCGAGTTTTGAATTACCCTGTACATTGCGGTCAACCCCAATTCGATATGGTTCGAAGATTAATGATTAAGATCATGAAACAGGAGTACGACGAAGCAGTTGAGGGTGGAATATGCCCTATAGCGAAAGTCAATTCTAGCGGTAATGATGACACCAAAGGCTGTTCCAGACAAGTCAAAATCAGTGGTTCAAGTGAGTGCGCTTTTCGTAACTTCCCAAAAAGCAAGGAACCGAATGAAGTTATCACGGGTTAGTTAATCATAAATTTTTGTGAAGTTTATACCTTACTAGATACCGGTTTTACCCATTCTTTTATCTCTCCTGCTTGTGCTCAACATTTAAACTTGACTCCGGAGAAATTAAACTTTAACTTATTTATGGAAACTCTGTTAGGAGAAACTTTCATTACATCCACTGTTTATAAATCTTGCTTGATCTAAGTTGGCACCATCATATTACCTGTTGATCTTATCTCTTTAAAGATACTTGCATTTGATGTGATTTTAGGGATTGAATGGTTAACTACTCATCATGCCAAAATTGATTATTTTCGTAAGGTTGTTAGTTTTCATATTCATAACCAACCTATTATGCGAATTTAATCAACCAAACCACTAAAGTCAATCACTGTCATATCAAGCCATAAAGCCCTTCGTTTATTAAAAAACGGATGTCAAGCTTTCTTAGCCCATGTTATGGACTTGAACAAAAACACTTCAGATTTGAATAATATTTCTGTTTTTAGTGAATTTCCTGACGTATTTCCTGAAGAACTTCCTAGTCTACCCCCAGAATGTGAAGTTGAATTCTTTATTAATCGTGAACCTGGTACAAAGCCCATTTCTAAAACCCCATATCGAATGGCTCCTATTGAACATCAGGAGTTAAAGTTCCAACTACAGGAGTTGTTAGACATCGGTTTCATTCGTCCTAGTACATCTCCTTGGGGTGCTCCTATTTTATTCGTAAAGAAGAAAGACGAGAGTATGCGACTCTGTATTGACTATTGAGAGTTGAACCATGTCACCATTAAGAATAGGTATCTGTTACCTCGCATTGATGACCTATTCGACCAATTGCAAGGAGCACAATTCTTTTCAGAGATCGATCTTCATTCTGGATATCATTCGCTAAAGATTAAAACTGAGGAAATTCCAAAGACTGCCTTCAAAACTCAATACGGGCATTATGAATTCTTAGTCATGTCTTTTTGATTGACTAATGCTCCTGCTGCTTTCATGGATATGATAAAACGTGTGTTCAAGGAATATTTAGATCAGTTCGTTGTTGTCTTTATTGATGACATCCTCATCTATTCCAAAAGCCGTGAAGATCGTGAGCACTATTTGAAGCGGGTACTTCAAAGACTTCGTGACAACAAGCTATATGTCAAGCTAGAGAAATGCGAGTTCTGGCTTAAGGAAGTGGCATTCCTTGGACACGTGGTATCAAAACATGGAGTATCTGTTGACCCAGCGAAGATTGAAGCAATCCAAAGTTGGGAGCAGCCGAAGTCGATGACCGAAGTAAGAAGCTTTCTGGGCTTAGCTGGTTATTATCGGAGATTCATGGAAGGATTTTCTCGAATCACTACTCCGTTAACTCAGCTAACTCGAAAAGATATAAAATTCGTATAGACCGAGGAATGCGAGAAGAGTTTCCAAAAGCTTAAGAGGAGACTCATTTCGGCACTTATGCTGACAATACCATCTGGTTCTGATGGATTTGTTATCTACAACGATACTTCAGGCAAAGGGTTAGGATGTGTTCTTATGCAACATGGGAAAGTCATAGCCTATGCCACGCGATAACTCAAAGAATATGAGAGGAATTATCCTACTCATGATCTGGAGTTGGCAGCAATCATTTTTGCATTGAAAATCTGGAGACACTACCTGTATGGGGAGAAAGTGGAGATTTATATGGATCATAAAAGCCTCAAATATTTCTTCACCTAAAAGGAACTCAACACGCGGCAACGACGTTGGCTCGAGCTGTTAAAAGATTACGACCATAGCATTCAATATTATCCTAGAAAAACAAATGTTGTAGCTGACGCATTGAGTAGAAGATCATATGCGGGTACGAGTGCAATGTTGTTAACACAAAGACCCATTTTGTACGACTTACAAATAATGGATATAGAGTTAAAGGCTCCAAGTACCCACGTGATGATATCAAACATACGAGTAGAACTGACTTTAATTGATAAAGTTAAAGCTGCTCAAGCCACAGACCAAGAGCTGAAGCGTATGAAGAAGAAAGTACAAGAAGGTGTTATTCCAGAAAGCAAGAATCGATGAAGAAGGAATACTTCGAGTTAACTCCAGACTTTGCATTCCTAACGATTCTGACTTGAAGCATAAAATCATGATGGAGGCATACAACACACCATTTGCAATCCATCCTGGGAGTACCAAAATGTATCATGATCTTTGACATACATTTTGGTGGAGAAATATGAAGAGAGAGATCGCAGAGTTTATCTCGAGGTGTTTAACTTGTCAACGTGTAAAGGCGGAGCATCAAGTGCCAAAGGGTCCATTGCAACCACTTCAGATTCTGAAGTGGAAGTGGGAACACATTACTATGGATTTTGTTATGGGTCTTCCCAAGGTTTCTCAAGGCATAGATGCGATTTGGGTTATTGTTGATACATTAACCAAGTCTGCTCATTTTTTGCCTATACTTGAGACTTATTCCCTTGAACGTCTTGCTCGTATGTACGTAAATGAGATTGTGAGATTGTATGGAAATCCATAGTTTCGGATTGTGACCAAGATTCACTTCACAATTTTGGGTTAGTTTGCAGAAAGCTGTGGGCACGGATTTATGATTCAGTTCGGCATACCATCCTCAAACGAACGGGCAATCAGAAAAGACTATTCAAACCCTTGAAGATCTATAAGACTCTGTGTCCTAGATTTCAAAGGAAGTTGGGATAAGTACTTGCCATTGGTGGAATTCTCCTACAACAATAGTTATCAAGCAAGTATAAGCATGGCTCTATTCGAGGTGTTGTATGGACGAAAGTGTCGTTCTCTAGTATGCTGAGACGAGGTGGGTGAAGCAACATTGTTGGGACCAGAATTGGTATGCATGACTATGGAAAAGATTCAAATGATCCGGCAACGTATAAAGACCTCACAAAATCGACAAAAGAGTTATGCTGATCTTTATCGAAAGGACGTGGAATTTAATATTGGAGATCATGTACTGTTATGTATTACTCCATGGAAGGGAGTTACAAGATTCGGGAAGAGAGGAAAGCTCAATCCATGATTTGTTGGTCTATTTGAGATTCTTGACCGAATAGGAAATGTGGACTATAGACTCGTATTGCCTCCAAGCATGTCTCATGTTCATAATATTTTTCACATATCTATGCTTCGTAAATATGTGAAAGACCCAAACCACGCTATTGCGTTAGAACCAGACGAGATAGCCAAAGATTTAACGTACTAGGAGGTATCTGCCAAGATCTTGGACAGGAAAGAGCATGTCCTAAGAACAAAGGTTATACCACAAGTCAAGGTTTTGTGGAGGAACCATTCTATGGAAGAAATGACCTGGGAGTTGGAATCGAAAACGAAAGCAAGGTACCCTTACCTTTTCGAAACACCAGGTACGTACGTCAATTTCGAAGACCGAATTTCATAAAGAGGGAAGGTTGTAAGACCCCAACTTTTTATAAATAAAATTGAATTTTCTCTATTCATTATCTTGAAATAATAAGTAGTTAATTTGATATAATGCTTTGGTTATGAGTAAAATGTGCAAATTTTGTAAAATAAACAAGTGGTTATAAAATATTCATTGTTGTCGGGGAATATTCATTTGGTCGTGGAATATTTTTGCTGTCGGAGAAAATTCATACGACGGCACAGCCATTTATGGGCCCCATAACAGAATAACTATCGGATGAAGAAAATGACAAGTTTAAGTTTTTATAAATAACGGTGTAATTGTTACCATTAACACTGTTGGAATACCCGGTGGTTAAAGTACAGTAATACGTGTGGTTGCACAGTAGCACACGATATTGCACAGTATTGTTGGATTATTGATTCTTACGTAAGAAGGCACTACTCAATAATTATTACAGTAATTACTGTTTAATATTTTATTTTATTGATTCAATAATTGTTGCGTTAATATTTTATATTATTGTTGTTTCAATAATTGTCACTGCACAGTATTTCCCATTATCGGATCAATAATTCATATTATTTGAATAACATTATTAGATAGCATTATTGGCAATGTCTAAGGAAGTTCTTGCTAGGAAAGGGGTTTGGTCACCTAATTGCGCGCTAGTAAGGAGAAATCCTTATCAGAAAGCCCCCTCTTTCCTGGGAACGACCTGATTGTCATAATTGTGATTCTGTAATATTATTTGTGAATAATTAATTATTGATTTATATGATAAGGAAATATTTATTTTATGTGGATATAAATGATTGATAGGAAAATATTTATTTTGTGTGGATATAAATGAAGGAATTAATGCTAAGGTATTTTATCAGTATTTTATCGGAATGGAGGTATTAAAAATCGTTCGTATGTGGATTTTAGGCATTATTCGTCTGGAATTTGGAAAAACTTAAATCTACAGAGTTGTAGAAAATTTAATTTCTTATGGAAAGGAAATAAAATTTGTATTTATCTGATAAAAGGGCTATTTATTATGAATTATTGAAGTTTCTGATTATTGTTTAAATGGTAAAATATTTTGGAAATTTCTAGAATGGGTGGGCCCCACTTTTGGTTGGTAAGAAATGTGCTGAAATTTTATATCAAAAGTGGTGAGCATGAATAGTAATAGGTAAAGCCATCAGATAGCAGGTTAGTCTGCTTTGGCGTTCTAGCATTTTTCTATAAATAGGGTGCTTAGTTAGAATTGAAAATCACACCAGAAACATAAGTTTTCTCTCCGTATATTATCGAGCGTATTTTTGTGAGTATTTACATACTTTGAGAGTTGCCATTCAGTGCAAGTTTCCTTCAGCATCATATCCGATATTCTATTCAGAAGTACTGTTCTTTTGAGGTAAGGGATGTTATTTTCTTCGTAAATGATATTATTTCTTTCAATATCATTATGCTGAAATATTGGAATGAATTTATTGTAGAATTTCTACTTTTTTGTGTCGAGGTTACTATTCACGTATACGGCTTAATTCAGGTATACGACACTATTCACAAATACGACACTATTCACCAAAAAAAAAATCTCTTCTTTGTCCCAGGTGTCTATTATGGTTACTATCTTTGATTATATCCATATTTTGATATTCATTCTTGAATTTTACTCCACTATGGTTTATTATGGAGTATTTTTAAACTTGGATTATCTAAAGTATGAATATCTAATCTTTGTCATTTTATCTCACTGGATTCGTTCTTTAAAATATTTTTCATCATCCTCAGTCCTTAATGGTGATACTTGATGAATATCTTTGGCCTGTAGTGCAAATATAAATGATTACCTGATGAATATCTTTGGCCCGTAGTAGTAAAAGATGGGACAGTGTTGAGATGAACATGATTTAACTAGTGATACAAATGAATATCTTTGGCCCGTAGTGCAAAGATGAATATTTGATTCAAGATGTATGTTGATTGATGTTACAGAGATAAAATATTGATGATTGACTTTTAAATTCATAGATGATAGTAGATTTCTTTCTCTACTAAACTCTTCTAATGAATTGTTATTTCTGCTGCGAATATTGATCTAAAACTTGTTGTCCATTATATTTTATCTGATTTATTGAAGGCTAACGATAATTTGTTGTTCATTATCTTAGTCATAATTTTTTTTACTAGGCTAGTTGATCTCACCCTTTTCCTTTTTATTCTATTTTTCTTCTCAGGAAGTGAGAATTTAGCAGGAACTAGCTGGGGTATTGAGTGATGGTTCAAGATAGTTGTTTTAGCAATCCTCACTATTATGTAAAATAGTGCATCAATAATTGTAATGAAGACTTTATCTGAGGGTGGATATTGTCTAGAAAATAATATTTGTATTTAAACTCACAGTTTATGTGTTATTGTATTTTGCACAACAATTGTATTAATGAAGTTGTAGTTATTTCTGTACCATATTTTTGATGACTCAAAATAGGTGATGTATACCTATTTTGGGGACGTCACATTATATATGGCCCAACAATACCAAAATCCGCTAGAATCACAAGCCACGAATCCTTAATAAATATAAAACTTTATTCATCTGGTTTCTCATGTTAAAACTGTACATCCTTAAACTAATTGCTCATTTATTTTTGGGCTAATATTACTTTAGTCCCTCGAAATTCCATCCACTTTATGATTGAGCCATAAGCACCAATTCTCCCAATATGGACCTCCAAGTATTGTTAAGTTACTAATACAAACCCAAATTCGATATTTCAGCCTAATTTTTTTTTGGAAACAGCTGTGTCACGCCATCATTTCTGAGTAAAATATATACCTATCGGATTCCTAATTTGGGTCCATCGTGCTTCCTTAACAATATTTGGGAGTCCAAATTGAGAGGAAGGATACGTTAATGGATCAAATATAAAGTGCTATTAGCCTTTTATTTTTAATGTAATATTTTTGATTGAAATTACCATGTTATATCATCTCTCTTTTGATTAAAATTTCCAGGAATGAATCAAATCTCATCCAAAAAATTGTGAAAAATGTTTTACAAGAAAAAAACCCTAAAGCCGTGATTGTTGCTGAACATTTGGTTGCAATGGATTCTCGTGTTGAAGACGTATATGAAAAAATAAGCATTGGGTCAACAAAATTTCGTGTCATTGGGATCCATAGGATGGGCGGAGTTGGAAAAACAACATTTGGCAAAGCTTTCTATAATTAATATTTTTACCACTTTGAACGCAACTGCTTTCTCAAAAATGTTAGAGAAGTTTCACAAGGATACAATGGTCCACTTTCTTTGGTTGAGCAACTTATTTCAGAGCTTCTGGAAAAACGGGATTTTAAGGTTGCTAATGTTGAAAGAGGAGTTAGTTTTCTAAAAGAAAGAGTTCGAACAAAAAAGGTTCTTATATTTCTTGATGATTTGGACCAATCAAGCCAATTGAAGTTGTTAGTAAGATATTGGAACTTTTTTGGTCCAGAAAGTAGAATCATCATCACAATAAAAGATACACGTCTTCTCGATGAGTTTGAAAAAATAAACGACGGATACATGGTTATGCCATATATGGTGGAGACATTAGACAAAGATGAGTCTTTGGAACTCTTGAGCTATCATGTCATTAGAGGAACCACCTCGACAGATTTTAGACAAATTTTAGAAAGGATTGTAAGTTATACCGGAGGGCTTCCATTAGATCTTTTGGGTTCATTTTTGTTTCGTAGAACCAATGAAGAATGGACAAGTACCCTTGAGAAATTGCAACAAATTCCCAACAATTAGATTCAAAAAATCCTGAAAATAAGCTATGATGCACTAGATCATAATGAAAAGGAAATTTTCCTCGACATTGCTTTCTACTTAGTTGGAATGGACAAAGAGAAAGCTAGTCATATATTTGATTCTTCTGGCTTCTGTCCACGTATTGGAATAAAAGCTCTTGAGGAAAGGTGTTTACTTACAGTTGACTGGAAAAATAAGTTTAGGATGCATGATCTTATTCGAGATATGGGAAGAGAGATTGTTCGTGAAGAATCCATTAAGGAGCTTGGAGAGCGCGGCCGTTTGTGGCATCAAGAAGAAGTACGAGATGTGTTGAAAAAACAAAAGGTGACCAAAAAGCAAATATTCATATTCTTTTACTTCTTTCATTTAAAATTTCAATTGATGAATGTTATTTTTAGACTTTATAATTTTTCCTAAACCCGACGAGGCCTACTCAATCCCAATCATAAGGGGCCAAAATTGTAAAACCCTACAAGGTTGAGGTTGGGGATATATGGGATATACACTCTTTCCCCGTCCTTAGCTTGACCCAATTATATATATATATATATATATATATATATATATATATATATATATATATATATATATATATATATATAATTATTTTCAAAATTATCCTTTTGTATATTTAATTATGTACACTACAAAAAATTTGGGTCATTGTCGATTGGTTATGCTGCCGCTTAATGACCATCTTGCCGTTTCAAGAATGAGGGTCATTACACAAGATGGTTCGTCGCCTTCCGTCAGCCAGATAGGTCGTAGCCCTTGGTTCCCGTCGCTCATCGTTGGCAAGTGTGTCATTACCGATGGGATCATTGGCGATTTACCGTCTGCTGGCAATGACTCATCAAGCGATGACATTCATGCAAACAATGCACTGGGTCAAGAATAACCACTTCGTAAAATTAAAATAGCTATCATTCTTGAAGCAGCATACCCGTCGTCAATGAGTTTTTTAAAGTTTAGTTTTTTAAATTGCAAAATACCCCTGTTCATTTACATATACATAATTATACCTGTTATAAACTAAAGAAAAATAAATAATTCTTCACGAACGCATATCAATAACAATAATTGCTTTTGCTATATCAACCATCAAATATGTAAACAACGTAATGACTTATAGATAAAATTCATACGATGTAAATACAAAATGTAATCATAAACAATCAATATAGTTAGATACATATACCATTAACCTAACTAGAAACTAAACTCTAGTCTGTACAACTCAAAAACTGTATAAATATATATATATAAAAGTCAAAATATAAACTTAATGGGTACTACAACCCAAGATCAAGAATGTCAGTATCATCATCACCGTCGGTCCCACCGTCGGTCCCACCTATAATCGTCATGATCACGGCCCCACCTCCCATTCGATTGTCATCCCACCTCCATAGTCTCATCAAGAGATCACCGACCATCATCACCATCTCCACCACAAGAATTGCTGTCAGGTGCATGCCTCTCCACTCCATCAAGTCTCATCAACAAGACCCTACAAAATTAAAATATTAATAACGAATTCGAAAATAAAGCATATTTAAATTAGTTTTGTTTGTGTTCTTCAAGTGTTGACGAGTTTTGCCTACGGGTTGATAACTTGGCCTTCGTAGGTCGGAATCGAGTCCCGTAAGTTGTAACGTGTGTCTAATACCTATGCGGTGGTATGTGTGGGTTTGCATGGCATTTGGACGGCCGAGGCGGGTTTTGGGGTATTTTTCGGCTTTTTGCCTAAGTGTTGGCGAGTTTTGCAAACTAGGCGATAACTCGATCTCCGTATATCGGAATCTAGTCCCATAAGTTGTAACATGTGTCTAATACCTACGGGGTGCTATGTGTGTTGTGAAGCCCCCAAAACAGGTATACATCACCCATCTTGAGTTGCCAGATACATGGTACAGAACTCAACTACAAACTTAATTATACAACTGTCGTGTAAAATACGACAAAATATAGCTGAGAGTTTAAACATGAATATTGCCTTCCAGACAATATCCACACTCAATGGAGTCCTCATTACAATTATTATCACACTATTTTATAAAAATAGTGAGGACTACTATAGGCACCATCTTGGACCATCACTCAATTCCCCGACTCGTCCCAGCTATATTCTCAATTCCTAAAGAGAACAATGAAAGAAAAGGGTGAGCTCAACTAGCCTAGTAAGAAATATTATGACTAAGATAATACAGAATTTGGCTTAACACATGACCAGCGCCTAGGCGCCCAAATTTGGCCTTGGGCAAGCGTCTAGGTGCCCAAGGACAAAATGTGAGCGCCGAGTCTAGCGCCTAGGCGTTCAACTCTTGGCACTTAACTCTAATTTTCCAGATTTTGCAACTTTTGATGCACATACTTCAAATCTTCATAACTTCTTCATCCGTTATCGGAATTAGTCCATTTTTGAGTCTATGGAAAGCTTGTAACATGCTCTATAAAACCCCCATGATTTTATAATTTTTCATATTCATTAATTATTCTAAAATTTGGATCCAAAGTCCCCCAAGACTAAGTTTTCACTAACAACGATACGTGAAAAATGTTATGAACACGCGACATACTTGGCGGTAAAACGAGTCTATAGGCCACAGTTCCTACTCGATCGAGGATTTCAAATGGGCCAATTAAATTGAGGGTTGAGATTTCCTCTCTTCATCGATTCTTGCTTTTAGAATAACGCCCTCTTGAACCTTCTTCTTCACATTCATCAGCTTCGGGTGTGTAGTTTGAGCGGCTTTAACTTTATCGATTAAAGTCGATTCTACTCGTATATTCGTTATCTTCACGTGGGTCCCTAGAGTCTTTAACTCTATCTTTATCATTTGTAAGTTATACGACATGGGTCTTTGTGTTAACAACATCGCACTCGTAAACCCATACGAACTTCTACTCAACGCGTCAGCTACCACGTTCGCTCTTCCACGATGATATTGAATGTTATGATCGTAATCTTCAACAGCTCGAGCCAACGTCTTTGGTGCATTATACGTTCGTTTTGGGTGAAGAAATATTTAAGGGTTGAAGAAATGGGTTTTGTACTGGGGTAAATACAAAATTCGATTTCACATTCTGGGGTAGGCTAAGAAGTCTTCAAGAATACGTCAGGAAATTTATTAACAATAAAAATATGATTCAAAACTGTGACCCTCATCCAAGACTTGGATAACATGTCACATTGATACCTATCAACTTGTCACTGTTATTCATGACGTCCCCTACGGAAAGTCTGGCTTCGGTGCATTCCGCACAAGAAAGTCACCAACGAAAGGCTCAGGGCTCTTTACTTATGGCTTGATATGACAATGTTTGACTTTAGTGGTTTGGTTGCTTGAATTCGCATAACAGGTTGGTTAGGAATATGAAAGCTAACAACCTTATGAAAAGCATGATGAGTAGTTAACCAATCGATTTCTAAAATCACATCAAAGGTAAGTATTTTCAAAGAGATAAGATCGACAGGTAACGTGAAAGTATCGATTTGAATCAAACAAGATTTATAAACAGTAGAGGTAACGAAGGTTTCTCCTAACGGAGTTTCAACCAATAAATCAAAGTCTA
This sequence comes from Panax ginseng, assembly GCA_020205605.1. Taxonomy (NCBI): domain Eukaryota; kingdom Viridiplantae; phylum Streptophyta; class Magnoliopsida; order Apiales; family Araliaceae; genus Panax; species Panax ginseng. Next base: position 34,736,736 of record CM035149.1, read on the forward strand.
ACTTCTCCTGAATTAAATTTAAACATTGAACGCAAACAAGAGAGATACAAGAATGGGTAGAACCGGTATCTAATAAGGTATAGACTTCGCAATAATTTATAATTAACTAACCCGTGTTAACATCGTTCGGGTCACTTGCTTTTTGAGAAGTCACAAAAAACGCTCTTCCGAAAAACCGACTTTTTTTTTTGTCCAGATTCGCCTTTGGTGCCATCGTCTCAATTTGGACTTGTCTTCGGTGAATGACAAAATCAGGCTAGGTGACCTTCTCTTCCATAATTATAACATGCTTTAGACGGCATCATGCAGTTTGGACTAATGTGTCCCTCCCCTCCGCATTTGAAGCATATGATAGGTGGTCGTTCTCCTTCCTTAACAACGGGTGCTGGTGCTAACGTCTTTCCATCATTGTTGAATCTCCTCTTCTTGAAATATCCATTCTTATTATTTTGGCCATGATTACCACCAAAGTGGTTACAATTTCTGGCATGCTGATTCCCTCCACGCTTATTGTCACCGCTTTGATGACTGCTATCACTGGTATTATCATTTTGTCGGCAACTCTCTTTTGGTTGGGTTGACTCATTATCGCCCTCCAATAACTAAGCCCTATTAACAACATCTGAATACAAACACAGTTTATGAGAGATAAGATATTGACGTATCTTAGGTTTCAAACCACTTAGAAACATTCGCGTCATTCTTTCCTCATTATCGGCCAAATGGGACGCAAACCGGGACAACTCGGCGAACTTAGCTTCGTACTGCGACACGGTCATGTTATTTTGTTCCAGTTTAATGAAATCTACCTCTTTCATGTGGCGAATACTTTCAGGAAAGTACTTGTCGTTGAACAATTCTTGGAACTTCTCCCAAGACATCTTCAGTGCGGCAGGTTGAGTAAGCTTTACAGATTTCCACCAGTAATCTGCTTCTGCTTGCAACATGAAGGTGGCAAAGGGAACCTTTTGCTCCTCGGAGCATCCGAAGACATCAAATATCTTGCAGATCTGCTTTATCCATGTCTTTGCCTTAAGTGGTTTTGGCTCTCCAAAAAACTTCGGTGGTCCCAGTTCCTTGAACTACTGAGCGGTGACCGTCCGAGAGTTGCCAATGTTTTCACCTGCATTTTGAACAAGAGCCGCTCTTACCTGATGTTTCATGAATTGTATAAATCCTCTAAACATTCCATCGTTAATCATTTGGTCAGTGTTGTTATTTGCCTGAGGATTGTCGCCTTCTTGACGCACATTATCCTGATTATTGATTTGTGGAGACTCAACGGTCTCCTGTGCTCCATTGATATTCTCAACATTCTCGGATGTCATTTTTAAATACTGCCACAAAACAAGGGTTAATTAACATATCACATATTATCCCTATACTCTGACCGACCAATTAAATACCAAATAAACTTAGGTAGGTCATACTAGTGAAGGAATTCCCCGTCTCTCCCTCCTAGTTCTTGTCTCACATCTTAGCCAGGGATCATATCCCTAAGCTTTGATACCAACTGTGACGCCCCCAAAATAGGTATACATCACCCATCTTGAGTCGCCAAATACATGGTACAAAATTCAAATACAACTTAATAATACAACTGTCGTGTAAAATACGACAAAATACAAACTGTGAGTTTTAATACAAATACTATCTTCTAGACAATATCCACTCTCAGAATAAGTCCTCATTACATTTATTGTCTTACTATTTAACAGAATAGTGAGGACTACTAATACTATCATCCGTCCATCACTCCGCTTCCCGACTCGTCCCGGCCTATATTCTCATTTTCAAGAGAACAAAGGAAAGAAAGGGTGAGCTCAACTAGCCCAAAGAAGAATTATAATGACTAAGATAACGCAGTAATAAATTATCATTAGTCTACAACAATGTTAAACCGATAAAATACAATAGACATCAAGTTTAACTCGCAATGAACAAGCAATCCATTAAAAGCACCAAGTAGAGAATAAAATCTACTATCTTTTATGATTTAAAAGGTTTTCATCACTTTTAACACTTTTATCACGAGACTCGCCTTAATAAATAATCCACATCATCGAATCACCCTCCTGACTACTGGCCAAGGATATTCTTTAGTATCACGACCACAAATTATCCATGCACTACTGGCAAGGACATTCGTGTATTCATCAATGATCATGATCATGTCAACAATCATCCATCAATGCACTACTACCAATAAGGACTTTTACCACATCATTTGTAACATTACTACCATGATTACATCGAATAATCTCTCGGTCATAATCATACCAAGTCCATCTATGCACTACTGAATGCATGAGATGACTTTCAAAAAATATAAACATGAGGATGATGAAAATGATCTAAGAATTCAATAAAACAAGTTCAAGAATTAATTTATTCAGGAACTAATAACGTCCAAATTGTCAACATGATACTTCTTTGTAGAATAAAATTCAAGAATGCTCAGAAGAATATTTCCATGAAAAGATACTGGATGAAGCGCAAATATCAAGGATATTCCACTAATTTCATGGAGTATAGAAGTCAAAACTTTAACCAACTGAGTATAATAAAGAATGGAATAACAAAAGAAATCACCATGCATGCGGTACTTCGCATAGACATGTTATTCCAACAGAATAATAAATAACGGAACCAAGTCAGGCGAAATTTGCACCGACAGGATGTTCTAACATAATAATAAAGACGAAAACAGGTCCGACGTAAAACGCACAGACATGATATTCCAACAGAATAATAAAGATGGACCTGTGTTCTACAGAAATGCATGCATGTGATATTTCAATGTAATAATAAAGAATGGAATAACAGAAGAATTTCACCAAGCATAGGGTAGCCCGCGTATACAGGTTATTCCAACAGAATAATAAAGAATGGAATAACATAAGTTCTCTTCATGAAGATGAAAGAAAGAAATAATACCCTTACCTCGTAAGAAAAGCTGGATCTTCGGTATAGTGACGTAAGAGAGCTTCTTCTTCTATAGATTTTCTCTCTATAATTTCTATCTATAATAATTGCTCTATAGCTTTAGTGAATTGGTGAGAAATGAAGGAAGAATGAGCTTCTATTTATAGAAAAATATAGTTTCAATAATTGAACTTTTTGGGGCTCGAAAAATTACAGTACAATACCTCCAACTTTTCCTTTATTTTTAATTTAGTCATGCAAGTATTATCAAACTTGCACCACCTCCCCTAATAGTAAATAATGTGATTCAATAGTAAATCATGTGAACAAATAGTTATAATCATGTGAAATAATAGCAATTAATTGCTCATTTATTCGGTTAAATACCCGATTGGTCAATATAACCTCCAGACATCAATTTTTATCGAAATAAATGTCGATTTTCACTAACACAAATAATTCCAACACAATGAAACTATTTTTATCAACAATATAAATTTTGAAATTTAGAAGTTTGACTTTTCCCAAAAAAGTCAACTGTTGACTTTTTGACCAAAAAGTTAATCCCGGAAATTTTTTGTTTATACTATTTTTACTAATTTCACCGTTCCGGACTCAAATATCACGTCCGCATCTCCAAATTCAACTTCGAACACAACTTCAATTTTAATAACATTCATCATTAATATTATAACTCACAATATTTATCAACCACGTCGTTCCTGTGAAAGAGGGGCTTTCAATAAGGATTTCTCCCTATCATGCCGTTAATTAGGTGACCAAACCTCTCCTCGATGTAACTTCTAGACATTATAAATATTGCAATTTAATAATATGAATAACTTTGTCGTCTCAATTATTGATTTAATAAAATAACATATTATGCAGATGATCTTTGTGACAATAATCGAATCAATAATATGAGAGATATGATGCAAAGCAATTAATTGTAGCAATAATTGAGTATAACCGAGTGACTTCTCACGTAAGCATCAATAATCAATACCGTGTGCTACTATACAACCACGCGTATTACTGTACTTTTACTACCGAGTAGTTCAATAGTATTAACAGTAATACTTTTGCCGTTATTTTCATAAATATATTTTTGTCGTTTTCTCAATCCGATAATAATTCTGTTGTGGGGTCCACCAATGATTGCGTCGTTGTATGAATATTCCCTGCTAAAACGAATATTCTCCGACCAATCGAATATAATATAACAACTTGCGTACTTTGAAAAATTTGCAAATACTACCCACAACTATAACATTATATCAAATTTATTCTATAATATTCAAAAAAAAAAAATTCGAGAACCCAGATTCAAGTAAGGTATAAACTTCAAGAGTTCAAGATTAGCTTACCGTGATCACCTCGTTCGGGTTCCTCACGTTTTTCGCTTGATCACGATAAACGCTTCTTCCAAGAACCACCGATTTCGACTTATCCGGACAACCCTTGAGTCACCATCCTCACTGAACTTGGTTTTGCTATAGAACAATCCCGAGCTATGTGACCTTCCTTTCCACAAATTGTAACATACCTTGGATTGTTGTGGACAGGATTTAATGATATGTCCCTCTTTCCGCATTTGTAACATCTAATCTGGCGTTTCTTCTCTCCCTAGAATTTGTTGTTGGTGTTTGGTGTTGGTCCGATGTCTTCCCATCATTGTTAAATCTCTCTTCCGAAATTTCCACTGACTCACCTCTCCTATTATCATGGCCACGATTACCACCCGAGTGGTTACCGCCTTTGTCCGTATTTTTCCCTCCTCGCTGGTTATCATCGCTCTGATGACTACTCTCACCGATATGACCCTGGTTGTGGTCCCTCGGTTGAGTATACTCATTATCTCGCTCTAATAATTGAGCCCTGTTGACAACATCTGAATACAGAGAAAATTTATGAGAGATAAGGTATTGATGAATCTCGGGTTTTAGACCTCTTAGAAACATCCGCGTCATACGTTCCTCATTTTCTACCAAATGAGGTGCAAACCTGGATAACTCCGCGAACTTCGCCTCGTACTGGGACACCGTCATTTTATTCTCTTCCAGTCTAATAAACTCTACCTCCTTCATATGACGAATACTTTCTGGAAAGTACTTGTCATTGAACAGTTTTTGAAATCTTTCCCAAGACATGTTGAGTGCGGCTGGCTGGGTACGCTTCACGGATTCCCACCAGTAATCTGCCTCACCACGGAACATAAAGGTGGCGAATGGAACCTTCTGCTCCTCCGTGCATCCCAAGACATCGAATATCTTGGTAATTTGCTTGACCCATGTTTCCGCCTTAATCGGACCGGGCTTTCCCCAGAAATCTTGTGGTCCCAACTCCTTGAACTGTTTGGCTGTGACAGACCACGCGTTGCCATCATTTCCACCCTATTTTGTACACGAGTCTCCTTCGTCTGATTTTGCATGAACTGCAAAAAGCTCCTAAACATTCCATCATTCATCGTTTGCTCGGTAGCGTTGTTTACAAGAGGAATATTGTTCTTCTGTTGCACGTTCTCCTGGTTTGTGACAAAAGGTTGTTCCACGGCTCATACACTCCATTGTTAACGGTTCTCGCAGGCCATTCTTAAATACTTCCATAAAACAAGGGTTAATTAAACAAATTAACATATCACATAATATCCCTATATTATGACCTACCAACAAATAAGCTTAGATAGGACACACTAGCGAAGGTTTTATTCATCTCTCCCCTCCTAGTTTTATTCCCCGATCTCCGCTAGAGACCATATCCCTAAGATTTGATACCAACTGTGACGCCCCCAAAATAGGTATACAACACCCATTTTGAGTCACCAAATACATGGTACAAAAAGAAAACTACAACTTTATTAATACAATTGTCGTGCAAAATACGATAACACATACTGTGAGTTTAAATACAAATATTGTCTTCTAGACAATATCCACACCCAAATAAGTCCTCATTACAATTATTCATACACTATTTTACAGAAATAGTGAGGACTGCTAAAACATCTTTCTAGAACCATCACTCCATACCCCGACTCGATCCTGCTATGTTCTAACCTCCTGAGAAGAAAAATGGAACAAAAAGGAAAAGGGTGAGCTCAACTAGCCCAGTAAAGAATATTATGACTAAGATAATATACAACAAATTATCATTAGTCTTTAATGGGAAAATCGATAGAATATAATAGACAACAAGTTTTAGATCAACAAATGCAGCGGAAACAACAATCCATTAGAAGAGTCACGTAGAGAATGAATTCCACTATCTTCTAAGACTTAAAAGTCCATCATCAATATTTTATCCCTGTAACATCAATCAATATACATCTTTAATCAAATATTCATCTTTGCACTACAGGCCAAAGATATTCATTTATATCACTAGTCGGTCATGTTCATCTCAACACCTGTTCATCTTTGCACTACGGGCCAAAGATATTCATCAGTTAATCATTCATCTTTGCACTACGGGCCAAAGATATTCATCAAGTATCATCATTAAGGACTGAGGATGATGAAAAACATTTTAGAGAACGAATCCAATGAGATAGAAGGACAAATATTAGGGATTCGTATAACAATTTATCCAAGATCAATAATACTCCATAATAACCAATTTTGAAGCAGAATTCAAAAATAAAGATCAAAACATGGATATAATCAAAGATAGTAACCATAATAGACATCTAGGACAAAAAGAAGAAAAAATCATTTTTCTATTGAATAGTGCCAGTGATTCGTGAATAGGTCAGATACGTGAATATTAAGGTCGACACGTGAATAGTAACCCCGACACAAAAAGTTCCAAATTTGATTAAAAAGTTCACCAATATTTTGGCATAATGATATTGAAGAAAATAATATCATTTAAGAAGAAAATAACATCCCTTACCTCAAAATACCGTACTTCTGACTGAATTTCGGATATATTGCTGACAGAAACTTGCACCGTATAGAAACACTCAAAGTATCAAAATACTCACAAGAATACGCTCGATAATATAGAGAAAGAAAGAAAGAAAACTTGTTTCTGGTGTAATTTTCAATTCTAACTTAGCTCTCTATTTATAGGGAAATGTTAGAACGCCATAGGAGACTAAATAATAAAATAACAATATAATTTCTTTCTTTTCCTACGCATGCCTCTTGACAAATCTCAGCCACCAACCATCTTTGAACCAAACTAGCAGCCCACATGTGTTAAAACACAAGTGGGTCCCACCCATAAATTAATAAAAATCATTTAATTTTCTAAAACTTTAATAATTCATAGAAAATAACCCGTTTATCAGAAAAATACAAATTTTATGTCCATTCTGCCTGAAATTGAATTATCTACAACTTTGTAGCTTTGAGTTTTTCCAAATTCCAAATAGAAAATATCCGAAATCCACAAACGGGTGATTTTTAATACTTCCCTTCTGACAAAATTTTGATAAAACACCTCAGCATTAATTCCTTCAATATCCACATAAAATAAATATATCCATCAATTATATCCACATCAAATAAATATTTCCTTATCATATAAATCAATAACTAATTATTCTCAAATAATATTACAGAATCACAATTATGACAACCAAGTCGTTCTCAGGAAAGAGGGGGCTTTCCAATAAGGATTTCTCCTTACTAGCGCACAATTAGATGACCAAACCTCTCCTTAACAGAACTTTCTAGACTTTGCCAATAATGCTATCTAATAATATTATTCAAATAATATGAATTATTGATCTGATAATGGAAATATATTATGCAAAGGACAATTATTGAAACAACAATAATATAAAATATCAACGCATCAATTATTGAATCAATAACATAAAATATAGAATAAAGAACTCATCGTAATAATTATTGAAAGTGCCTTCTTACGTATGAATCAATAATTCAACAATCTGCGTGCAATACCGTAGTGTTACTATGCAACCACGCCAGACATCGTATTTTAACCACCAGGTAATCCAACAGTGATAATGGTAACAATTACGCCGTTAATTATAAAAACTCATACTTTGTCGTTTTCCTTCATCCAATCGTTTTCCATTATGGGGCCCACAAATGACTGCGCCGTCGTACGGAGATTCCCGACAAAGAGAATATTCCACGACTAAACGAATATTCCCCGACAGAAATGAATATTTTATAACCACTTGCTTATTTTGCAAAACTTGCACATTTCACCCATAACCAAAGCATTATATCAAATTAAAACCTTATTAATTTAGAATAATGAATAGAAGAAAATTTAATATTATTTATAATAAGTTGGGGTCTTATAATTTGCTACCGGTGCTCTCGATTATAGAAACCAAATGACGCAAATTTGCGTCGTTTACGCTTTAATGGTGATGGCACGCAATTACCACGCCTAGATAGAAACCGAAACGCAACAACAGTGTTTCGTTTTTAGCCCAACTAACACAAATTTCACCATCAAAATAGTGAAATTAGCACATCCAATTGATATAAAACTAACACATACATGTTTCTTCACATATTCATCGACTTAGAACAACTAAACATCAAATTAAACTAATTTAATTCCTTAAATTTCATTTTTTCATATAAAAACTCAATTTTTTACACCTTTAGTGAATTTGATCACCACGAATTCGTTTCTTAACAAATTGACACGATTCCAACTACGCCGCTTTCGTTTCTTAACATACAAACATATTCTAACTTCAATTTGCAGATTACAACATATATAGAACATCAAATTTCATACTTTCTAAAGCCATATCATATGAACATAAACACTGATATATATAATCTTCTACTACAACCCAATTCTCACGAATTTGATACTCAGACAACCCTCAAATATGATAATTAATAGTATATAACCCATATATGCAAGTATATATATCACTCTAACATAACTATAGTTTACAGGGAATATCTACTAAGAAATCAAAACATATAAATTAGAAACAATTATACCTTAAACCCTTGATTATTGAAGCAATTGATATAGAATGGCTTCAATTCCTTCCCCTTCCATAGCAAAGCCCTCAATCCTCAAAGCAACTCTCTCGTGTTTTTCCCTTTTCTCACAAACTCTCTGTTTTAGCTTAGCTTTTTAGGCAAAGAAATAAGAAAAAGTAAGGAAAATATAACTAGCCTCTCCCACGTTCCCTTCCGTTAGAAAATAAAAAGTTTGCGTCAGTTGAATAAAGCCAAAGGCCACAAGGCCCTGTTTGGCTAACCAAAAATTCCCCCAACTAAATTATTTTAATAATATTTATATTATATAGTTACACATGTAATCATTTTAATAGCTTCTAATTTATAATTATAAGAATTATATTCTTATTATAATTATGCTTATAAAAAATAATTAAATAATTATATATCTAATTTAATTAATAAATTAGAAACGTCACTTTGCTTAATTTATTTATTTCCTTTAAATTAAACAATTCATTTAATTTAACTAATTTCTTAAATATTAAGCAAATGATTTAATTTAATTATTTCCTTAAATTAAATCCTTCAAATAAAATTATCATTACTCAATTTAATTTACACTAATCAATTTAATTACTAAATTAATTCACCACAATTCATCAATTATTTATTGTTCATCTCTAACTTTCGAAAACATCACATTTGGTTTCATTTTATAACTTATTTAAATAATTATTTAAAATCTTTACACTTTGCATCACAACACATTATAATCTATTATTATAGTTTTTATTATGCCTTAACATCATTAACATGCTTGCTTAGCTAACATAAGTCCATTATACATGACCTGCAAATAAGCAGACTTCACTGTCTCAAAAACTGGGGTATATGGCAATTGCGCCATACCTAAGCCTGGGACCCAAGACAACCACGCTGGACGCCAGCAATTGCTGCGCCATTTTTTTGCGGCACCAGTAGCATTTAGAGTGGTGCTCATCACAGAAACTCATTGGTGCGGTACTTGCGTTTGTCATTGTGGTGACAGCCAAGCAAGGCCACGCCTGCATGTAAAATGTAAATGCAAAGAATAAAGTGTTCCGTTTTTAGCCCAACTAACACAAATTTCACCATCAAAATAGTGAAATTAGCACATCCAATTGATATAAAACTAACACATACATGTTTCTTCACATATTCATCGACTTAGAACAACTAAACATCAAATTAAACTAATTTAATTCCTTAAATTTCATGTTTTCATATAAAAACTCAATTTTTTACACCTTTAGCGAATTCAATCACCACGAATTCGTTTCTTAACCAATTGACACGATTCTAACTACGCCGCTTTCGTTTCTTAACATACAAACATATTCTAACTTTAATTTGTAGATTACAACACATATAGAACATCAAATTTCATAATTTTTAAAGCCATATCATATGAACATAAACACTGATATATATAATCTTCTGCTACAACCCAATTCTCACGAATTTGGTACTCAAACAACCCTCAAATATGATAATTAACAATATATAACCCATATATGCAAGTATATATATCACTCTAACATAACTATAGTTTACAAGGAATATCTACTAAGAAATCAAAACATATAAATTAGAAACAATTATACCTTAAATCCTTGATTATTGAAGCAATTGATATAGAATGGCTTCAATTCCTTCCCCTTCCACAGCGAAGCCCTCAATCCCTTAGCAACTCGCTTTGTGTTTTTCCCCTTTTCTCACAAACTCTCTGTTCTTAGCTTAGTCTTAGGCAAAGAAATAAGACACGAAGGAAAATATAATTGGCCTTTCCCACGTTCCCTTTCGTTAGAAAATAAAAAGTTTGCGTCACTTGAATAAGCCAAAGGTCACAAGGCCCTGTTTGGTTAACCAAAAACTCTCCCAACTAAATTATTTTAATAATATTTATATTATATAGTTACACTTGTCATACATGTAATCATTTTAATAGCTTATAATTTATAATTATAAGAATTATATTCTTATTATAATTATGCTTATAATAAATAATTAAATAATTATATATCTAATTTAATTAATAAATTTAAACGTCACTTTTCTTAATTTATTTATTTCCTTTAAATTAAAAAATTCATTTATTTTAACTAATTTCTTAAATATTAAGTAATTGATTTAATTTAATTATTTCCTTAAATTAAATCATTCAAATAAAATTATCACTACTCAATTTAATTTACACTAATCAATTTAATTACTAAATTAATTCACCACAATTCATCAATTATTTATTTTCCTCAATAAATAAATTAATTAAAATATTTATTTAATTCCATAAATATTTAAATTAAATTACAAATTTCTCGATCGTTACATCCTTCCTTCCTTAAAAAGATTCTGTCCCCAGAATCACAACTCAAAAAAAAAATCTATTCGTTACATTATTCCCTCCTTAACAAGATTCTGTCCCAGAATCGCTATACAAATTGAAGCAAACAACTGAGGATAATTCTTCATCATAACGCTTTCAAGTTCCTATGTGGCTTCCTCAGCATTGTGGTTCCTCCAGATTACCTTAACAGAAGGTATTACCATATTCCTCAGTACTTGCTCTTTTTTGTCAACAATTTGAACAGGGACTTCTTCATATGACAAATCTTTCTCAAACTATAAGGGCTCATATTTTATAACATGCTTATAATCAGGCTTATATGGTCTCAATACCGAGACATGGAAAACATTATGAATATGCTCCAATTCCGGAGGTAAAGCTACCTCGTACGCTACTTCACCAACCTGTCGAAGCACTTCGAAAGGTCCTATAAATCTAGGGTTCAATTTCCCCTTCTTACCAACCCGAATTTTCCCTTTCCAAGGAGACACTTTCAAGAAAACATAACTACCGACATTGAATTCCCAATTTCGTCAATGTTGATCGGCATATTTCTTCTGTCTATCTTGTGCGGTTATTAATCTCATTCTAATAACCTTGATGACCTCGACAATCTGTTGTACCACTTCTGGACCCAATAGTTGACGTTCACCTACCTCATCCCAGCATAACGGAGTTCTGCATTTCCTACCGTATAACGCTTCGTAAGGTGGCATGCCAATACTCGCGTGATAACTATTATTATAAGCAAATTCCATCAATGGTAGGTGGTCATCCCAATTTCCCTTGAAATCCATGATACATGTTCTAAGCATCTCTTATAGTTCTTGGATGGTACTCTCACTCTGTCCGTCGGTTTGAGGATGGTACGCTATGCTCATTCTCAGCTGTTTCCCCAAGCACTCTTGTAGTCTTTTCCAGAAATTAGATGTGAAACGTGGATCTCTATCTGATACAATGGACACTGGTACACCGTGTCTTGAAAACAATTTCCTTCACGTACAGTTTTGCTAATCGATCTAGGGTAAATCAAATCTTGATTGGCAAAAAGTGTGCCGACTTCGTCAGTCGATCGACAATCACCCAAATGGAGTCATAACCTTGCTGAGTCGCTGGAAGACCTACCACAAAATCCATTGTGATGTGCTCCCATTTCAATTCTAGTATCTCCAACGGTTGTAACAATCTGATTGGCCTTTGATGTTCAGCTTTAACTTTCTGACACGTTAAACATTTTGCCACGCATTCAACCATATCCCTCTTCATATTCAGCCACCAAAAATGATGTCTAAGATCTTGGTACATCTTTGTACTTCCAGGGTGAATTGAATATCTTGAGTTATGAGCTTCTCTCAGAATTTCCTCTTTAACCTGTGATACTGGCGGAACCCAAATTCTCCCTTCGAATCGAAGTAACCTGTGACACCCCCAAAATAGGTACACAACACCCATTCTGAGTCGCCAAATACATGGTACAGAAAGCAAACTACAACTTCAATAATACAATTGCCGTGCAAAATACGACAACACATACCGTGAGTTTAAATACAAATATTGTCTTCTAGACAATATCCACACTCAAATAAGTCCTCATTACAATTATTCATACACTATTTTACAAAAATAGTGAGGACTACTATAACAACTTTCTAGAACCATCACTCCATACCCTGACTAGATCTTGCTATGTTCTCACCTCCTGAGAAGAAAAATGGAACAAAAAGGAAAAGGGTGAGCTCAACTAGCCCAGTAAAGAATATTATGACGAATATAATAAACAACAAATTATCATTAGTCCTCAACAGGGAAAAATCTGATAAAATATAATAGACAGTTTTAGATCAACAACTGCAGCGGAAACATCAATCCATTAGAAGAGTCAAGTAGAGAATGAGTTCTACTATCTTCTAAGATTTAAAAGTCCATCATCAATATTTATCCCTGTAACAACAATCAATATACATCTTTAATCAAATATTCATCTTTGCACTACAGGCCAAAGATATTCATTTGTATCACCAGTTGGTCATATTCATCTCAACACCTGTTCATCTTTGCACTACGGGCCAAAAATATTCATCAGGTAATCATTTATCTTTACACTAAAGGCCAAAGATATTCATCAAGTATCATCATTAAGGACTGAGGATGATGAAAAATATTTAAGAGAACAAATCTAGTGAGACAGAAGGACAAATATTAGGGATTCGTATTTTGGTTTATCCAAATTCAATAATACTCCATAATAACCAATTGTGAAGTAGAATTCAAAAAATAAAGATCAAAACATGGATGCAATCAAAGATAGTAACCATAAAAGACATCTGGGAAGAAAAAGAGAAAATTTTATTTTTCGGTGAATAGTACCATATTTGTGAACAGTGCCGTATATGTGAATAGTAACCCCGACATAAAAAGGTAAAAATTCCACAATAAAATTCATAACAATATCTCAGCATAATGATATTGAAGAAAATAATATCATTTAAAAGAAAATAACCTCCCTTACCTCAAAAAGACAGTTCTTCTGAATGGAATACTGGATATAGTGCTGAAGGAACTTGCACCATATAGCAACACTCAAAGTATCAAAATACTCACAAGAATACGCTCGATAATATAGAGAGAGAAAGAGAGAAAACTTTGCTTCTGGTGTGATTTTCAATTCTAACTTAGCCCTCTATTTATAGGAAAATGTTAGCACGTCGAAGCAGACTTGACCTGCTACCTGATGGCTTTACCTGCTACTATTTCCACCCACCACATTTGAAATAAAATTTTAGAACATTTCTTCACCAACCATAGGTGGGGCCCACTCATTCTAGAAATTTCCACCAAAATGATAAATTTAAAAACTTCAACAATTTCTGAACCAGTCACCTCTTAAAATTCATAACAAATCATACGTTCATTTTTAACGGTTCAAAATTTGTGGACATATACTCAACTTATATATGTATAACATATCCAAAAATCACAATGATCCAACGGTCGGATCAAAAATTATAACTCACGCAATATATCTCAAGAACACAAGCCAACCATAGAATGCTTATCATACTTCTCACAATCATAACAAGAAGAGAATTTCATAAACAGCATTATCATACTTCTCATAATCCAATTACTTATAGAATGCTTCTTTCTGCTAAAGTTGATTATCCTATGCCTAGTTTTGTAAAGGAAACTTTAAATGCTCCTTATACAAAATGGAAAACTCACCCTAAGGACCCTTCAATTTAAAGGGTACCAACCTATAAAAATAGTACAAATATTACAGGTATGTCTTGCAGCTGATTTAAATAAAAGAAAATGGTATCTTGATAGTGGATGCTCAAGACATATGACTGGAGACAAGACCAAATTAAAAAATCTGCAAGCTACAGACTTTGGTGAGGTAACTTTCGTTGATAACAATAAAGGTAAAATAATTAGAGTTGGATGTGTTGGTAATGAACACATAACCATTTCCAACATTCAATTAGTTACTGGACTCAGGTATAATCTTCTATCTATTAGTCAACTATGTGATAGTGGTTTTAAAATATCCTTTAGTACACATAATTGCTCTATTTTTGATCAATCTAGTAAATTGATTTTAGTTTGTCCTATATATCAAAATGTATATACCTATTACTTAGATGCTTACTCTCATTTAGATAACATATGTCTTGTATCTGCAAATGAAGATCCTTGGCTATGGCATCGCAGACTAGGACATATAAATATGAAACTCATAAATAACATTTCCTCTAAAGAACATGTATGTGGTCTTCCTAAATTAAAATTTTTCAAAGACCATATCTGTGAAGCTTGTGAATTAGGAAAACAAATTCATGCATCACATAAACATAAGTTTACTGTGTCTAACTCTCGACCCTTAGAATTATTACACATGGACCTTGTTGGACCAATCCCCAAACACAGCATGGGTGGTGTTGTATATATTCTAGTTTTGGTTGACGACTATTCACGATTTACATGGGTAGATTTTTTAAAATTTAAAAATGAGGCTATTAACTCTTTTTCTAATATGTGTAAAAAGATTCAAAATCAACAGGGAAGTTCTATTGTTTATATTCGATCTGATCACGGAAAAGAATTTGACAATTCTGATTTCATTATGTTCTGTGATGAGAATGGTATAAGTCATAACTTCTTTGCTCCCTATACGCCTCAGTCAAATGGTGTTGTTGAAAGGAAAAATCGTTCTTTACAAGAAATGGCTAATACAATGTTAAATGAATATCGTATTCCAAAATATTTTTGGGCTGAAGCAGTGGCAACATCATGTTATATTTTAAACAGAGTTTTATTAAGACCCGTTTTGCTCAAAACTCCCTATGAGCTCTACTATAAAAGGACTCCAAAAATAAATTATTTTTGTGTTTTTGGGAGCAAATGTTTTATTCTAAACACCAAAGGACACCTATTGAAATTTGATCCTAAATCTGATGAAGGAATTTTTCTTGGATACTCTCTTAATAGTAAAGCATACAGAGTTTTCAACAAAAGAAGTCTAGTTATGGAAGAATCGATGAATGTGACTTTTGATGAAACTCTGCCTCCTCCAAAATACAAAGAACTGACTGATAATGATGTTGTCATTGAAGACATTCTCAGAAATATGGAAGAACCAAAACTCGATAATACATCTCCACCTATTAATGAGAATCCCCTTGAAAATCCAAACCCTCAATTAAATGAGTTGCCTAAAGAGTCTCGTGTTATTAAAAATCATCCTATAGAAAATATTATTGTAAATATTGAAAAAGGAGTTATCACTAGATCACAAGCGCATAATCTAGCCGGTCATCTGTCTTTCTTGTCTCAAATTGAACCTCAATTGATAAAAGATGCTTTACTAGATGAAGATTGGATAATGGCTATGCAAGAAGAACTTGAACAATTCACTAGAAACAAAGTATGAGAATTAGTCTCACCACCTAAAGATGTTTCAATAATTGGAACTCGATGGGTATTTCGAAATAAACTTGATGAAAATGGAATTTTTATTCGTAATAAAGCAATATTAGTTGAACAAGGATATAATCAAATGGAAGGAATTGACTATGATGAAACCTATGCTCCTGTTGCTAGAATTGAATCTATTCGTATGTTGTTAGCATTTGAATGCCACAAGAATTTTAAACTATTTCAAATGGACGTTAAATCTGCATTTTTAAATGGTGTTATAGAAGAGGAAGTTTATGTTAAACACCCTATTGGATTTGAAGATTTCAGTCATCCTAAATACGTTTATAAATTACATAAAGCTCTATATGGTTTAAAAAAGGCTCCAAGAGCTTGGTATGAAAGGTTGAGTAAATTTTTGTTAAAAAATGGCTTTAAACAAGGGCTATTGATACTACTACCTGTTTACTAAAAATAAAATGATGATATTTTGATAATTCAAATATATCTTCGATGATATTATTTTTGGCTCTACTAACATTACTATGTGCAATGAGTTTTTACGAAAGTATGAGTAAAGAATTTGAAATGAGCATGATGGGAGAATTAAACTTCTTCCTCGGACTGCAAATCAAACAAGGAGAAAAAGGTATTCATATATCTCAATCTAAATACTGTAAAGAAATGATCAAGAAATTTGGCCTAGAATCCGCAAAACCTCTTAACACTCCTATGTCAACAACGGATAAATTAATTATTGACGAGAATGGAAAATCTGTTGACTCTAAGAAATATAGAGGAATGATCGGAAGTCTGTTATATATAACTGCCAATAGACCTGAAATCATGTTTAGTGTTTGTAAATGTGCCAGGTTTCAAGCTGATCCCAAAGAATCTCATCTGACCGCAATAAAAAGAATTTTTCGATATCTTAAAGGAACCACTGAGTTAGGCCTATGGTATCCTATAGATCAACCATTTAATCTCGTATATTTTTCAGACTCTAACTATGCAGGTCATCATGTCGATCGAAAAAGTACTAGCGGTACTTGTCAATTCCTAGGAGGATGTTTGGTTTCATGGTTTTCTAAAAAGCAGAACTTTGTCTCTATTTCAACAATCAAGAATCGTTGCAAGTATGCGATGTCAGTGCTCAAATATTGTGGATGAAACAAACCCTTGCTGATTATAATTTAAAATTTGACTGTGTTTCAATTTTATGTGATGATACCAGTACAATAAATCTAATCAAAAATACAGTCTTGCATGCTAGGTCAAAACATATAGACATTAGGCACCATTTTTTACGTGATCATGTTAATAACGGAAACATTAAATTAGAACATATTGACACTGAATTAAATATAGCTGACTCAACTCTCTCATCTCTCGCTCTCTCTCGTCCATCAGATCTAAATCATCGATTACTCTAAATCGCCATCTCCGATGTCATTCTTACCCTACTACTCTCTATTTTCCTCTTCTTAACCATAAAATTTTTCCTAAGTATGTCATGATTTCTCTCGAATCCAAATTTTGTTTATAGTTCTTTCATAAATCATTTTTTTCTGACTTTGAATAAAAAATGTTTGATTTATCGACAAATCTCTAATTTCTTCCTTATCAAAATCTATATACATACATATTTTTTTTTTATGAAACCTCCAAATTTGTTTTAAATTTTTAGGGTTTCGGGCAAGTGTTTTATATAATCTGTTTCTTAAATTCTTTTAAGTGGTTGGATCAATTTTTTTTGGCTTTCTCAGTTGAACCTCATTTTTTTTCATCCCAAATTTAGGATTTTTTGCCAAATATTCTACAATTTTTGATTTTTTTTCTGTCAAATTTTTAAGATCTGAAAACAATTGAATCTTATTTTTTTCATCTTTAAATTTTTCGGTTGATCGTCTCTGTTCTTGCATGTGTTTTAAAAGGGTTAGGGTTTGTTCTTTGAACTTAACTGAATTTTTTTTAACATTTTAACAATTTTAAAAAAAAATCAAAAGAATGCCTATTCAATTTTTTTTTGTATGTGTTCTTCTATTCACAAAACTTAAAGGACTCTTAGTGTTCATAAAACCCTTAAATTTTTTCTTTAAAATTATTATATATATCCATATATATTTTTAAATCTTCTCTGATTATTTCACAATATCCGTACCTCTTCAACTTTCTTTTAAAATCGTGTTGATTTTGTTTAGGACTTCTACTCAAAAATTTTCTACTATTCATTTTTTTTGATCTGTTCATTTTTTTATGAACACAAAAAATTTTTTTATTAATAAAATAATTTTTACTAAAACATGTATATATATATATATATATATAAAATTTTTATTTAAAATATTTTGTCCTTATAAAAATATATATATATATATGTAAATAAAAATATCTCTCTCTATATATAAGTATATATATATATATATATATATATATCGCATTTTGGTTAAGCTTTATGCTGCTTTCACTAAGAACGACGAAATGCTGAGCATACTGGAACTGGTATATGCTAAATACCACCTCAGGTATAACCTTTCTAACTCTCCATATTTTTATTTGTGTGGATACTAATGTCAACTGGATTACTTTCTGCATCTTATATAATGTGTATTCACCGGGTTATTTATTGCATTTACTGCTATATCTTCATCTAAGATGTGTTATAAATATTGTAATCTTGCATTTTACCTGCTTCTTTGAAAAATTGATGCTTGAAATTTTAATTTCTTGTCGTGTTCAATTTTTTTTCAGTAATCACTCCTGTCTTTTAACTGAGATATTTTTACTCTTTGTGTTTCTTAAACGACATGTGGAATTTTTTTTTACCGATCATTGTTTTCTTTTTACCATTTTTTAACAAACAGTGTTCATCTTACTATTTCACTTAAATATTATTACTATTTTAAAAATCCTTTCACATCGGGGTATTAAATGCTTCTTTTCTTTGGTTATATTACCTGTCGAACTTCTTAAATGCTTCTTTTCTATGATTAATTAAGTGTATATTACCTGCCGAACTTCATCTTTCTATATATACAAACCTTTAAAAAAATGTTCCATGTTTCTTTATCCTCACTCTTCCACTTCATATTTTCACCTATCTTCCCTGCATCTATCCTTGTCATGACTAACTTAGTGTCTTCAAAAAGGAAAGCTTCATCTCTTAACTCTGAATTCAAATTTTCAAATGTTGTTCCAACTCTCACCACTTCATCTGCCCAGTCTAAATACCGGTCCATGAGACATAATCTATGTCCTGGAAATGTAATCACATTTCATCGTTTTCCAAAACTGTTTGAAAATTTTAAAAATGTTGGGTAGGATTGTTTGATTTCCTTTAATGATAAGTCTATTTTTCCAAGCCTTGTGGCTGAATTTTATTCTCACATGGAATTCTTACATGACTCTTCTGGCCTGTTAAAGACTATCACTACATGTATTCAAGGTCAACCTTATGTCATAGATGAACTATTTCTTGTAAATGCTCTTCAGTTGCATCCATCTACACTTGATTTACCTCCCATTAACTCTTATCTTCATCCCTTCAGCATCTCTGTCGAAGAATGTATGTTATTTATGTTTAATCTATTTGTTGTCACTAACCAAACAGTACCAGCTCTGTTATTTGACTTCCCATGCAAAGTCGGTCTCGAGTTTTTAATTGCTGACTGTCAATTTCTTAATAAAATCTTAAGAAAAAATTTTATGCCCGTTCGAGATGACAGAAATTATTGCCTTTTGATTTAGAACTCATCAAAGGATTGCTAAATGAATGTCTTCCATATAATCTTGGTTATTTTTTATTGTCTTCATTCGAATACTATTTTCACAATAATTGTCTTGGATTCGGTCTCCTTCTAACACGTATCTTCCACCATTTAAATCTTCCTCTATTCACTCTTCACTCTCAGTCAGTCCCTACAAGAAATATAGTAGCCCATCTTAACTTGCCCCCACAGCCTCTCTGCATCTTTATACCCTTTGATCATGAAACCTTTGAAGAAAACATCATTCTGACTAATAAAATCAATTCTCTCAATACCATGAATAAACTCTTATTGCACAATCAGTCTCTCCTATTAGCTAAACTGGAAGATGTTCAAATATCTTTACATGCAATTCAATCTGTGGTTTGCTTACTCCTGGAGCACAACAACATGTTTATGAATCCTTTTAACGTTAGTACTGCCCCTGACTTCACAGTTCCACCACTGGCTGATCCTATTCCTGTTCTCTCATCAGCTGATTCTGCAGGAAATATTAATGATCTTTTGCATTTTTCTCCTCTTAATCTTGAGGAAATCTAACTTCATATACTGACTCCACTAACACTTTGGCTACTGTAATCCCTAAACCCTCCCCTTAACTAACTATTCGGCTACTGTAATCCTTAATCCCTGTCCCCTCTATTACTACTACTAATACTCGATTTATATATATTTTACCTCACTCTCTTTGCAGGATCTCTAATAGTCTTTACTGCAGGTTATTTTCTTTACCCCGTCATTTTTTATGATGACAAAGGGGGAGAAGAAAAATATGATTATGTAACTGCTATATAACTGCCATGAATGGACTTTAACTGCTATATATGAACTGCTATGATTAATTATGATTTTATAAAGGGGTTCACAATTTAAGGGGGAGTTTTTCTAAACCCAAAAATATTTTTATAATAATTGTCATCATTAAAGAGGGGGAGATTGATAGGTATAATTTTTCTTATATATTTTGATGATAACAATTATGTTTTAAATAAATATTTAATTATTTATTTATTCTATTATTTTCTATTTTACTTGAATTAATTTTTATTGACCTTGATTATTTATGTCAAGTGTTAAATAAATTAATTCATAAATTATTTATGGCAAGGATACCCTATCTCTTTTTCTAAAAATTGGGCAAAATACTTTAAAACTATTAAAAGGAATATATATAAATATATATATATATATATATATATATATATATAACTATAACATTACTACATATAAATGCATGATTATTGTGCATGTGCTAAAAACCGTGTGTATGTGTGTGAGTAACAAACAAATTCGGGACTTATTAATTGAAAACATGTGTCGGCTGGCATGAGCTTTATTGGTCAAATATGCATTAAATGATTGGAAGGTTGAAAAACGCCTAGGCGTTTTTATAACTCTTTACGCGTAAAAGCTTGCCTTGATCTGGACCATTCATTCAAAAATAATTGATCATATTCGTTCATTCAAAAATTTAGTCTTTGAAATTACTATTTTCCCCCACCTTCAAAAATTTTATAAATAGGGAGTATTTCATTCATTTGGTTTTCACCAATTCAGTGAAAAGAAAATCATACTCTCCTTGCCTATATTCTTTCTAAATTTTATATCTCTTCATATAAAAGTTCTGATTATTTTTGGAAGAGAAAAATTGGTCCAAGTATTGGGATAAGTTTAATTTCTGTTGAATTATTTCTTACTTGCATTTTATCTAGATATACAAATACATATTGGTCTACACAATTTTATATATCTATATTTCATCTATTTATCAAATAAAAGAATACTTGGGCGCCGCAAGGCTACGGAGATAAACCTCTATGGAGAGGAATCCAACCGTACGATTCCTTAAAGTCTTTAGTAATCTTTTATTGATATTATTTATATAAATATTATAAAATAGATACGACACTTGATAGCTCAAAACAACACTGAGATACTGCTCCAAAAAGAGTAGTCATCCGAACCGGATTTGAGAATCGTAGTGATCTATTGAAAATATTTATATAAATATCAATTGTGAAAATTATAAATTTTGTCATACTTAGACGCCACAAGGCTACGGAGATACACCTCTACCAAGAGGAATTCGAACCGTACGATTCCTTAGAGTACTAAGTGACATTATCTATAAAAGTTCACATAATAGATAAAATATTCTTATATATTATTTGAGTTAAACAAATAATATTTGTTATATCAAATTGTACTTATCTGACATTATATTTATTACTTGAATTGATTTATTGATTTATCTACAAACTCATAAATTATTTGATCAAGACTAATTAAGAAATAATTCTATATTATCCATAGAAAAACACTCTTTATTTTATAGAATTGTTAATTCTTCATAAAGTGCTTTAATATTATATATTTGCTTAATCAGAAGCATAAGTGGATCTAAACAAAAGTTCTATCTGAATTAAAGAAGTTTATTTTTAAAAGATATTGAACTTTTACTGAATATTTAGTCTTAACTCTCTATATGCTTATTTAAGAAGCATTACTCTGTACTTAAACTTGTATCAGCTTATTCAATAAGCAACTTGTAGTAAACTTATTTGTAAATAGAAAAAGGTATAGAGTTAGTTTATTTCATGTACCTGTGAGAAAGACAAGTAATTCTTCGACCAAGACCAGAGTCTTAGAGAGGTCAGCGAGAAGTTGGGTCTCTAGTGTACTTGTGAGGTGAGGAAGAGGCTATTGTTTCAAGACTAGATCATAGAATAAAACTGAACTCAAAGGAAGTACAACTAAGCTTGAGGAGGGAGCGGGGAGCTTACTATCCAAGATAGATTAGTTGGGAATAGTTGGAAGTTTGTCTTTAAAACATTGTAAAGGCTTCTCCGCCTGTTGAAGGAGTTGATTATTACTGATAGTAATAGGATCTCAAGTTCCAAGTAGGAACTTGAGACTGGACGTAGCAACATACCAAGGGGTGTATGTTGTAAACCAGATAAATCTCTGTGCATTGTGTGATTGAATTTTTACTATCTTGCATTATAAACACTGCAAATTAATTATTAAAAATAAAAAAAGTTTTTAAATAATTTTAAACCTGTAATAATCTATTCAACCCCCTCTTTCTAGATTATTATTTGACTTTTAAACTGGGATATTGAAACCTAGCTATACAACCAGGGTTTCAATCCTTGTTCGAACCTTCCCGCTTTACGCTCATCGGTATTGACTTGATAAGTCGTAAACCTTGGCAAAACTTCATAGCATACTTTGGCACCGTCATCGTTCTTTGCTTCAACTCCAGAAATTGCACTTCCAACTGATTCCGAGAACTCGCTGGAAAGTACATTTCGAAAAACATCTCCTTAAATCTACCCACGCTATCACTCCTTGTCCCCACTTAACCTTATTTGCTCGCCACGAAGAATCGACTTGAGACTTCAAAGATGAACATTGTGAATGCAGTCTTCTGGTCTTTGTTTACTCTAGCAACGTCGAACACCTTCTCCATTTCCATAATCCAAGTTTGGGCTTCCACTGGATTCATAGACCCTTGAAACTCTAGCGGTCCAACCGCTTTGAGTTCTTTAAAGGTCGTGACTTGAGCTTGCGGTTGATCCGCAAGTGCACCTGTCAACAGAGTTACCAACTGCTGAACCAAATTAGCATTGGTTTCATTGTTATTATTAGTAGACCCCTCAGG
Organism: Panax ginseng; assembly: GCA_020205605.1. Classification (NCBI taxonomy): domain Eukaryota; kingdom Viridiplantae; phylum Streptophyta; class Magnoliopsida; order Apiales; family Araliaceae; genus Panax; species Panax ginseng. Next base: position 34,760,304 of record CM035149.1, read on the forward strand.
AGGTGCTTGCTGACGTGGTTGTCTTCTTCTAGGAGGCATTTTCTGTTAAAATATGCGTTTTATTAGTTCATTACTCAACTTCTTGGGTACTTGAAGTTTAACTTAAACATTCCAGGATTAAAGCTATAACACATAACATTGCAAATAAACTTTTATTCATTCATAACGTTTTTAAAACATATTAAAGATAGCATATCTGCTATAAACATCCACTTTCCTGAACTAGACAAGTTTCAGGATCACATACTCATACTATCCCTTTATTTATCTAAAAATAAGGGATTCATAGTTTATTTATTCACATAATTAACCACATACTATTATCACTCTTATTCTATCTAGGCATATTAAGACGTCGTAAGGCTTCTCAACGCTCTTCCTCCATAATGCGATACGCCGTTCTACGATCCATCACAAACCACGGTGAGTCTTCAAACTGAGGTGGGTAATAATAGACTCGATCCTGGGCCCTATCAATCACAGAATTAAAAGCGTAATCCATCTCCTTCATCTTGGCTTTCTTCACTTGGACTTTAGCTTCAGCACGGTCTGCACGTTGAGTCGCCTTCATCCAAGCATCCTCTGATCTTGAACGCTTAGCTGATTCCTTCTTGAAATCATCTTTCAATTTCTCCATGACAGTCTTCATCTTTTTGTTTACTGCCAACAGGTCTTCATGCTGACCCTTGGTATAAACTAGGTCCCACTCCGTGTTTCCAAGGCGTGAGTCGAGTTCCTAAATCTCCGCATCCTTCTGCTCTATCGAAGCATGATGCATCTCGACTATCTCCTTCAACTCCTCAACTTTATCCTGCAATTCTATATTACGGTCGTACAGAGCGTCATACATCTCCGCTGATATGGAGTTTGGTGGAAACTCCTCAGGATCCTCTTCATCATCCTCCTCCTCTATCTCCTCAGAACTATCCTCCTCAGGATCGGTCACAGGCACATCCTCCTGAATCAACTGTTCCCGCATAACATGAATATCCTGGGGTTCATCGTCTATAGGTATCTGAGGTATCGCTTCCCTAGCTAGACTAGATCCTCCTTCGTTAGACATCCTGACAACAAAATATTTTAAGTTTTACTTAACATTTTTCGATACTCGCGAGCACGTAAGTTATTAACACATAGCACATAATGTTTTTTATTATTTAGCTTCAATGGATACCTTAATCCATTTCTTAAAACTCGATAAGAGTTGAACACCTCTATGTTTTCTATTTCCTTAAAGGTTACTTGCTAAGGTTTCCCCACCTAAGGTTCATAACCTAAGGGTTTGATACCAACCCGTGACACCCCCAAATCCAGGTACTCCATTCGCACAGGATTTGGTGCACACTATCCAAAACCATTACATCTAACTACCCATCATAAAGGATAAAGACATAATATGTGACACCCCCAAATCTAGGTACTCCATTCCACAGGATTTGGTGCTCACTATCCAAAACCATTACATCTAACTACCCATCATAAAGGATAAAGACATAATTTAAATAACTTAAAACAATAATCCTTCCCATTAAGGGGTTACATCATAATCTCAAATTAAATCCCAGGTAATCTAACCTTTAAATTATTACATCTGTTTGTGGAATACATCATATATTAAAACAAGTCTTTAACATAAACATTTCAATAATTTCTCATAAGTCTTCAGCACTTGGACAATTTGCCCTTTCCTTTGCTAGTAGACGGCTCATCAACTTTCTCCACTTTAGTTGCAGTGTTAATTGCAAGAGTGAGCAAACAAATGCTCACTGATATAGAAAGTAGTAATGATAGTAACATGAGAGTGAATAATGAAAGCTGAACAATAAAGAACTTGTTCTACGAATAAAAATAAAAAACAAGTTCGAACTTTAATTATCTGAGGGTCTTAAGACCACGAACTATGTCCTCGGTACTTAGGTATTATTACCCAACCTTAACAAACATTTAGACTATACGGACCCTTCTTAACGTACTTAAGGGGATCATCCCTTTGTAACATGTATTATGCACAAACATCTAAACGTTACACATACAAAATCCCCTATGTTAGGGTTGTTCGTCTCAGTTTGGATTTAGAATTTCCGCACTAAAGAAAGTTTAGTTTGGAACTAGCTTATCAGTGTTTCTAGAAATTTAGAACACTATTCAACTTCCATCAATAAAGGTTTAATACAAAATGTATAACTAAACAAGGCTATCAAAGTCAAAGATCGGGTATCAACAATATATGTAATTGAATAAACATGATATACATGCAAAATGCTATAACCAAAAGAGTTAGAACAATCTCATTTGAAACGATGTATTAGAATAAATATATGCTTTGAATAATAACATCAAGGTTTAGAAAAGTAAAACTTGCTCGAGGTAACGAATTAAGTTACAAGAGCTTGTACAAACATATTCAAGATATATTAGGCTTGCTCAATTTTAAGAACTTGTACAATAATAATATAGGAATGGAAACATGCATTCAATATGAAAAGAATGAAGTTAGAAGGCTTGCTCATTTGTAAGGAGATAAGGTTTAAAAACTTGCTCAATAATAACAAGGTAGAGTTAGAAAACTTACCTTGATTGTAAGCTACACAAATGTAAAATAATCTCCAATTACCCTATATACATCATTGAAATTGAAAAAATAATTAGTTGTATGAATATTAGCTTTAGGGTTTAAACCATCATTTAGGTCATAACCCTAACCTAGCACCTAACCACGTAGGTTAATATACTTAACGAATCTGAAATCTCATTACGAGCCAATATAACTTAATTGTTCATCTCTAACTTTCGAAAACATCACATTTGGTTTCATTTTATAACTTATTTAAATAATTATTTAAAATCTTTACACTTTGCATCACAACACATTATAATCTATTATTATAGTTTTTATTATGCCTTAACATCATTAACATGTTTGCTTAGCTAACATAAGTCCATTATACATGACCTGCAAATAAGCAGACTTCATCGTCTCAAATTGTAGGTAATGGCATTGCTGCGCCATACCTAAGCTCGACCAGCATAACAACTACGACAATTTTGCGCCATTTTGGCCTTGGCACCGGTAGCAAGAACAGACTTGGTGCTCTCAATGCATAAACCTCAGTGCGGTAGGTGCCGTTCACTGCTTTGTGGTGGTGACAGCTTGCAGTGCGCCACGCCTGCACGTAAATGTAAATGCGCAAGAAAGTTGTTCCGCTTTTTAGCCTAATTAACACAAATTTCACCATCAAAATAGTGAAATTAGCACATCCAATTGATATAAAACTAACACATACATGTTTCTTCACATATTCATCGACTTAGAACAACTAAACATCAAATTAAACTAATTTAATTCCTTAAATTTCATTTTTTCATATAAAAACTCAATTTTTTACACCTTTAGTGAATTTGATCACCACGAATTCGTTTCTTAACAAATTGACACGATTCCAACTACGCCTACGCTTTTCGCTTTCTTAACATACAAACATATTCTAACTTCAATTTGCAGATTACAACATATATAGAACATCAAATTTCATACTTTCTAAAGCCATATCATATGAACATAAACACTGATATATATAATCTTCTACTACAACCCAATTCTCACGAATTTGATACTCAAACAACCCTCAAATATGATAATTAATAGTATATAACCCATATATGCAAGTATATATATCACTCTAACATAACTATAGTTTACAGGGAATATCTACTAAGAAATCAAAACATATAAATTAGAAACAATTATACCTTAAACCCTTGATTATTGAAGCAATTGATATAGAATGGCTTCAATTCCTTCCCCTTCCATAGCAAAGCCCTCAATCCCTTAGCAACTCTCTCTGTGTTTTTCCCCTTTTCTCACAAACTCTCTGTTCTTAGCTTAGCCTTAGGCAAAGAAATAAGAGGCGAAGGAAAATATAACTAGCCTCTCCCACGTTCCCTTCCGTTAGAAAATAAAAAGTTTGCGTCAGTTGAATAAAGCCAAAGGCCACAAGGCCCTGTTTGGCTAACCAAAAATTCCCCCAACTAAATTATTTTAATAATATTTATATTATATAGTTACACATGTAATCATTTTAATAGCTTCTAATTTATAATTATAAGAATTATATTCTTATTATAATTATGCTTATAAAAAATAATTAAATAATTATATATCTAATTTAATTAATAAATTAGAAACGTCACTTTGCTTAATTTATTTATTTCCTTTAAATTAAACAATTCATTTAATTTAACTAATTTCTTAAATATTAAGCAAATGATTTAATTTAATTATTTCCTTAAATTAAATCCTTCAAATAAAATTATCATTACTCAATTTAATTTACACTAATCAATTTAATTACTAAATTAATTCACCACAATTCATCAATTATTTATTTTTCTCAATAAATAAATTATTTAAAATATTTATTTAATTCCATAAATATTTAAATTAAATTATAAATTTCTCGATCGTTACACTATGTCCCGTGTAGAGTGCCACCTCGTATCCTCGGCGGTATGTGTTGACATGAACAAATCATTTGAAGCCTCGGCACCTTTGGTAAAGTAACGAAGATATTCATTTACACGCCTTTTTCCCTTTTTTCTTGCGCTGCATTCACGAGATCTACTTGTACCACAAATATCACATGACCTCTTATCTTTATTGACATCACCGTAATATAACATACAATCATTCTCACAAGCATCAATCTTCTCATACCCTATATTGAGCCTTTTGACCATTTTCTTCACATCATAGTATGACTCTGGTAACTTATTGCCTGCAGGTAAGAACTCTTTCACAATGCTTAACAGTTCATTAAAACCTCTCTAACTACAGTCATGCTCATTCTTGACACTAGTACAAAGTAGTAAGTAGACAACACTTAAACCACAACGTTTTTATAAAAAACGTTGTGGTATTTTTTTCCACAACGTTTTTTATAAAAACATTGTAGATATATATGAAAAAATGTTATCTATTTAAAAGGGCATTTTTTGGTTTTAACTAGATAACGTTCTTTTTAAAAAAAAATGTTATCTATGTAAAAAACACGGAGCAAAAAACCGCGCTCAAGTGAAAACTTCAAATTAAAAGACATACTCTTTCTCCATGCTCGTAAGTTCAGTTTTGTTCCCTCTCTTTAGTTTTCCTTCTTTCTTTCAGTTTTTCTCTTCATTTTTCCTTCGGGTTAAATACACTTTTCCCCACTCTACTCAAAGTCGGTTTACAAATGTATCACTGAATTGATTTTTTTTACGGTCAACTCATTGAACTATACATTATTTAAAAAAAGTCATTTTACCGTCTATGTCTGTTAACCATTTAACAGAGAAAGGACGTGGCAATACTGGAAACTGATTAAATATATTACGTGGATGTTATCCCTAAATCTAAAAATCCCAAAATCAGACCCAAATCAATTGTTCGTCTTTTGAAGAGAGGAATCAAAACACTCTATCCCCAAAATCAGACCCAAATCGATTCCAACTTCTGCCTTTATCCACATAGATCGACAAAGAAAAAGAAGACAATTAAGAGTGGGACTAATATGAGCTCCAGCAAAAATAGTTACATAAATCGCGTCGAAGATTGGGAGATGCCCAAAAATCCAGTCACATGCCGATGTGGGATTGTCGCATCGATGTGGGTAGCTTGGAAAGAGGGAACTGCTGATCTGGGTCGAAGGTTCATTGGTTGTGCTCGTTTCAAGGTATGTGACATAATTTCTTCTAGTTGGGCTTCAAAGACCTAATTTTTGTTGTAATATTTAACACCACCAAAAGTTGATCTGGTGTTGTTAAATATTTGAGTATTAGATGTTTGAGGAGTTATTTGAAGATTTCAAAAGCTGATGATTTCAAAGAGAGGATGGCTTTATTATATATACTATGGGAGTCTAAGATTCAACAACTTCAACTTATTCTATAAATAGTTACTGATATATAGAGTGAAATGGAAGATCGTTATGTTTTTACTTACCTAAATACCCAATTTCATGCTTTCCTAAAACCATGAAATTTGTTGTATGTTGTAAAAGCATATCTGTTATGTGCTTGATTGATGGATTTGTGTGAAACTAATTGTAGGATAACAAGTTGTGTTGTAGGTTCTTTAAATGGTGTGATCCTCCATTTACAAAGAGATCAAGGGAAGTGATATTGCAGCTAAAGGGAAAGATAGAAAGAAGCAATGAAAAAATTGAGAGTTTGATGGAAGTAATAAAGAAGATGGAAACTAGGAAAACATTGATGAGCAAAGGTGAGATAAATAATAAAGAAAAATAGGTTTTAGAGCTGCAAATACAAGGGCAACAGTTGAGGAAGAAAATTAATAAGCAAAGTTCGATGGAGAAGAAATTATGGATTGGTTTAGTATTTTCTTGGATTTTGTTTTTCATTGTATTGCAACCAAATATATAGATCTGTATATTTGAATGTAGTAAAGGATTAAAGTATGTATTGAAGGTTATGTTGACAAGTGTGTATTGAATGTTTAATGTTTGTTTTGATGGTTGGCAAGTATGTATTGAATGTTGATTTGGTTTTGTTGAAGCAGAGCATTGAATTGATGTTTGGTTCATTATAACTCTATGTTTAATGTGACACTTTAATATTGTTCTGGTTGTTGGTGTATTGAAGTGGAAGCAGTAATAACAAACAAGAAGTACATTGGTAACAAATAAGAAGTAACCTGGCAATTCCATCCACACAATATCACAGTCATATGTATATAATAAAGTAACACTAGACAACATAACAACCTTAATAGAAGTAATATAGAATTCACAAATCCACCATATCATAAATCTCATCACAGTTCACAAGAAAGTATATGCATATTTAGGTACTGCAAAGAAGAAGTAGTACTAATATTTTGTATTATGAAAGATAAAGCATTAAGTCAGTTATCCAGTTAACAGACCAATACATACCAAAATGCCCTAACCAGCAATACAGAACCATATTAATAATCAACCAGTTCAGTAGAATAATTATATACAAAATAGCATAATCAGTCCCAAAAGATAAGAAACCTAATAACTTAATATCCCAAAAATCATTCCCAGAAGATAAAAATCCTAATTTTTATCTAACTTTGTTCCATCCTTCTTCCTTAGAATTTTATATCTCCCTCTTATAGATTCTTGGTTTCCAACATTGTTCTTCCTATTCCCCCTCTTCTGGTTTGAAGTTTGGAAGAAACTGAGCTTAGACTTGGTGTTTGGAAGCCCATTCCACTAAGGTATGCTTCATTTGGTGGGGTACTGACTGGAGGGGTATTATTGATAGGAAAATCAGTAGTACTCATCACACGTAGAGTTGGCATCTAGAAAATATAAAAGCTCTTAAATTAATTAAGCAATTAAATGATAACATGGACAGTAGACCAATATAGGTTTGCTTTTACTTACAAACATAAATGCGTGTGGGGATCTATCTTTCCCTTTTTCATTAAAGCATCCCACCTTTTCTTTACCTTTACCTGTGTACTGTAACATATATCTCATAGTTAGTCTTTATCATTCTCAGTAAATATAATGAACATGCTAAATGAAAACTTATATTAGGTGTTGGTTCCTTTACTTTGTTGAATTGGTCTCCCTCTTTAATGACTATACCAGACAGAGCATTAGGATGTGCAGTGGGTTCTTGATTAAATATATCAGTTGGATCTTCAACTTGATCTCTTGTGGGCTCTGCATTGGTCTCTTTAACTGGGCATTGGTTCCTTCTATGATCAGACTTTCTACAAATGTTACAATGCATTTTCCTTCCTACTCTACTCACCCTCTTCACTTGACCATTATTTCCTTTATCTTCCCAACCTTCTCTCCTTCTCAGCCTCTGTGGTCTGCCTCTTAGTTTCTTTGGTATTGGTGGAGGCCCCATAGTGTCACAGTCTATGAATTCCCAAAAATCTTGACCATTTAACACCTCTAGAGTATGACTATAAGTCTTGAGGTAAGTATCTCTACTATACCAGTGAGCTATATAGTCTACTGGATTTTGATAAATTAACTGAATTGCTGAGAAAACATGACAACATGGGATGCCAGTAAGGTCCCACACTCTACAAGCACAAGTTCTATCATTAAGATTCACAGTAAATGCTCTACCTCTTTCCTTGACTTGGAATGAGATTTTTCCATCCCAAAGTGGATCATAATGAACAGAGGCAATGATGGGTGCATCAAATATCTTCTTAATTCTTGGACAAATTAAATCCTCTAACTTAAGCATAACATCTCTTTTCTGATGCAATCTAACCATGATTTGATCATGAATTTCCTGAAGCATTGTTAGAACTGGCATGTACCTAGACAATATTGATATAAGAGTAAGTGTAACAATGCATTTGACTTGTGTAACTTGATTATATTGCAAGAACAATACAATAATACAATTTGTAGTAAGTTAGTAAAAATGTACCTAGCTTTGATAATCCAAGCATTGAAGCATTCTGACATGTTATTCTTAATATTATCAACCTTTGAATGAGTGCCAAAATAAGCCTTAGACCAAACCTTTGGATCATGCTCCACGATTTTTTCATGTGCAGGGACAAAAAGCCTCTTAATCTCACTCATTGGTCTCTTATGTTCTTGATCATGAGTTGCACATGCAGCTTCCCAAAACAATACCTTCAGTGCTTGTGAAGTGAACCTTTTTCTCCAGTTCGCATAAATGTGTCTAGCATAATTTTTATGCTCAACATGAGGAAGCAGTTCACATATAGCATCCTTCAAACCCTGTACAACACAAACTCAGTTAGTAAAACATATGAAATTAGTAAAACAGAGACATTTATAGTACATATACCTTTTGTTGGTCACTGATTATAGTAAATCCGTAGCCTTCACCAAGACAAAGGTCATCAGCCAATAACTCCAATTATAGTACATATACAATTATGTGTGTCCAATATTGACTTTATTTACACATTCTCAGTCCCTTGAATATAACTAGCCCACAGTTTCCAAGGACAACCCTTATCACACCTAACATGCACTCTTTCCTTGTCGTTTACCTTGTACCACAACTTCCTGCCATTAGCAATTGAATAGTCTCTGATGGCAGTCTTGAATTCCTTGAAATTGGTAAAAATTTGATAGTGTGCAAACGTTATGTGCTTTCTCTTTGTTTTTGGGTTAAAAACATCACATTGTTCTGGCTTTTACTTTTTTACAAGGGGACCCACAAAACATAGGTTCTCATCTTCACTACTTTCTGAGGGGGACCTTAATACATCACTGTCTTCATACTCATTGTTCCAATCACTATCACCATCAGAGTCACTGAGATTATCTCCCTCCCTATTTCTATCACCCTCAGCCTCAACACCTTCTGCAGCTTTATCACCCTCAGCCTCACCAAGTTCTGCCCCTTCATCATCTCCCTCATTTCCAGTTTCTTCAGCCTCCTCACCTTGACCCCCCCCCAATATCACCCTCAGCTACATCACCCTCAACACCCTTAGTATTACCATCACCTACATCCCCATCAACAAAGTTTGTTTCATCACATGCCTTTGTTTTAACTCTAGTCATATCTGCTTTGTACTCCTTGCAACTCCTCCTAGCCTCTAATAATTCTTCATCACTACTTAATATTTCACCATCACTTTGTGCATCACTACTATCCGAGTCCCCAATCACAATTGATGTACCATCACTTTTTTTATTTTATTTCTGATTCATTTTAATTCTATTACTCTTCCTCCTCTGATTATTCATACCCTGTTTCTTCAAACCTGCCTTTTGCTTAGTGCTCTTTGCACTAGTACTCCCCTTGTTATTATCTTTTGTATTGGGGGGGGGGGGGGGTTGTGTAATAGATATTGCAACTTGTTTATTCACATCAGGTGGTTTAATCACAACTCCTCCCTCGTTCACAAATAAATGATCAACAAAAAATTCAATCACACCAAAAGGGAGACACACTTTTACCATGTCTCTAATACTGTCATCATCATGCACCAATCTATAACCACTTTCACTAGTTTGACCATTATTCTTAAAATATACCTTAGCATTGCTATCATAATCTAAAGCTTCGGCAAATTACTTAATTGTAGGCATGCAGATGAAATTAACATCAACACGGGGATAAATGTCAACCTTACCTCCCTTGTACTCAATTTTAGGTTGATTCACAAATTTGCCCCCATAGTGAACATGCAACTGACAAATCCCACTCATTCTGTGAAAATGAAAACAATACAAAAATAAATAAAAAATTATTATTTGCAGTACATGGGGGAACTGAAGAAGACAACAATGGCAAAATAAAATCCCATGGACCACATGTTTGATATATAAAGTCCAAAAAGATGGAGAAAACATCAAGACAAAACAGATGGCTACAACAGATTAGAAACCCCTAATTTAATCGTACCCATTCCCAACCAACCCATGTGCACAAACCCTAAATTAACGAAATCTAGCATACCTCAAAGAAGATTCGTAATAGTAGATTCGTATCCAAGACCAATATTCGCATCAAAGACCAAGATTCGCCAGCAAGAGAAGCTCTTCGTGCCTGAATCTTCTCTCTCCTTCACTCCTTCGCGCGCTTTACTTTTCTGTCTTTGTCTGGCCTTTAGTCGAACATTTTGGTTTTAACCACTGAGTTTCCACCGTGGCCATGACTAGGACTAACCCACGTGAAGTAAATGATGTGTCATTAGAAGTGGGGTAGGTCATATTTGATGTCACAGAATTTTGTTAAAAGTCAACTCATTTAATGGAAATTGTAACGATTTGATAAAATTTTGTAGTTTAATGAGTCGATTGTAAAAAAATTCTGTTCAGTGATGTATTTGTAAACCAAGGTCGAGTAGAGTGGGGAAAAGTGTATTTAACCATTTTTCCTTCTCTCTCTTCAGTTTTCCTTCTCTCTATCTGCTCTTTGGTTGTGTTCTTATTGGGTGTACGTTCGATCTGAGGCTGAATTCTGATAATTTAATTGGGTGTTTGAAGATAAGCTATTTAGGGCCTAGGTTTTCATCGTAAGTTCTTCATCTCTTTGGATTTATTCTTGCATTTGTTTATTTTCAACCAATTTACAGTCTTTGTGTATATAAACGTGTTTGAGGTGCTCAATTTGTTTTGTTATAATGACTTTTCTCCTTTCATAGTGGTAGCATAGTGGTGGCTGCGGTGGCAGCAGTGGTGGTTTCTCTGTCTAGATGACATGTTTTATTTTTTTAAGATGGATAAGTCATGGATGTGTGCTAATAGAAGGTCACGAGAGTATGAACTAGGCATTAATGAATTCTTGAGGTTTGCGGTAGACAACGCGAGAAATGTAAATCTTATTCATTGCCCTTACGTAAAATGTGGAAACATTTTAAAATTTGGTGCCAGAATTATACGGGATCATTTGCATTTAAATGGTGTTGATACTAGTTATCAAAATTTGATATGGCATGGAGAACCTAATATGTCAGATGCAGATGCAAATGAACCTTTTGTAGGCACTAATGAACAAGGCTATGTCTCTGAAACAGTAGATATGGAAGATAATGGTTTTGGGGATTTCTCAAATGATATATGTGAGTTTCTTATTGTTATTGGGGATTGAGATGAGCCATTGTACCCTGGTTGTAAATTTTGTAAGTTAGGTGCACTTATTAGACTCTACAATTTGAAAGCAAAGCATGGGTTGAGTGATGTTGGTTTCACAGAGCACTTCATTTTTCTGACTGAACTTCTTCCAGAAGGTAACCAATTACCTTGCTCCTTGTACGAGGCAAAGAAGACTTTACATGCCTTAGGAATGGATTATGAGAAAATACATGTTTGCCCTAATCACTGCATCTTGTATAGAAATGAATTTGACCAAGTAACTAATTGCTCAAAATGTTCTCTCTCAAGGTGGAAGATGGATAAGAATGGGCATGTAAGAGAAGGGGTGCATGCGAAGGTGTTGTGGTACTTTCCTACTATCCCGAGGTTTAAACGTGTGACGCCCCCAAAATTAGGTATACATTACCCATCTTGAGTCGCCAAATACATGGTACATAAATCAACTACAACTTAATTATACAACTATCGTGTAAAATACGACAAAACATAAACTGAGAGTTTAAACAAGAATATTGCCTTCTAGACAATATCCACTCTCAATGGAGTCCTCATTACATTTATTATCACACTATTTAACCGAATAGTGAGGACTACTAATGCTATCATCTGGACCGTCACTCCGTTCCCCGACTCGTCCCAGCTATATTCTCATTTCCTAAAGAGAATAAAGTGAAAGAAAGGGTGAGCTCAACTAGCCCCAAGAAGAAATATTATGACTAAGATAATGCAGAATAAAATTATCATTAGCCTTCAACAATGTTAAACTGATAAAATATAACAAACATCAAGTTTAATCTAAGCTTGAACAAGCAATCAATTAAAAGAGTCAAGTAGAGAATAAAATCTACTATCTTTTATGATTTAAAAGGTTTTTCATCAATTTTTATCACTGAGACTCAAATTTTAATAAATAATCCACATCATCCTCAGACTACTACCAAGGATATTCATTAGGGTCACGACCACAAATCACCATGCACTACGGGCCAAGGATATTCGTGTATTCATCAATGGTCATGATCATGCCATAAAACAATTCATCTTTGCTCCCTTGGTCGAAGAGAATCCATAGCCATAATTATACCAAAAATTGTCCATCAATGCACTACGGGCCAATGAGGACTTTTTCCACATCATTTGTAACATTACGGTCATGATTATACCGAATAATCCCTAGTCATAATCATACCAACTCCATCTATGCACTACAGGCCACAGATGACTTTCAAAAAAATATAAACATGAGGATGATGACAATGATATAAGAATTCAATAAAACAAGTTCAAGAATTAATTTATTCAAGAATTAATAACGCCCAAATTGTCAACATAATACTTCTTTGTAGAGTAAAATTCAAGAATGCTCGTAAGAATATTTCCATAAAAGATCTTTGGATGAAGCTTAAATATCAAGGATATTCCACTAATTTCATGGAGTATAGAAGTCAAAACTTTAACCAACCGAGTATAATAAAGAATGGAATAACAAAAGAAATCACCATGCATGCAGTATTACATGTATATAAAGTTATTCCAAATGTAATAATAAATAATGAGAACTGTGTCAAGTTAAATTGACCAAGCGAGGATGTTCCAATGAATAATAAAGAATGGAATAACAACAAAAATCACCATGCATTCAAGATTGCTTAGACAAAGTTATTCCAACGAGTAATAATAAATAACGGAACTGAAGTCAAGCAAAATTGCACCGACAAAGTTGTTCCAACAGTAATAATAAAGACGGAACCGACTCCAAAGGTAAAACGCATGTACATGTGATATTCGATAGAATAATAAATATGGAATCAGTCCCACAGAAAACGCATGCATGTGATATTCCAACAAAATACTAAAGAATGGAATAACAGAAGAATTTCACCAAGTATGGGGTACCCCGCGTATACAGGTTATTCTAACAAAATAATAAAGAATGGAATAACAGAAGTTCTCTTCATGAAAACAAGAGAAATAATACCCCTTACCTTAGAAAGAAACTGGATACTGGAGTAGAGAGGTAGCAGACTTCTATTCTTCTTTCTCTCTAAACTTTCTCTCTATAATAACTGCTCCATAGCTTGAGTGAATTGGTGAAGAATGATGAAGAAATGAGCTTCTATTTATAGGAAAATATAGTTTTTATAATTGCACGTTTTGGGGCTCAGAATATTACAGTATAATACCTTCATCTTTTCCTTTATTTTTAATTTAGTCATGCAAGTATTATTAAACTTGCACCACCTCCCCTAATAGTAAATAATGTGATTCAATAGTAAATCATGTGAATCAATTATTCTAGACATGTGAAAATACGAATTACAGTATAGTACCTCCATCTATACCTCCATTTTTAACTTAGTCATGCAAGTATTATCAATCTTGCACCAACTCCCCTAATAGTAACAAGAATGTGAATCAATAGTACACACATGTGAATAAATAGTTATAATCATGTGAATTAATAGCAATCAATAGCTCATTTATCCGGTTAATTACCCGATTGGTCAATATAACCTTCATACATCAATTATGATCGAAATAAATGTCGATTTCCACTAACACTAATAATCCCAACACAATGGAACTATTTTTATCAACAATATAAATTTTGAAATTTTGAAGTTTGACTTTTCTCGAAAAAGTCAACTGTTCACTTTTTGACCAAAAAGTTAATCCTGGAAAATTTTGTGTTTATAGTCTATTTTTACTAATTTCATCATTCCGTACTCAAATATCACATCCGCGTCTCCAAATTCAACTCCGAACTCAACTTCAATTTTTAATAACATTCGTCATTAATTCACAATATTTAACAACCAAGTCGTTCCAAGTAAAGAGGGGGCTTTCCAATAAGGATTTCTCCCTATTGGCGTGCAATTAGGTGACCAAACCTCTCCTTGACAGAACTTCTAGATATTGTAAATATTGCAATTTAATAATATGAATAACTTTGTTGTCTCAATTATTGATTTAATAATATAACATATTATGCAGATGATACTATGACAATAATTGAATCAATAATATGAGAAATATGATGCAGCAATTACTGTAGCAATAATTGAGTATAACTGATGACTTCTTACGTAAGCATCAATAATCAATACCGTGTGCTACTATGCAAACACGCGTATCACTGTACTTTTACTACCGAGTAGTTCAACAGTTTTAACTGTAAAACTTCCATCGTTATTTTCATAAAAATATTTTTGTCGTTTTCTCAATCCGACAATAATTCCGTTTTGGGTTCCACCAATGATTGTGCCATCGTACGAATATTCCCTGTTAAAATGAATATTCCCCGACCAATCGAATATTATAAAACAACTTACGTACTTTGAAAAATTTGTAAATACTACCCACAACTATAACATTATATCAAATTCATTCAAAAAAAAAATTCGAGAAATTTAAATCTTTATTCATAAAATTTAGGGTCTCACAATCTCCCCTCCTTATAGAATTTCGCCCTCAAAATTTACGTACGTACCTGGTATGCTGAACAGATGAGGACACTTCGTCAGATTCTAACTCTTGAGGTATAACTTTTAAGCGTAGAATATATTCTAGGATTTTAAAAGGTACATCTTCATACGTTAAATTATCCGCTATCTCGTCCGGTTCTAAATCAATAATGTGGTCCGGGTCATCCACATATTTATGTAACATCGATACGTGAAAAACGTTATGAACACGAGACATATTTGGCGGTAAAACGAGTCTATAGGCCACAGTTCCTACTCAATCAAGGATTTCAAATGGGCCAATAAAATTGAGGGTTGAGATGTCCTCTCTTCATCGATTCTTGCTTCTAGAATAACGCCATCTTGAACCTTCTTCTTCACATTCATCAGCTTCGGGTGTGTAGTTTGAGCGGCTTTAACTTTATCGATTAAAGTCGATTCTACTCGTATATTCGTTATCTTCATGTGGGTCCCTAGAATCTTTAACTCTAACTTTATCATTTGTAAGTTATACGAAATGGGTCTTTGAGTTAACAACATAGCACTTGTAATCGCATACGAACTTCTACTCAACGCGTCAGCTACAACGTTCATTCTTCCACGATGATATTGAATGGTATGATCGTAATCTTCAACAGCTCGAGCCAACGTCTTTGGCGCATTATACGTTCGTTTTGGGTGAAGAAATATTTAAGGGTTGAAGAAATGGGTTTTTTACTAGGGTCAATACAAAATTCAATTTCACGTTCTGGGCTAGGCTAAGAAGTCTTCAAGAATACGTCAGGAAATTTATTAATAATAAAAATATCATTCAAAACTGTGACCCTCATCCAAGACTTGGATAACACGTCACATTGATACCTATCAACTTGTCATTGTTATTCACGACGTCCCCTATGGAAAGTCTGGCTTCGGTGCATTCCACACAAGGAAGTCACCAACGATTGACTTTAGTGGTTTGGTTGCTTGAATTCGCATAACAGGTTGGTTAGGAATATGAAAGCCAACAACCTTACGAAAAATATGATGAGTAGTTAACCAATCGATTTCTAAAATCACATCAAAGGCAAGTATTTTCAAAGAGATAAGATCGACAGGTAACGTGAAAGTGTCGATTTGAATCAAACACGATTAATAAACTGTGGAGGTAACAAAGGTTTCTACTAACGAAGTTTTAACCAATAAGTCAAAGTCTAACTTCTCTTGAGTTAAATTTAAACGTTGAGTGAAAGCAAGAGAGATAAAAGAATGGGTAGAACCGGTATCTAATAAGGTATAGACTTCGCAATAGTTTACAATTAACTAACCCGTGCTAACATCATTCGGGTCACTCGCTTTTTGAGAAGTCACAAAAAACGCTCTTCTTGAAACCACCGACTTTATTTTGTCTGTATCCGCCTTTGGTGCCACCGTCTCAGCTGGACTTATCTTCGGTGAACTACAATATCGGGCTAGGTGACCTTCTCTTCCATAATTATAACATGCTTCGGACGGCATTGCGCAGTTTGGACTAATGTGTCCCTCCCCTCCGCATTTGAAGCATATGATAGGTGGTCGTTCTCCTTCCTTAACAACGAGTGCTGGTGCTGACATCTTTCCATCATTGTTGAATCTCCTCTTCTTGAAATATCCATTCTTATTGTTTTTGCCATGATTACCACCGAAGTGGTTACAAATTTCGCATGTCGATTCCTCCACGCTTATTGTCACCGCTTCGATGACTGCTATCATTGGTATTATCATTTTGCCGGCTGCTCTCTTTTGGTTGGGTTGACTCATTATCGCGCTCCAATAATTGAGCCCCATTAACAACATCTGAATACAAACACAGTTTATGAGAGATAAGATATTGACGTATCTCAGGTTTCAAACCTCTTAGAAACATTCGCGTCATTCTCTCCTCATTATCGACCAAATGGGACGCAAACCAGGACAACTCGGCGAACTTGGCTTCGTACTGCGACACGGTTATGTTATTTTGTTCCAGTTTAATGAACTCTACCTCTTTCATGTGACGAATACTTTCGGGAAAGTACTTGTCATTGAACAATTCTTGGAACTTCTCCCAAGACATCTTCAGTGCGGCAGGTTGAGTACACTTTATAGATTCCCACCAGTAATCTGCCTATGCTCGCAACATGAAGGTTGCAAAGGGAACCTTTTGCTCCTCGGAGCATACCAAGACATCAAATATCTTGCAAATCTGCTTTACACACGTATCCGCTTTAAGTGGTTTAGGCTCTCCAAAAAACTCCGGTGGTCCTAGTTCCTTGAACTACTTAGCGGTGACCATCTGAGAGTTGCCAGTGTTTCCACCTGCATTTTGGATAGGAGCCGCTCTTGATTGATGTTGCATGAATTGCATAAAGTCTCTGAACATTCCATCGTTCATCATTTGGTCAGTGTTGTTGTTTGCATGAGGATTGTCGCCTTCCTGATGCACATTATCCTGATTATTGATCTGTGGAGACTCAACGGTTTCCTATGCTCCATTGATGTTGTCAACATTGTCGGATTCCATTTTCAAATACTGCCACAAAACAAGGGTTAATTAACATATCACATATTATCCCTATACTCTGACTGACCAATTAAATACCAAATAAACTTAGGTAGGTCATACTAGTGAATGAATTCCCCGTCTCTCTCCTCCTAGTTCTTGTCTCACATCTCAGCCAGGGATCATATCCCTAAGCTTTGATACCAACTGTGACGCCCCCATAATTAGGTATACATCACCCATCTTGAGTCGTCAAATACATGGTACATAAATCAACTACAAATTAATTATACAACTGTCGTGTAAAATATGACAAAACATAAACTGAGAGTTTAAACAAGAATATTGCCTTCTAGACAATATCCACTATCAATGGAGTCCTCATTACGTTTATTATCACACTATTTAACTGAATAGTGAGGACTACTAATGTTATCATCTGGACTGTCACTCTGTTCCCCGACTCGTCCCAGCTATATTCTCATTTCCTGATGAGAACAGTGAAAGAAAGGGTGACCTCGACTAGCCCAGTAAGAAATATAATGACTAAGATAATGTAGAATAAAATTATCATTAGCTTTCAACAATGTTAAACTGATAAAATATAACAAACATCAAGTTTAACTGCAGCGGAACAAGCAATCCATTAAAAGAGTCAAGTAGAGAATAAAATCTACTATCTTTTATGATTTAAAAAGGTTTTTCATCACTTTTTATCGCTGAGACTCAACTTAATAAATAATCCACATCATCCCTGCACTACGGCCAATGATATTCATTAGGGTCACGACCACAAATTATCCATGCACTACGGGCCAAGGATATTTGTGTATTCATCAATGGTCATGATCATGCCATAAAATAATTCATCTTTGCTCCCTTGGCTGAAGAGAATCCATAGCCATAATCATACCAAAAAGCGCCCATCAATGCACTATGTGCCAATGAGGACTTTTTCCACATCATTTGTAACATTACTACCATGATTATACCGAATAATCTCGGTCATAATCATACCAACTCCATCTATGCACTACATGTGCCACAGATGACTTTCAAAAAATATAAACATGAGGATGATGACAATGATATAAGAATTCAATAAAACAAGTTCAAGAATTAATTTATTCAGAAATAATAACGCCCAAATTGTCAACATGATACTTTTTGTAGAGTAAAATTCAAGAATTCTCGTAAGAATATTTCCATGAAAAGATATTGGATGAAGCGCAAATATTAAGGATATTCCACTAATTTCATGGAGTATAGAAGTCAAAACTTTAACCAACCGAGTATAATAAAGAATGGAATAACAAAAGAAATCACCATGCATGCAGTACTTCACATCGACAAAGTTATTCCAATGAATAATAAATAATGGAACCATGTCAAAGTAAATTTGCACCGATGTGATGTTCCAATGTAATAATAAAGAATGGAATAACAACAAAAATCACCATGCATGCGGTACTTCACATAGAGAGGTTATTTCAACAGAATAATAAATAACGGAACTAGGTTAGGCGAAATTGCAGACCCATGTGTTGTTCCAATGTAATAATAAAGACGGAACTGTGTCCCAGCGTGAAACGATAGATAGGATATTCCAATAGAATAATAAAGACGGAACCAGGTCTGGTGTAAAATGCACAAACAGGATATTCCAACAGAATACTAAAGAATGGAATAACAGAAGAATTTCACCAAGTATAGGGTAGCCCGCGTATAAAGGTTATTCTAACAGAATAATAAAGAATGGAATAACAGAAGTTCTCTTCATGAAAACAAAAGAAATAATATCCCTTACCTTAGAAAGAAACTGGATACTGGAGTAGAGTGGTAGCAGACTTCTATTCTTCTTTCTCTCTAAAATTTCTCTCTATAATAACTGCTCTATAGCTTGAGTGAATTGGTGAAGATGATGAAGAAATGAGCTTCTATTTATAGGAAAATATAGTTTCGATAATTGTACATTTTGGGGCTCAGAATATTACAGTATAATACCTTCATCTTTTGCTTTATTTTTAATTTAGTCATGCAAGTATTATCAAACTTGCACCACCTCCCCTAATAGTAAATAATGTGATTCAATAGTAAATCATGTGAATTAATAGTTCTAGACATGTGAAAATACGAATTACAGTATAGTACCTCCATTTTTAACTTAGTCATGCAAGTATTATCAATCTTGCACCAACTCCCCTAGTAGTAACAAGAATGTGAATCAATAGTACACACATGTGAATAAATAGTTATAATCATGTGAATTAATAGCAATCAATAGCTCATTTATCCGGTTAATTACCCGATTGGTCAATATAACCTTCACACATCAATTATTATCGAAATAAATGTCGATTTCTACTAACACTAATAATCCCAACACAATGGAACTATTTTTATCAACAATATAAATTTTGAAATTTTGAAGTTTGACTTTTCCCGAAAAAGTCAACTGTTCACTTTTTGACCAAAAAGTTAATCCCGAAAAATTTTGTGTTTATAGTCTATTTTTACTAATTTCATCGTTCCGAACTCAAATATCACATCAGCGTCTCCAAATTCAACTCCGAACTCAACTTCAATTTTTAATAACATTCATCATTAATTCACAATATTTAACAACCAGGTCGTTCCCAAGAAAGAGGGGGCTTTCCAATAAGGATTTCTCCCTATTGGCGTGCAATTAGGTGACCAAACCTCTCCTTGACAGAACTTCTAGACATTGTAAATATTACAATTTAATAATATGAATAACTTTTTCGTCTCAATTATTGATTTAATAATATAACATATTATGCAGATGATATTGTGACAATAATTGAATCAATAATATGAGAAATATGATGCAGCAATTACTGTAGCAATAATTGAGTATAACTGAGTGACTTCTTACGTAAGCATCAATAATCAATACCGTGTGCTACTATGCAAACACGCGTATCACTGTACTTTTACTACCGAGTAGTTCAATAGTTTTAACTGTAAAACTTCCGCCGTTATTTTCATAAAAATATTTTTGTCGTTTTCTCAATCCGACAATAATTCCGTTATGGGGTCCACCAATGATTTTTTCGTCGTACAAATATTCCCTGTTAAAAAGAATATTCCCTGACCAATCGAATATTATAAAACAACTTGCGTACTTTGAAAAATTTGTAAATACTACCCACAACTATAACATTATATCAAATTCATTCAAAAAAATTATTTTGAGAAATTTAAATCTTTATTCATAAAATTTGGGGTCTCACAAAACGTATGTTTAAATCTAGCAGGACATCTGAGAGTTTGACTTGGCATGCTAATAATAAAATGAGCGACGATCATATGCGTCATCCATCAGATTCACCATCTTAGAAGCTAGTGGATGATAAGTGGCCGGAGTTTGGTAAAGACCCTAGAAGCCTTAGACTTTACAATTTAGTAAGTTAGGTGCACTTATTAGACTCTACAATTTGAATGCAAAGCATGGGTTGAGTGATGTTGGTTTCACAGAGCACTTGATTTTTCTGACTAAACTTCTTCCAGAAGGTAACCAATTACCTTTCTCCTTGTACGAGGTAAAGAAGACTTTACATGCCTTAGGAATGGATTATGAGAAAATACATGCTTGCCCTAATCACTGCACCTTGTATAGAAATGAATTTGACCAAGTAACTAATTGCCCAAAATGTTCTCTCTCAAGGTGGAAGATGGATAAGAATGAGCATGTAAAAGAAGGGGTTCCTGCGAAGGTGTTGTGGTAATTTCCTCCTATCCCGAGGTTTAAACATATGTTTAAATCTAGCAGGACATCTGAGAGTTTGACTTGGCATGCTAATAATAAAATGAGCGACGGTCATATGCGTCATCCATCAGATTCACCATTTTGGAAGCTAGTGGATGATAAGTGGTCGGAGTTTGGTAAAGACTCTAGAAGCCTTAAACTTGCTCTTTCAGCTGATGGGATCAATCCTCGGTTCTCTTAGTAGTAGATACAGTTGTTGGCCTGTTATAATGATTATTTATAATCTTCCGCCTTGGTTATATATGAAAAGAAAGTTCATGATGTTGACTTTGTTGATCTTGGGTCCTAAACAAGCCAGTAATGATATAGATGTCTACTTGGAACCATTGATTGATGATTTAAAGTGATTGTGGAAAGGGGTTACAGGGGTGTATGATGCATTTAGAGGAGAATACTTCATGCTCAAAGCCCAATTAATGTGGACTATTAATGACTTTCCTGCCTATAGGAACTTATCTGGATGTGTTGTAAAAGGTTATAAAGCATGTCCTATATGTGGTGAGGATACACCTAGCCATAGGTTGACACATGGTAACAAAGTTTGTTACATTGGCCACCAAAGATTCTTGCCTCAAGATCATTTACTTCGAAAGCAACGAGTAACATTTAATGGAGAACAAGAATTTAGACCGCCTCCTGTGTCACTAACGGGAGAGGAAGTATTTAGAAAGGTTGATGGTTTGAATCATGTTGTTGATGACAAGGATAACAGGCCTTGTTGGAAGAGGAAGTCAATCTTCTTTGAACTAGAGTATTGGAAGTTTCTTCATATTAGACATTGTCTTGATGTTATGCATATTGAAAAAAATGTATGTGATAGCATTATTAGTACATTATTGTAGATTCCAGGGAAAAACAAAGATGGGGTTGCAGCTCGGTTAGACCTCTTAGAAATGGGGGTTAAGACTTATTTGCGACCAGATTTTGGGGGAAAAAGGACACGTTTGCCTCCAAGTACTTGGAATCTATCGAGGGCAGAGAAAAGAGTTGTATGTAATTCTTTGTATGGCATGAAAGTCCCAGAAGGTTACGCTTCTAATGTCAAAAGTCTTGTATCATTGCAAGACCTAAAACTTTATGGGCTTAAGTCTCATGACTGTCATACCTTAATGTAACAATCAATACGTGCACAATATCAGTATAATCATCGCTTATCACGCAAAGGATATGCTGGATTGGAGGATGAACTGGTTAGTAAAAATTTTGTAAGATAATTATTTGTCCATATTAAATTTGCTTGCTAGATTATTGTTTATTTATATGAAATAGCTTGAAAAAATGGCGGAAGGTGACATAGATCGAGCAACATTGTGGAGGAAAGGCCGCGAAGATAAGCATTGGAATATTCCAGATGAGAAGACAGCTGAGAAAGCAAAGAAAATAGTAAGAAAATTAATTGATGTTCTGAATTCTTTGTTTGTGGCAGTAATTTTTTTTATTGTTAATGTGAATTATTTGTTAATGCATTAGGATTAATTCAAAAAAAAAGTACATGAAGGTTTGTTGACCATAATCGGCAGCCATGATATTCTCACAATGGCATTGGGGACTTCAGAGTGAGCTGGACGAGTTAGAGGTGTGGGAGGTTATGTGACTCTAAGTTCCTACTTTAACCAACCAAGATGCTAAAGAGAGTATGTGAGTCAGAGTATTAAACAAACTGTCCACAAACTTCTTGAAGAAGAGCGAGATAAGGGGCAAGTTGTAGCAGCAAAACATGTAGCAGACGAGCTAGATTTTTGGGTGCAGAAGATTATGCAAATAGAGGCAAAACTGGATGGAAAGTGTACGGCCCCAGGTGAAACAATTCCCCCAGGTCACTACTTTACTCCCCCCACCCTTAACGGTGCACATTTCTCAGACAAAGCTAGTTGTTCCGCTGTAAAAAAATCTGATATTTGGATTGATGAGAGGAGGATGTTGACAATAGTGAGAACAAAGGCAATGATAATAAAAAGATGCCACCATTAAAGTTATATGTCATACATGGAATTGTGATTGGAGTTTTACATATTATTAATTTCATTAATATATATTCTTGTGTTTGTATCTAAAAACATGGAAAATGCTTAAAGTTTAATAAGACAAGTTCTGAATCGAATAACCTACGCCCCATTCTAAGCTCATTAAAGGTGTTGTGTGGATATGCCAAAAATACCCTCCAGTTGAAGGGAAACACCATAAAAATTGTGATGGAGGAAGAAGTTTTTGGGTTTGCTCGTCCAACCCATATTTTGTAGGAAAACATTCTACAATTTGGTGCCATGTCAGAAATATCAGGCACTTGCATAGTGATATACCTGAGGTATAATTAAATAAATCTTATTTGGAACTATGAAAGAAAACTGATTTAACAATGCTTAATTATTAGGTACTTATATGATGTGTTGAAGAAGACAAATATGTTAAGGATTATTACTTTTGTGGACCCTACTCGAGTTGGTGCTAAAGGTTGTGCAAGTATTTCTCAAAAAACACATTACATAGCATCTCAGTTTTCAAGAGCACATCCTGGCACAATTTTCCTGATACCTTATAAACTCCGGTCAAGATTACTTATTATATTTAGTTCGATCCGAATGGTAAAGTTCTTTACCTTTTTATTAAAAACCCGATTCTAAAAAACTTGTTGGTTTAACTATAAAAATGTGTTTGGAAATGATTTTTGTATAGATGTCATTAAGTGTTGACCATTGTCAACTGGACAATAATAATGTGTACTTCATGGATTCCCTCAAGTACAAGTAGAATCGATGAGGAGTGGAAACAAGTTGTGAACACGTATGTTATTCCTAATTACTTTGTTTTTAATGCGATTCAATTGGAAAGTTTTACTAAAGAAAAATTTTCTAATAAATCGTGTCTCTGGAATTATGTGCATGATGTTATATGTGTCACCCTCTTGCTCATGAAGTGCCATTAAAGCTTACAATGGGCAAAGCAATAATCAAATACGAAAATCACCACAATGGAGAATCTTGGTGGTATGTTAGATATATATATATATATATATATATATATATATATATATATATATATATATATATGTAATTAGCATAAGATGTTTACTTATGGACATTTGTTATTTTTATTGATTTATCATGACATAATTACTAATTGTGTTTAGAGAACTCCTGTACAACCAACACACAAGGAGTGCGGGTATTTTTTGATGCGTTTTATGAAGGAGATAGTTGAGGATGGTAGTTTGGACTTTGTAGCCAAGGTTAGTTATTTTTTGTCAGCTTTATTGGTTAATTAGAAAGTTTTTCTATAAACTTCAGTTAATAGCCAAAAGTCAGGTTAAGTAGTAAGTAGAAATTTTGGTATTTAATTGAGTACAAGTCATGCACTGTCTCTCAGATTTATAGGCTTTCACTATTCCAGTAGAATGTAAAATCTAGTTTTGCCTCTATGAAATTGTTATTTTGGTGAAGAGAACCTAATTAATGCTTGTTGAGAACCTCAGGTGTTCTAAAATGTACACACATACACACATATACACACACTAGAATCCCAAAAATAGACAAGTAATAATTAACATTTTTCAATCATCATGAATTATATACATCCATAAATCAAACATTACACAAAGTTGCATTGGCTACAGATATCATAAACTTCAAAAAACAGCAAAAAGGAATGTGATCTTACCAAAGAAAGCTCCATGCATAGGAACTCAAAATATCAAAGCCTTAAATTTAACCAAGAAATAATAATCGGAATAAGGACATACTTCAAAGGAATAAAAATTACAGACACCAAATGATGTTGAACAATGAACTCATTTGGAGCTCTAGAATTACTAAAAAATTAGTGAACCTCACAATACGTATCATCTATAGTGTGATACGTACCTCCTATACTATATATGTTGCCTGATGATATGAAGGCTTCAAATTCTTTTTTTTAACAGTTAATACATACGTGCTATGGTTAAAGAACTGTATATGTATTAGTGTATCTATATGTATCTAATTAAAGAACTGTATGTATTAGTGTGTTTAATTGTATCTAATATTTGAATTCTTAATATGTTATGACATCTTCAATCTGTTTCGCCTCTTTCTATGGAAGTCAAATCTCATCTTCATTGTCTTTGAAAGAAATTTAGTTTCACTTGTATTCTTTAATTCATGTTGTTTCATAATTAATGCTTGAGACATCAATTCAGATTACTAGCCAAGAAAACTGTTCCAACCTTTTGAGTACTTTGATTAAATCAATAGATTATCTACAAGTTTTTAATTAGTATTTAATTTGCTACAAGTATAGTTACGACAGGGTTTGTTTGAGTGATATGCTCAAAAGATGCTCAACTGTGTGGTGTGGTTTTTGGTCTACGTGTACATGTGTTAATTGACTTTTCCACACTGTCCATGCTACAAAATCACCTTACAGGGGCATCTGTGTGATGTAGCCTTATGCAGTAGTACACTTTGATGCTTTCGTATCATCCTTCAGATGAAAACCTTATCTAACATAATTCCAGTCAATCATGTACAAGCATTTTATACAAAAAGATCTTATCTTACATATTAGTATTTGGTTTCTAACTAATTTATATGGAGTATCAAAAACCAACATCTAAAGTTGTACTACTTCTAACTAAATTTGTTGTTCTTTTATTTCAGTGGGATAAGGCAAATGGATTAACGTACACACAAGAACAAATTGACGAAGTACGAGATGAGTGGGCAACGTATGTGAGCAGCTACATGTAGAGCCTCGAGTTAACGATGGATATGTACAGGGTTAGATGAATGTACGTATTTTGGGATAACCTAGGTTTTTTTGCACATGCTTAGGTAGTAGCTTAATTTTATGGATAGTTTGGTTTATTTTGTGGATGTAATCAAATTCATAATTTAATATAGTAGTAATTTATATTAAAAAGTGAAATTTGAGATGTATATATGGATATATAGTTTGGTATATATTTTGTGGATGTAGTAATTTGAAACTGTAAACGAATGGTGTTATTGGGATGTATTTTGAATGGTTGATACATTTTGGCTTTAAATTTAAATAAGAATTTAGACCTTTTTAGCTATATAGCATGGCATTAGTAGATTGCAGGTGCACTGGTAATATAGGTGAACCACAACTTTTTTTAAAAAAAAATGTTGTGTATGCAGCACAGCTATAACGTTGTTAAATGTATTACAAAATTTTCAAGTCAATCTACAACATTTTAAAAACGTTGTATAAATAAATGACACCTTCTAAACGTTGTATAAATGTTTTTAAACGTTGACTGTTGTTGCTTTCTATGGTCGATATTTAAAAATAATTGTTATATAAATAGATTACAACATTTTGAAGTCACACTACAACGTTTTAAAAATGTTATATAAATTTGTCTAAATAGATGACATATTCTAAACGTTGTGTAAATGTGTCCAAACGTTGTCTGATATATTAAACTACAACATTTTAAGCCAGAAAACGTTGTGGAATCATACCATCTACAACGTTTTCAAGCATCTAATAATTTATGGAAAATAAATCTACAACATTTTTTAAGAAAAAAACGTTGTATAATGTGTCAAACTACAACGTTTTAAAAACGTTGTATAAAGGGTGTAAAATAGATGATACCCTTAACCACGACGTTTCTGGGATATCAACCACAATGTTTTTTACGCGTTATCTATTTACTATTTTATAGTAGTGTGAAGTGTAAAAACTTAGTCACGTCAGATAAGACGGTGTGCTTTTCGTGCCCGTCATACATTGGCGTCGCTGCTTCATGCAATAACTCATAGCCCTTAGCCCCATCATTCGGCTCTTGCTCGATGCTACTGCCATCCCTGTCTGTATTCCACTTAATGTATTAACCAGCAGCTTCGACTATCATGTTAGTACAGTCAAAGGTTTCGTCACCTCTAGATTCTGGTTCTGATTCATGTTCATCCAACCAGGTTTCCCTATGATAGATCCATGTCGTATAACCCTACTTGAACCTATACGCAAATAGGTCGCACATAACATCACTCCTTTCCTTCCATACTTCATTCGCACACCTCTTATAAGGATATCTGATCTCATCGCCACTGACTTGATCAAATGCGAAGTTAAGAAACTATTCAACCCCACTATGATACTCAGAGCTAAGCCCACTCTTATCAGTGGCTACCCTACGTTCCATCCAACTTCGATCAGCAGACATCTCAGACAACTGTCTGCTATATATATGGAAAGTTAGACAAACACAATCAAGTCTCTAAGTTAATGTATATGCAAGCTTATGAGTTTCCTAACTTCTTCTTTACCTCTAACGGGTCAGGCTTCTATCCCATTCCCGGATGTGTCACCTCATTGATGCCAACAACTTAAACACATCTTTAAATTTTTCAGAAATTTCGGCAACACCTCCCCATGGTCTTCAAGTACACGAAATAGACTAACACATCGTAGTCTAAATATGCACCCGAAGAACATCAAGAGATATATACTGACCAAAAATTCAAAAAATATAAAGATGTGCTCAAGTCGTTAACACCGACCTAAGTGAGATCAAAACATACAAGAACAGTCTCAAAACAGGGACTATTTGAGATTCACTCCTACTAAGTGAATCTCAAATGGGTTTCTAAGCTTCCTAAACTATATGACAATATTCACATATAAAATTAAGGATTATTATATATAATTACACATTCACCTTTCAAGCCATTAATGCCAACAATGTGAAGAAAAATAAATTTGACAAACAAGAAACTTTGTCTTTCTTTCTATTTTTTTTTTAAACTTTTAAAGCTATTGCAGAGTTGAAATGTCAATTCTAATCACCAATGTATTCAAACTTTGTAACAATATATATGATTCAAACAATATTGTCCCCCTTATAAGAATTTGCTATGAACCTTCTTAAGGGAAACACCATCACAAAGGTCACACGTCTTCCATAACCACCTACATTAGTGGATTCACATTACTGACACCAATATAATAGATAAAGAATTCATATTATCTGGGAATTTTGTTTTGAAGTCCATTGAATAAGCAAAAAAAAAAGGAACTGCCTATCACTTCATAAACAATATATATATATATATATATATATATAGTACATTGAATTATTGACCATGGACCATGGTCACTTTATTTAATTTCCTTTTCCGGTGTGGAACTCTAGTTCTCAACTTCCCATGCTTCGAAAACCTTCATGTTCTGTGTCTTATATGACTACGAAAGACCCACAAAACAAAACTTTTGACTAATATTTTCTTTTATTTTGATAAATAATATTTTAAAATTGTTGCCTCCTTTTTAGTCTTAACAAAAGGACTCTAACTCATGCAAGCATACACGGGTCAACAAGTAGTACTGAGTAAGAAAAGTATCGATCCACGTAGAAAGGTTTTAAATCTTAATTATCGTACATCAACTACTTCACTATTTTTATATGCTTAAACAAATAATTCACAATTGTAATTAATTCTAAACTCAATTAATAACTAAAAACACAATACTAATTTAATGTAATCAAATTTGGAGAGAATGAGATTCTAACTTCATTTCATACTTCATCTCACTATTACCATCATGTAAAGCTTGTATATTCATCATGGAAAATTAGCCAAAAGCACAAAAGTAGACATAACCATTTTTCAATGAGTTATGACCTATTTACATAACCTCCACATATGATAGAAATCATGTAATCAACACTATTACCAAAATCACTATATGTCTATGTGAAATTGCAGCAATAATGAATTAAAGCACAAGCTCTTACATTACTACACATGGTGAAACCGTATATTTCTATATGGTTCACGAAATACAAAACTAAACATCTCAGCCACATAAAACCATACTCATATGTCATTTTTCAATTCCATATAAATTTATAAGATGAAAGGTGATCAATCATTCATACATTACGCTCAATCATAATAGATAATCCGATGATAAGCATACAATCAAACAATTAGGCATATAATTATAGACTACATATCAAAATTCGTTAGAATCCCATAATGGAGTTTAGTTCATTTCTGAACTGAAAACCATTATGGGATTGTAGCAACACATGAAATTAGACAGCACAAATGAGAGATAAAAGAGAAATTATTAAACCCAATTGCAGAATTTGTTCCAATGTGTTGTTCCAAATCACCAATAATCTTAAGGAAATAAAAACTACACTTTATTTAATAATCTAGAAATAAGAGAAAAGTAATTTTTATGATCCAAAGCTTAAACTCTCCCTCGAATAGCTAATACGTAAGAACCCTAATGAATAATACGAAAACTGATAAAAACTGACTTCAACACGTCTCTGGTACCAACCATATTGTTCAGATAGACTAAAAACGCTCAAATTTTAAATTACAAAACAAGTCAACAAACAGACTGCAGAGGACTCGCACGGTCGTGCGTGATCCTAGTGTAAAATGGGTGCGGGAGCGCGATCAGGATGTCCGTCGAAGCTCTGGCGCGGGCGCGCGATTTTCCTTCTTGTTTTAGGCACGACTGTAACGATCGAGAAATTTATAATTTAATTTAAATATTTATTAAATTAAATAAATATTTTAAGTAATTTATTGATTAAGGAAAATAAATAGTTGATGAATTATGGTGAATTAATTTAGTAACTAAATTGATTAATTAAATCGAGTAATGATAATCTTATTTGAAGGATTTAATTTAAGGAAATAATTAAATTAAATCAATTGCTTGATATTTAAGAAAATAATTAAATTAAATGAATTGTTTAATTTAAAAGAAATAATTAAATTAAAAAAGTGATGTTTCTAATTTATTAATTAAATTAGATATATGATTATTTATTAATTATAAGGTATAATGATAATAAGAATTTTATTATTATTATAAGTTATTTAAATTAGCTAAAACTAAAGTTATTTAATTAACTAAATTAATGGTGTGACATGAAAACTACATAATAAGAATAATATAAAAATAATTTAGTTTATGGAGTTATATGGTAGCCAAACAAGGCCTTGTGGCCTTTGGCTTGTTTCTAACTGAAGTCTTTTTGTTTTTTTAACCGAAGTACGTGGGATTGTGGCTAGTTTATATTTTTCCTACGCGTCTTATTTTTCCGTAAGGCTAGACAATATAGAAAATACAGAAAAGGTTTGAGAGAAGAAGATAAACATAGAGGAGATTGAGAGTGAGAGCTTGAGAGAATTTTCTATGATTATCAAGTGAAAGAGAAGGGTTTGCTAATTGTTTTGGTAATCAAGGTATAAACTATCCGTATTCTAACTTTTAGTTTTGGTATATGTATATATATATATATATATATATATATATATATATATATATTCTATGTGATTTGGAAATCACGTGAATTGTGGTGTATATATATATATATGTGTTTATATAGCTTTGAAAAAATCAGTTAATCATCATATATGGTTGATGCTTGTTTGTTAAATGTATGAAATTTGCGTTTGAGGAAGGGATTGAAATATCAGTTTTTATGTTCATATAATATGGCATTGGAAAGTACCAAATTTCATGCCTTATATGTGTTGTAATCTGCAAATTGAAGTTGGATTGTGATAATATGTTAAGAAACGAAAACAACATAGTTTAAATCATGTTAATTGATTAAGAAACGAATTCGTGGTAATCGAATTCGCTAAAAGTGTCAAAATTGAAGAAATTTGGAAAACTATGGTTTTGATTCCTCAAAATGATGTTTATATAATGTTTTGTATATAGAATGGTGTTTAGTATGTGTAACTATGATGTTACAAAGTTTTAGATGTTGAAGTTTGGTGAATTTCTGTAGAATTGGAATTTTTGACCTATAACAGTTTAAGTTCGCATTCTGTAAAAACTGAAATTGATGCATCGCACGGGCACTCTGTCGGACGACCTCCGACGACGCACGTATGCCATTTGTGTCTTGGGGTGGCAAGGCTATTATCTAGTGTAAAACTAAGCGGCGCTTGCATGCTAGTAGTCGATCATGAGACGCAGTGAAGTCTGCTACTTCTGCAGACTTTGGACATTCATTATATCTTGGCTTAATGATTATGTTAATGTGTCAAATGTGTAATATCAAGGTTAAAACAGAAACATATCATGTGCTTAGTCACCCTAAAATGTAAAATTAGTAAGTTTTGAAAATGATATATATGATTTAAGAAACTCATTGGTCAATGAATAAGTGTTATGAAATGTACACTTGTGATTCTGAAATATGTATGGTAAGATAAGACTTGTTCTAAAATTTACAAGTTTAGCTAGAATTGGGTGTTATTTTGTAAGTGGATGTTAATATGTCTAATAGATATTGTGATTCCACTAAAATGTGTAGGTGAACGTGAGTTTTAATAGTATAGCTTACGCTTGAGGCAAGTTTCCTAACTCCACCTTGTGATTATTGAGCAAGTTTATTTACCCTATCTCAATTACAATTACGCCTGTTTCATAGCTATGCTATCTTTAAGTCAAGCAATCTCTTTATTCCTAAATTTTATATTGAAGTTAAGCAAGCCTATTGATTCTATCTCGTGTATGATTGTACAAGCTCTTGTAACCTAATTAGTTACATCGAGCGAGTTTTACTTTCCTTATTATCATTCGAAGCATATATTGTTCTAATACATTGATTCAAAAGAGATTGTTCTAACTCTTCTGGATATAGCGCTTTGCATGTATATTATGTTTACTCAATTATATATTGTTGTTATTCAATCTTTAACTTTGATAACCTTGTTCAAAGCTTTATTGTTGTATTAAACCTTCAAGTAGTAAGCAAACCTTTATTAATCGAATTAATCTATAATCGAATAGTGTTCTATAATTCTAGAAACACTAATAAGTTAGTTCTGAGCTAAACTTTCATTAGTGCGAAAATTCTAAATTCAAGCTGAGACGAACAACCCTAGCATAGGGGATTTTGTACGTGTAATGTTTAGATGTTTGTGCACAATACATTGTACAAAGCGATGATCCCCCTAAGTACGTTAAGAAGGGTCTGTATAGTCTAAAAGACTGTTAAGGTTGAGGTAATAATACCTAAATACTAGAGACATAGTTTGTGGTCTTAAGACCCTCAGATATTGATTTCGAACTTGTTTTCTATTTTGATTCGTAGAACAAGTTCATTATATTAAACATTCGTTGTTCATTCTCATGTTGTTATAATTGCTACTTCCTATATCAGTGAGTAATTGTTTGCTCACTCTTCCAATTAACACTGCAGCTAAGGTTGAAAGAGTCGATGAGCCATCTACTAGCAAAGGGAAGGGCAAGATGTCCAAGTGCTGAAGGCTTATTGAATTTAAATGTTTTATGTTATGAGACTTGTTTTATTTTATGATGTATTCCGCAAACTGATGTAATAAATTTAAGGTTAGATTACCTAGGATTACTTTTGAGTTGATGATGTAACCCTTTAATGGGAAAGATTATTGTTTCAGCTATTTAAATTATGTCTTTATCCTTTGATTATGGGTAGTTAGATGTAATGTTTTGGATAATGAACACCAAATCCTGTGGGAATGGAGTACCTAGATTTGGGGTTGTCACAGGTTGGTATCAGAGCTTTAGGTTATGAACCTTAGGTGGGGAAACCTTAAGAAGTGACCTTTAAGAAAACAGAAAATATAGAGGTGTCTAACTCTTATCGAGTTTAAGGAATGGATTAAGGTATCCATTGAAGTTAAATAATAAAAGACATTATGTTCTATGTGTTAATAACTTATGTACTCGCGAGTATCAAAGATGTTAAGTAAAACTTAAAATCTTTTGTTGTCATGATGTCTAACGAAGGAGGATCCAGTCCAGCTAGGGAAGCGATACCTCAGATACCTAGAGACGACGATCCTCCAGATATTCACGTAGTGCAGGAGCAGTTGATTTAAGGGAATGAGCCTGTGGCCGATCCCGAGGAGGATAGTTCGGAGGAGATAGAAGAAGATGATGAGGAAGAGGATCCTGTGGAGTTTCCACCAAACTCCATATCAGCTGAGATGTATGACACTCTGTACGACTGTAACATAGAATTACAGGATAGAGTGGAGGAGCTGAAGGGGATGGTTGAGATGAATCACGCTTCGATGGAGCAGAAGGATGCAGAGATTCAAGAACTCGACTCACGCCTTGGTAACATGGAGTGGGACCTGGTTCATACCAAGGGTCAACATGAAGACTGACATGGAGAAATTAAAAGATGACTTCAAAGAGGAATCAACTAAGCGTGCAAGAGCAGAGGATGCTTGGATGAAGGCGACTCAACGTGCAGACCGTGCTGAGGCTAAGGTCCAAGTGAAGAAGGCCAAGATGAACGAAATGGATTATGCTTTTAATTCTGTGATTGATAAGGCCCAAGATCGAGTCTTTTATTATCCACCTCAGTTTGAAGACTCGTCGTGGTTCATGATGGATCGTAGAACGGCGTATCGTATCAAGGAGGAAGAGCGTCGAGAAGCCTTACGACGTCTTAATATGTCTAGATAGAGATAATAATAATAATAATAATAATAATAATAATAATAATAATAATAATAATAATAATAATAATAATAATAATAATAATGTGTGGTTAATTATATGAATAAATAAGTTGTGAATCCCTTGGTTTGAGATGAATAAAGGGATAGTATGAGTATGTAATCCTGAAACTTGTCTAGTTCAGGAAATTGAATGTTAATAGCGATTATGTTATCCTTAACATGTTTTAAAAATGTTATGAATGAATAAAATATCAAAGTTTATTTGAAATGTTATGTGTTAAAGCTTTAATCTTAGAATGTTTAAGTTAAACATCAAATACCCAAGAAGTTGAGTAATGAACTAATCAAGCGCACATTTTAACAGAAAATGCCTCTTAGAAGAAGACAACCACGTCAACAAGCACCTCCTGAGGGGTCTACTAATAATAATAACGAGGCCAACACTAATCCGGTTCAGCAGTTGGTAGCTCTATTGACGGGCACACTTGCGAATAAACCGCAAGCTCAAGTCACGACCTTTAAGGAATTCAAAGCAGTTGGAACGCAAGAGTTTCAAGGGTCTATGAATCCAGTGGAAGCCCAAACCTGGATCATGGAAATGGAGAAAGTGTTCGACGTTGCTAGAGTTAACGAGGATTAGAAGACCACGTTCGCAACGTTCATGCTAAAGTCTAAAGCTAGCTACTGGTGGCAGACAAATAAGGTTCGTGGAGGACAAGGAGTGATAACGTGTGATAGATTTAAGGAGATGCTTTTTGAAATGTACTTTTCAGCGAGTTCTCGGAATCAGTTAGAAGTGAAATTTCTAGAGTTGAAGCAAGGAACTATGAGAGTGCCAGAATATGCTGCAAAGTTTAATGAGTTAGCAAGGTTTGCCACATATCAAGTCAATATTGATGAATGTAAAGCAAGAAGATTCAAACAAGGATTGAAGCCCTGGCTTTACAACAAGGTTTCAATGTTCCAGCTGAACACATTTACGGCTGTACTGGAGAAGGCAATTATCGCGAAAGGTGGAAGCGATGCTTTGACCAAGTACAATCAAGAATAGAAGAAGAGGAAGAATGAGAATGAGAATAAGGTGGGTGAAAGTAACGTTGGAAGTAATAATCAGAAGAGGAAATGGAGCGAGAATTCGACTACGGGAGGACAACAAGGAAATCAGCAGAAGAAAAAGTTTGAAGCTTGTACGACGTGCGGGAAGAACTATACTGGAGTATGTTTGAAGGGAAAGCGTGTGTGTTTCAACTATGGTCAGGAGGGACACATTGCACCGAATTATTTTAGTCCGAAGAAAGGAGCATGTTTTACCTGTGGTTCAAAGGATCGCATGGCTTGTGATTGCCCTAAGAAGCCAGCGGGAAGTGCAAGTGGTGGAAAAGGAAACAACAATGGTGGTGGTGCATTGACTATCTTTGGACCAGCAGAGTCAAGCCGGCCTACTGCGAGGACTTTCAATATGATCGTGCAAGATGTTGTACAGTCTAAGGATGTTGTGTCAGGTATCGTTCCGATTAATGGTATTAATGCTTATGTACTATTTGATTCGGGTGCTTCTTGTTCATTTATATCCGATGAATTTGCTCAGAACTTAGAATTTCCCAAGGAAGAATTAAAATTTCCCTTAAGTATAGAGATTGCGAATAAGGAAGTGATTCCTGTCAGATACATATATAGGAATTGTAGGGTGGTTATAAAAGGTCATGAGGTGATGGTACATTTGATACCAATTAGACTTGGTGAATTCGATGTTATACTGGGAATGGATTGGTTATTCAATTACGAAGCAGTAATTGATTGTCAAAAGAAATGTGTTAACCTTGTGACTCCGTCAAAGGTTGTGTTCTTTGGCAGCAAGTCACCTCGACAAGCAAGTTGTCTGATGGTGATGCAAGCCAAGAAGTTGTTGAGGAAAGGATGTGTAGGATACCTAACCAACATAGTCGATACGCAGAAGAAGAGTGCAAGGCTAGAAGAGATATCGATCATAAGAGATTTTGCAGATGTCTTTCCAGAAGATTTGTCGGGTCTTCCACCGGATCGACAAATCGAGTTTGTGATCGACTTACTACCATAAACGACCCCGATATCTAAGGCACCATACAGAATGGCCCCGGTAGAAATGAAGGAGTTGATGGTGCAATTGCAAGAATTGCTCGACAAGAAGTATATTCAGCCGAGTGTGTCGCCATGGGGAGCACCTGTGTTGTTTGTTAAGAAGAAAGATGGATCGATGTGGTTCTGTATTGATTACCGAGAATTGAATAAGGTTACAATTAAAAATAAGTATCCATTACCTAGAATTGATGACCTGTTTGATCAGTTGAAGGGAGCGAGATATTTCTCGAAGATAGACTTGAGAAGTGGTTATCATCAGTTGAAGGTGAGGCCGGAGGATGTACCAAAAACAATGTTCAAAACTCGATATGGTCATTATGAGTTTCTGGTTATGTCTTTTGGTTTAACCAATGCACTTCCAGCGTTCATGGACTTGATGAACAGGGTGTTTAAACCATTCTTAGACAAATTTATGGTGGTGTTTATTGATGATATATTGGTATATTCCAAAACCAAAGAAGAACATGTGGAACACTTGAGATTGACGTTGGAGACGTTGAGAAAAGAGAAGTTGTACGCTAAGTTCTCAAAATGTGAATTTTGGTTGGAACGTGTACAGTTTCTCGGACACGTTATTAATAAGGACGGAATTTCGGTAGATCCATCAAAGGTTAAAGCTGTAATAAACTGGGATCAGCCGAAGACACCATCAGAGGTAAGGAGTTTCTTAGGATTGGCGGGTTATTACATGTGTTTTATTCAAGACTTTTCCAAGATCGCGACTCCATTGACGAATTTAACTAGAAAAGCGGTTAAGTTTGTTTGGACAGAGAAGTGCGAGGAGAGTTTTTGAGAGTTGAAGAAGAGATTGAGCTCTGCACCTGTGTTGTCATTGCCTGATGATACAGGAAATTTTGTGGTTTATAGTGACGAATCGCATAAAGGACTAGGTTGTGTGCTTATGAAAAATGGCAGAGTTATTGCGTATGCATCACGACAGTTGAAAGATTACGAGAAAGTGTATCTGACTCATGACTTAGAGTTGGCAGCGGTGGTATTTGCCCTAAAAATTTGGAGACATTATCTTTATGGAGAGCGGTGTGAGATATATACTGACCATAAAAGTCTGAAGTATATCTTTACACAAAAAGACTTGAATATGAGACAAAGAAGATGGTTGGAGCTGATCAAAGATTATGACTGCGAGATTTTCTATCATCCCGAAAAGGCGAATGTTGTTGTTGATGCTCTAAGTAGGAAGGGACTGGAGAAGTTAATGATGTTAATTGCTCAGGAGAAGCTAGTGTCGAAAATTGCTAAGATGGAGTTAGAAGTTAAATATCCAACAGAATCCGATGAAAAGTTATTCCATATGGGAAACAGTTCAGTGTTGGTGGATAAGGTGAGAAATGCACAACTTCAGGATGAAGACTGCGAAAAGATAAAACATAAAATATTTGAAGGTGAGGAAAAAAAATTCAAAATCGATTCGGAAGGGTTACTTCGATTCGAAGGGAGAATTTGGGTTTCACCATTACTAGAGGTTAAAGAGGAAATTCTAAGTGAAGCTCAAAATTCAAGATATTCGATTCACCCTTGAAGTACAAGGATGTACCAAGATCTTAGACATCATTTTTGGTGGCCGAATATGAAAAGGGATATGGCTGAATGTGTGGGAAAATATTTAACGTGTTAGAAAGTCAAAGCTGAACATCAAAGGTCTAGCGGATTGTTACAACCATTGGAGATACCAGATTTAAAATGGGAGCATATCACAATGGATTTTGTGGTAGGTCTTCCAACGACACAACAAGGTTACGATGCCATTTGGGTGACTGTCGATCGATTGACAAAGTCAGCACACTTTTTGCCAATCAAGCTTCGATTTACCCTAGATCGGTTAGCAAAACTATATGTGAAGGAAATTGTTTCAAGACACGGTGTACCTGTGTCCATTGTATCAGACAGAGATCCACGTTTCACATCTAATTTCTAGAGACGATTACAAGAGTGCTTGGGGATACAGCTGAGAATGAGCACAGCGTACCATCCTCAAACCGACGGAAAAAGTTAGAGAACCATCCAAACACTAGAAGATATGCTCAGAGCATGTATCATGGGTTTCAAGGGAAATTGGGATGACCATCTACCATTGGTGGAATTTGCCTATAATAATAGTTATCATACGAGTATTGCCATGCCGCCTTACGAAGCGTTATACGGCAGGAAGTGCAAAACTCTGTTATGTTGGGACGAGGTAGGTGAACGTCAGCTATTGGGTCTAGAATTAGTACAACAGACTATCGAGGTTATCAAGATTATTCGAGCAAGATTAATAGATGCACATGATTGACAGAAGAAATATGCTGATTAGCATCGACAAAATAGAGAATTCGATGTCGGTAGTTATGTTTTCTTGAAAGTGTCTCCCTGGAAGAGGAAAATTCGGTTTGGCAAGAAGGGAAAATTGAGCCCTAGATTTATAGGACCTTTTAAGGTACTTCGAAGAGTTGGTGAAGTGGCGTACGAGGTAGCTTTACCTCCGGAATTGGAGCATATTCATAATATTTTCCATGTATCAGTATTTAGGCCATATAAGCCTAATTATAAGCATGTTATCGAATATGAGCCTTTACAGTTTGAGAAAGATTTGTCATATGAAGAAGTCCCTGTTCAAATTGTTGACAAAAAAGAGCAAGTACTGAGGAATAAAGTGATACCTTCTGTTAAGGTAGTCTGGAGGAACCACAATGCTGAGGAAACTGCGTGTGAACTTGAAAGCGTTATGATGAAGAATTATCCCTAGTTGTTTGCTTGATTTTGTATAGCGATTCTGAGGACAGAATCTTGTTAAGGAGGGAAGAATGTAACGAATAAATTTTTCGAGTTGTGATTCTGAGGACAAAATCCTTTTAAGGAGGGAAGGATGTAACGATCGAGAAATTTATAATTTAATTAAAATATTTATTGAATTAAATAAATATTTGAAGTAATTTATTGATTGAGGAAAATAAAAAGTCAAGAATTGTGGTGAATTAATTTAGTAACTAAATTGATTAATTAAATTGAGTAATGATAATTTTATTTGAAGGATTTAATTTAAGGAAATAATTAAATTAAATTAATTACTTGATATTTAAGAAAATAATTAAATTAAATGAATTGTTTAATTTAAAGGAAATAAATAAATTAAATAAAGTGATGTTTCTAATTTATTAATTAAATTAGATATATAATTATTTATTAATTATAAGGTATAATGATAATAAGAATTTTATTATTATTATAAGTTATTTAAAATAGCTAAAACTAAACTTATTTAATTAACTAAATTAATGGTGTGACATGAAAACTACATAATAAGAATAATATAAAAATAATTTAGTTTAAGGAGTTATATGGTAGCCAAACAAGGCGTTGTGGCCTTTGGCTTGTTTCTAACTGAAGTCTTTGTTTTTCTAGCTGAAGTACGTGGGATTGCTTGTTCTCTAGAATAAGTGATGAAAGTGATGAAATCCTTTTAAATCAGAAAAGATAGTAGATTTATTCTCTACTTGACTCTTTTAATGGATTGCTTGTTCCGCTGCAGTTAAACTTGATGTCTATTGTATTTTATCAGTTTAACTTTGTTGAAGACTAATGATAATTTATTCTGCATTATCTTAGTCATAATATTTCTTCTTGGGCTAGTTGAGCTCACCCTTTCTTTTCCTTTGTTCTCTTGAAATGAGAATATAATTTGATATGTAGTCTGGGAAGCGGAGTGATGGACCAGATGATAGTATTAGTAGTCCTCACTATTCTGTTAAATAGTGTGACATTAAATGTAATGAGGACTTATTCTGAGAGTGGATATTGTCTAGAAGACAATATTTGTATTAAAACTTACAGTTTGTATTTTGTCGTATTTTACACGACAGTTGTATTATTAAGTTGTATTTGAATTTTGTACCACGTATTTGGCAAACTCGAGAATGGGTGACGATACCTATTTTGGGGCGTCACACTATATATATATATATATATATATATATATATATATATATATATATATGTTTATATAGCTTTGCAAAAATCTATTAATCATCATATATGGTTGATGCTTGTTTGTTAAATGTATGAAATTTGGGATTGAGGACGGGAGTGAAATATCAGTGTTTATTTTCATATAATATGGCCTTAGAAAGTACCAAATTACATGCCTTATATGTGTTGTAATCTTAAAATTGAAGTTGGATTGTGATAATATGTTAAGAAACAAAAACAACGTAGTTTAAATCATGTCAATTGATTAAGAAACGAATTTGTGGTAATCGAATTCGCTAAAAGTGTCAAAATTGAAGAAATTTGGAAAACTATTGTTTTGATTCCTCAAAATGACGTTTATATAATGTTTTGTATATAGAATGATGTTTAGCGTGCGTAACTATGATGTTACAAAGCTTTGGATGTTGAAGTTTGGTGAATTTCTGTAGAATTGGGATTTTTGGCCTATAGCAGAGTCTAAGTTCGCATTCTGTAAAAATTGAAACTGATACATCAATGGTAGCGCCTGTCAGCCGTTATTGTGTCTTAAGCGCCATGCCGCTTATTATCCGAGATAAAATCGACGCGAATCAAGCGCCAAGATTCGATCACAAACAAAGTGAAGTCTGCTACTTCTGTCAACTTTGGACATTCATTATATCTTGGCTTAATGATTATGTTAATGTGTCAAATGTGTAATATCAAGGTTAAAATAGGAACGTATCATGTGGTTAGTCACCCTAAAATGTAAAATTAGTAAGTTGTGAAAATGATATGTGTGATTTAAGAAACTCATTGGTCAATGAATAAGTGTTATGAAATGTACACTTGTGATTCTGAAATATGTATGGTAAGATAAGACTTGTTCTAAAATTTACAAGTTTAGCTAGAATTGGGTGTTATTTTGTAAGTGGATGTTAACATGTCTAATAGATATTGTGATTCCACTAAAATGTGTAGGTGAACGTGAGTTTTAATAGTATAGCTTACGCTTGAGGCAAGTTTCCTAACACTACCTTGTGATTATTGAGCAAGTTTATTTACCCTATCTCAATTACAATTACGCCTATTTCATAGCTATGCTATCTTTAAGTCAAGCAATCTCTTTATTCCTAAATTTTACATTGAAGTTAAGCAAGCCTATTGATTCTATCTCGTGTATGACTGTACAAGCTCTTGTAACCTAATTCATTACATCGAGCGAGTTTTACTTTCCTTATTATCATTCAAAACATATATTGTTCTAATACATTGATTCAAAGGAGATTGTTTTAACTCTTCTGGATATAGCGCTTTGCATGTATATCATGTT
The DNA here is from genome assembly GCA_020205605.1 of Panax ginseng. Taxonomy (NCBI): domain Eukaryota; kingdom Viridiplantae; phylum Streptophyta; class Magnoliopsida; order Apiales; family Araliaceae; genus Panax; species Panax ginseng. The sequence continues at coordinate 34,801,488 of CM035149.1, forward strand.
TACTCAATTATATATTGTTATTATTCAATCTTTGACTTTGATAACCTTGTTCAAAGCTTTATTGTTGTATTAGACCTTCAAGTAGTAAGCAAACCTTTATTGATCGAATTAATCTATAATCGAATAGTGTTCTATAATTCTAGAAACACTAATAAGTTAGTTCCGAGCTAAACTTTCTTTAGTGAGGAAATTCTAAATTTAAGATGAGACGAACAACCCTAACATAGGGGATTTTGTACGTGTAACGTTTAGATGTTTGTACACAATATATGGTACAAAGGGTTGATCCCCCTAAGTACGTTAAGAAGGGTATGTATAGTCTAAAAGACTGTTAAGGTTGAGGTAATAATACCTAAATACCAGAGACATAGTTCGTGGTATTAAGTCCCTCAGATATTGATTTTGAACTTGTTTTCTATTTTGATTCGTAGAACAAGTTCATTATAATTCAGCATTTGTTGTTCATTCATGTTGTTATCATTGCTACTTCTTATATCAGTGAGAAATTGTTTGCTCACTCTTACAATTAACACTACAGCTAAGGTTGAAAGAGTCGATGATCCATCTACTAGCAAAGGGAAGGGCAAGATGTCCTAGTGTTGAAGGCTTATTGAATTTAAATGTTTTATGTTATGGGACTTGTTTTATTTTATGATGTATTCCGCAAACTGATGTAATAAATTTAAGGTTAGATTACTTGGGATTACTTTTGAGTTGATGATGTAACCCTTTAATGGGAAATATTATTGTTTAAGCTATTTAAATTATGTCTTTATCCTTTGATTATGGGTAGTTAGATGTAATATTTTGGATAGTGAACACCAAATCCTGTGACAATGGAGTACATGGATTTGGGGGTGTCACAGCGGCCGCGCGTAGGTGCTACATTGTCTGACTTCAAGGGGAGCGGGCGCGCGTTGTAAGGCTTAATTAGCCACACGACCGCGCGACTACTGCTTGTTGTCTTCTGCAGTTGTTTCTTGCTTTATTATTTGTTCTTCATCCTATCTTTTCTGCATAGCACTCATCACTGCTTCAGTTCTTTGTCTACACATGTTCCTCTTGCCATGCCTTTGCTAGTCTCATACCACCTTGCCAATGCCGAACCATACCATTTCCTGCATTTCCATACCATAAGAGTTACAATTACGAGTATTGCAAAATAAACATAAAATTCAACTAAAACAAAGTAAAAACTACATGAGATGAGCATAATTCTAGTGAGTTGGCATCCAATAAATAGGTATAAACCTACTTATCAAATACACCCAAACTTCAACTATTGCTTGCCCTCAAGCAATGCAAAAGACAATAAACAATGCAATGAAACTACATGTTATGCAACTAAACTATGATGCAAATGAGTCCCACATTTTTCCAGCTAAAATAGAATTTCAATCCAATATGCCTCAGTGAATTATCCAGATTCAAGAATAAAATTTCAAACTAAGCTATAGACATAATATCATACAATCAAATAACCCATACTTGCTATAAAGATGTCGTGTGTGTGTGTGTTGTGTTCACCAAAAACATGACAAAGGCTAAGAATACACATGTTAAGTTGCTTAAAATAGAAAATTGAAGTCTAAATCAAGATCATGTATACTACTGCAACAAAAACTAATCCAACATATCAATACAAACTAAGGTTCATCAATGGGTTTAAACTGCTATATTTTTACTCATGAGGGAGATTTACGCTCTTTCTCATGGTATTTATTGCTATTTTTTTATACAGCGAGTGCATTTTACACTCCATCTCGCCCTTCCAAAGATTCAATAATTCAGCTCAAGAAGGTTTCAAAATAGATTTATTTTTTTATTATTTTTTTTATATGCACTAAGCATACCCATGTGTTCCCAAAGCTTGATTATCAATGTTTTCATAGCCTAAGTCCATTTTCCACACAATTCTATTTTTTTAGAAACCACAATTCTTATTAAGCAATAAACACATTACTGTTTTACCAATAAGCATTTGTGAACACGTATTTGCGAACCGAAAGCATCCAAACAACATCCATGGATTACATCATGTAAAACATTATAGCTAAGCTCATGTTATCCAGTAAATTCAACAATCCTTCAAAATTTAATTTCATCATAGGCTAGATTTTGTGATAATCCGAGATTTCGAATAATCCAAAATTTTCAAATAAATTTTTTATTTTATTTAATATTGACATTGACTGTTAATATTGTACTATGTATCTGTGATACGAGTCTCGAGAAGTAGTCAATCTGTGTATTGACTGAGAAAATAGAGTAGAGTTATGCTTAACAGCTTTAAAAACCCTAACCCTAATTTCTGGATAAGGATTCCATAGAAAATATAATTAAAATAATTTTACTAATGAGTGTGTGTTTGTACTGTATAGAGATTTTGATCAAATCATTGATCGGATAAGGTTTAAAATTTATAAACCCTAATAAGAGATTAGAAACCCTAACGCATAGTTAGAAACCCTAACGCACATTTAGAAATCCTAATCAAAACTGGGAAACCCTAATTTAATATACAAGAATCCTAAACCCTAATTAGGAAACCCTAATCCTAATTGATAAGCTTAATGTGTTTATTAAACATTAATGTGATTAGGAAACCCTAATTATAATTTAGAAATTATAAATTTTCTAATTAAAACCCTAATTTGGAAATTTTAGAAATTAAAATTTTAAGACCTAAGGGTTAAACCCTACGGGTTGGACAAATGTCTAGTTTGACATTAAAATTGCATGTACATTGACCAAAATGCCCTTTTTAATTCCTTTAATTGGTGACTTGTAGAAATTGCTAGCAACTTTAGTTGGTAACCTAATGCCTTGACTTTGTGACATAAAATCTAGCAATATCAGCCAGCAACATCAGATCTAGAGCTCTATATCATCATATATATATATAGATTTGGGAGAGAGAAAGTTACTACATTTACCTTATTTTTTAACCTAGCTCTCACCAACTCATTCTCTCTCAACACCTCCGAATTTGCTAAGTTTATCAGTCACAAAACACCTCTCTTAAACATCTAGATCAGTTAAGGAGTAAAAATCAAAGATTTAGCAAGAGAAGGTATAACCCTAAACTCAACCTAGATCTTGTATACTATGAAAATATCCGTGTTTAAGTGTTTAAATTTGTGTTATAAGATGTTTTTAGATGATCTATGTTGATCCATCATGGATCCGTAGCATCAAAATGCTTTAAAATGATGATTTTTCAAAAATGTTCTTGAGCTTGAAAAGTGGTCTGACAACCGAATGTCAGTGGCCACAGATCATTGTTCGTTTATGATTTTTGTAGTTTTAAAGTTGTTATATGTAGCTGGTCATGTGGTCTTTAATCTTCAAGTGGAATCAGTGTCACTTGATGTCTAGATTTGTAGTTATTAACGGTCAAAACCCGTTGACCGGGTATGACCGGGCCAAATCTGGGTAATCTAGAAAGCCATGAACAGCGTCTGACAACTTTTTGTGGGCTTGAGATCTGTCAGGTTTTATACTGTTTGATGTTGTTGTTGTATTAAACTTGTGTCCTATTGTATGCACTTTGGATCCATGGTTTTACTTTCCACAAACAGAGTTTAGATCGAGTTTAATTAATGGTCAAAGTAGGCCAGTTGAGCACGGAACACGTTTCTGGGAAAAACCCAAAAACGGATACACACTATTCTGACATCCTTTGACTGAGATAAATCTGGCGTATGTGATGTTGTTGGACTGAGATAAAGTTATTTAGTTGTTCCTTGGCATATGTACTAGATGTGTGAACCCAGAAACCACCTGTTTGATGATCAGAACATGTAAATAATTGAGCTTCAAGATGACCAGTCGAACTATCTAGGTTTCTGGAAAACCTAGAAATGTTCTGACAGCGACTTAGAAGGCTTGGATCGTGCATCTGAGTTATGTTATGATTTTGTTAATGGTTGATTCTTGTAGTGTTACATAAACACTACAAGATCATGGTTAGAAATTGCCCAGAAATATTTTGGATTGAAAATTATAAGCGGTCAAACCATGATCCTTGAACTCGGGTCTGACAGTGTTCTTGAGCTCAAGAACACCTAAGACGACAGAAAGCGTCGCTAAAGGCCTACAGTGACGGATTATTTAATTTTTAATTTCTGATTTTCCGAAAATTATTTAAAAATAGAAATAAATTATAAAATTTACCAAAAATAGTTTTAAAAATTATTTTAAATAATGAAAAATAATTTCTGACTATTTGGGGTATTTTTCATTAATATTTACAATTATTTGAATATTAATGATATTTAATTTATTTAATTATTATATTAAATAAATTAAAGAAAAATGATTTAATATTCTAAAAAATCATTTTAAATAAGAATAAAGTGTTTAAAAATATTTTGAGTTATAAACTATAACTTTTAATATTTTGGAGAATTTTCATTAATAATTTAATATTAATGATATTATATTTATTTAATTATTAAATTAAATAAATAAGTTAAAAATGAATTTATTGATTTAAAAATCATTTTAAGCGAGAATAAAGTGTTATAAAAATTTTAAATTATAAAATATAATTTTCAATATTTTTGGAGAATTCTCATTAATAAATTAATATTAATGATATTAGATTTGTTTAATTATTATATTAAATAAAGGAATCAAAAATGATTTTACGGATTTAAAAATCATTTAAAGATGAGAAATTTGATTTAAAAATATTTTAAGTTATAATTAATGACTTTTAATATTTTGATGATGATTTCATTAATATTTAAATATTAATGGTGATGATTTAAAATAATTTTAATTATTTTAAAAATCATTTAAGTAGAATATTGATGATTTAAAAATATTTTAAGTTATTAATAATAAATTTAATATTTTGACAAGTGTGTCATTTATATTTTAATATTGTTAAATATTAATGATGATAAGATTATTTGACAATTAAATCATTTAAAAATGATTTGGTGTTTGAATAATTATTATAAATTATAATAATTGTTTATAAATTATTAAAAGCTTCCGAAAAATGTTATTAATGATATTTGACTTATCTAAAAGTACTCCAAATACCCGAGTGAATAATATTTGGGTGAATAGTAATTTCGATGAATAGTAACCCATGAATAGTAACTCGTGAATAGTATTCTGGCATATAAAGTGCCCCAAATACCCGAGTGAATAATACTAGAGTGAATAGTAATGGGGTGAATAGTAACCCATGAATAGTAACTCGTAACAAAAAATACCAAATAAAATGATATTTCATGACGAGTATAGAAGTCAAAACTTTAACCAACTGAGTATAATAAAGAATGGAATAACAAAAGAAATCACCATGCATGCGGTACTTCGGATAGACAGGTTATTCCAACAGAATAATAAAAAACGAAACTAGGTCAGGCGTAATACGCACCAACATGGATATTCAACGAGAATAATAAAGAGCGGAACCAGTCCGGCACAAAAAGCGCATGAGCGAGGATATTCTAATGAGAATAATAAAGAGGCGGAATTCAGTCCAACAGAAACGCATGAAAGCGAGGATATTCCAATGAATAATAAAGGCGGAACCAGTGCGGCATAAAACGCATGCAGACGAGGATATTCCAATGAATAATGAAGAATTTCACCAAGTATAGGGTAGCCAGCGTATCTGAGTTATTCCAATGAGAATAATAAAGAATGGAATAACAGAAGTTCTCTTCATAAATACAAAAGAAATAATACCCCTTACGAGTACAACAAATAATATCCCTTACCTCAGAAGAAACTGGATACTAGAATAGTGAGGTAGCAGGCTTCTATTCTTCTATAGATTTTCTCTCTACAATTTCTCTCTATAATAATTGCTCTATAGTTTTAGTGAATTGGTGAGAAATGAAGAAGAATGAGCTTCTATTTATAGGAAAACATAGTTTCGATAATTGCACGTTTTGGGGCTCGAAATATTACAGTATAATACTTTCCTCTTTTTCTTCCTTTTTAATTTAGTCCTGCAAGTATTATCAAACTTGTACCACCTCCCCTAATAGTAAATAATGTGATTCAATAGTAAATTATGTGACTCAATAGTTCTAGGCATGTGAAAATATGAATTACAGTATAGTACCTCCATCTATACCTCCATTTTTAACTTAGTCATGCAAGTATTATCAATCTTGCACCAACTCCCCTAATAGTAACAAGAATGTGAATAAATAGTTATAATCATGTGAATTAATAGCAATCAATTACTCATTTATCCGGTTAATTACTCGAGTGGTCAATATAACCTCCAGACATCAATTATTATCGAAATAAATGTCGATTTCCACTAACACTAATAATCCCAACACAATGGAACTATTTTTATAAACAATATAAATTTTAAAATTTCAAAGTTTGACTTTTCCCAAAAAAGTCAACTGTTGACTTCTTGACCAAAAAGTTAATCTGGAAAATTTTGTGTTTATAGTCTATTTTTACTAATTTTATCGTTCCGGACTCAAATATCACGTCCGCGTCTCCAAATTCAACTCTGAACTCAACTTCGATTTTTAATAACATTCATCATTAATATTATAACTCACAATATTTAACAAACGAGGTCATTCCCGGAAAGAGGGGCTTTCAATAAGGATATCTCCTATTGGTAGCGCAATTAGGTGACCAAACCTCTCCTCGAGCGAACTTATAGACATTGTAAATATTGCAATTTAATAATATGAATAACTTTGTCGTCTCAATTATTGATTTAATAATATAACATATTATGCGAGATAATCTTGTGACAATAATTGAATCAATAATATGAGAGATATGATGCAAAGAATTACTTTAGCAATAATTGAGTATAACTGAGTGACTTCTTACGTAAGCATCAATAATCAATACCGTGTGTTATTATGCAACCACGCGTACTACTGTACTTTTACTACCGAAGTAGTTCAACAGTTTTAACTGTAAAACTTCCGCCGTTATTTTTATAAAATATTTTTGTCGTTTTCTAAATCCAAATAATAATTAAGTTATAAGCGTCCACCAATGATTGTCTTGGTTATGCGAATATTCCCCACGACACAAAGAATATTCCCCGACCAATCGAATATAATATAACAACTTGCATACTCTGCAAAATTTATGCATATTACCCACAACTATAACATTATATTAAATCCACACCATAATATTCAAAAATAAAAAATTCGAGAAATTTAAATCTTTATTCGTAAAATTTGGGATTTTACAGATAATTCTTGTTTATTGTCGAATTATGTTGAGAAATGTCTTAGCCAATTATTCTGGCTAGACGAACATTTGTTAGAACTTGATAGGTTCGAGAAGAGAATTCAATTATTATTGACAGATCGATGCCAATTATTTCGGCTAGATTGAGAAGTAATTAGAAATTGAAATCACAGTATTTCGCTGTTAAATCAAAATCTTGATTCTGAGACTGAGAAGAACAACCTTTTATATAAAGGGAATATTTTATTGATTATGAGACCGAGAAGAACAACCTTTTATTCGGCCTTTGCGCGCGATTAAGTATTATGCATAATATAAGGTATAATAAAGCTGATCACTTTATATACTTGCAGAGGGGTATGATTTAATCTTTATGGTTATTTGATACACCTAGGTATATCAAAGTCAAATCTTTAAAGTTACTCGAGAAGAAAAGTTCAAGATCCAATGGATCGCTCAGCATAAATCTGGAAAACATTCCACTTTGCTATTTCGTAGAATTAATTCTTAATTATTCATTTAAATATTGTAGAAAACCTTGAAAGCATTGTACTCTTTCATATTCAGATTATTGTTGCATAGAATGCGAGAAGACTTGATATTTATTCCTATACATTTATCGTATGTCTTAACTTGCGGGGCAAACTTGTTGCTCACCCTTGCTAAATAAAACTTTTCAGCTAGGGACGAAGTTGCAGAAGGTGCTGTGAAGAAGAACAAAGGAAAAGGCATAGTGATAAATTAGTATAATGAACCTTATTATTATTATGTTGTATTGTAAACCCTTTTTGTATATCTAAGGAGTATGTTTGTAATGTTAAGGTTAGCAAACGTGGGACTTAGGTATTAACAACATATGTTAATGAGTTATGTATTCCTATTTATAAATTGAATGGGTAATTAGATGGTATTATATTGTGGATCGTGAACACCAAACTCGGGGGTCAGGTAACCCGGATTTGGGGGTGTCACAGACTTAAACTCCACAAAGCTAGAAAATCGGGACATGCAACTAAACATATAACTAACACATATAATAACGACTAAAAATAGAAAAATTTTCTGCAATTATTAACTAACACATAAACATGCAAAATAAACATGCAACAACTACATGCAACTACCCTACTACCCAATACCCCCAAACTTAATATATTCATTGTCCCAATAAATGAATGTATAGGGTTAGAAGAACTCCCCTACTGATCAGTTGCACCACCCTCTCCGGGTGGTGAATCCGATGGTGGAAATGGCACGGCTGTCCCAAATTATGACCACTTAAGCAAAGTACCCTGTTGCACAAACGCCTCCGCTAGCGACCTCATCAACCCCATAGCAAATGCTACAAAATTATCGTACATAGCATCGACCTTCCGCTCCAACCTTCGGAGTTGTTGATCATCAGTAGTAGCAGTGGCTTGACTCTATGTTCCTGCTTCATTCGTCTTTGAGGGCTGCGATGATGCCATAGATGATGCGAGATGAAGGATGAAACCCTTTCCCCTTGGGTGCGGGGTACCTCCTGCCCAATCTTCGAATCTTGCAATAGTGGCATAAGTAATATCCTGGCTTGGGTACTATAACTGTTCATCCAACCACCTTACGCCTGCTCTAGTACACAAGTGAGCCACGATTAATGCATGTGGTATACTTCCCGTAGTGCTTCCCTGCATGTATCTCAGCATATTCTTATTAATTAGGTGACCTACGTCGATATCTTTTCCCATAATAATCCCCCATAATATGATTGCTCGTTCAGTTGTAATGTCATGTTGATGAGATGATGGCATGAGTTTTGCATAAATGAAGAGATTTCAAGCCTTGGAATAACGGTTTAGAGCTGAAGCCAGGAAGGTCTTGGGCTGATTAGTGTCGGGCGTGCAAGTCTATTGTGTCCCCGGGATACATAAATCAGTAATCACTACGTTGAGATCTGTCTCCATGCCCTCTACCTCAACCCAATTCGTACATCCAGCTGGAGGGTCGGGTAAATTGAATACATCACGAATAGCTCGGGGTCAGTAGTCCACTTGAACCCCTCGGACGAATGAAAAACCACTCATCGCCTCCCTTGCATTCGCTGACCCACAAATTTGTACTGATGAAGCAGAAGAAAAACCTAATTGATGGAATAGTAGTTGTATTCTCTGACAAACGATGAACACCCCCAAACTTGTATTCCAACGTACCCACTGAAAAACGCTAGCTTTATCAGTGAAGACTTTGAATGTGGGTAGAAGACGGACGCGAGATATGCGTAGTGGGTTGAGAAGTTACAACTTTTGAATTGGAACAATTGGAAGTGAAGAGTCGTGCGTTTTGTAGAGAGAAAAGGGATACGCATACTATTATTTCAACTGATAGGAGAGATAGGGCAGGTCATGTCTTTAAACATTTAAAATTTTTTCAAAACCCGGTCTCGGGCGCGGCCACGCATTTTTTGAATGGGAGCATGGCGCGGGCGAGCGATTACCCTTGTTGGACAGCTATATGGCGCGGGCGCGCGATTTTGTAAAGCTTTCATGGCGCGACCGCGTGGCTCTGCATTCTGCAATACAATTCTGCATCTCAAATATACCAAAATAGCAATGAATCAACTCCAATACATCTGCATAAACAATAATTATCAATATCAAAGCATGAACGACTAAATAAGCAAGAATGACTAACTTAAAACCATACTCTCTATGCGACGCTCAAACATCATCATATGCAAATTCAGCTCCCATAATATGCATGTAACACTAAGCAAGCTATAACAACTAAGCATGAAAATGAAATAACAAATACAATCTAAACAAAATAAACAAGAGATAAAGATAGAAATAATGGGGTGCCTCCCATCAAGCGCTAAGTTATAGTCAATTAGTTTGACTATCTCTGACTCAATCATGATGAAGAAAGAATGGAGGTTACTTTCTGTCTATCAACCTCGCCACCAAAATAATGCTTTAGCCGCTGTCCATTCACTTTGAAAGGCTTGTCCGAGAATTTATCGAACACCTCTACTGCACCATGTGGAAAAACTATTTTCATGGTGAATGGCCCTGACCACCTTGATTTGAGCTTCCCAGGAAAAAGTTTAAGTCTTGAATTAAACAACAGAACTCGTTGTCCCGGCTCAAATACTCTCTCTATAATCTTGCGATCATGCCATTTCTTCACCTTTTCTTTATACAGCTTGGAATTTTCATACGCCTGTAATCTGAATTCATCCAACTCATTGAGTTGGAGTAGGCATTTTTCTCTTGCAGCCGTCAAATCAAAATTGAGTTTCCTAATTGCCCAATATGCCTTATGCTCAAGCTCTATAAAAAGGTGACAAGCCTTGCCATAAACCAGCTAAAAAAGTTACATGCCTAACAGAGTCTTATAAGCAGTCCTATATGTCCAAACAGCATCGTCAAGTTTTAATGACCAATCCTTTCTTGTGGGGTTCACAACTTTCTCCAAAATTCTCTTAAATTCACGATTTGAAACCTCTACTTGGCCATTAGTTTGAGGATGATAAGTTGTAGCAATGCGATGATTTACCCCATACTTAGCCAACAAAGTTGTGAACTGCCTATTACAAAAATGACTGCCTTCATCACTAATAATAGCCCTTGGAGTCCCAAACCTTGTAAAAATACTCCTGTGTAAAAATCTTAAGACCACTTTGGCATCATTCATTGGAAGAGCTGCCACTTCCACCCACTTTGAAACATAATCAACTGCTAGCAAGATGTATAGATTTCCACATGAAGAAATGAAAGGACCCATGAAGTCTATCCCCCAAACATCAATAATTTCCACCTCGAGGATCATGTTCAATAGCGTTTCATTCCTTTTCGAAATATTCCCAACTCTTTGACATCTGTCAGATCTCTGGACAAAACTGTAAGCATCCTTAAAAATTGTTGGCTAGTAGAATCCTATTTTTAACACCCTAGCCGATGTTCTTTCTCCACTACAGTGACCACCATATAATGAAGCATGGCAATCCTGCAAAATCCCCTCTGTCTCACTATATGGGATACATCTCCTTATCATCTAATTAGCACATTGTTAGAACAAATATGGTTCATCCCATATAAACCACTTCACATCATGCAAAAATTTCTTTTTTCATGACCAACTAAGTTAGAAGGGACCATCCTACTTACCAATTAGTTCGCATAGTCTGCAAACCATGGCACTTCCCCTTTTACCACAAATAACTGTTCATCTAGAAAGGACTCATTAATCACAGTATTGTCATCTACCTCCCTTCCCGGATTTTCCAGTCGAGATAAGTGGTCCGCTTCTTGGTTCTCAGTTCCCTTTCTGTCCTTAATCTCTAAATCAAATTCTCGCAACATAAATATCCACCTGATCAAATGAGGCTTTGCATCCTTCTTTGCCACCAAGTGTCGAATTGCCGCATGATCCGTGTACACTATCACCCTTGTACCAATCAGATACACTCGAAACTTGTCAAAAGCATACACAAATGCCAGTAATTCCTTCTCTGTGCTGGTGTAGTTCAACTGCGCATCAGTAAGGGTCTTTCTCGCATATTATATCACATGAAAAATCTTTTCCTTTTTGCTGGCCCAAAATAGCCCCCACAGCATAATCACTAGCGTCACACATCAATTCGAATGGTAGGTCCCAATCCGGTGCTGTAATTACTGGTGCTGAAGTTAACCTCCTCTTTAAATGCTCAAATACAGACACGCAATCCTCATCAAACTTGAACTGCACATCCTTATCCAATAAACTGCAAAGTGGTTTTGTTATCTTGGAGAAGTCTTTAATGAATCTGCAGTAAAAGTCTGCATGTCCTAAAAAACTTCGAACACCTTTTACTGAAGTTGGTGGCGGCAAATTCTCAATAGTCTCTAATTTAGCTCTGTCCACCTCAAGTCCCTTCTTCGACACTTTATGTCCCAGAATTATTACTTGTTGTACAATAACACTTTTCCCAATTTAACACCAAGTTCGTCTCAACACATCTTCTCAAAACCATCACTAAATTTTCCAGACACAAATCAAAGGAATCCCCAAATACTGAAAAATCATCCATAAATACCTCCACATTATGCTCCATCATATCCAAAAAGATAGCCATCATACATCTTTGAAAAGTGGTTGGGGCATTGCACAGACCAAAGGACATCCTTCTGAAAGCAAATGTACCATACGAACATGTAAAGGTTGTCTTTTCTTGGTCTTCTAGAGCTATAACAATCTGATTGTAGCCTGAATACCCATCCAGAATGTAATAAAACACATGACCTGCTAGTCTATCCAACATCTGATCGATAAACGGTAGTGGGAAGTGATCTTTCCTTGTAGCTTTGTTAAGTCTGCGGTAGTCCATGCAGATTCTCCACCCCGTAACTGTTCTCGTTGGAATCAACTCATTGTTTTCATTAGAGACTACGGTCATACCACCTTTCTTCGGTACACACTGTACCGGGCTCACCCATGAACTATCTGAAATTGGATAAATAATACCTGCATCTAGCCATTTCAACACTTCTTTCTTGACCACTTCTTTCATGATTGGATTAAGTCTTCTTTGATGTTCCACTGAAGGCTTGCTATCATCTTCCAATAGGATCTTGTGCATACAGAAAGATGGGCTGATCCCTTTTATATCTGCTATAGTTCATCCAATTGCTGACTTGAATTCTCTGAGAACCCTCTTAGCAGTTTTTCTTCCTGAAAAGATGTTAGTGCAGAAGAAATAATCACAGGTAATTTTAAATTTTCATTAAAAACGCATACCTCAAATGATCTAGAAGTGGTTTCAACTCCAGTTCTGGAGGTGTCTCAAGAGATGGCTTCAATTTCACTGATGATTCTCCAACTTTCTTTAATGGCTCAACAAGAGTTTTGAATTTCCTGAACTGTGGAGTTGTGTCCAGTATATGAACAAGTTCTTCAATCTCCTCATCATCTGATTCTGAATTTCCCACAATAGCATTCCTCAAAGGTTCTTGATTCACCAAGCTCTCTACTTCATCTTTTAGTACTTTTCCCACCAAATCAACCCTGAAGCATTCCTCTTCATCTGTCGAAAATTTCATTGCCTTGAATACGTTGAAAGTAACTTCCTGAACATGCACTCGCATTGTTAGTTCCCCTTTCTGAACGTCTATCAAGGTTCTTCTTGTAGCTAGGAATGGTCTTCCAAGGATGATTGGTATACTTCTATCTTCTTCATAGTCTAAAATGATGAAATCAACCAGAAAGATGAATTTATCCACCTTAACCAGTACATCTTCCACAATCCCCCATGGATAAGTTATAGACCTTTAAGCTAGCTGTAAAGAAATATTTGTCGACCTTGGAGCCGACAATCCCAACTGATTGAACACTGACAACGGCATCAAATTGATACTTGCCCCAAGATCGCACAAGCATTTGCTGAAGCTCATCTTTCCAATTATACATGGTATTGTGAAGTTACCCGGATCCTTCAGCTTTGGAGGTAATTTGCATTAAAGCACTGCACTGCATTCTTCCATCAAGGCTACTGTTTCAAAATCTTCTAACATCTTCTTCCTTGACAAGATGCCCTTCATAAACTTTGCATAACTAGGCATCTGTTCCAATGCCTCAGCGAAGGGTATGTTGATTTGCAGCTTTTTAAATACCTCCAAAAATTTACTGAACTGTTTGTCTTCCCTCTACTTATGTAATCTCTATGGATAAGGAACAGGAGGGTGAACTACTGATATCTTATTCACGGGCTTCTCAAATGAACCTTCTTTATTCTTCTCTTCTTGCTGTTGTTCTGAACCTTCATTATTCAAACCTTCCTCAGAATCATTTTTTTATTTGCCTTGGTGTGCTGGTTTCTCCGATGTAAAAGTGGCGGCATAGGCGCGCCATCTTCGATTTCCTACAACTTGTTTCCTAGACCTAAGTGTAATTGCTTGACATTGTTCCTTCCCTTCCCTTCTTGGATTGGCCTATGTTATACTTGGTAATGAACCCTGTGGTCTGTTGTTAAGCATGCTAACCATCTGACCCATTTGAGTTTCCAAGTTTTTGATAGCAACTGCTTGGCTTTTAATCATCACCTCGATATTTTCCATATACTTCATCATCATCTCCTCCATATCTGAATTCTTTTCTTGCTGAGGTACAGGTGGTGGATGATGTTGTTGTTGAGAAAATCCAGGTGGGTAGGGTGGTCTTGGTGCAAACTGTTGCTGAGATGGTTGTGCCTGAAATTATTGTTGAGGTTGAAATTGACTTTGTTGATTGCTTTGGTTATTTGACCAACTGAAGTTTGGATGGTTGCGGTTGTTGGAGTTGTATGTATTCTGAAATTGACCTTGATTCTTCTGGTAATTACTCACATACTGTATAGATTCTGAACTGATAGCACATTGGTCAGTTGAATGTGACCCTGCACATATCTCACACACAAAAGCAACTGTCTTCACCTTAGTTTCCATCAAAGAGTCAATCTTCTTTGCCATGGATGCCATCTGTGCTGATAATTGAGTGATAGCATCCACCTCTAACAAACCTGCAACTTTGGGCTGTGGCATTCTGGCTGTAGGATTTTGGAAATAATTAGCTTCCATTATCTCAATAAGATTGTAGGCCTCTTCATAGCTCTTCGCCCATAAAGCTCCTCCTGCAGCTGCATCTACAATTGGCCTCGACTGCCATCCCAATCCATTATAGAATGTATTAATTACCATCCAATTCGGCATACCATGGTGTGGACACTTCCTTAGCATCTCCTTATATCTTTCCCAAGCTTCATATAAAGATTCACCCTATTGCTGCTCGAAGTGGAAAATAGTTGTCCTCATCTTAGCAGTCTTAGCCATTGGAAAAAATTTGGCTAAGAATTTTTGTGCTTGGTCCTCCCATGTTGTGATAGATCCTGAAGGTAAAGAGTGAAGCCAACTTCTTGCTTTATCCCGTAATGAAAATGGAAATAGTCTAAGTCTGATTGCATCTTCTATCACCCCGTTGTATCTGAAAGTGTCACATATTTCAATGAAACTCAACAGGTGCTCATTTGGATCGTCTGTAGCAGCACCCCCAAACTATACCGAATTCTGCACCATTTGAATAGTGCCCGGGTTTATCTCGAAAGTGTTGGCTGCTATAGCTGGCCAGACTATACTAGACTATAATCCATTGATGTTCGACATCGAAAAATCTCTCAATGCCCTGTGCTCCTCTCTTTGCTCTTCTACTGCCATGTTGGATGTTGTGGTCTCTAACTCTGCTTGTATATTTCTACACACTCTAGTTTTCCAACCTCTTCCGTTAATATTATCTTGAGCAGGTGTCAACTCGGAATTGGATGACCACGTGTGCATAAAATACATACAAGTAACTAAAACACAAACAAAAACAAAAATAGAAATAAGATAAGATTAGAATTGTCTAAGTCATACCAATTTAGCTTAAAATTGATGATAATAATAATAAAATTAAAAGTCTCTCCCCGACAACGGCGCCAAAAACTTGTTGGTCATTTTACCGATCAATATATGCGTGCAAGTATACACGGTCAACAAGTAATAAAGAGTAAGTAAAGTATCGTTCCCACAGAGAATTAACTAATAAAGTTCACCAAGCACTAGCCCATAACCATTTCAGTCTTATTTAAACAAATAATTTAATATTTATAAATTTAACTATGAAAGTAAATAAATCTAATTATCCCTAGACTGAGACTAGATAATGAAAACCTGATATTACAATTTCATTTATTGAATCATTTAAATCAACGCACTCCCTGTTAAGCCAAATTACTTGCACTGGATTGCTAGTCGAGAACACAAAAGTAAAGGACAGCCATATCTCAATGTACCATACTCATATCACATATAATCCACAATTGATAGAATACACATGAACACCCACATTACTTAAACCACTATATGTCTATGTGATTTACAAATAATTAGGGTTTAAGCCCAAATTCTCAATTGACTACGAGCAATGCCTCGGTATATGTCTATCCTAAGCACGAATCATACATTCCATCACCATGTAAAACATACAAACACAAGCTATCAAGATCAAATCTAAACCCATACTTCGTCTTTCAAGTTCATATGGGTTATCACAGTAATTGATGGCCAGTCAACTAAGCAAATAAGCATGAATCTTAATAGACAATCACATAACAATCATTAAGGTTAACAATGAAGTATATTAGATTAAACTAAGCAATAAAATCCATTGTAATCCCAAAATAAAGTTTAACTCATAGCTGAATCAAATCTATCATCCACATATTGAATAATCATCATAAAATTACAAATAGGAATCAAAGAGAGGATAAGAGTAGAGAATTGAAGTGCAAATCTCTTCTCTTGCTCCAAGTTTGAATCTATTATGCAATCCAATTGCTTCAAATCTTCAGACCTAATCAATTCTACAGATTAACTACTCTACCCTACTCTATTCTAATATGGAAATTAAAGAGAAGAAAGCAATATTAGCTATGTGATCCCCCAAGGGGTGGAATCCCCTTTTATCTGATATATGTCTCCTATTTATATAAGCCCTAATTGAACCCTCCTCCAAATTACGCTTCAATTGCCTTTGTTTAGTGAAAAAAGTCACTCTGGTCAACATCGAGTGTGGTACCGCTCGAAATGGCACAGAGTGGAAGTACGCCAAAGCTAAAATGTGAGATGATGTTTTTTGCTCGAGGATTGGCACGGCCACGCAGAAATGGCCTAAAATCCGTGCTTGCCATTTGTTGATTTTTACATTGCGGTGTCCTCTGGTAAAATGGTCATAACTTTTGATCCGGGAGGAGTTACGGAGGCTTCCACCTATCAAATCGAAGATCTCGATGAGCTCTACAACTTTCTATCTTTGATAATTGAGAAATAATGGAAGAATGAAGGCTGAAATGGGGTTTCAAGTGACTGCTATGCAAATGGCCACCCAAAACAGTGAAGTTCAACGTCCGTTGGTACAAAGGTCATAACTCTTGCATCCGAACTCCAATTGAAATGATTCAAGATGTTACGGAAAGCTTAGAAATAGCTCTAAAACAAAATTCAAGTTCCAAGCCAAGAACATGAAATGAACATAAAAGCCCAAATGATATCCGAATTGCTTTTCCTTGCGTTTTCATACCAATAGTCGTTCACACAGCTCCGAAGCATATAATCTATAAAGCGAACACAAAATGCATAAAAAGTAACTAAGAAACATGAGTTTAAGCAACTAATTCAAGTAACAGATACCGGATAAGTATGTATAAAACCTACTTATCAAAAATTCTTGTCAACAACTTTTGTGTTTGAGGTTCTAAAAGGTGGAAAGATTGAATTACAATCGTCTTATATGTTTGAGATTCTTATGTTATAAGGCAGGGACTTTTTTCTCAAAATTGAGAAAATAAAAATGAATAGCTTCGATTACCTATGTTTCGAGGCTTTCTTAGCAACCGACATAGTATTAACCTAACTCCAACCCAAGTTTATTAAAAACTCCCAATTTGCAATACAAATTAGCTTCGTCATTACTCGGAGAAGCAAGGTTGAGATATAACACCAGAATTAACACCACTATTCCCCAAGTTAACATATGAATTAGAAGAATTAGATAAATTAAATTGCAATATTAAGAAATTTCAATTACTAAGTAACTTTTCCAGTAAAAAGAAAAGTGATTACAGATAACCAATGAGAAGTATCAAATTGACTATATAACAGGATAAGCAAGGACCATTAGTGTTAACGCCACTATTGAGATGTTAATATGTTAAACACATATATGAATTAACAACACACACACACACACACACATATATATATATATATAAGGATAGTATATATATTCTAGAAAAGATGTTTTAACTTTTAATACGAGCATGGTAAGTAAAAAAATTAATAAAGCAAGCAAATGAGCAAAATTATATATACTAAGTACTCACTCTGTCCCAATTTAACTGTCAAATGGCCACTGCCTGCCTGCCGGCTTAGGTGTTTTAATCGACAACAACAATTTCAACCAATTTGTCCTTGTGTTTGAATTAAATGAAATACACAGTTGAATAAACACATGAAGGATAGTGAAATAAGCAAAAAAAAAAAGGAACTGCCAATATATATATATAGAAGTGTTGAATAGAATTTAAAAATTTACCAAAATGAAGTGTAGAACAATTTGTAGAATCAAGCGAGAAGCTAAAATGAGGCGAAATGATGAATAGGTGGTATTGGTGGTGGTGTGAGCCAGTTCTGTACCCATGAATCGGTGGTGGCAGGGAACTAGGCTTGGAACCGGCGATTAATTTGGGCAAAAATGATGAACAAGATTCAATTGGACAAATCAATTGAGCTAGCTGAGAATCAATTGAGATATGCTAGCTTAGAATCAATTGGGGGAAATGGCCAAAATGCGAGGGAAGGAGAAAATTAAAAGGGAATGAAAAAATTTGCTCGTTGCCATCGAACCAGGGTTTAAAATATAAGACTCATTCTCGACGATATTCCCGTTGTTAATGCCCCAATCGATATTAAGTCATTCCCGACGGCGTTACCATCGATAATAACATTAGTGCCGTCACCAATGAGTTTTCCCTCCACCGGGAAAGTTTGGCGCCAAATAATAGGGTCATTACCGACGGCATACATTGGCGACGATCGAGCCGTCGCAAATGACCTTATTCTCGACGGGGATTTTTCTATCGGCAATGAGCCCGTCGCTAATGCCCCAGTTTTTTGTAGTGGTACCTATTTAAGTTATTTCATTTAAATTTCTTAACACTTGGTAATTTATGTACGTACCTATTTAAGTTATTTCATTTAAAATTCATAACATTTGGTAATACAAAGTGTTAACAATAGTAAAAATATTACATGTGTGATTTAGAATTAAAAATAATTGTACAAAAGTATTATAATTTTTTTGAAGAATTTAATTTGAAAAAAAGGGATGAATTTGGGGAAATCGAGGCAGAGGGGGTATTAAGGGAAGTTACACATTGGCAAGGCGGGTTTGGGGAAGGGTTCCCAAACCATACATGTCCCCGTTGTCGGGCCTAATTTATTTTCATTAGCTCTATCATATGAAACCCACATCTTAATTAGTGTCACATGTAACACCATTATGTTATTTTGGATCCGGTTACGGTGAAATTGTCATATAACTTTTATCGATAAGTTTTATAAATTAGTTATAGCAGAAGTTGCATTTTTAACTCTGGTTCCCTGTTTAATTGTGGACATGTACAAACACAACATTTCCTTACTCAATGCATCAAAAAGATATAGAACTTACTGATAATAAGTTATGTGATAATTTTACCCTAAGAGCAAATCCAATGATAATGTCAAAATGGCTATAGAACTTACTGATAATAAGTTATGTGATAATCCCGTTATTTTGACACTCATTATAAGGCTTTGATTTATTTGGAAGTATATTCAATTTTACGTTTTATATCTATAAATCAGTGGAACATTTTTTTTTCCTTTCTGTTTAGAATTACTCGTGGCATGTTTGTTTAATGAAAAAGTTAAAATAAACAAGAAACCTCCCTTCAACTTAGTAACTCTTTGTGTTTTCCTCTTTTAAACTAATTTTGTGGTGATTATTGATTAATGAATTAGAAGTTCTCCACTTTAATTTACCATTAATAAGAATAATTATTCTAAAATAATTATAATAAAAAATTGATAATGTTTTGAAAATACATGCTCATCACACACTCTCTCTCTCACTTTTGCTATTTTTCTTCTATGTTTACATTAGGGAACTAAAAAGATTGAAGCCATCAGCCTAGACTTAAACACATCAGGGCAAGAATATTTCGTTTCCAAAACATTTGAAAGCATGCCCAATTTAAGATTTCTTCGGATCAACAATGTACGTCTCACAGGAAGTTTTGACAATTCATTTTGAAGAGTTAAAGTGGCTTTGTTGGCGTTATTGCCCTTTGACTTGTTTACCTCCCATTTTTCATCCACCAAAACTTATATCTCTTGACATGCAATACAACAGTGTCAATACATTATGGGACGGCCCCAAGGTATGGCATTAGTTAATTTTTTTTATTAATCTTTGGATTGGATTGGATCGGTAGATGATATTTACTTTTGGTTTAAGGATATGAAAATTTGGAGAGAGAATCTAATTTCATATTTTTCTCTCTTTTAAACAGCATCTTAAAAGCTTAAAGATTTTAAATGCTAGTCATTCTCAGTTTTTGACAACCACCCCCGACTTTGGAGAAGTAAAAATGCTTGAGAAATTGTTGCTAAGTAGTTGTTCAAGTCTAGTGCAGGTTCACCCATCGGTTGGAGTTTTGGGAAAGTTGGTTCACTTGGATTTGAGTGAATGCTCCAATCTAGAACGATTGCCTGAGCAATTTGGGGGTATGGAAGGCTTACAGATACTTGATGCAAGTCTTGGTATCGAACAATTACCTGATTCCATCTGACACATGGCTCGACTAGTGAAGTTAAATTTGTTCGGTTGCAGGAGCCTTAGAAGTCTTCCCAGCAGTATTTGCAATCTGAGTTCACTTGAAGCACTTGATCTTAATGAATGCTTTAAACTAGTAGGATTGCCTATGGAATTGGGGAATATTAAATCCTTACAGAGGCTTTTTGCCAACAATACTGCTATTGAGCAATTACCAGTTTCGGTTGGACTTCTGAATAGGCTGGTTTCCTTGACATTGAGTTCTTGCAAGAATCTCAGAAATCTTCCAAATAGCATATGCAATCTTTGCTCACTTGAAATACTTGATCTTGATGTGTGCTTTAAACTAGTAGGATTGCCTGTGGAATTGGGGAATATGAAATCCTTACGGAGGCTTTTAGCCAGCAATACTGCTATTGAGCAATTACCAGATTCAGTTGGACATCTGAGTAGGTTGGTTTCCTTGAAATTGAGTTCTTGCAAGAATCTCAGAAATCTTCCAAATAGCATTTGCAATCTTTGCTCACTTTAACCGCTTGATCTTGATGCCTGCTTTAAACTAGTAGGATTGCCTGTGGAATTGGGGAATATGAAATCCTTACAAAGGCTTTTAGCCAGCAATACTGCTATTGAGCAATTACCAGATTCAGTTGGACATCTGAGTAGGTTGGTTTCCTTGACATTGAATTCTTGCAAGAATCTCACAAATTTTCCAAATACCATTTGCAATCTGACTTCACTTAAAGAACTTGATCTTGATGACTGCTTTCAACTAGTAGGATTGCCTGTGGAATTGGGGAATTTGAAATCCTTACGGAGGCTTTTAGCAAGAAATACAACTATTGAGCAATTACTAGATTCGGTTGGACATCTGAGTAGGTTGATTATATTGCATTTGGATAATTGTAAGAATCTCACAAATCTTCCAAATAGCATTTGCAATATTCGCTCACTTCAATTTCTGGGTATTGGAGGATTTTTGAATCTTAAAAATTTACCTGAGTCACTTCCCAAACTTCCTCTGATCAATCTGCGTTATTTGGATGTAAGCGGGCATACATCAATAAAACAACTACCAAAACTATCAAGCGCGAAGTATTTGGAAAACCTGGTTCTTAAAAACTGCAGCAGTCTTGAATCACTACTCCCTGACCTTCCTCCTGAATTACGTTATTTGGACGCAAGTGATTGCATATCTATAAAAAATCTATCAAATGTAGCATCCTTAAAGTGCTTGAGAGAGTTGGATCTTACAAATTGCAGAAATCTGAGAATTACTCTCAAAGAGAGTTTCCTTCAGGTTGGTGTGCGTGCTCTCTGTCTCACTTTCTGTGTCATTCATTTTCTTATATCATTCATTCTCTGTAATAGGGACTCCTTGATTATTATACATTTCCAAGCGGGGCGATTCCAGATTGGCTCAGTCATCAAACAACAGGGTCTTCAGTATCTTTTGATATGCCACCAAACTTGGCCAATAATTTCATAGGGATGTTTCTGTGGACTGTTTATTCAAACGGGGATGATAATGCTATTATTGACGCTGTTATTAGTAATAAAACAGATGGCACTAAAAACTACTTTCTTGGGAGACCCAAGAAAACCTGTGAAGTGCATTCATGGGTGAGCTATATTGGAAAACCAATCTCAATGAAAAGCCAAGATAGAATGGAGGTCGTATTCGGAGGGGTTGAAAAGGTGGAGAGGTGTGGGGTGTATCTTTTGCACAATAATACTTCAGCTCAAATCGGTCGCAAAAGAGGCCGTGATATCGATGTTTCTGAAACAATCAGCCACCTCAAAAGTCCGAAATTGTAGACCAGTGAATTCAACACTGAGAAGGCTTCAGTATGGGTACGAGTTCCTTTCATTAATTATGGCTTGTTAATTCATGATGCATTAACCTTTATTATTATACTCCATTCACTAATTCCACAAAATGAATCACATATGCGAATTCTATTTTGTTCAGAAAAAAAATAGATCCATTTTAATTTGTAATTTAGCATACTCTTAGAGTAATTTAGCTAAGACTCTTTTTTGTGGAATAGATATACTCCTCTGTTCCATAATAATAGATTTTTTAGAGATTTTTTTTTTCAATTTATTTGTCATTTGTAACTTTTGAGAAGAATAAATTTTTTATTTTTGTATATTACCATTAACTTATCTCTCGGTCTCAAGAAATTCTCCATCTTGTATTACTAGATTTCAACTTCCCATACATGGGTAATGATGAAATTTTACATGACTTTTAGCTATTAAATAATAGTGTTAAATAATTTTTTAAATTCATGTGCATTAAGTTAAAATAACTATTATTCTGGAATAGAGGGAGTAGTATTTAGTATTGTTCCTCTTTTGGAAGAAGACTGAACTTTGGCTCCAAGACTATATTAATTTTATGAAGGTCATGTTTTCACCAAAAAAAATAAATAAAAATACTATATATTCTTTATAGGATGGCTCTGTGCAATGTGCCATGAACTTCCAGGCCCAAAACAAAGTTACGTAGCTCGATCGACTCTAGAGGTGGCTAGTGGAAGGAGAAGAATCAAAGACGACCTGTGCTAATTGAATTTTTCTTCTTTGATTCTATTTCTGTTTTACATTTAAGAATTTACAGTTGTTTTTGTAGCCAATTAATATGATTGTCTATTTAAAGGTTGAAATTGTAGAGGTTTCATAATGCGCGTATGATTTCCTATCAATCATGGCATGTTCTTAGTTATGTTCTATATTCTTACTATATACTCTATGTTCTAAAATTAGAGATATGTGATGTGATAAAAATATGTAACTGCAAGTGCACAGTGTCTATTGTAGATTTGGCAATTACAAGTCGAACCATAAAGATTAGATCAATTCTTTAATATATCCTTAATTAATATATTAGTCAAATTAGAAACTGTTAGACAATAAGGATTCTACAGAATATTTTCGAATGTGTATTCTTCTCTCAAACAGAGGCAATATATAGAGTACAATTACATCCTACAAATTAGGTCCTAAATATAAGGAAAGAGATTGTTTCTATAATTATATACATGATTGCTCAACTAACCAGATTTCTAGGATTAATTATAGACAATTAGAATCAATCTAATATTGTATACAGCTCATGCACACACTCCCCCTCAAGTTGGTGCATAGATATCCATCATGCCCAACTTGTCAATAGTACCATGAAAAACCTTCCCTAAAACTGCCTTTGTGAGCAT